>OX359288.1:81731127-82408627 GCA_947179395.2 Pulicaria dysenterica
AATTAACAAAAGATGGTTTGTTAAATAACTTATAAATTAAAACGAAAAATGTTTTGTAAGAAATTGAAATCTAATCTTTCTAATCTAATTTTAAGCTTAGCCGAGTGGATCAGCTTTGGATGATCATTAATGTCGTCAGATTATTTTAGCATTTGTAGGCATTGTTTACGTACACATGACTAATAAATGTAGAAAATAATTTTAAAAAAAAGTCCACATGTAATTAATCAATTTAATTAGTTATTGTATACGTAGTTGGTAAATACAAAATTTACCTTTAAAATATTTTTAAATTTTAATACAAAATTATCCTTACAAACTCACGCAAAGTTAATAATTATCCAAATCCAAAGGTAATAATTATCTCAATGTATATATGTAGAATATTAAATATATATAATTATCTTTACAAATTGACAGGATTATGCTTGCAAATTCACATGCCAAATCAAGTTTGAACTTAACAACATTTAACATATATTTTCGACTTACAAATCATACTAATGGTATAATACATTAAATAAATAATAAAATAGTATTAACAAAAATTATCCTTACAAACTCACGCAAAGTTAATAATTATCCAAATCCAAAGGTAATAATTATCTCAATGTATATATGTAAAATATTAAAAAAAAATCTAATTTATCTTTACAAATTGACAGGCTTGCAAATTCACATGCCAAATCAAGTTTGAACGTACTTAACAACATTTAACATATATCTTCGACTTACAAATAATATTAATGGTATAATACATTAAATTAAATAAATAATAAAATAGTATTAACAAACCTGATTCACACCGACTTACCCATATATATAAGTACAAACCTGATTCACATTGACTTCTCAAACACACATAAACCCTAACTTCGGTTCCACGTATATCAATTCTGATTCGAATATGTATAACTTATTTGCATTTATTCTTAAGGAATTTGGACGTCCATGGAACGAACAACAACTGATATCAACAAGGATCCAGATGAACCACCCTAATAATTGCTGTGCACAGGAGTCTTCTACCCAACTACATGCGACACTTCTACAACAACAATTATTATTCTTAGAAGTTGGTGATGGTTCGTTTTTAACACCATGGCATCGTTACATGAACATCCCCGATGAGTCTACATCCAACACTTGTAGATATATGAGCTTCGGACCTGACTCATTCTTTTCTTATCAGGTAATATATTTCTTCAAGTCATAGCTAGCCCGCTCTTTTATAAATCTTTTAGCTCGTACGTAATATACCAATGTCGATGCTAAATCCGTACGTTTGCTAAGAGAACTTATATAACTACTTTTAGTACTGCTTAGCAATGTAATTTTGATTTAAGTTTTTTTATATATAATATGATGATATGGTTGGAATATGTATATCTTTAATTACTCTTATATGTGTTTTACTGGTTAATTTTATTAGCCAACTGCAACCATTGAACCCCCTCATGATCAACCGGAGGATGCTGTTGCTGGTGGTCAATCAAAGTTTCAGAAACCAAAAGGCGAGCTCCACGAAGATAAAGACGAATCAGAATCGGAGATCATAATCTACAAGGCTAAGTATCTTGATTAGTTAGGATAGATATATATTAATTAGCCGGTGATGATGAACGTACGTAGTACAAATACATAAGTAATTAATTGTAGGAATTAATTGATTATATATGCATGTTCTTTTAAAACAATAATGCTATTATTTTCTAGTGTTCCCTCTCTTATTTATTGATTTATTATTTAATCACCATCTTGTTTGTTCAGAAACTAAGTTAATTAATTAGAAGCTTGATTAAAAATATGAAAATTGGTGGATCGGAATATATTATCGGAATTGAAGTCTCCTAAATAATGATATTTCAAAATGTTTGCACTATACTAGTTATTTTTGTTGTTGTATTAAAATTAATATGATCATTAATCTCACTACTAGAAAATTTATCGACCCGCAAAATCTTTTCAGAATTTATAAACGTATAATTCCATTTTATAACCCTTAATTAGAGATAGCCAATCGCCACACCGGCCATGCATGCATCACAACAATAATCTTTTTGTAGCATCATTGTGCTTAGACCTTTATGACTATACTAGTTAAATGCCCGTGTAACACACGATATGGTTTAGAAAAGTAAATAATATTAAACATTAATAAAAGATATTAAATAATTATAAAGTGCAGAAAAATGAGATTTAAAAAAATGACAACAAACGGGTTCAATTTCAAGACCAACGATGGAAGCACCGCGAAAGGAGAGAGCGGACGTGATTAAAGAAATACCAAATAACGTGATTAAATTTCTTGTACATGTTATCGATAATTATATTTTCTATCATAAGCAATAAGATCAAATACTTATTGTTATAATAAAAAAGAATTTAAAATATTTATAAAATATATTAAAATGATACAACTAAAAGTTTGGTCAACATAATAATATAAATAAATATAAAGGAATTAACTAAATTAAATAAATATAAATTAAAATAATAAAGGTTGTAAAAAATTTGTAATTCCCATGAATTCGAGATTATGTTTCTTTGTTGTTTAATTGTTTATAATTTGATATTTATCATTGATTTGATTAAGAGTTATCTTAACCTACTTGGCATTAGTTTAATTCTAAAAAGTCAAAATCAAAATTTTAGAATTAAAGAAATTAACGGTTAAGATTAAATCTTTTATCAAATGAAGAGTTTAGATTATTTAATATTTTTTTTTCAAATTAGTCTTTTATATATATTAAAAGATGATCTCGAGTTTCTACATCATCTTTACTATAACATTATCGAACCATATAGAAATCAAATATGATAAATGATTGAAAAAACAAGATACACCAAAATTTAAGATGGAGAAATATGAGAAGATTACAAAAATATAAGAAATTTTCTCTAACTACACCTGCAATTTAATTGAAAGAGTACAAGAATAATAACTATTGTTTTATGCTATACGGTGGGTGTTTAACTGTTTATCTAGCCAGTTTTCGAATTAATCTATTTCTTCAATTCAGAATAAATTGGGTTGACATGGTTTTTTGGCTGAATTGGAAAATTGTCTCTTATCAAATTGGAAAATTGTAAACTATTTTATATATTTTACATTTAATGATATATATAATCTGGTTAAGATCAAATCAGATCCATAGTAAATTTAAAAACCAAATTTTTTTAATTCGAATTATTCGATTTAATATGTATGTAACTATGTATATCTTATAATTTCATTTATATTGTGATTAAAGGCTTAAAGCTGCAGGAAACTAAAAAAGAGTAATGGGCCCTTGGCCCATCTAAAATCTAACATGGCACGCAGTGACGCAGCCACGCAGCAATCTTCACTATTCAGTAGAGGTGTATATCCGGTTTAGTACGGATTAAAACCGGATTTTCTCAAACAAAAGTGTAACCGGTTTCGGATCAGATTAAAACCGGATCGGATCGGATAAAACCGGTTAAATCCGCTCCGGTTTGAAAAAAAACTGGTTATATAAAAAATCGATTCGGATAATTTTTGCACAAAATCGGATAATTCGGATTTTTTTATGCACCTCTACTCTTCAGTTCTTCACTCTAATCTCCATAAGTTTGGGCCAGACTGACTACATGATACATCCGATCCGATCAAAGTTATACACACATAATTAAGTTTTAGTTGGACTTTAACCTTCGGGATCTTAAGAAAATTTTAATTTCAATACTAAATATTATTTTTAAAAAGATCTTTGTTTCTATCTATAAATATATATAAAAAGCTTATCTTATTTCTATTTTTACTTATTAAATCAACTTCTATCAACTAATCACAACCTTTAATTTCAAAATTCATTCAATTTTACAAAACAATTTTAGAAAGATGCCTAAACGAATTCAGTTATAACTTATAAATCAATTGGGAGGGGGCTTAGATGAAAATTGTGAGGATGTTTTATGAAACATGTGAAGGGCTTATAAGAAAATATGACGGAGTTTTATAAAAACTATATATTAATGTATTTAATTATATGTTGTGTAAAAATTATGATTAGTAACTTGTGATATATTATATATAGAGAAAAAATAATTATATATTTGCAACTATCTTATTTTTATTTACGTTTTGATATAAATTTTATTGTAATATGACATTTTTTTAACATTAGTATATTCTTAACTTTTTGTTATCCATTAATAGTAGTGGGTATGTAATTTTTTGTTTAGCCGAGTGATTTTTTTGGGGATTATGGTGATGAGCTGATTGGTCAACTTGAGTATGTTATTCAAAGTATTTATTTATTGATTTTAAAATATTTTCAATCTTATTAGAAAGATGTATGTAACTTTTTATAAAATATGGTTTAAAATAAAATGTATAATTAAAAGATGATATATTATATATTTAAAAATTCAAATTCAGAAATATAAAGATAGTTGTTCTTGATAGCCCTGAAACTATTTATTAGTGTCATTCAGTTATTAAATATTTCTTCAGTTATTAAATATTTCTTCAATTATTTTAATTCGATACACATGTTATCGAGACAAAGATCATCTCAGGCAAAAATGCTTATGCTATTATGTACATTTTTAGAATGAAAGTGATTCAAAAATTTTAGTTAAGTTCAACCAAAGACATTTTAAAGTTATAGAAAATGCCCTTTTCATCGTGCATGATAATTAAAAAACTAGAGATGAAGATGAACCTACAGAAAATAATATAAAAACAATCATATCTTTTTATTTTATTCTAGCTTTAAGATCATTATTTGATTAATGAGTTGAAATCTTGTAAGACGTTGTCTCTTTGCTTTATTTGAAGACAACAAGAAAGCATTTGGTTTCTAACATACGTATTTGAAAGTTTTTGTGTATGTATACTTCGAACATTTTTTTATTGGATTTTGATACATCTCAAATTTACTTTTGAAATACCCGTATATACACGGGTCTATAAACTAGTTCATAATAAAGAGTATGTAAATCATCTAAACCGCTTTTCAAAAAAATATAGATATAAATAGAAACATACCTATTTGTATATATCATTTTCTGTGAAATGTTCAATATAGTCCAAAGTTTTTGTGTAGTCCCGAGGGACAAATCTCAGCCATAGAATTAACAGAAAGGCAAATGCCCACCAGCACCTCGGGACACCATCACTGCCACCGACCACCACCTCCGGCCACCCCAATCACATGTGATTGAAGCACAATCACATGTGATTACGCCCAACCACCACCACCTCCGTCCACCACCACAGCCGCAGACCACCACCTTCGGCCGCCGGAATCACATGTGATTGCACACCGCCAACCACCAACACCGACCATCACCTCCGACGACCCAATCAAATGTGATTGAAGCCACAATCACATGTGATTGCACACCGCCAACCACCACCACCGACCATCACCTCCGGCCACCACCACAGCCACCGACCACCACCTCCGGCCGCCGCAATCACATGTGATTGAAGCCACAATCACATGTGATTGCACACCGCCAACCACCACCACCGACCATCACCTCCGGCTACACAATCACATGTGATTGAAGCCACAATCACATGTGATTGCACACCGCCAACCACCACCACCGACCATTACCTCCGGCCACCTCCTCTGGCGACGCAATCACATGTGATTGCACACTGTTGGCCACCACCACCACCGCCGCCGACCAGATCTTTTTTTGAAGCATCAAACGACGAATCTGAGACCAGATCTGAACTCCTCTCATCAAACCGAGTTGAACCACCACCATCCCCACCCTAAACAACTCCGGCAGCCGGCGAATTTGGCCTCGTCGGCGCCGATCTGAGATATAAAACTCGAGATCTTTTTTTAAGCATCCAACGACGAATCCGAGACCAGATCTGGACTCCTCTCATCAAACCGAGTTGAACCATGTGCCCACCACCATTAACTCCGGCCGTGGTGGTCGGATTTTGCAGCGCCGGCCATGGTGGTCGGAGTTTGCTCGATTTCTCGTTAATGGAGGATCGTGAGGACGATCAGGCTCCATAGTCTTGTAGAGGAGTTAAAACCGATCACGCTCACCAAAAATAACGATGATCCGACGGCGGGATCGCCGGAAAATGATGTGTTGATCGGACGGCTGAGATTCGTCCCTCAGGACTACACAAAAAAGAAGGACTATGTTGAATACAACTCATCATTTTCTTTTCTTCTAAATTTATTGTATTATTTAAACTGATCAATGCATATAATTAAGCATAGTCGTAATTTTCACAATCTTTTTTTTGAAAAGCTAATTTTCACAATCTTATATGCATGGTATCAGCAATCATTTACTAAACCCTTATTGCCGCGAGCATTATCTTGAGCTTTTATCTTCTTTGCTGACACCTTCTTCAATCCCATGGTAGTTGCCGATGCCCACCATACTCAAACAACCGTTGATGACTTTCTTCCTCTTGCTCCTTTTACGCTACTTGGTAACTATCAAGCTTTCTTACCAATTATTTGTTGCGAAGAAATCAATTTCTTTCTCTTCTTAGTTATCTTTCTATCTAAATAATCGGAGTCAATAAAGAAATTGTTAATTAACAAAAGGTGTTTTATTAAAAAGCATTGAAAAAAGAAATTATAACCAACTTTTTTTAAATAATCAAGAATTGAAATTTTAATCATTAGATAAAAGTTCAAACGAGAACTGTTTGTAGTACGAGAACCGCGAGAACCAATTTGAGCCGTTCAATTCCCCCTCATTCAATGTCATTGTCCACCCATGAATTCATCACATGCACCCTCCCACACTTGATCCCCCCACGCTCAACATCCATGAGTTCCACTTTATCAAATCACCGGCTAAGATTGGTTCTCGTACGAAAAATAGTTCTCGTTTGAACCGTCCCCTCATTTAATGTCATCTCAAGTGTTGATAAGTAAGCTTTGGATTATCGATGTGAGACAGTTTTGACTAATCCAATGTTGGATCATCTTTGTCGAGCGGTTTTGTTTAAGCTGATTACATTTTATATATATATATATATATATATATATATATATATATATATATATATATATATATATAGTTTTCATCGGTATTGAATAAGCTCATTCATTATTACACTTAGGTTCTGTTTGTTTCACGGAATGTGAATGAATGAAATCTCATTCCTTAAGAATTTTAAGTAATGAGATACATATTCATTTTGTTTCGCGGAATAGTATTCATATTCATTTTGTTTTGCAGAATAGTAATGGAATTGAATTCTGTTTTAATAATATTTTGTGTTTATTTGTATATTTATTGAAAGAATTACAATAGAATCATATCAAAAGATTAAAATACCATTTATTAAAAACTTTATATAATTGTGTTTGAAAAAAGCACCCACACCTAGGGGTGGTGAAAAAAACCAAAACCCGAAATAATCGCCCGACCCGTTGACGGTTTGGGTAGTTTGGTTCGGTTATCGGGTATCCATACTTGGTTATTTGGTTAACTCGTATATAATAGTTAGGGTATTGGGTGGTGAAAATCAGGTTCGGGTATACCCGAAATACCTGATTTTTTTATTTTTTAAATAGCTTGCTGCATCATTGAGTAGTACATGTGACATCTTAATTTTTTAAAAGCTTCCATGCCATTTACGCGAAAGTGTTGATGTACTGTAAATGACAAATTCTTTTTTGGTTGTGTTAAATGCAGCCTACGACGATTAAGATCAATCAAGCAGATGGGGCTGGTGGGAGTGGTCAAGCTGCGCAGAAATCGGCTTGCTGTGGATCTTAATTGGAGTAGTAATTGTGATGACAACATCATATTGGGGGTGTTTGTAATTTTCAACTTATCTGCCATATTTTTTAAGAACTTTTCTGTTAGTGTGTGAAACATAGGTTTCAATTACTGGATTCCTTTTACTTACTCTTCTTCTTCTTGGAGGATACTTTACCATCTTTTCCTTTCCCTTTTAGGTTTTGTTGCAAGATAAAGTTTTATGTTATAATTATTAATAGGCAAGCCATCTGTTTCATGAAGGACAAAAAAAAACAATTTTAATAAAAACATGTCGGATTAATAAGGGAAAAATGATATATCATCCTAAGTAGCCTTTCTATTTTATCCTCAATCATAGAATGGCATATTTGATACTTACTAATTTTCTTTCCTTGTTTAACCACCATCAAGGTGGTCTAGTGGTAAAACGTGCCGTCCTTAAAGAGGTCATGAGTTCAAATTTCACTAGGTAAACATCTTGAGGGTGGCCCGGAAGGATAAGGAAAAGGTCACCGGGATACCCGGTTTGGCCGTGTACATCCGAGTCAAAGACTTGCCCTCCCGTTGGGGTTTGTTCGGTTTTTCAAAATATATTTTAAAGCATGAACAACAATTTTAAACCTTCGTAAATTCCTCAACAATGATCCATATACAAGCTTTAAGAAAACAAATCATCCACAGAATGTTTAGAACTACAACATTTGTAGCACGATAAACCGTTGGGGAAGTGGTTGATCAAAGAAAAACCAAGTATAGACTTCCTCCAAGGTATTCACAAGTCAATGAGTTCACAACACCTTCAAGATGCTAGTCTCTCCAACCCTTTAGTTCACAAGCAAGCAATACAACACCTCTTATATTCTTTTTGAAACTATGTATATATTTATGAGCATATATTTGTAGTACAACACCTAACCAACTTGATATACTGATACAAGAATGTAAGGATGTATTCAAGACTTCAAGAACACTTGAATATTGAAGGAAAGGTGGTGGTATCTCTTATGTACAAAATGACCATTTCATTCACTTGAAAGGTCAACCATGAAAGAACAAGAGGGGTGGTGGCCTAGGAACCAGGACCAAAATGAGGGTAGGGGTGGCCCCCCCTCATCCTTGCTTCTTCTCTGTCTTGATTGCTTAGTCCATGTCTTGGTCAAGTCTTCCATAAGCTACCTCAATATGGCTCCTTTTGTGATTAATCATGAAATTTCTAGTTTTTTCTTTTAAATAATAAAAGAAGTATGCTAGGTAGACTACATAATGTATAAAATACATCCATATGTATTTTATATACATACTTGTTTGTTACTAGTAACAATTACTTGTAACAAATATATATATATATATATATATATATATATATATTGTTCTATATTATTATTTATATAAAATAATAATATTACTTATATATATTGATATAAAACAATACATAAATATAAATATATGATTTTAAATATATATATATATATATATATATATATATATATATATTTGAGAATGGTTCTCAAATGAACTCCTTAAATGATGTCTAGCTCCTAATTTGATATGTAGTTCATACTAATTAAACCAAAAGAAAATTAATGAAATATTTTAAAAGACTAAAATCGTATAACAACACATGAACTGTACCTTATTTGCTATTCTATACAATAATTTTTTTAAATAATTTAAAATAATACAATTGACTTTTATATCTTTCATTGTATGTGACACAAGTTTTATCCCTGTCTAGTTTTTAATTACCATTGGCACATTGTATCCAACGAATTTCATAATTTTTATTCTACACAATGACAAGATTATAAAAATTAATTTAGTTTGTTTTTAATTTAATAATTCATTATGTAAAAAAAATAACTCGGATAAAGTTTATTTTTTTGTTTAATTTACCCAATTAAAAAAAAAACATATCACTATTACTAACTTAAATAAACTAAAACAAAAATTTTCAAATTTATATCCACATTGGAAAGCATGTTAACTGTTAAG
Organism: Pulicaria dysenterica; assembly: GCA_947179395.2. Lineage (NCBI taxonomy): Eukaryota > Viridiplantae > Streptophyta > Magnoliopsida > Asterales > Asteraceae > Pulicaria > Pulicaria dysenterica. The sequence goes on from OX359288.1 coordinate 81,740,854, forward strand.
TAAGCATTAAATAAAAACATTTATTCTAACGGGTGGTCAATGTTAATGTTATATATTAAAAAATATATTATAATATTGTTTGCTATTCAAAAAAATTAACTAGTAACATAATTTGACAGAAATTATAAATAAATAACTATAGTAATTAATGTTAAACAAGAAAATATTTTATATATATATATATATATATATATATATATATATAGCGCAATGAGGCGGTAACGAATAATTTAGCTCGATAACATGTACATTTTCAAGACGCGGGGGTATGATGTTCACGTAATAAGGTGACAACGCATAATTTTGTTTAGGTGAAATATATATTTCTCTATCTTTTTTTTCATTTTCTTTATTGTTATGTTCTCCATAAACTCTTTTAGTAATTTGTAAAATAAATTTTGAAAACATTAATAAAATATTAAAAACAGGTCCCTACTTATAAAATAAGGTAAATTGCATGAAAATACATCGTGTAAATTAAAATTTTGAAACTATTTATAATTTAGAGATTAAGAAAATAAAGTTAAATAATGGATAATTATTTTATTTTATTTGATTACATAAGCGATTTAAAAATGTTTATACATTTAGGTTATAGATTATTAAGGTTTATAAGTTTTTTTATACATATTTTCCAATATTTAAGTTGATATATTTATTATATGATAGAATATTTAAAATGAAAAGTTTTGATTATGAAATTATTTTTTTTAGTAATTAAGTTAATTTATATTGAGTTGATTTTTTTTTAATTTGGAAAGTTTAGTTACTAAATGGAATTTAAGAATCTTTTAACTCTATTTAATAGTTACTTCATTTAGTATTTTCAACTTAATTCATATGATGGTCAATTTAGTAATTTTAAAATACTTAAAATTTAAGAGTTTAAGTAAAATGTCTAAATGCTTAATTATTTTATTTTATTTGATTATATAAGCGATTTAAAAATGTTTATACATTTAGGTTATAGGTTATTAAGGTTTATAAGTTTTTTATACATATTTTCCAATATTTAAGTTGATATATTTATTATATGATAGAATATTTAAAATGAAAAGTTTTGATTATGAAATTATTTTTTTTAGTAATTAAGTTAATTTATATTGAGTTGATTTTTTTTTAATTTGGAAAGTTTAGTTACTAAATGGAATTTAAGAATCTTTTAACTCTATTTAATAGTTACTTCATTTAGTATTTTCAACTTAATTCATATGATGGTCAATTTAGTAATTTTAAAATACTTAAAATTTAAGAGTTTAAGTAAAATGTCTAAATGCTTAATTATTTTATTTTATTTGATTATATAAGCGATTTAAAAATGTTTATACATTTAGGTTATAGGTTATTAAGGTTTATAAGTTTTTTATACATATTTTCCAATATTTAAGTTGATATATTTATTATATGATAGAATATTTAAAATGAAAAGTTTTGATTATGAAATTATAACTAGAAAACTGGCAGTTACCAACGGAAAAAATGGTCGGAAAAACGTCGGTAACGCCCGTTTCTAACGATTTTCTGACGAAACTAGATGGTTGGAAATATCCCCGTCGCTAAATTTACCGACGCGTTTTACCGACGATTTTACGAAATTTGTGACGAAATTATTGTTGCCAAATCGTCGGAAATGGAATTTTTAAATATTAATTTTAATAAACACTAAAATTTACTAATAGTATATTAAATTATGGAAAATATTGTACCAACGAATGTGTGACGAAATTCAATGACGAAATACCGACAGTTTGCTTTTTGATATTTTAATTATAAGTTTACTTATACCGACAAATTACCGACACTTTTGATTTTTATATTTTTTATTAGAATTAATTTTATCAACGAAATACCGACGGCTTTATTTTCACAGGTCAATTTATAAAAGTAACTTTACCAACGATTTATTGACGATTTATTTGTTTTTCATGAAAAAAAATTAATTAATTTTCTTACCCACAATACACAGACATAAAATTGCAATCAATGTACACACCAGCTACTAGAATTTGAAATCTTGAATATCTGCTATAAATAACGCAAGAAATATTCGTTCTTTTTCTTTCCAAATAATGCTTACAATCAGTCAATAACATAACTCAAACAAGCAAAAAGACCTAACAAAATTTCTAAATAGTCATAAGATACATGTTTCCTTCAATTCACACTATACTCAATCGAAACCAATACACAGTCTAAGCTGAACATCAAGGCAAAAGTAAATACGCAATTTGTTTCATCCCAAATGTATCTGATGCTCTTTACTTGCGTGCTGGTCTTCAACTTGACAACATAGTGTGTTGGATTTAGCCCAAGTATTACTAAGAGCAAAACTTCATCTATTCAGAGGGCATTGGCTGCCGTTGACAATACATATAGCGAGTAAAAAAATACAGAAAATAGCTCCCTTGCAAGTTGCAACTTCTGAAATGAGCCAAATGGCAAAAGAGAACTCACTTACATCATACTGAAAGGCAAACAAGCGACAAAAATAAAATAAAAATTTTGATCAAGAAAAACCGAGAGAGAATACTATTGCCAACTACACCATTTGCTCTTCTATCACATGTCTCTTTCTAGAAATATATTAAGCACCAACAAACACAGACATAAGCTATTGAGTATGATTTGCCTTAAAAGGCCAAATTGATATTTAGAACATAAATACAAAGATGATCTCATAAAGATAACAACCAGATTAAACTTTGTTGAATTGTTTAAGTAAACAAGAATGACCATGTTATACACATAAAACATAAAGATGATGATGAAATAGAGCACATACCAGAAGGGACATTGCCGATTCCAACCTCTCCAACAATAACTTGACCAGCATGAATTAATTCATTTTCTCAAATTGTCAAAAGCAATCACATGGATCCTAAACAAAGATTAACATAATAAGAAACAGAAGCATACATACTAAAATCACTTGATGAATATGCTTTTCTATGACCAATAAAAGACAAAGACCCTCTATTTAGCAATCTGTATGAAAATTATTTGAATAAACAATAAAAAATATGAATCAATATCAGATTTGTAATAAATTTAAACAAAAGAAAAAAAAGCAATATCATAGAACTAGAAAAGAAGCTTACAATTACTCACGTCCTAGTTGGTAGCTTATTTAAGATTGTCGCCAAGAATTGATAGATGAATCGATCACATCATCAACGACACAATATAGGCTGAAGACAAATTACCAGAAAGTTAAATTAAGCTCTTGGACCATGATTTTAGAGATCAATAAGCAAGATAAAGAATAAAAAAAAATTCTTAGATTACCTGGAATTGAAGCTTAGAACAATAATATGGCCAGCGGGTTGAAAACTGACATTATTTGGAGGTGGTCTTTCCATAGGTGGTGAAAAATAATCAGCTACTATAACAGTATATTAGTCAACAACCTAAACTTCTTGCAAAACTTTTCAATCCAACATTAGACAGCACTGTTAACTTGTTGGTTTAGTTAAATTCTTTACTATAACAAACTCCCCTGTTATTGGGTCACTTATTCAATGATAATGAGCAATATATAGCATAATTCTGTTGATGATAAACTATTTCACAGAACACACATGTTCATGTTGATACCGGTTGTTTTCAGGGGGAAAGCTTATGAGCATAGATATTTGATTTAATGAACCAACTTCATAAATTAAAATACAAGTTGATTCATCAAACTTCTAAGAAACATGTTAATCACGTAATGACCATTTTCCCTTAGTCGACACCCACTATTATGATACCTACAATACATCCGTCCTTTTACAAGAAGTAAATAAATGTAAATTACACGAAGTACTTGAGATGAAAATTAAATAAATTTCTTCAAAATCCCTACTATAAATAATCATATCTCAATAATCATAGAAAGTAAGAAAACAAACCAGTCAAAAACGAGACAATTACTTGAAGTTGAACCAATAAACGTAAATTACACGAGGTTGATCCAAACACTCGTACCATAAAATTCGATTCGATAACCTGCGAGAGAAATCGAAATCAAAATCCAACTATTCAAAAAGGATTATAACATATTACCAAAAACCCGAGAAGAATCAATAAACTACCACATATAGAATCAATTACGTGTTGAAGAACAAAAATTACACAACCTTGAATTTAGGAATGACTGAAAGAAGAATAAGATACGAACAAGTACCACGGAAACTTTCAATCGAAGAAAATGGAGATGCAAAGCTAACCGGATGAAGACGAAGAAACAGCGGTGTTGGAGGTTGTTTGTGAAGCAGCCGCAGATCAGCGACGGTGATTGTGGGGTTCGTGGAGCTAGGGTTTGAGAGAGGGGGTGAGAGATAGCAACATTTTAGTGGGGCAATGAATATCTAATACGAAGATAGGAGGGAAACGAAAAATTAGGAGGGAAACGAAAAATTAGGAGGGAAATATAAAAATTTTGATGCTGTGGGGATGGAGATTAATAGTTGGAAAGCCGTCTGTAATTTCCAACACGATACCGACGGTTTTAGTTTTTTAGTTTAGTTTATTATATTTTTATCTCCTATCTAAATCTATGATATTTATTTATTTAACAAAAATTTATTAACTCCTACTTTAATTTTTTTATTAACATGTTTATTTTACTATATAAATTTAATAACTCAAATATGTAAGACCTACGTAACCATTAATAAATACAAGTTAGCATCTTGGCAGGTCATTTGTAGGTTATTGGTTTATAAGAGGGTTGCAAGTTGTATACTGGTCATCAAATTCCCAAATCCAAGCAAAAGCATGAGTCCAATTCCGAATAGAATTCAAATCCGATTAAATGTAATTCCGAGTATAGGCACATATCCAATTCCGAATGGTATTTAATTCCGATTAATCAAATTCCGAGTAAAGGCATAAGTGTCAATTCCGAATAATCTTCAATTCCGGTCAATCCAATTCCGATTAAAGTGTTAGGGAATTTCAGTCTTGATTTTATTCGGATTCTATAAAATCTGATCATTTCATTTGGATTGTCTTCAAATCCGATCAATTCATTCGGATTCTCCAAGTGTTAGGGCAAGGGTTCATCTATTCGGAATATAATATAATTCCTATCAACTTGTTCGGATTTACTCCAATTCCGATCATATTGATCGGATTTCCCAATTCCGATTAATTCAAGGCATTAATTCTGATTAATTCATGTTCTTGAGCATTTTAAATTCTATCTTTAATTCTAAACTGAATATAAACATGCAAGGTAATCTATGCTTCCAGAAGTCATTATAAGCATACAATAAACACCAATTATCACAAAATACTATCATGCAATCAACCTAAGTTCATAATCTCACCAATACATGCTTCATTCGGTTTTTTACATATAAATTCATAAAACCGAAAATTAATAACATATAACAATCCATTACACTAACCTTATGATTCAAGATCTTCAAACAAGATAATAGCATGCAAGTTTAAAGATTGAAGATGCTTAATTTCTTCTTTTTCTTGTTCCTACGGCCAAGAGCACACAAAGCACACAAACACTCACTTGAGTTCTCTAATTTGATACAAATGAATTGGTGGAAGGTAGTGTTGGTGACTAAGTGTCTCAACAATTGACACCACATTCCCCACTAACACAAGATTTATTTTTATTTAATCATTTACTAAATTAAATAAAAATCTAATTTATTTAGCACATAATGATAATAATAATAATAATAATTAACAATAAAAATCACATAATCAAATATAAATCTTAAAATTAATAAGTAATTACCTTAATAATACTAGGCCGGTTAAAAGGGTGTTACACGAGTGGGAAGGCAGACTTGACCGCATAAACATATATGGTAGCATGATACGAAAAGACGTAATTGTATTTTGTATACTAATTATCAATCATTATTTATACAATTAAGGGTAATAAAGTTAAATGTGATTGGTTATAATTAAAAAAGAATTAAAATGATTATAAAATATTTTAGAATAATTAAACTAAGAATTTAGTTTAATATTATATTTTAAAATATTATAAAGGGTAAATATGATATTTGTAAATTAAGATGAACAAATACGATTTTATATGATTTAATAAGGGCAATATGGAATTATCTATAATAAATTTGACTCTAAAAAGTCAAAATTGATTTTTTAATTTTAAATAAATAAAATGTCAAGATTAAATATTTATTTAAATAAATGACTAACATAATCTAATAAATTTTATCAAATTGCTCTTATATATATATATTAGAAGATATCGATGCCTTTATGAGGAATTTATTAAAAAAATCACTAAATTAGGTATTAAATGGATTAGCTTGATTAGATTTTTTTTATATGATTTCTATAAAAATGTCTCTAATTTGTCGGTAATACTAACAATTTTCCGACGAAATTGCTGAAGGTAAAATATTTTCTACTGTTTTAGTTATTATTTACAAAATCGTCGCTAATATGTTGGTAATAACGACGATTTTCCAACAAAATAGGTAAAAATCATACAAAGTAGTATTCAATTAATTAGATTTTTAAATTAATTTCCACAAAACGGTCGCTAAATTGTTGGTGAGTACCAATGATTTTCTCACGAAATTATTAGATAAAATATAATATATTAGGTGTTAAATTGATTAGTTTATTAGTTAATTTGTTTTACAAACAGTTGGTAATTCGTCGGTAATTACCGACTATTTTCCGACGAAATTATTAAATCCAAAATATATTAAATATCAATAATGTTTTTTAAACTATTTTCTTATAACCGTAGCCAAACCGTAGTAAATTGCGACAAGTTAATGACCGAAATATATTTAAATACCTAATGTGTCTAGTATTAATATGATTTAATAGTTTAATTATTATATTTATCATTTTTTAATGTTTCGTTGTTATTTTGTTTGTAAAGTGTCGCTAAATACCTACTATTTTCCAACAGTTTTATTGGTGTTGCAAAATGGTTGCAAAATCGATGCTAATTCGTCGCTAGTTGTATTGTTGTTTTCTGGTTATTTTTGTTACAAAAATGTTGTAAATTCGTTGGCATTAGCGACGGATTTAATATCGTCGGAAAAAAACTGTCGGAAATAAAAGATTTTCTAGTAGTATATATCTTTTTTTAGTAATTAAGTTAATTTATATTGAGTTGATTTTTTTAATATGGAAAGTTTAGTTACTAAATGGAATATAAGAATCTTTTAACTCTATTTAATAGTTACTTCATTTAGTAGCTTCAAGTTAATTTATATAATGGACAATTTAGTAATTTCAAAACACTTAAAATTTAAAAGTTTAAGTAAAATGTCTAAATGTTTTATAATATAGTGTGTGTATATATATATATATATATATATATATATATATATATATATATATATATATATATATATATAAAATTCTCATTCTCAAAAATCCATATACACAACTACATCGACTTCTCAAATACACACACATACACCATAACTTCGATTCACATAATATCAATTCTGATTATAAAATGTACGACTTGTTTGCATTTATTCTTAAGGAGTTTGGAATTCTATTGAATGAACAACAACCGGTCTCAACATGGATCCAGTTGATGAATCACCTGCCTAATAATTCTTATGCACATCATAATTCTGTGATATTACTACAACAACGATTATCATTTTTAGAAGTCGGTGATGATTCGTTTTTAACACCATGGAGTCGTTACATGAACAACCTCGATGATCAGCCTGCTCCATCGAACATGCGTAGATATATGAGCTTCGGACTTGGCTCATTCTTTTTCAATCATCAGGTAATACATTCTTCAAGTCGTAGCTAGCTAGCTCTTTTATAAATCTTTTAGCTCGTGCGTACATACCAATGTTCGATGCTAAATGCCAAGAGAAGTTCTATAACTAATTTTAGTACTGCTTAGCAAAGAAAATTTGATTTCGATCCATTTTTATATATAATATTAAGATGATATGGTTGGAATAGAGAGGTTTAAATGAGAAGTATAAATTAAATGAGAATGAGAGAATATAATCCGTCTAATTTCCTCTCCTTCAATTTGATTGCTCACAAATGAATTCATCACATGCACCCTGTCACACTCTATCCCCCACGCTCTCTATCCATGAATTTCCTTTACAAAATGAACGGCTTAGATTGAGTAAAAGTTCGTTGTATTATGGTGCCGTTTGCCCTTAATAAAACCAGTAACGAAACCGATCCACTATCATTAACCGTTAATTTCCCAATTAGAAATCGATAACCCAACGGTTTGAAAAATCACATAACCAATATTATTGATTTTGATTCGGTTTCGGGGTGAAACCGACCCATGCTCACAATTATCTCCTAATATATATTCTAAAATGTTTGCACTATACTAATTTTTGGCGGGTTTTCAACCGCCCCTCGTTATTTGGCTTTAACCAAGGTTCGAGCACCACACCTTCACTCCATGGAGAAAACCCCTAAGGGAAAAACCCCCAACTCACTGTATGCAGCAGGATTTGATCCCCCAACCTCTTGCGAGGAAGGGGGCGCCTTACCAAATGGGCTAAACCCCATTGGCCTGTTTTAAAGTTACATGTCTAATAAATATTTCTGGGTTATAATTTGTGTGTTATATGATAGGTCTTTGAAATTGTGGATGGTATTACGGCTTTATGGGGTTGAAAATCTTCAGTCTTACATAAGAAACCATATTAACTTGGCTAAACAATTTGAAGATCTTGTAGCCCAAGACGCAAGGTCTGCGGTAAGACAATCACTTGGTAATTGAATATACATATTTGCTGTTTATCATCATCACAGATCAACAGACGTAATTGATTAGTTACTTCAAGATATCTTTATTTTGCATTTATCAACAATCATCTTTCCTATAACAATATCGAATTGAACCATGTAGAGACTAGAGACGATAATGATAGAAAACAAGAAACTTCAAGATTTAATGTGAAAAAACCATTATGAAAAAAATACCACGAGCACAACGGAATATCACTATATTGAGAAATGTAAGGAGATTACCTTCTCATCTAACTAAACTTGCAAATAAATTGAAAAACGACAAATTAAGAATTATAACTCTTGTTTTTTGCTATATAGGGGGTGTTTATCTAGTCGGTTTTTGACTGTTTCTTCAATTGGGAATAATCGGCTTGACATGTTTTTTTTTTGTTGTTGCTAAAGTTGAAAATTGTACTCATAAACGTGACTGTAATTCAAAGCTTCAATTTCGGTTCGATGTTGATTCGTATTCGATTAAACTTAATTTCTACAAATCTATGAAATTCGATCCAAATTGCAACCAACATTAATATAGAAACCAATTTCAAGATACCCCATTAAGAAAATTCAAAGATTTACTTATTAAAAGTAGACAAACAACATCATAAAAAGCCATAGTCATCTAGCCTTTTGAAAAATAAACAATCAACTCCATATTCGAAAGATAAAAACACTTAAAACAATAGCCTAACCAATCATTTGCTTAATTATCTCAACTAATTTAAGACAACTATTACTTTAATAAATCATTAAACATCACAACAACTATTTAATTTATCTAGTTTTGCTAAATTACTTACATCAATACAATTTTAAGGCTATAGTATATTTTTCTCTAATTATTTATAATTATATTTTTTAATTATTTTTCAAAAACTATTTTAACAACTAATAAAATTGTTGATTGTAAAAAAGTAAAGAAATTAGAAAAAGGAGAAAAAACATGGATAGGTTGACGAACACTGCATTTTATACATACGATACCCTACTTTTAAAATCAAACATGTTGTCGAGTACAAACTATTGTCATCGCCGCCGCATTACGCGGGTGCAATGTTAGTATATAGAAAAAGCATCAACATAGAACCCCCCCTTAACCATAGAACCTAAAGAACTCCTATGAGCCATTGCATCAACTAAATCGATGGATAAGATTTAAACATTTTATTATAAATTAGAGATGATGATTGACCCTTCATTTAATATACTCAAGGTTAGTTTGGGAAACAAATTTCTCCTTCTTTTTCCTATCAGTAAGTCACGACTAATTTACTGTTCCCAATTTCCATTTCCATTTGCATTTGCATTTGATTTTTCTCTTTACATATCTCTCTCCCTAATTTTGCAGATCTGAACTGTTCATTAGCTACAAACTTGTTGCGTTTCTTTCCTTTTTCCTTGTGCCTGCGACATATCAATCGAGAGAGAGAAGAAGGCAGTCGATGCATGTAAGAGCTGTCGAGGAACAACAGGGGAGAACATCATTAAACTTTGTGGTTTTTGCTTCAAATCAAACCTTCACATTGCTGTAAAACTTGTGCGACGTGGGTGTTCTTCACGTCAGAAAGAGGTGATCGATTTCTCATTTGAAAAGTATCATACCAACGAGGATTCAAGCAGACAACGAGAGTTAAGTCAAATTTTGAGTTGATTGAGGATGAATATGAGTTGAGACCTACTGTTGGATGAGATTCTAAGATTTTGTTGATGATTCTTCACTAGAAAACCCGAGAAGGAAAGGGCCGAATTTGTGAACTGCTGTTCATCAAAATACACCGGAGTTGAAGAAAGAACATCAGGTAGTCTTCCCTAACCTCTTGTGAGTATGTAGGTGTTCTTTTTGTGTTGAATGGTTGTGTTTTACAGAGATTTCGAGATGGGTTTTGGGCTGTTCATTTTAGTGCAGAAAATGAAAACCATAATCTGGGATTTTAGCTATCACGATTAGTTGTTAGGGTTGCTTTTGTTTTATTGAGATAACCTAAACAAATTGGAATTGTGTTGTTGAGTGGTAGCTGCTACAAATGTAATCACATATGTGATTCAGGTTGCAGTTGGTGTGTATATACTTATATGTTTGGTTAAAAATGATTATTTATGTATGAAAATTAATACATATAAATAAACATGCAGATTTAATTGAAAAGCGCATTTTGATTATATGTGTTCAGTTGTTTCTGTTGTGTGTAAACTTTACATTTTGGTTTGAATTTGTAATTTACATTTTGGGTTGTTTTTTTCATTGATTGAGATTGTGAAATGTAGATGAGAGTTGCTAATTATAGTGTTGTGTAGAGATTTTGTATTTTGGGTTTATATATATAATTTTGCATTTTTTGCTACATTTTCATTGCATCAAATTGTGAAAATGCAGATGAGAGTTGTGGTTTTGCATTTTGCATTTTCATAATTTGTATTTTGGAAGCACCTGCATCACCTGCATCTTTGATATTTTACATTTTGCATATTGCATTTTCAAAAAAAAAAAAAGTTTAGAAGTATATCAAGCTTAGTCTTGTTTGAAAGAGGATGCAAAACTGAATCTTATATAATTTTCTTGCTTAAACTAAAAAAAAAAACGAAGAAGTTATGATCAATTAAAGTTGATTGGGTTTTTTTAAATGTGGCTGGAAGGGGCTGGAGACGCGTGTGTTTGTTCTTTTTTTATTTTCCAGTTTTGCCCAAACAATACGCCACGTGTAATCGCCAGAATGATTCTTTAAGTTCTATGTTTAAGGGAGGTTCTTTATAGAACCTTACCATACACACACACACACACACACACACACACACACACACACACACACATATATATATATATATATATATATATATATATATATATAAATTGGATCAATAAAGAACCATGTGTTAATTAAACAAAGAACCTAAAGAACCAATCTGGACCTTTGGATCATCAATATCAATGGATGAGATTGATCGATGGCAAAACTGTAATTATTATGTATTAATTTAGGAAGAATAGGGCAAAAATGTAATTATCCTCCATCATCACCCACGATTTAAAAAAAAAACCCCCCAAAAACTTTAAATTGCCAAAACTTTTTAAGTTTTGTGAATTTAATCAAAAAAATTATACAATTCTTTTAGTTTTTTAATCCTCTTTCAAACAAGATCACTCTTCCTATACTTTTCTAAAAAAATTTTGAAAATAATTTTTTTTTTCATTTTGGCAGCTGTACAGGAAAAACACCCTTTTTTTTGCATTTTGGCAGCTCGTCGCTAATGAGCTGAATGTCGTCGCAAAAGGTTCGTCTCAGATCAGAAATTAGCGACGATGAAGTTAAATCTGTCGTCGCAAATAAGCAAAGTCGTCGCTAATGACCTTGCAGTCGTCACAAATGGTTCGTCTTAGATCATAAATTTTGCGTTTTTCGTTTTTTGCATTTTGCATGTTTATACGGATTTACGTTCTGCATTCTGCATGTTTTTTGCATTCTGCATTCTGCATTTTTTTGCATTCTACATGTTTTTTGCTTTCTGCATTCTTCATTCTTCATTCTACATGTTTTTTGCATTTTGCATTCTTCATGTTTTTTGTATTTCTGCATTCTGCATGTGTTTTGCATTTTGCATTCTTTCATTCTGCATGTTTTTTGCATTCTGCATTCTTCATTCTGCATGGTTTGAATTACCCAGCTCAAAATGCAAATTACAGATTTTGCATTTTGCATTTAGGCTTGGGCTTGAATGAACCCAGCTCAAAATGCAAATTACGGATTTTGCATTTTGAGTTTGAATGAACCCAACTCAAAATGCAAACTTTGCATTTCAAAAAAAAAAAGTATCAGAAATATATCAAGTCCGGTCTTGTTTGAAAGAGGACGAAAAACTGAAACTAATGATATAATTTTTTTTTAAATTCTAAAAAACGAACGAGTTATGATCATTTAAAGTAAGTGAGGGTTTTTTTATTTTAATTTTGGGGAAGATGAGAGGATGCTGGGAGCTGAGCGACGCTTTTTTTTCCTTTTTTACCCTTAAACTATGTGCCACGTGTCATTACCAGAGAAGGTTTTTTAGGTTCTATGCTTAAGAGAGGTTCTATGTTTAACCTTACCATATATATATATATATATATATATATATATATATATATATATATATATATATATATATATATATATATATATATATATATATATAGACAAAAGTAATGCGAGAACCATTGTTAATGCGAGAACCGCGAGAACTAATTTGAGCCGTTCAATTCCCCCAACTTCAATGTCATTGCCCACCCATGAATTCCTCACATGCACCCTGTCACACTCTATCCTTCCACGCTCTCCATCCATGAACTTCCCATATCCAAGGAACGGCTGTGATTGGTTCTCGCGGTTCTCGCGCTAACAACGGTTCTCGAATGAATTCTCCTTTATATATATGTATGTGTATATAGAGAGAGAAAAGTTCATTTGAGAACTGATTTTAGTGTGAGAACCGTCTGAACCAATCTTAGCCGTTGATTTGATAAGTAAAATTCACGTATGTAGAGCGTGGAGTGTGACATCCGTCACCGAAAACCCGGTTAACCCTAAGTCTTGTGTTCTCGCATTAAATTTCTACTCGTGAAAACATATATGATAGATAGTTTAGCACTCTAGTATATTAGTTTTAGTTTAGATTTTAATTAGGATTTGCTAAAGGTCCTTTTAATTTAATTCACTAGAAAGCCACAATTGTCACTTTATATTGCTTAAATAAATAATTTGTTGCTGTATATATTTTCGACTATATATATATATTTATTTATTTATCTATACTTGGGATAGAAATTTATTTTTATATGACTCTAGATAAAATGGATTTAAGTTATATACTAATTAGCTATTTGAAATTTAAATTATACCCATAATCCTTACCCTATTTAAACCTAAACAAACCCTAATCCTACCCTAATTGCCATTAGAGCCGTAACCCTCCTCCTCTCTCTCTCTTTTGCGTTGACCTCAACCCCCCAGCCCCCTCTACTCACGTTGACACCTACTTCAGCCCCAAGAAGTCGAATTTTGCAATCCAAGGCTCAAGAACATTCAAGTGTTGATCATAGGGTTAAGATTTGGCAACCATGGTAAGAAATCAATCTATTTATCTTGTTTCTATGTCACCTTTGATCATGAATTCTGGATGAAACATACATATGATCATGCCAAGAAGCCTCAAAAACGTTTGTATGTGATGGATTGAGGCTTGTATGGGTTAAACTTTTGATTTTAATGTTAAAGTTGCAATTTTTTTTAAAAACAGATTCTGGAAATCGAAATAGGGTCTGTTTGGAAGGACATAACCGAGTCGTTTCTTTGTGTTTTCATTCGATTTTTGAGTTTAGATTGTATTTCGTCGAGTCTAGTTTCACTGGAATCAAGTTTTGTAATTTTTGGTGCTCGTTTGATCGGTCAAATTGATTTTACCATTTAGGTGTGCAGCTGATTGTAAATTTCGGTTGATTAAGTGCCAAAAGTTTCAATTTTTATTTCTGGCTAAAGCTTCGAATTTTGAGTTGAAAATTTTATGGTAACAAGTCTGCTGGGTTTAGGGAGTTCTGGAAAATTTTCATAATTTTTGGTTCTCGTTTGATATTTTTATAAAATTTAAACTTCTTGTTGCGCTGGTACAGACAGATTTCTGGTGGAGTAGAGTTCTTGGAATTTTTTTTAATATGTAATCAAGCTATTAAATTTTGGAAAAATTCAAGAAGTTAGTCAAGACATGTAACTTTATGTATTTTAATTTTGGGATTTTATTTTTGGTTGCTTGAATTGGTTTAAAATTGGTTAAAGTCAGTTGATCAAAATCAGGAAAAGTGCATTGTGGCATAGGATCATTATAGGAGTTCTACACTTGTGTTTAGGCTACATTAGAAGGTTTAAACACTTATACATGAAACTTATGTGTATTATAATTATTCGTAGATTTCCATACTCGTACTTTGAAAGGCCAACTTCATCGAAATCAAGGTGAGTTTTCGTAGCCCCTTTTCTCGTTATGTTTTGGGGGAAAATGACACTCTCTTTGCCATAAAAGTTTTCCTTTCACTATGTTGAACATGTTATTTCATGAAGTACGTTTTGCTTATTCACTCAATTAGGAGTTATTGTACTCTAATCGTAAGTCTTTAAATGCTAGTTTAACAATGGCTGTATTGGTATTACAACATAACAACGCTTGTATCTACTTAACCCTTGGGTTTGTGAGCTCAAAGGGACAACGCTTGTATTTACTCAACTTTTGGGTTTGTGAACTCAAAAGGACAACGCTTGTATTCACTTAACTTTTGGGTTTGTGAACTCAAAAGGACAACGCTTGTATTCACTTAACTTTTGGGTTTGTGAACTCAAAAGGACAACGCTTGTACATCGTGACAACACATACCCCACTTACGTTCCCGGCCGGTTATAGTTTGTTGGAGGCACATATTTGGATCAACATAATTGGATCAACACATGTTAATACCAATACACTATTTTGAACCATGTAACTTCAAATGAATTATATAAATTGTTACAATTGCGTTTATTTAAACCTACGAACTCACCAACATTCGTGTTGACCCTTTTGAGTGTTCATTTTCAGGTAACGTCAATAATACCAACTAAGGATTGTCTAGAAGATTTTAGGCGGCCTTAGCGGGACTTCATGATGTTAAGACAATTTATGAATATCTTATTTGACTTCTATCTTGGTTTATACTTTGGTTTTTGTTTACATGCTCTGTATCACCTGCCCCGGGTTGTGGGTTTTTCATACACGTTTTATTTAACTTTGAACTTAGGGTCGTGAATACCGGCCTTACACGGCACAAGTCCCTTCTTGTGTCGGGGAACGTCGTGACACGTTTGATTTCTTGCATTTAGTGTAATATCTATCAATGTATCAATGTGTTATGACGATATCCTCTCCGTCTCACTTCGCGTTTCCGCCTTGGCGGGGTGTGACAGATTGGTATCAGAGCCATTGGTTATAGAGAATTAGGTGGATTGACCTAGACTATAACCTAAGTACCCCATATAGTTGTATAATAGGAACTATGTGTGCATTCAATCTCACACAAATTATATGTTTCGGCTTACCAAATGACGCCATAATCATTTATTTTTGACTCAATTGAAATTTAATTTTGACTTTACTTGGTCAAATTATAACTTAATTTTAACTTCAATTACCAAGCTGATAATTTACACATACTTTGTTAAGAAAATTTTCCTTAATGGATTTTTTTTTAAATTTTGCTACTTGTCCATCAATTTATTTATTTTTATGAAACAATTTATTTTGAAAATATCAATATAATTAGAAAATTCTTTTATACTATATATCAACTTGCAACATGTTTTGCCAATTTATCATGATAATTCAAGGGGTATTTTAGCAATTTAAGTTTATATCGTGATATATTATTTAAGCGAGTTTTTCTTCAAGTTCTTCTACTATTGCAACATTTTCCTACCAACCCGAATACTCACACTTGTTTTATATTATTCATAAACTTGAGAATTTTTTTTAGAAATATGCATACTCCGTTTTCCTTTCATATAAAATAACCATATATTTAATTAAGTCAATATAAAAATTATAACTTTATTTATAACTACCTGTGTGTTACACGGGCATTAAACCAGTTGTATTATATTTTGCTTTTACAAGTGGTTACTCTTAGTGAATCATTCCTTCCTCAACATGAAACCTTTAAAACTTGATACATGAATAGAAGGCTATGATTGGATTTTTAACTACATCGTGTATTTATACCTAGTTCTATACAACACGCTATACTTGATTACACATTTTCGGCACAAAAACGAGCATACGTGGAAGTCTCTTGTATGTGGTAAAAGTATTACCCTACAAGCAACGTGGTGTCATTTTCAAGAATTACTTTCGAGTTGGAATGTCATATGTGAATACAATGCCTTATTTCTGTATAATACAATGCATACTATTTGCATACCCCTACGGGTGAACCACAGAAGCTTCAAAATATTGTGTGACACCCCTTGTTGGATATGCCAGTATACGTGAATCCCTTGATTGACTACTTGCTTATATTTTCATGTTAGATGTGATGTATTAGGTAGAGGGAAGGGTTTTCGTGAATATTTAGAATGCGTGTGGTTACAATCATATAGACTTAGAATTCCGAACTAGCTTTATTGCATGTTCTTGTTTGATTGTTGCGATAGGGTAGAGTCGGTAATTCGAATGACTATATGGTTCCGTATCATGCATACTAGGTGTTCATAACTACCTAACCCAATAGCCAGTATACGTGAATCCCTTGATTGACTACTTGTTTATATTTTCATGTTAGATGTGATGTATTAGGTAGAGGGAAGGGTTTTCGTGAATATTTAGAATGCGTGTGGTTACAATCATATAGACTTAGAATTCCGAACTAGCTTTATTGCATGTTCTTGTTTGATTGTTGCGATAGGGTAGAGTCGGTAATTCGAATGACTATATGGTTCCGTATCATGCATACTAGGTGTTCATAACTACCTAACCCAATAAGAAAGTGGAACGAGATGATTTATGGTGCCTTAAGGGAAGTTGTGATAAGTATGGATGCATTGCGCCTGATCACCGCCATGCACACATACCTAGCACAAGGACGCTTAAAGTATTATGAAGCATCCTGTGAAACAAGTTAAGGTTGTAGGTAGGAATAGGTTGCCTGTGAGACTCAATAAATCGATCAAACCAAGTCAAGTGTAATGAACAACTATAACTATATAACCATGTCAGACATCAATTCTATCACCTACAACACATGTCAAGCAAACACAATATATTATTCTTATATCCTTATAAGAATACCATATGTCTTAGTATTCGGTTTTGAAAACCTTATGAACGCACGTGGTGTTCCAGAAAGCTGGAAGTAACCAAAGGATCCAAGTAAGAATAAAATCACAACAATCTATAACATAATATTAAATACATGGTCATTATACGGGCCATTATTTCCAAACCCGACGAAATTGCCAAACACTGGTTGTGCTTTTGCGAGGCCTTCTCTAATTTAAAGAGCCACACCCTTCTTCATAGTCTCTATCAAACGACTTTACTAATTACCATGAAACTTAAAGACCTCTACTAGGTTATCCTATTCTATTTTCATTTTCATAAGTATCCTATAACACAACATTACTTATCTACGAGACTAAATTCATTATGATATTATAATGTCTCGGTGGAACTAAATACCCCCCATATACTCTGAAAGACTTTTGTCAATAATCTTCATTAACACATCATAATTGTCACTAATGAGCTTATGCTCGCCTACGATAAAATTGTAACCAAACACTCCATGCACACTCACCATAAGAATGTACTATGCGTATAACTTTTAGAAACCTCAAGCAGTCACCAAACATTTAGGATCTCCAACTATAAAATCTTAGTTAGATATACTTTCATATAGAAATATCATATCTCCAATTTGTAGAACAAGTTTCAAATACTCATATACTCTTGAGTTCAAAATTCCATCCATTTCGGTACACCACACCAACAACAAAACTTGAAGACTTATAAAACGCTACATAGTTCAAGCTCGTACCTAATAGAAACAAGAGACTTAGACTCATCCCTCCAGGAATCGATCTCTTGTTCTTCTTTCTTAGTCAATCTGATTTCGGTGCACACCCACTCAACTATTTCGAACACTGCCTAACCCCTAAAGTCCATTTTCTTCTCCCTTTGTCCTCTTTTCCTTCCTTAGAATCTAATCTATCGTTTCAGCTAAAATTCTACAAAACCATACATATTGGTTATAACTAAACATTAGTAGCAAATGAATATTTATTTATCTTAGTAGAAGCCTCACCCCATTACCTCGCGTACCCATAGGACAATCAATATCTCTCTTTTAAGATTACGACTAACTTAACCCATTTCAGGGGGAAAAGTAGAACACAATCAAATCATTACAAATCTAACTCCTTCATCCTTTTCCTCAATAGCTCATTTGAAATCCCATCCGTTCTTGTGATTCAACCTAAATTCTCATCTAGCCTTTATAATGAACATAATAGCATGTTTCACATGCATCCTTTCATATGCTTTCCAACATAAATAGTCCGGCTACCTCTAACAGACCATCGAATTTCGCCTACCATCTCTAAGAACACTAATCCAATATCTTATACCTACGGCCACAATCCTTCAAGCCATTCTCCATAAATTTTATAGAATCTGCTTCTAATCAACGAATTTCATATGATTTACCCATTAAGTGTTTTAACACTATCTTGAATAAACATTAATCTAACTGAAGTTGATTTATTACGACTATTAATGCATAGGTTCCTCTGTCACTAGAACACTGCCTGCTGATTGCAACCTAATACCTCACTGATTTTGTAATTACCTGTTGCGATCAAAACAACATCAGTTCCCTGCAGTATTATCAATCTGGATATCATACTCCTTAGACTTAGTAAACATTAACACGAGATTTCATAGGTCCATCTCTATCATCACTACCAGATCAGTGATGTTTTGAACCATCAAGCCTTTCTAATCATTCTTCCTTGTCATCCTTGTAACCATAGAATTCATTTTTCATTCCTTCTCCACCTTAAGGTTCATTCTTGACACCAGCATTATCAACGAAATCACGGATAAAATCCTTTTGGGTTAATCTAATAACAAGCTAGTTGGTATACTCGTGAACGTCTACCACCAACTAGGACATCCATTGTACCATAATCTTAGGGGATTACACCGACTTCTTAAATGGTTGTATGAAGCCTTCATATACCCCCCAAAACTAAACCACTCTAATATCATGACATAATCAACTCACGTCCCTCGAATTTGTTTCAGAATCATTTTGTGCTAACGATTAAGAGAACAAGTATGACAACCATCAAAACAATTTCTAAGAAAGCCAGTTACCTAGATTTAGGTAAGCACCTACTGAAAGATGTAGGACTACCAATCGTAAAAAAAAAAAAAGTAAGCAAATAATCAATTCAAAGACTCATTCCCATCTTGCCCACACTCAAAAGATTAGTGCATTCCCTTTTCGAGTCAACCTAGTTATAAGCCTAATTGTCGGTCCGTATACTCGATTCACTTTAGTAGCAGTACAAGCTGAAATTTCGGGACGAAATTCTCTCAAGTGGGGGATACTGTGACATCCGTCACCGAAAACCCGGTTAACCCTAAGTCTTGTGTTCTCGCATTAAATTTCTACTCGTGAAAACATATATGATAGATAGTTTAGCACTCTAGTATATTAGTTTTAGTTTAGATTTTAATTAGGATTTGCTAAAGGTCCTTTTAATTTAATTCACTAGAAAGCCACAATTGTCACTTTATATTGCTTAAATAAATAATTTGTTGCTGTATATATTTTCGACTATATATATATATTTATTTATTTATCTATACTTGGGATAGAAATTTATTTTTATATGACTCTAGATAAAATGGATTTAAGTTATATACTAATTAGCTATTTGAAATTTAAATTATACCCATAATCCTTACCCTATTTAAACCTAAACAAACCCTAATCCTACCCTAATTGCCATTAGAGCCGTAACCCTCCTCCTCTCTCTCTCTTTTGCGTCGACCTCAACCCCCCAGCCCCCTCTACTCACGTTGACACCTACTTCAGCCCCAAGAAGTCGAATTTTGCAATCCAAGGCTCAAGAACATTCAAGTGTTGATCATAGGGTTAAGATTTGGCAACCATGGTAAGAAATCAATCTATTTATCTTGTTTCTATGTCACCTTTGATCATGAATTCTGGATGAAACATACATATGATCATGCCAAGAAGCCTCAAAAACGTTTGTATGTGATGGATTGAGGCTTGTATGGGTTAAACTTTTGATTTTAATGTTAAAGTTGCAATTTTTTTTAAAAACAGATTCTGGAAATCGAAATAGGGTCTGTTTGGAAGGACATAACCGAGTCGTTTCTTTGTGTTTTCATTCGATTTTTGAGTTTATATTGTATTTCGTCGAGTCTAGTTTCACTGGAATCAAGTTTTGTAATTTTTGGTGCTCGTTTGATCGGTCAAATTGATTTTACCATTTAGGTGTGCAGCTGATTGTAAATTTCGGTTGATTAAGTGCCAAAAGTTTCAATTTTTATTTCTGGCTAAAGCTTCGAATTTTGAGTTGAAAATTTTATGGTAACAAGTATGCTGGGTTTAGGGAGTTCTGGAAAATTTTCATAATTTTTGGTTCTCGTTTGATATTTTTATAAAATTTAAACTTCTTGTTGCGCTGGTACAGACAGATTTCTGGTGGAGTAGAGTTCTTGGAATTTTTTTTAATATGTAATCAAGCTATTAAATTTTGGAAAAATTCAAGAAGTTAGTCAAGACATGTAACTTTATGTATTTTAATTTTGGGATTTTATTTTTGGTTGCTTGAATTGGTTTAAAATTGGTTAAAGTCAGTTGATCAAAATCAGGAAAAGTGCATTGTGGCATAGGATCATTATAGGAGTTCTACACTTGTGTTTAGGCTACATTAGAAGGTTTAAACACTTATACATGAAACTTATGTGTATTATAATTATTCGTAGATTTCCATACTCGTACTTTGAAAGGCCAACTTCATCGAAATCAAGGTGAGTTTTCGTAGCCCCTTTTCTCGTTATGTTTTGGGGGAAAATGACACTCTCTTTGCCATAAAAGTTTTCCTTTCACTATGTTGAACATGTTATTTCATGAAGTACGTTTTGCTTATTCACTCAATTAGGAGTTATTGTACTCTAATCGTAAGTCTTTAAATGCTAGTTTAACAATGGCTGTATTGGTATTACAACATAACAACGCTTGTATCTACTTAACCCTTGGGTTTGTGAGCTCAAAGGGACAACGCTTGTATTTACTCAACTTTTGGGTTTGTGAACTCAAAAGGACAACGCTTGTATTCACTTAACTTTTGGGTTTGTGAACTCAAAAGGACAACGCTTGTATTCACTTAACTTTTGGGTTTGTGAACTCAAAAGGACAACGCTTGTACATCGTGACAACACATACCCCACTTACGTTCCCGGCCGGTTATAGTTTGTTGGAGGCACATATTTGGATCAACATAATTGGATCAACACATGTTAATACCAATACACTATTTTGAACCATGTAACTTCAAATGAATTATATAAATTGTTACAATTGCGTTTATTTAAACCTACGAACTCACCAACATTCGTGTTGACCCTTTTGAGTGTTCATTTTCAGGTAACGTCAATAATACCAACTAAGGATTGTCTAGAAGATTTTAGGCGGCCTTAGCGGGACTTCATGATGTTAAGACAATTTATGAATATCTTATTTGACTTCTATCTTGGTTTATACTTTGGTTTTTGTTTACATGCTCTGTATCACCTGCCCCGGGTTGTGGGTTTTTCATACACGTTTTATTTAACTTTGAACTTAGGGTCGTGAATACCGGCCTTACACGGCACAAGTCCCTTCTTGTGTCGGGGAACGTCGTGACACGTTTGATTTCTTGCATTTAGTGTAATATCTATCAATGTATCAATGTGTTATGACGATATCCTCTCCGTCTCACTTCGCGTTTCCGCCTTGGCGGGGTGTGACATGGAGGGATCAAGCACTACTAGAAAAACACGGAGTTTTGGAGGGCAGATTCCCTCGGAGAAGTGGCCATATTCTAGAGGGATTTCCGAGAAAAATCTAACCTAGTAAAAATCTTGCTCGGAAAACAGTTCTGAAGGATTTCCGAGGGAATTTTCTGTCGTATTTCCGAGGGAACTCCGTCGACATAAATTATCCGAGGAATTTCCGAGATAATGAGTTTCCAAGGGATTTCCGTGGGCATATTTCTAAGGGATTTCCGAGGGCAAATTTCCAAGGGATTTCCGAGAATAATTTTCCGATTGATTTCCGAGGATACATTTTTGAGAGATTTCCGATGACAAGTTTCCAAGGGATTTCCAAGGACATTCGGGCTCGCAAATCTATTTGAAAAGCCTTGCTAAAAGTGACTTATTTTTAAAAAATCAATTCCTAATTTTGTTGTAATACCTAAAAATTTCATTTATATAGAAAAGAAATCATTCATACTCAAATCAACACCATCATATTTATTTGGTAAACGTGTGGATAAACTACAATACCGAATTTGATAAATATAAAAAATACGATCCAAAATTAACAAAATGTCCAAATACTAAATTTTTTGATTAAGAAGTACAAATGATATGGATCATATGTGGATGAAGGAGGGTCTCGGGATTGAAGTCGTTGAAGTATCATTCGAGTCAAGCCTTTCATTTCTTGCAACTCTTTCCTTTATTGTTCCGCCGATAATGTTTCTCTATAGCGTAATTCCGTAGCGAGTGGTCCATAGATATGAACTTCATCAATAAAATTATCAAACAATTATAAGCTTATACATGAAAGTTTTGACATTAATCGTGCATCAAATCAATACATTCACATGGAAAATAACTTCATGCAAATTGTGTTTGCAATAGAAAAAGTTTTGGACAAGCATGGTACCTCTACATCTTCAAAACATATGGAACAACCTCCTGCTGATTGATGATAGTCATGCAACTCTATTTTACTGCTGTAACAAATTGCACCAGTATTGAAATATAGGAAAGCAATCATAAATAGAATAAAAGAATTAAAAGAACTTAACATACAATCAAATACTGGTATCATATTATTATTACCTTAATATATGGGCTAGAACAAATACTTCAATGGTATTATGTAGTAAGATCTAAACAAATACTTCAAATTCACCAATCTCTGTTATTTAAAATGTTCACACTATTAATTCTTTTGGATGCAAAACTCATAGCAAGTAACTGATTACTTTTCAACAAAACTTAAGGTTAGTAAAAAGGTGCACATGAAAATGCCATTATTCAAATTATTTTTGCTTAGGTCATTTGGCGTAAGAGAAAACATCTCCATGCTCATACAATGGCATAAAGTCTATCGTATATATGTCTATATGTTTAATGATACGCCTAGATACATGTTGTTAGTGCATACATGGTCACACATTAAGAAATGCACTCCTTATTTTGATGATGATAAAAATATGAACAAGTAATATTATTGCTTATCAAATTTATTCATATGTTCATATGCTACATTCTTTAAAGGTTAACAAACCTAAAATTAATGATCAAGTGAAGAATAAATAATTAAAGACTCAATTCAACAAGAAAAGAAGAAATCAAGATAAAGGAACCTTCACGGTCGATCCCGCGATCGACTGTCAATCAACCGTCGGTGCTCAACTCACAACTCTTAAATATTGTTCTTCTTCAAGTCAACCGAACTCGTACTTAACAAGTGAAGATGATATCTTCAAAGCCGATGACGAAGATATCTACAAACAAGAGTTCAAATTATATGAGCTTATAAATAAAATAATTAAATTAGTTTATGTTTTTATAAAATTATTTTTATAAAAACTTTATAAATATGACAAAGATTTTATAAAACTCAATTGTGTTGGTTGATTAAATCTAAGACTTCCTATTTTAAGCAAATAACAAACACAATCCTACTTTGAAACAATACACCACCATAATTAGCAAAGGAATCTCCCAAAGGGGTAAAATCCAACATGCTTTGTGTATTGGTTTCCAAACTTCCATATATGTGTTTAAATTCAAACTTTAAGAGTATGGGATCAACCAACCTTTTGAACATATACTTTTCAGTTGTTTTTTATGGTAAAAATGAGTTGAGTGTGATTTTAAATAAAGTCCAACTCAAACCTCATTTTTTAGGATCTCTTGCACCAAAAAAAAAACACATAACATATATTCTTATCTTGTGAGCTCATATTCTTTGATAATTCATCTATCATTCAAAATCAAGAATCAAGCAAGAGCAAAGCTTTTAAAGCTTAAACACTACATCATCTTTCTATATATTTTGTAATAGTGTAAGAATCAACTCTATCCTTTCTAATTAGAGTGAAGTGAGGATTATCTCTAGCCTATAGAATTAGAGAGAAGTGAGGATTAACTCTAGCCATCAAATTAGAGTGAAGCTAGGCTCATCTTAGCCTTGTTTGCAAGAGAGAAGAGTATTTCTTGTAAGCTAAAGAGAGAAGTGTAAAGGTTTATCTCTACCTTGAAAGAGAGAAGTTTTAGTGGAGCAAACTCTTGGTGGGTGATGTCAAGGAGTGGATGTAGTGCAAGTTTGTTAACACTTGCATGTACCACTATAAATCTCTTGTCTACTACTTGGTGATATCTCTCTATCTCTACTCTCTTTAAATACTTGCAAATATTTGGTGTGTTGATATAAACTTCTAGATCAATCTTTATAACACCACTTAATAAAATTTGTAAGTGTAAAAATTTGATAAACTAAGTAAAATAACCTATTCACCCCCTCTCTAGATTCTAACACATGTATTTGGATATATATGTCTATATGTTTGATAATATGTGTTCTAAAGTGACAAATATACAAAAATTACATTTTAGCCCTCGGAAAGCCCTCAGAAAATTCCGAGAGCTTTCCGAGGACGAAAATCATTTTTTATATTCTACACTATTTATAAATGCAAAACATAATTAAGCACATGCATATTTCATAATAATCATAATTAAACAAATAAATCATGATTGTACTTTTTTGTAATAACAAACATGATGCAGATATGAGTAATAGTCTAGAATACTCATTTTATAATCAGTTAACTTGTACAACACTGTATACAATTTGCTAAAGCGATAAGTCACGATCTTATTCAAATCAAATAAAACTTATAATCAATAACACGTCATGACTGCTCAACTGAATACTAGTCGTGCCTCTCAAACATGGTCGTACCCCAAGACACACCCGTACCTAGCTCAGATACGCCCGTACCCTAAGAACTAGGGTTTATCATGGTCTACTAGGCACGCCCGTACCCTACATAGGTACACCCGTGCCTTATGAACTGCAACAACAGTTTGCCGACTGTAACTATTTTCCGACCAAAACAGAATAATTAAATACTAACAAGTGTTTCCAGCACTTGTTTAACATATAACACTTGCTACACACATCAAAACAACAAGAAAACACATAAATTACATATTCTAATCTATGATTATCATTTGAATCACTTTGACCCATATAACTTGAATCAATACAAACAACTCATACCTTGCTAAACTAGAGCTGCCTGGAAGATTGTAGGACACTAAATTTTGATGTTTCTTGATAAAAAATGGCAAGGGAAGAAGATGACAGAAGTAGTTCACGTTCATATGTATGTATGGTTTGTATGTTTGTGTTGGTGTAAGCCAACAAGAAGAAACATAGCTCAAGTCTATATACAAGTATGCATAAATGACAAACATCCCCCTTAACTTAATACTTTAAAAGTTGGCAATTTAACTCCTTTAATTTTATAAACACGACTAATCACATATAAACTATTCAATACACATATAACACTTATTTATATATATATATTTAATTAGGGGTAATCGAACCTTAGGTGTTACACCCCACCACAAATCGCCACCACTACCATCACCAACCAGTGTTGCCTCCAACACCGCCTAGCACCACAACATAGGGTCCAAAGCAGCTCACCGCCTTCCACTACTACAAGCACCCCTCACCGCTACCTCCACTTTTGCTACCGGCATAATAACCTGTCTCAACCACCTTCATCATCGACCACCATGAGTTGCCATTGGTTGTCAGAACCACTATCAACTACTCCCAAGAAAGCCGGAGTAGAAACATGAATCTTCTAGCGTGGGGTCTTTGTCATTGCACCAACTACCACCATTATAGGTACCACAACAACCAAACACCATCAACATTGTCGTCGCGACCCCTACTCGCATGAACACATTATACTAATAATCACCTTTATGGACCAATTCATTTGTTTTTAACCGCAGGCCAACGACGGAGCTAGCTTATACTCAAAGGAGTCAAGCGGCCCCACTTAAATTAAGTTTTCAGGGATTTATATTAAATCCCTAGTTTTTAGCATAATTTCTCAATATTATAGATGTAATGTTTAGCCATTTAGGACATATAACTTTCTTATAATCCCACTAGATAATTTTCCAAAAAGATACATTTATGTTCCAATTATTTTGCAGAATTTGAAGGAATGTAATTGATTTAAATTACATTCATCTCATGTATGGAATTAACTTTCCGTTGCCTGCAGGATGTAAACATTTCAAATAATGAGATTAAATTTAAAAACAAGTTTATCAAACACAATACAACACGGAATTTGATTTTAATTTTATTGCATACATTCGTATTCTGTGAAACAAATGATACCTTTATATTATGAAACTAGACTAAATGCCCGTGTGATACACAAGTTGGTTTAAAAGATCATAAATATTAAACATTTATAAGAAATATATTAAATAATTATAAGACGTGAATAAATGAGAATTTAAAAATGATAACATAGCATCAACACTCTGACAAGTAGTGGAAACATCGACGCGAGTGTGAGGGCAAGGTTGACGGCAGAAACGTAGTATCATGATTGCTACAATTAAGAGTAATAAAGTTAATCGTTATTGATTATAATTAAAAAAATCAAAATGATTATAAAATATTTTTGAATGATAAGACTAAGAATTTAGTTAAATATGATGTTTTAAAATATTATAAACGATAAATATGATATTTATAAATTAAGATGGACAAATACGATATTTTATGACCTAATGGCTATAATTATCTAATAAATTTAATTGAAATTAGTCTTTTATTTATGTTAGAGATTATTAATATTATTATTATAACTAAGACTATTATTATTATTATTGTTAAATAAGAGATAAAAAAGGATTAAACAATAATTTATAAAAATAAAACTAATTATAGAATTGGGCTATGTTCTTTCCAACAAATACGGAGTGGTATATCATATTAATTTTGATAACTATGGCTAACGTATGATATATAGTTAACTATTACTAATTTTGAAATTTAAGGTTTAAATATTTTATATGTATCATTAATTTAATTAAGGGTTATTTTTATCTATTTTATATTAGTTTGACTTTAAAAAGTCAAAATCAAAATTTTAGAATTAAAGGAATTAACGGCTACGATTAAATTTTTTATTAAATAAAGGGTCCAGATAATTTAATAATTTTTTTTAAATTATATCTAACAATTATAAGGAATTTAGCAACTCTCAAAAAGTTTATATATATATATATATATGTTTTATAAGTAAAAGACACGCAAGTATATTTTGGCGGATTGGATAGTTCTTTCGGTTTTTTAACTATGGTCTCTGGTTCGATCCTTCTTCTTTGTTTTTGCCTTTTTGGCTTCTCTCTCCCTCTTTTTTGGGAGGACAACTTGTCCTCTTGTTTTTTTATCCCTCATTCCCGACTCAAACGTGTTTAGTTTCTTCATTGGCTTTCATTTTCTATTTACTCTCTATAATCTTACAGATTCATTTTCCTCGGCTCTTCTGAGTTTCACTTCACCCATATTTCTCCCGTTTTTGTCCTTACGGCAGTTTAGCCTCACTCCACCTCCTGCTTGCAAAGGCACACTCACGCTTTTTCAGATTATGTATATTAGTTTTACTGTTAAATAAGTGGAGATTGATTATTGTGATTTCTATCACATCTGCTTTTCCTTTGTGTATCAAGTTTACAAGTGCTAATAGGAAATTTGCAGGTACTTCACCTTCCATTCTGTATCACATATGTATGTTTTAATATATGCCCCTACTTATTAATGGTTCACAATGTGTGCTTTCCATTTTCTTTATTTTTAACAACTTTTATTCTTCTTCGATTCTTGAATTTACCATCTATGAACGACCGCAATTTAATAGCTATTATTCTTAATTTTTACTAATCACTAGAGACATTCATAATGGATAGTAGGAAGGGAATAGTGTTCGTTACCCACCAAGTGTTTGTTGAAATGCCTGAACAACATGTAAGATTAGGCGTGACTTTCTCTTAAGTCAAAGGACCTAGTTGCAATTCTTGAAAAGTTGTAACAACCTTCAGTTGTTAGTTGTAGAAGGAAGCTCCAGCTCACCAGAGGAAGTTCCAGATCAGCCTGTTTAGTTTCTTATAAATAGAGCTGTGTAGTTCATTTGTAATTTGACTTTTCTAATTCATTCTAATACACACATAGATACGTTCTAGTTCAGATTTTACATTTTCGTTTTGTATTTCTTCATCGTTAATGGAAGTTCAGTTCGTTCTTGTTCCTTCATTTCAATAGTTGGTGTTCTTGATCTTCATCTTTGATACTACAAATTGGTATCAGAGCTCTAAGGCTCAAATGAATCTGGGAGAAAGGAAGGGTTGTGGGTTTATCAAAGAAGAAGGAAGATCACGGTGGTTGTTTCTGATCAGAGTTGAAGAAATCAAGGTGGAGGAGAAGGATCTCAGGATGAAGATCATCAGGAAGAAGGTTCTTGAAAGTTTCTTGAAAGGTTCTTGAAGGTTTCTGGAAGGGTTCTTGAAAGTTTTTCAAGAAGAAGAAGATTCACGGTTGTGAAGGGATGGCTCCTCCCATGATTCAGGTCAAGAAGTTCACTGGTAAGAACAATTTTAGTCTATGGCGTCTCAAGATGAAGGCTTTGTTGAAGAGAGAAGGAATATGGCAACCTCTGTCAGGAGAAAAACCCATTGATGAGAAAGAAGCTGCAGAGCTTAAACAACAAGAAGAGAATGCCCACTCTACGATCTTGTTGTCGTTATCAAATGAGGTTTTGTATGAGGTTTCAGATGAAGATACATCAGCAAGTCTATGGCAGAAACTTAAATCACTTTACATGACGAAATCCCTCACGAACAAGTTGCTACTGAAGCAACATTTATTCTCTTTGAAGATGAAAGAAGGCTCAGTGCTGAAGGATCATCTTAATGAGTTAAACTCAATTTTGATGGAGCTCAAGAATGTTGATGTAAAGATTGAAGACGAGTATGCGGCATTAATCCTCTTGGTCTCTTTACCACCATCGTTTGAGAATTTCGTTAACTCATTTGTCGTTGGAAGAGATACAATTACGTTGGAGAAGGTGAGGTCAAGTTTGCACTCACGGGAGCTGCGACAAAAGGCTTCAGGTAATGTTTCTGATACACAAGCTGCAGGTCTGAGTGTGACCAGAAACGAAGGAAGAAGCTACGATCGATCAGATAAAGGAAAATGGAAATCAAGAAAAGGTAGATCAAGGTCAAGAACTAGAAATCCTAACCCACGAGATGTGTGTCATAGGTGTGGTGAAGCAGGTCACTGGAAGAATGAATGTCCCAAGAATAGGACAAATGGGTCCAACGTCAATGTGGCGAAATAAGATACGAACGTTGAGTCAGATATGGTGCTAATGGTTTCTGATTGTCTCTATAGTATCTCTGAAATTTGGATTCTAGATTCAGGTTGTTCCTTTCATATGTGCCCGAGAAGAGAGTGGTTTGTAACATATCAAGAGATGGATTCCGAAAGTGTCTTGATAGGGAACGATATATCATGCAAGGTGGTTGGTATTGGATCAATCAAGGTTCGTATCCATGATGGGATCGTAAGGACGTTAACTAACGTACGACATGTTCCAGAACTCAGGAAGAACTTGATATCTTTAAGTACCTTGGATGAAAAGGGCTTCAAGTATTCGGGTGCAGGTGGAGTACTCAAAGTGTCAAAAGGTGCTTTGGTTGTAATAAAGGGAATGAAGGAGTCCACCTTGTATGTACTAAAAGCAGAAACTGTTTTGGATAGAGGTACAACTGCTGTTACACAATCAGAAGGTACAGCTGCTGTTACACAAGCAGAAGAAGCTAAGTCAGAAATAACGAAGATCTGGCACATGAGACTTGGTCATGTTAGTGAAAGGGGCATGGTGTTGCTTGGTGATCTTGGACTCTTGGCTGGACACAAGGTAAAGAAGTTGGAGTTTTGTGAGCATTGTGTGTATGGAAAGCAACATAGGGTAAGTTTCCCAAAAGCTATTCATCAAACGACTGGTACTTTAGATTACTTGCATGCAGATTGTTGGGGTCCGTCTCGTGTTTCTTCTCTTGGAGGAGATCGATACTTCTTATCGATCATTGATGATTATTGAAGAATGACATGGGTCTTTATTATGAAACACAAGAACGAGTCCTTTGATAAATTCAAGAATTGAAAGGTGTTGATTGAAAATCAAACGGGTCGAAAGATCAAAAGATTAAGGACCGACAATGGCTTGGAGTTTTGTTCGAAGGAGTTTGATGGGTTTTGTGAGAAGCATTGTATTGCAAGGCACAGAATAGTTCGAAACACACCTCAACAAAATGGGATTGCAGAGAAGATGAATATGACATTACTTGAAAGAGCTAGGTGCTTGTTGTCTAATGCTGGGTTAAGTCGGAGCTTCTGGGCAGAAGCTGTAAACACAGCTTGTTACTTGGTGAATAGAGCTCCAGCTACTGCTATTGGTTGTAAGACTCCAATTGAGGTCTGGTCTGGAAGACATGCAGATTACCTTGGGTTAAAGGTGTTTGGTTGTCCAACATACTATCATGTAAATGAAGGGAAGTTGGAACCAAGGGCAAGGAAATGTGTATTTGTGGGTTATGGTGACGGGTAAAAGGATATAGAATTTGGTCTCCATCGGAGAAGAAGGTTATCCTAAGTCGGGATGTGATTTTTGATGAAAAGTCGATGTTTGCGTTAAAAGGTCCTGATGGTACCTCCAAGAAGGTGGAGGTTGATGGGCTGGAGGAAGTTTCCAGTGATGACAAAGAAGACCTGGATGAAAGTTCCGAAGGTAGGTTTGTGAATGTTGAATTCTTGGAAGAAGGTACGTCCAAGAAGGTGAAGGTTGCAGGTCATGGGGATTTGCAAGGCACAGATGAACAGAATGATGAACCTAGTTCAGGTGCAGGTCATAATTCAACGTTACAAGATCAAGGTGGAGCTGATGGTGAATCATTGTTGGTTCGTGAACGGTCAAAAGGACAAAATAAGCCGCCGGTTTGATATGGGTTCGAAGATTTGGCAGCTTATGCCTTACAAGTAGCTGAGGAGATGGATAGTTTGTATGAACCTGGAACTTATCGTGAAGCTATTGGTTGTCGTGAGGCAGGTCTGTGGTTAGGAGCAATGACCGAAGAAATTGAATCCTTACATAAAAAGCAAACGTGGGAACTTGTCAAGTTACCTAAAAGTAGACGAGTAGTGAGATGTAAGTGGATTTTCAAGAAGAAAGTTGGATTAGAAGGTTCTGATTCAATCAGGTTCAAAGCAAAGCTCGTAGCCAAAGGTTATAGTCAGAAGGATGGTCTGAATTATAACGAAATTTTCTCTCAAGTGGTTCAACATACCTCCATTTGAGTGTTGTTGTCGATTGTTGCTCATGGTGGCTTAGAGCTGGAGCAACTTGATGTCAAAACGGCGTTTTTGCATGGTGATTTGGAGGAGGAAATTTGTATGGCTCAACCAGAAGGTTTTGTTGAGCAGGGGAAGGAGGACATGGTTTGTCTGCTCCGAAGATCGCTATATGGGCTGAAGCAGTCGCCCAGACAATGGTATAAAAGGTTCGATACTTTTATGGTTGAACATGGATTTACGACAATGGTATAAAAGGTTCGATACTTGTCTCAGAAGAAATTATGTTGATAAAATTCTTCATAGGTTTGGAATGTTCAATGCTAAACCAGTAAGTAATCCTTTAGCTTCTAATTCAAAGCTTTGTATTGGTGGTTCTTTAGAGGAGAAGGAGGAGGATGAGTACATGTCGAAGGTTCCTTACTCACGTGCTGTTAGAAGTCTGATGTATGTGATGGTGTGTACAAGACCAGATTTGGCACACTCAGTTAGTGTTGTGTCAAGGTTCATGGTTAATCCAAAGAAGGAGCACTAGTCTGCAGTAAAGAGGATCTTTCGATACTTAAAAGGTTCATCAGACGTAGGTCTGGTGTATGGAGGTGATCGTGATTGTCTTGTGACCGGGTACTCTGATTCGGATTATGCGGCTGACTTAGATCGAAGGAGGTCGTTGACTGGTTATGTGTTTACTCTTGGTGCTGCGGTAGTTAGTTGGAAAGCTACGTTACAACCTTCAGTAGCTTTATCTACAACAGAAGCTGAGTATATGGCTCTGACGGAAGCAGCAAAGGAAGCTATTTGGTTGAAAGGCTTGGTAAGTGATTTGGGTATTGTTCAAAATCAAGCGTTGGTTTATTGCGATAGCATGAGTGCGATTTGCTTGGCAAAGGATCAAGTCTTTCATGATCGGACGAAGCACATCGACATCCGGTATCACTTCATCAGGTCCGAAACAAGAGTTAAAGTGAAGAAGGTTGGAACTAAAGATAATCCAGCAAATATGTTGACGAAGCAAGTTCCGGAAAGGAAGTTCAGACATTGCTTGGATCTGCTGAATATTGATAATTGGAAGTATGAATTGACTTAATCAAAGTCAAGGTGGAGATTGTAAGATTAGGTGTGACTTTCTCTTAAGTCAAAGGACCTAGTTGCAATTCTTGAAAAGCTGTAACAACCTTCAGTTGTTAGTTGCAGAAGGAAGCTCCAGCTCAGCAGAGGAAGTTCCAGATCAGCCTGTTTAGTTTCTTATAAATAGAGCTGTGTAGTTCATTTGTAATTTGACTTTTCTAATTCATTCTAATACACACATAGATACGTTCTAGTTCAGATTTTACATTTCCGTTTTGTATTTCTTCATCGTTAATGGAAGTTCAGTTCGTTCTTGTTCCTTTATTTCAATAGTTGGTGTTCTTGATCTTCATCTTTGATACTACACAACATTATTGTGAAATTATTGTACTTTTTGGTTGCCGGCTTCATGTATCCTCTGTTGTCGATTTTGCACAAGGTATCTATTGAGGAAGTTTTTGATAATCCAACATGCAGCAAACAAACTCTTCCTACTACTGCAGATGAAGAAAGATTAGCTATTATTCTTAGCATAAAATAAGTTGATCGGCATTTGCTTCAAATTAAGTGGATTTAGTCGTTTTGGTAAGTCAATTTTAGGGTAAACTTACTCAATGGTAGTTGAAATTCAAATTTCATATGTAATGCATTATTCAATGTGGTTGAAATTCAAGTATTATAACTACTACATCCATTAGGGGTGTGCTCGGTTCGGTTTGGTTCGGTTTTGGGGTAAAACCGAAACCAAACCGAAATTTTCGGTTTTGGAAAAATCAAAACCAAAATCATTCGGTTTTCGGTTTTTAAGATCGGTTTTTGGTTTTTGGTTCGGTTTTGGCAGTCAACTATGTATACACACACTTGAGCTTTCAGAATAAATCGATGTAACATAGTATAAACTAATTGTAATGAATCTGAATATTTCAGTAGGGGTGAGCATGGGACCCGGTAGACCGGAAAAAACCGATAAACCGGACCGGACCGGACCGAGACCGGTCAGGACCGGACCTTGTCGGTCCGGTCTTCGGTCCTTGTTTTTTATAGATTTCGGGTTTCGGTCCGGTCCGGTCCGGGCCGGTTTTGTTTGAAAACTGTAAAAAACAACTAAAAGACCAAAAAAACCGACGAACCGAACCGGACCGGACCAAGACCGGTCCGGACCGGGACTAGTCGGTCAGGTCTTCGGTCCTAGTTTTCTCTACATTTTGGGTTTCGGTCCGGTCCGGTCTTTTCCGGTCCGGTCCGGTTTTTGAACCGATCTCACCCCTATATTTCAGTGACTAGTACACTACAAAATCAGAATCATAGTTGGAGCCTCAGAGGTAAAAATCAAGTAAAAACAAAGTGAAATGAAAAATAGATTACCTTAAAAATCAAGTAAAAACAATACTGGAGAGTGGGAGACGGCGACTGGGATGGAGGCGGCTATGTTGTGGTGGTAGACGCAAAGTCGTAGTCGGAGGGATGGAGGTGTGGTGGCGAACGTAAAGTCATAGTCGGAGGGAGAGTGGTAGACGGCGACTGGGAAGTCCGATCCGGCGACCAGGGAGAGTGGGAGACGGCGACTGGGAGTGCGATCTGGCGACGAGGGGAACCTGAGGTCGACGAGGCGACTACAAACAGGCGGCAATGAGGGATTGAGGGTAACCGACGACGGGAGCCTGAGGTCTACCTCTCTGATCTGAAAATGGGTATCGAAGTAGACGGCGCAAATGGGGGAGCAAATGTGGGGACCGGAGAATATAGTATATTTTTTTATGTATGTACCCTAATACCCCTAAGACACCCTAATTAAAAGAAATGGTTCGGTTCGGTTATTTTGGGCGGTTTTGAAAGCAGGAACCGAAACGAACCGAAAATTTCGGTTTTTAAAATTTTGAAAACCAAAACCAAAACCAAAACCACTGGTTCGGTTTTTTCGGTTTTTGGTTCGGTTTCGGTTTTTTATGCTCACCCCTAACATCCATTAATTACATAATTATATTAAATTAAGTTGTGTACGGATGTTGGTGAAAATTTGAAATATCAAACACATCATAGTTACTGACTATTTAAGGTTCATGTGGGACAGGTAGTAAGGATTTTGTTGAGTGATAGAAAAAACTGTTGGAGACCAACTAAGGGCAGATTCCATGTTAAGGTTGGTATGCATACAACTACCAGTTGCTTGAAACGATACTATATACCATGAAAACATAAAATTCAGAAAAAGTTCACGAAAGAAAGAACTTCTATCTGAAATCTGAATGCAATAATATGTTATATGATGTTAGAATTTTGATTTCCAAGAGATCATTATTATATAATGTCTATGCATCAAGATGTAGAAAGAGTAAAACCAAAAGATCAAAACAAAAGGAATATCTTTAACATGTTTGGATCATCATGGCACAACATTTGAATTATGGTGCAAAAGTGTTATGACATGTTTGGAATCCAAACTTTCATTGGTTATTAGTTTGCACCCTATTTGTAATGAGATATCCACTAAGTTGCAGTATAATTATCTACCTTAACTCTTTTTGTGCACTTCAATAGTTGTTTCATGCATACATGCATTTCTGATGAACAATAAAATAAATAAATATAACAGATGTTACTTTGATAGTTTGATGTTTGTTTTTCTTCAAACTTTTACTGTCCTTTTAGTCCTTTTTTTAAAGTGCAGGCTCCTGCGAAATACCTTATTAGCTTAGGGTCGCTTACATTATCTAATTGTGGGTATGAAAGCTCCTTTATGTACAAGAGGCTATCACATCGCAACACTAAAGCACATAAATACGCGAGTACACACACATGCATACATATAGAAATCCCGCAGCAGCGTGTGGGTACTCACGACTCATTACGATTAAATTTGACCAATTTCATTATTAACTTAGTTTCTGAACAACAAGATGGTATGAATGCAAATAATTTGAATTCGAGCTGCTGTGTGAAGGAATTAGTCTTTTTCAATAGCATATCGAGCAACTTTACTAATAAGGTGTAAATCCCGTTTATATAAAGAATTTATTTTTACAATTCAAAGAATTGTCTTGACCCTTTGCTAAATCAAGTAGTTATAATTAAATTAATTTTTTATTTGTTAATAATATAAATGAATTAAGAAACAACTAAAAAGGGTATTATATATATATAGGGTTAGGCACGCTTTAATTAAGTGCACTGTCCCTCTATCCTGATCGAACCATGAATCCGCTTTTTTCCTGTTGTCCAATACAACTATCTTCGGCTTCTCCATTGTTGCCGAGGAATAGTCAACCTTTCCAATTATCCTTCCTTCATTGGCCTCTTGTCACCATGACGATACGTGCTTCACCAAATCTGTAATTTGGATCTTAATTAGCCTTCGCCAACACCAAATCTGCATTTCAGATCGACCAACACCTCCCTCGTCTCCTCCCGAAGTAGGCGAATCCCGATAACCCCTCCCCTTAATCGTTCCACCATCTTCGCGCAACTTTTATTACCTCCTTTTGGTTAATTTGTCTTGCATCTTCTACTTTTGCTAAATGAAGTCGTATGTTCTTAATGATCATTAATTTTTTAGAGGATGAAGATGATGTCGCTCATATGCTAATTTGTGTGAATTGAAGAAGAAGAAGATGATTTTTTAGAAAAACAAAAGAAATAATGTGTGATTTTAAAAAAAATGATTGCATTATGTATATGGAATAAAAAATGATATAATTTTTTGTATATGAAATAATGTGTAAGTTTTAGGGAGTTTTTTTACAAAGACAGATGTAACAATAGGGATGGAGCACAGGTTTATCACAATATTCACACATGATAGTGAGGAGGTTCAATATATTACTCTTATTTGTATATTTTATTTGTTTAGTTTACAAAAAAGTATTGGAGTATATATTTATGTTTTTAATACAAGATTTATAATTTATAGATCGAAAAAGTGACAAAGCTTGTTGAAGATATGGAAAAACAAAAGGAGATCGAAAGAGAAAAAAGGAAACAGGAAAGAGGTGCTTATAACCATGAAAGAGAAAGAGAAGGATTATAAAGGGAAAGAATTTTTGTGAGAATGAAAGAGAAGAGAGGGAAAGACTAGTCAAATAATTCGAGTATCACATAAATGATCAACAAATAACATGTTGACCGAGTTATTTGTGCAAATCATGAAATATCAAGAAAAATGTTAAGAGTTAGTTTATTTTTGGATTAATATGAAATTCTTATATCCTAAACGAATTATGTTTGTTAGGATTTGGATAACTTTTTATTATTTATGTTAAGTTGAATGTTTATGGATTGCATCTTTTTATTAATGGGAAAAAATGGATATTACAAAAGCAAATATTCAAGAAAAATGTCTTGCCATTTTTGTGACGGAATTGTGACGGATGAAATTTTGTACAAAATATCAGACCCTGACGCAAAACCTTCGTAAATCTGACGCAAAAATTAGCCGTCACAAAACCGTCGCAAATTATATTCGTCACAAAAATTGTCACAACATAGATCCATCACAAAACCGTCACAACTAATGCCCGTCACAAAACCGTCGCAATATTATATCCTTCGCAAAAAACGTAACAAAAATTTAGGTGGATGCACATCTGACACAAAATGACCGACACAATTCTGACGCAAATTTCACACGTCGCAAAGCCGTTGCCACTTGGTTTTTCGACTAAGGTTTTTGGGACTGCTCTTATTCGTTGCAAACAAGGTTTTGCGACGGATTTTTCCGTCGCAAAAGGTGTTGTGTGTAGTAGTGTATTACTCGTGTCTTGCACGGTAACAAATATTTTATTATTTATTTTATATACATTAGGTATGTTATTTTTCATAATTAAAGATATTAGATGTATATATAAATATAAACTTTTTAAATAGTTATAAAAATAATTAATTATTTGGTAACTAACTATATAACAAATAATAATCAACAATAACCTTCTAATCTTCTAATATAAATAAAAGACTAACTATCATCAATTTAATTAGAAGATCTTGATCCTTCGTTTAATCAAAGTTAAATCATATCCATTCATTTTATTAAAATTGAAAGACTAATTTTAACTTTTAATAGTCAAAGTTGAAAATAATAGGAGATAAGATAGTGAAAGAATATTATCCAAATTTGAAAATAACATTCATATATTTGTGTAGACAATATTATTATGTTATTATAAATCAATATATTAGTGTATTATATAATAAGATTAACAAAACATATATACTCATTTAATATAATAATATTAATTAGAGTAACGATATATAATATTAAAACCCAAAGTTCATGCAAATCAATTTTCCAACTTAGTTATTATCTTAAATTCAATTTTGATATAAAATAAATTTAATTTGTGTTCGAAGTATTATCTAATTCAAATATTTTATGCACTGCATTAATTTGGGATTAAATATTCAAGTTTCTTTATTATAATTTACGGTTATTATATGATGCAAAAATTTTCATTATTTGTGTCTCTTTTTGTGTTTTTCTTAATTTCGTAGATACAAAACAATTATATTAAAAAAAAACAAATATATAATAATAATTTCATGATTACCCGTGTGTTTAGACGGATATTTAAACTATTAATAAAATATTAATTTATAACAATTAAGATTATTGAAAAAAATAAATAAATAATTAACTATAATTCTATATATTAATCATATATAATAAATAATAATAATAATAGTACATAGTAAATAATACTAATAATGTTTAATCGTGAATCCACATCTAAAATTCATTATCATCGAAATCTTTGGATCAGTACGAACTGAAGTTTTAGATTGGTAATCATGTTAAAATAGTTATTTTTTTGAAAAGGAGATAAGATTCAAAATTTCATATATCAATTTAGATAATTATCAAAATTTCAAAATCTAATACTAGTAAATGATTTAAATAATTATTAATTTTCAGTATTTTTTTTTAAATTAAATAACGACATGTATAAATATACATATTTATAAGTTGAATTCAAATAGGATTTAAGTGTGTGCGATATTCAGGCATTCAAAATCTCTAGCTCCTAATTTGACAATGTCCACGAATGTACGTACTGAAATTTAAATTCAGAACGTATAACTAAAAAACATTTAATTATTATTATTATCATTATTATTATTACTAGTTTATTGATCCGTGCACGTACGGGTATTTCGAAAGTGTATTTGAGATATTAAAATTTTCAAATAAAAATAATACAATAAATGAAATATCATAAAAAACTTACATATAATTCATTAAACCCAAAACAACAATAATATAATTTGAAAGAACATGTATTATCAGATGTCATTTTTAATAAATTCAAATATTGAAGTCAATCAGATAATAATTTCGAACTGAAAACCGACTCAAATTTCTAAACACATCTATTGCCAATATAATTTTTTCACCATCATAAAAGATCTCTAAATTTAGATTTTTGAATATATAATATACTATCTTTTAATGATACTAGTTTATAACCCCGTGTATAAACACGGAATGTTTAAAGTAAAGTATAAAATTTGATGGTGTGAAATTGTAAGAAGTATAGTAAAATAACTGTAAAACGTACATAAGAAATGTTTATTACCCATCTTTTCTTCTTTTTTGTTGAAGGTTGTTCGAACGAATGTCTATTTGAAAATGATGAAAAAGGTTGTTTATTCTCCATAATTGACGTCCAAGTGAATTTTTAAAAAAAATAAGGTCTAAACATGTAATCATAGATAATATATAGGTGATTATCTAGTACCTATTTCTAAAATAAATCATAAAGTTAAAGATAAAATTGAAATATGTTTTCATATTTAATATATAAAATCTATTCATGTAAATTTAAGATATAGGTGAAACATCCACGTAAATTTAATAAAATTTGAAAAAATATCTCATGTAAAAAGTGTGAATTGAATTAAACGAATGTGAGAGTTAGGATTAAGGATAATTACATCATATTTATTTGTAAGCCTAATATATTTTCTAATAAAAAAGACTCCTATTAATCAAATTATATTATAAAAAAGAAAGTTTTTTTAAACCTATTCTTTTAGTAATTAGATTAGATATATATTAAAAATTAAAAATATCCATGAACTATATTTAAATTTGAGTTATATATTTTTCAAATTAATATGTTCTAGTATTTATCATACGATATCGTATGATAAATATTGTTTTTAATAGATTTTTTTATTTGATTTGTATTTTATCATACGATGTGATATGTTTTTAATATTTTTTATTTGATTTGTATTTTTTAAATATATCTTATATATTCGAATTTTTTAATTGATGTGTTTTAATATATAATTATTTTTTTCTAAACAAAATATATGAAAAGTTACTAACAATAATTTATAAAAAGCTTATAATTAATTACATTAATATACAATTTTTATATAACCCCCTCATATTTTCTTAAAAACCCCTCGCATGTTTTATAAAAGTCCCTCATAATTTTCATCCAGCCCCCTCCTAATTGATTTCAAAATTGAATTCCGATCGACATTAACCTTTCTAAAATTGTTTTGAGAAATGATTAATTTTGAAATTGAAAGTTGTGATTGGTTGATTGAGACTTAATTTATGGTTATTTTTAGAAAATTTGCATGCCTTTTATATATATATATATATATAGATAGATATTTTATTTAAACCATATTTTTAATAGATGTTTAATATATATCTTTCTAATAACACTGAAAATTCTTTAAAATCAATAACTAAACACTTTGAATAAAATACTCAAGTTGACCTCTCGGCTCATCACCATAATCTTAAAATAACCACTCAGCTAAAGAAAAAATTATCTACCAATTATTATTAATGGATAACAAAAAGTTACGGATATAATAATTTTAAAAAAGTGTCATATTATAATAAAATTTATACCAAAACGTAGATAAAAATAAGACGATCGTAAATATATGATTATTTTTTATCTAAACAAAATACATCAAAAGTTACTATACATAATTTATAAACAACTTATAATTAATTACATTAATAAAACATTTTTATAAAACTCCCTAACATTTTCTTAAAAGCCCTCCACATATTTTATAAAAGCCCCTTACAATTTTCATGTAGCACCCTTCAAATTGAGATAGAATTGAAATCGTCTTTCTAAAATTATTTTGTAAAATTGAAGGATTTTGAAATTGGAGGTTTTGATTGGTTAATAGATTTGATTTAATAATTTGCAAACCTTTTATATATAGATATAGATAGATAGATATAGATATAGATATAGATATATATAGATAGAAGATATAGATAGATAGATAGATAGATATAGATTATTATTATTATTATTATTATTATTATTATTATTATTATTATTATATTAAATTTTAAAATTCATCCGGATAACGTGGGATTGTGGATTGTCATTAGAATATATTGGACTCGATCCTATACAAAACTATACCTATATATATAGCTAGCTATTCAACGTACTCTCACACATAATCCTCATTCTCAAAACCATACGTCCATACCTATACATAATCAACTACATCGACTTCACACACACTTATAGAAAATGCACCACTTGCGTACATTTATTTACAAGGAATTTGAACGTCCATGGAAAGAACAAGAGCCGATATCAACAAGGATGCAGCTGATGAGCCACCACCCTAATAATTCTTCTACCCAACTACATGCGATACTACTACAACAACGACTATCATTCTTAGAAGTCGGTGATGATTCGTTTTTAACGCCATGGGGTACTCGTAATAATTACAACACTTATGATTCTGTTGTTACATCCAACACTCGTACATATATGACTTTCCAACCTGGCTCCTTCTTTTCTAATGAGGTAATTAATCAATATATAATATGATGTCCGTAATATTTATATATTTACTGATCGATCTTACACGTACGTGCTTTACTGGTTAATTTAATTAGCCAACTGCAGTCATTGAGCCCTCTCATCAACCGGCGCCGGATGCCATTGCTGGTGGTCAACCAAAGTTTGAGGAACCAGAAGGCAAGGTCGATGGTAGTGATGAAGACGAATCAAAATCGGAAATCATAATCTTCAAGGCTAAGTAACTTATTTAGTTAGGATAGATATATATTAATTGGTGATGATGAACGTACTTAATTGTAGGATTAATTGATTATATATGCATCGTTTAATTAACGTACATGGAATGGAATTACTTTATACATGTTCTTTTAAAACAATAATGCAATTTTTCTACTATTCCTTCTCTTCTTTTATTTTTTGTAATCACCATGCATCTTGTTTTTTCAGAAATTAAGTTATTTAAGTGATATTTAGAATCTTGATTAATGATGAGAATTGGTGGATCGGAATTTAATCGGAACTGAAGTCTCCTATTTAATGATATTTTTTGTTGTTGTATTTAAATTAATGATCATTAATCTCACTACTAATCTCACAACTAGAAAATTTATCGACCCACAATATCTCGTCAGAATTTATAAAACGTGGTTCCATTTTGTAACCCTTAGAGATAGCCGATCGCCACACCGACCATGCGGTGCATGCATCACAACAATCATCTTTTTGTAGCATCATTGTGCTTGGACCTTTATCACGATATGATCACAAGTTTCTACATCATCTTTGCTATAACAATATCGAACCACTTAAAAACCAAACACGATAAATGATAGAAAACAAGAAATGCCAAAATTTAACATGAAGAAATATGAGAAGACTACAAAAACATAAGAAATTTTCCAATCTAACTAAACCTGCAATTAAATTGAAAGATTACAGGAATAATAACTATTGTTTTATGCGATATGGGGGGTGTTTATCTAGTCGGTTTTCGAATTAATCTATTTCTTCAATTCAGAATAATCGGGATTGACATATTTTTTTTAGCTAAATTTGAAAATTGTCTCTAATTCAAATTAAATCTCGATCATAAACATGACTCTAGTTCGAAGCTTCAAATTCGGTTTAATGTTGATTCATATTTGATTAAGCCTATTTTCTACAAATCTATATAATTCGGTCCTAATCGCAAGCCAACGTTAATATAAAAATCTATTTCAACATATCTCAACAAAAAAATATTTCAAAGATTTACTTCCTAAAAGTAGACAAACAAAATCATTAATAAATAAACAATCAACACTATATTCATAAGACAAAAACTATTTTATACATTATCCATTTAATAATATATATGTATAAGCTGGTTAAATTCAAATCAGATCCATAGTCAATTTAAAAACCAAAAAATATTTTTAATCTGAATTATTTGATTTAATATGTATGTATATCTTATAAATTATAATGTCATTTATATTGTGAATTTGTGATTGAAGGATTAAGTCTTAAAGCAGCAGGAAATTAAAAGAGAGTAATGGGCCATTGGCCCATCTAAAATCATAACAATATAACATGGCACGCAGGTAGAGGTGCACAAAAAATCCGAATATCCGATTTATACGAAAAAATATCCGAAACCGGTTTTTAGAAAAACCGGATTTTTTTTATCCGGACCGGATATTTTGAAACCGGATAGTACGACCGGTTATTGGTTTTTCCGGGCGACCGGTTTTTTTACCGGTTAAAAAACCGGTTTTTTTTAAACCGGATAAAAAACCGGTTTTTATCCGATTTTATCCTACTAGCCATTTTTCAAAAAAATAGCCGTTTTTATAGCCGTTTGTGAGAATTCTTGACCGTTTTTTTCATGTTTTTTTACACTTTTGTCACTCAAAAAACTTATATATAGTGTGGGTATGTTGTAGGAATAAGCCACAACTTACATCTTCCATTTTCTCTCCAAATTCTCTACTTTTATTCACCAAACTTGTAATTTTAATATTGTACTTTTTAAGTATTTAAATTAATCAAAATTTGAGTTTTCTTTCACATGCATGTTTTTTTATAGTATATATTATAAGAAATGTATTTAAAAAAAAAAAAAAAAAAAAAAAAAAAAAACGCTGTCGGTTTTTTTCCCAAAAAAAAACCGGTTTTTTTAAAAAACCGGTTATAGCATTAACCGAAACCGGATTTTATAGTATTTGTATTCGATGCCGAAACCGGATTTTACTAAACCGGTTTTTTTTTAAACCGGTTTTTTTTTTGCCCAAAAAATCCGATCCGGATAATACTATAACCGGTTATAGTATTATCCGGTATATGTGCATGTCTACACGCAGGCACTCAGCAATATTCGGTTCTTCTAGTCTTCAGTGCTTTTCAAAAAAAAAATTATATATAAATAGAAAGTTACTTATTTGTATATATCATGCTCTTCTAAATTTATTATATTATTTAAACTCATCAATGCATCCAATTAAGCACATTCGTGATTTTCGCAATCTTATATTGATATCAGCAATCCTTCACTAAACTCTTATTGTCGTCAGCATTCCCTTAAGCTTTATCTTCTTCGCTGACACTTTCTTCTATCTCATGGTAGTTTTTTTTTTTTAATTTGAACAATAAAAACATATTTTCATTCCTCAAGATTACATAGTTTGGATACATATTGCAATCATCATGACCACAATGAAAAACAAATAAAACCACACAAAACACATCTGTCCCAATCTTCAACCGGCTCTCACTATATTTCCATACCAGTCCACTGTAATATATCACCTCACGTGCAACAATGCAACACGTCGCTCCACATAGATACCATGATCGATCCATAAAACAGCACCAGAAACAGCTAGATATCAG
The DNA here is from genome assembly GCA_947179395.2 of Pulicaria dysenterica. Lineage (NCBI taxonomy): Eukaryota > Viridiplantae > Streptophyta > Magnoliopsida > Asterales > Asteraceae > Pulicaria > Pulicaria dysenterica. The sequence continues at coordinate 81,785,659 of OX359288.1, forward strand.
CATAACCATCTCATCTACCCAGCTCGATAGAGCAGCCAAAACGATAAGGCATAGGCCAATCCATAGACTACTCATGGTAGTTGCCGATGCCCACCATACTTAAACCACCGTTGATGGCTTTCTTCTTCTTGCTACTTTTACGACACATGGTAACTATCAAGCTTTCTTACCAATTCTTTGTTGCGAAGAAATCAGCTTCTTTCTTTTCTTACTTATCTTTCTATCTAAATAATCGGTTCTTTCTGTTCTTACTTATCTTTCCATTTAAATAATCGAAGCAGATAAAGAAATTTGTAATTAACAAAAGATGTTTATCAAAAAGCATTAAAGAATGAGATTGTAACTAACTTTTTTAAGTGACCAAGAAATTGAATTTTTAATCATTTAATGTCGTCTCAAGTGTTGATAAGTAAGATTTGGATTATCGATGTGAGACAGTTTTGATTGATCGATGTTGGATCATCTTTGTCGAGTCTGTTTTGTTCAAGTTGATTACATATATATAGTTTTCATCAACGTTGAGTAAGCTCATCCATTATTACACTTTGTGTTTTTCACATAGGGCAGCTCCCTTAACCACCTAAATGTAAGAATCAAAACAGCTTTTAAGCGTTAAAAGAATGCAAATAATAAATAAGATGAGCAAACACAAAATAAGAAGTGTATGTTCATAGATATGAACATACACTTCTTAATTATGACTAAAGTTTTTACATAATGTAATCCCAAAAGTGCAACTATATATTATATATTTAGTAGATGGAAATTTTTTAAGCATGTAACATGTGTTTAGATGGTAGGCACCATCACTTATAACCAAAAGTCATCATTTCCAAACTTTTTCTAACTCACATTTTCATACACCCCGCCTTCTAAACTAGCATATTTAATTCTATAAGGTCTATTTTTAGTTTTTCTTTTAAAAGAAAAAATAAAAAACTTTCGATATAAATAAAACCATTTTCTGTAATTTTAATTTCATTATATATGTTTGTGCATATCGCACATGACAACATATTCTTTTCTTTCTTCTTTGTTTCTTTCCCTTTATTTGATTTTTTTCCATTTCATTTTGCTATTTCATTCGATTTTTTTATTGTTTTTTCCCTTACATAAATTTTTAAACAATATAAACTTTTCTTTTTATGGTTTTTAATTAAAATCATCACCATTACAAGATTTTATAAGAAAAAAAGTTACAAAATTTCAGTATATTAAGTATTACTTTAATTTATTTTTTATTTTTATATGCTATGCAAATATCCGTATTTCGGTACCTAAAATACTAACATATATTAGGGTCATTCATTTATTATAGATTAAACAATTTTGGTTTCCGTTTTTAGTAAGTCTTAAAACGAATGTGTATTTCAAACCATCTAAGAGCACGCAAAGTACGAAGTGGTGTTGTCTACTACTCCACCGTGCGAGCATTTAAGTTTTTATTATATATTACAAATTGATTTCACATGACTAGTAAATTACAAATAGTAACATTTTTATTCTATATACATACTGCTATCATTTTTAAAACATTGAACATTATTTCTTTTGTTTTTCTAAAAAAACATTCTCGTCTTCTTCACACAAATTATCACATTCAATCGCAACATTATCTTCTTCCTATAGAAAATTAATGACCATTGAGGTTATACGACTTCATTTAGCAAAAGTAGAAGAAGCAAGACAAAACCACAAGAAGGTAATATAAGTTGCACTCATTGCAACTCGAACTGTTAGCGGAGATGGTGGAACAATTCGGGAGAGGGGTTAATTATTGGGATCTGCTCGCTGCGAGAGGAGGCGGGGGATCATTTGGTCGATCTGAAATACAGATTCTGTTTTGGTGAAGGCTAAGATTGAAATTACAGATTGGTTATCGAAGCACGTCATGGTTAAGTTTCATTAGAGCCGATGAAGGAAAGATAATTAGAGATCAAGGTCGACTATTCTTCGGCAATAATGGAGAGGCCAAAGATAGTTGTATTCGACGATAGGAAAAAAAAACAGATTACTGGTTCGATCAAGAAAGATAAACAGTGGCGGACTTGAGTGTAATGTCACGGACTTGTTCTCTACAAGATCACGTTTGGCTCTTAGTCTCGACCAAGATCAGCCTTTTACCCGTTAAGCGTTAAGATTCAAGAAACTCAACAAGGGAACGCTAGATAAAGAACAATAATATTTGTATTAAGAGAGCTTTACAAGAGTGCTTTGTAACTCACTTTGGAGGTGGTTTGTACAAATGACACCATCACCTATTTATAGGCATTCCACCTCCTCTCTCGGAAGCACTACAAGGAAAATCGCTTTCAGGGAGGACAAATGTCCTCGCGAAAGGTGGGAAAGTCGTCGCAGAAAGTCTATTGCGAGGACACTTCGTCGCCAAAAAGTCGTCGCGGAAAGTCCGTGCCGGAAAACTTTCGGCGAGGTTATACGTCGTCGCGAAAAACTGAATATTAAAAATAAAGCGAAATTAATATAATTACTTTTCGCGAGGACAAAGTCCTCCCAGAAAGTTTTTTCCATTATTTTATTTTATTTTTTAAAAGTTTTAGCAACGAAATTGTCATCGCGAAAAGTCATTTTATATATTTTAACTTTTAGCGAGGACATGTCCTTGCAGAAAGTGATTTACTGTCAGTCGTGTTTTACGAAGTCAAAAAGGTAAAGTAGTTTGTCTTTTAGTGAGTTTTAGCGAGGACATTTGTCCTCGCGAAAAGTTTTAATGTCTAAAACTGTTTTTTCTTGTAGTGAAGCTTCTAGACCTAAGCATTTCCACCTCCTCATTCCGAACCTTCTAGAACTCTCTACCATATACAAGTATATACATATATCTAGATATTTTCAAGGAACTTTCCATACCATTCTAGGAATCTAGAACAAGGAGGATATTTCTAGATCCCTCCGTGTGTCTTGAACCCTCATGACTTGTGTGGAATGTTCCGGAATCTCGAGCCAATTTTAGTGAACTAGGCGGGTCGTTACAGTAAGCTGGTGGTGGCATGGGCCCCGAGTCAATTTTGCATATATAGTGAAAAATTTTAACGTTTTTTAGCCGGTGCCACCAGTCAAATTTTGTAATGCAACAAGTGATTTTTTGTTGGCATCAAAATCTAATTAAATATGAATTTAAAATAAAATATAGTTAAATCTTCGATTTATAATTTTAAAATATTTTAGTTTACTTTTAAATAACAATTTGATTAACATTGTTTCATATAAATTGTGTTTTATTTTAAAATTTGACCCTAAAGATACAAAAACAACAACTGATATCTCGTTAATCTAACTCGATTAATCGAAAACCTGAAAAAACCCAAACCATACCCTTAATTTGAATTAATTATAATTTTGTCATTATATATAATGACAACAATCAAGAAAAATTCTGAATCCCCCCTGAAGATAGATACAAGGAAAGTGAGATAAAGATAGAAAAGAGAGAGTGGAGGTGCACTTAATTAATGCCTAACTCCAATAAATAAAAATATTATTTATATTCTGGATAAGTTGTTTCTTAACTTATTCTGGATAAGTTATTTATATTATTTATATTCTGGATAAGTTGTTTCTTAACTTATATATATATATATATATATATATATATATATATATATATATATATATATATATATATATATATATAGCTTAATTATAACTACTTGATTTAATAGTGGGGAGTGGTTACTTCTTATCACACCGGGTAATGTTAGTTTTTTTCTCGCACCACTAATATTTGGGGGGATTTCATGGCAATGAGATTTGAAATCCCTCCAAATGTGATGTTTGGTTTGCAAAGATGGAGAAGGATTTCAAATCCAAGGATTTGATAAAATCCCTAAGATGAGGTTTTTCTGAATCCTTCCCACCCCTATGGTAATCTGAAATCCCTCAAATGAGGTATTTCCTCCGGAGACTATTCCGGTGATCCATCACCGCTTTCCCGCCGCTTGGCTATCACTGTCGACCATCTCCTTCATCTCAACTTCGCCGTCGACTATTCGTCTCAACTTCGGCGACTATTCGTCTCAACTTCGACTCGACTGAAACCCTCCGCCGTCGACTCCGACTTTGACGCAAGAAAACCCTAGTCGCCTACTGAGGGCCTTCGACTCTGCCTTCGACTGAAACCCTCCGCCTTCGACGGAAACCCTCGCCGTCGACTTCGACTTCAGTCCTTCGCCGTCGACTCCAACTTCGACGCAAGAAAACCCTAGTCGCCTACTGAAACCCTCGCCTTCAACTGAGACCCTCCACCTTCGACTGAAAGCCTAGCCTTCGACGTCGAGATGATTTGCCGGAGACGAAGTTGTGGTTAAAACAGATCTGGATGCGCAGATCTGTGGTGAGCAGATCTGTGGTAGGGTGATTGGCCGACGGTGAGGTGGTGGCCGGCGGTGAGGTGTCTTGGATGAGATCTGAGGTTGGTCTCTTGGTGAACCAAACAAAGGATTGGGATTTAAATCCCACCAAATGAATTTCTCCCAAATGCAATTCTCATCTATAAATTTCATTCTCCTCAAAATCAAAGAATGAACCAAACACCCCCTAAGTCTATTAGTGGTTACCAAATCAAAATTTAGAATTACCTGTTACCCCTACAAATTTTAAAAAACAAAACGAAATTAATTTGTGAGTGGCCCCACCTGGAACCAACACACTGGCTTTTTTTACGTGGAAGCTACGACCTTTTGCCTCCCATCATGGCGCCATGGAGTAGGAGGAAAAGCATCTATGGCGTGATAGAAGGGTCACAACACAGGTAAACCTATCCATTCCGGATGCTCTAAGGGTCAAAGAAAATTCTATATACAAAGGGAATTTTACATCTTATTAGTAAAGTTGCTCGACTTGCTTTCTCCAAATCTTTATAATTGAAATGTAAGGCTTCAATTTCCTCTGTTAGCGGCTTGAGTTCAAACATATTTGCATTCATACCATCCGACACTAAAACTCACCATTTAGCGTGTTTAGAAAAATATTTATCGACTTTTAGACTCTAATATATTATGTAACATTCACACCATGTAAAATGTTAAGTTTCCTTTTCTTTTAGATATACATATATTCAAAACTTTGGATAAAATCTTTTACTTATTTTGTTTGAAAAAAAATAAGTATACATAAGTGCACGTAATTAAACAAGAAAATCAAATATATAAAAGAACAAATAATTTGAATTTATGATGTAAAATGTTAAATTCGACTAATGTTATCTGCTCGATAAATAAAACGTATTTACAGTCCAAGTGACGACTAGCTAAACGCCATCAACTTCTACAAAACGATGTCCGTCAAGCCATGTGTCAACGGGTAACCTAATTAAGAACGCGAAAACACCCCCTCTTTCTCTCTTCCTTTCCTTTCCTTTCATTTCATGTTCCTCAACTCGTGCACGATGGTAAGTCGAGAAGTGATGACGCGAGTGGGAAGAAAAAGGATAAATATTATGTATAAGGGACGATATGATGGCCTTCATATAGCAAGAGTTGTTTTAACACTATTACTCCACAGTTTCAAATCGTTTTCATACGGCGTCAAGTTCAAATCCAAAAACAACCCTCTTTTCTCCGCTACCGCATCCGACCGCCGCACCACCACCTCCGACCGACCACTCTTCTCGTTCCCAGCGTCACGGTGCCGCCTCATATGACCACCCAACGCCTGTCCGATCGCAAATTCCAACCCACAAACCGAACACTCATGTGTCTTGGGCTTTGGAGGCGACTGTGTTTCGTTACTGCCTTCGGTTGTTTTCGGCCGTTTGTGGCTGGCACGGTGGCCGCCGAGAGCCTGGAAGGACTTGAACTCCTTGTTACATGTCTTGCAGTTGAATACCCGACCCGTTGAAGAATCCGATTGTCCGACCCGTGAGAGCAGCATCAAGCAATTGGCCATGGCGAGGTTTTCAACCTCCCTGTCGTCTTCCCAGCTTCTTTTGATCGTCATTAAAATAAAACGGTGTCGTTAGATGGAGTGTTTAATTTGGGGTTGTTTATGTTGATTGTTGTTTGGTTTTCTGGGATATGTTTTACGTGAATATATAGGTGCACACTTGTGTGGTGTAGTGTTGAAAATAGAAGTACGTAGTTATTAAGGAATAATAATATATAAGGTACGTGGTAAGCGTGTGAGCGCGTAGCCGTAAAAGATGAGGTAATTGCTAGAGTCAAGGAAGAGGGGGGGGAAACTTCTACCAAATCTAGATTCAACTGAAGTAGTGTCCATTACATCATGACTATATTATCAGCCATCATATTATCTTAATTGTAATGATGGTCCTTTAATTATTTAAAAGTTGCAAATTTAGTTCTTTTTTTCAAAAAGTTGCAAAGATAGTCATTTAACTGCTCAAAAGTTGCACAAATGGTTCTTTTTAACGTTTTCTGTTAATTAATTCTGTTAGTTTTAGCCAATTGACTATTATACCCCTTACCATTTTTTTTAATTTATTTCTTAATAATTATATTATAATATCTATTTTTATGAAATGTTATTATAATTAAGCCACCCTCTCTCTCTAGATCTGTCTCTACTAACCCTGGTTCCACCTCCCAAATGTGTCTCCCCCTTCGCCGGTGACATCACTCAACACCGCCGTCCTTCTTTTGCTTTACACTCAAATCCATCTGCATGTAAGAACAGCATACCACCATCCTTCTGTTGAGTCACACTCAACACCGCCGTATGCTCCACCATCGCCGGAGAAGACCACCGCCCTATGCTCCACCACCTGCGTGAAGAGCAAACAGCGTTCCTCACCACCACCTAAACAAGATCTGAACGGCGAACAATGTTCCTCGGTGTCTTGGAGAAACACTTAAACTCGGATACTAAATCAACCCCATTTCCCGATTTCGAAGTTCAGATCTAGGGTTTTCATCTTGTTCAGATCTGTGTTGATTAAAGTTTCGAACAAATTAGGGTTTCTTTACATGATTTTGGGGTTTTGGTTTCTTTACATGATCGGGTTTTCACACTCGCCATAGCCATATGCTCCATCGATTCTTGGGGTTTTCGTTGATTCTTGTTTAGAACAAATTAAGGTTTCTTTATATGATTTTGGTTTTGCTATAGCAATGGTCATCGGATTGTTTATGGGGGTTGTTGTTAGCACTTGACAGACGGTGGTGGATGGTGGTGGTTGATTGGTAGGCTTGTGATCTAGGGTTGTTTATTGACAAACGGTGGTTGATTGTTTATTTCAGATCTAGGGTTGTTTCAGATCTAGGGTTTCAAGATACGAGTTTTTTCCGATCTAGGGTTTGGGTCTGTGTTCAGGTGGCTTGTGATGGCAGAGGTGGAAGTGGCTTGTGATGGAAGATGTGGAGGAGGGTGGTAATGGTAGATGTGGAGGTGGGTGGTGATGGCGGTTTTTAAGTCTACAAACAAGATGTGGAGGTGGGTGGTGATGGCATATGTGAGAAGGTGTGTCGGTGGTGGTGTTTATGTGGTGTTCAGGCGGTGGTTCTAGGTGGAGGGTGGGAGGCGGTGGTTCTAGGTGGGTGGGGGGCGATGTCCAGTGAGTGAGACAGAGAAGAGAGAGAGTGTGTGTGTGTGTGTGAGAGAGAGAAATGACTGAGGAGAGATGTTTATAATTAAAATGGTATTTTAAATTAATTAAATGTAAAAAAGGACAAAAAGACCGAAATACCCCTGACTTAACAGACTTAACAAACGGAAACTGTTAAAAATGACCATCTGTGCAACTTTTGGGCAGTTACAGGACTATCTTTGCAATTTTTGGAAAAAAAGACTAAACTCACAACTTTTAGATAGTTAAAGGACCATTGGTGCAATTAACTCTTTTATTTATGACTCAAATTTGAAAATACTACTAGTTTATGTATAACATATACTTTAAAATTTATTGAAATAATTTTTCTTTTATTCATCCACTCCCCTCTCTTCCCTCTTTTTTCTCTCCTATCTCTCTTTCAACATTTAAATACCGAGAATCACCCAAAATGATTACCGACACATGTGGATGGTGTGTCTTCCGGTACCCAAGACCACATATCAATAGTAATGTATGGTGCGTGTGCGATTGTGTCATGTGCCAACGACGGGAACATGGATCTCAAAATCAAGTGTGTAACAGGAACTTTCTATCTCAGAAACTAGAAAAGAGAAAGAAGTTATCAGAATCGTTTTATGAATAGTCTTTTAGAAACTAGAAGAAAAATGTAATTTCTAATTTTTTTTTTATAATTGCATATTGCAACTTGATTATTTTGGTTGTTGGATTGGAACAAGGTGTTAGATTATTTAGTTACTAGTATTACCAGACAGTAGTTTGGTTATCGCTTAGTTGCTAAATGATATTTGATTATTTTGTTTACTGTTTTTATATATTATCCAATATTTTAGAAGTTTCTATTTTATTTTGGCCTGGACTCTCGATACTTTTCTACTTGCCCAACATTTGATGCATTATTGACAACAACAAATGACTGTGTGACTTTTTGATTAAAAAACTATTTAAACCTTGATAATTTAAAGGTTTTGTATGATATTAGTAACAGATTTTATAAGTTCAGAATTTACATATATATATAAAATAATAAAAAGTTATCATTTTATTTTTCATAAGAAGTTATTATAGAACAAAAATTAAATGTTTAATAACTTGTAAAAAGGGTATTATGGTAAAATAGAGTGTTTAGTGATTCATTAAATGTGGTGGAAAGATTCAACAATATTATATTCATATGTGATAATTAAACACGCTAAATTTAATGCATAGAGTATACGGAGTGGTCACACGGTGCCACATTTATCATAGTGCTACGACATCTTTTTTTGTACCACTTAATTAACCACTTAGTCTCATAGTGGTAACTTCTCATCACATCAAATTACGAGACACTGTTGGATATTGGATTATCAACATAATCACTAAACCTGTCTCGTAAAAATATAACCTATGGACGGCTAGGCTACTCAATATATATGAAAGAGGTAGCGCCTTAATCACAAGGAATTCATATTTGCCTGCTAGTAAACATCTTGGTCCTAACAGACCACATTATCAAAGTTTGACAAAAAAAGAGCAAATTTCATAGAAAAGTAACTAAGTTTCATGTTTGTTCTACCAAAATCGTTTATACGTACTTTAATGCGTTTTTTAGAACCCTGAATTTAACTATTTCTATAGGTTACAACATCACCTTATTTTATTCATAATTAAAAACCGATTTATGAAATTCAAAATAAGTTAGACCCATTTAAAATAAAAAATCGTAATTCTACTTTATCTAAAAAACCAATATGTATGTATGTTAATTTCCGATAAGGTTGTTCATGTGTTACGATCCTCGTTAATTAAACTACAAAAAAATGAAACAAAAGGATATTGCTCCTACAGTCCTACAATTCTACTAATTTTTCCTAATTTACTTCTATTCAGGTAAAATTTACAAATTTGTTATCTTAAATATTTTATTAATTTTAATACTTGTATTGATGTTGTGAGTAAAAAATAAATAATAGAAAATTGTAGAAGGATAATCAATTTAACTAGTTAGATTCTTAAAATCAATTTAAATTATGAACAAAACAAGGTGATATGATAACATGTAGAAATAGGTAAATTATAAATACACAAGATTAAAACGCTTTAAGAACTTCATTATTATTGTCGAGAGAACCAAAAAAAAGTAAAAACCCAAAGGTCTGATCTCTCCGCACAACACACTCTCTAGGTACGTGATAAACACCACCACCCCACCATACTTAAATATAAATTTACATTGATTATAATGAAAATATTACGAGAGGATTAAAAGGAAATCAAGTATGCAAAGTTAACAAGTCCCAAACATATACGATAATCATTTACTAAAAATGATTTTTTAGACAAACACTGATAGACAAATAGAAGTCGATTTTTACTCAATTGTATTTTCAAACTTTATAAATAAATTCCATATGTGTAAAAGTTATATATATTATGGGAATTGTGATTTTTTCCACAAACGGAAACAAAATGTATTTTAGTTGGCAAACATGAAAATACATATATTGTGACATGTGAGATACTTTGAAGAGCTATTATTATTTTGGGTATTATAAGTGTGTACGGAATAGATGAGATCACGAAAGTACATTTCTTGATCATTGTGCCCACAAATGTACAAGTTACTTTTGTGGTGGCACAACTTTAATCACGCAATTTGATTCAAGAGATGTTTCTTGTTTATTGTGCCAAAATATGTAAATTTGCTTTAAAGTACACAATAAAGTTTATTTTAATGGGTATTGTATTGTCTTTATGATAAAATTTTGAATATTTGTTAGTTTCCAACGTTAACAATATAAACTAGCAAAGAAGTTGTGCAAGTGACCCACGGTCACAGACCACAGTCGACCGTGAGTTGCGATTGTATGAGTCTCAGACAGCTTAGATATTTTCTATCACGTCTCTATAGAAAAGAGGCATGGTCTCTCATTTTAAACACACTTCTTGCAAAGAAAATCCTCGGTAATATTAATCACACTCTTGTGATACTTCATCTTTCTATTTTCTTATATGTGGTTCTTGAGTTGTTCAAATAAAAAAGATCAAGAAGATCCATCTTATACAACTCAAAGTTAGCAAGAGAGATCAAGAGAGAGAATCTCAAGAACTTCAAACTTACATACACGCCTCTTGATTGTTGAAAGTGAAATCATCTCGTATACACCATTGTTGTTGTTTGTGAGGTTTGATTCATTGTGTTTGCGATTTCTATTGTTAGAACTTATTTTGTAAGTGGGTTTGACTATTACTCACTTTGTTCTCGGGTTGAAGTTCTTGTTGAAGAACTTATAAAAAGTCCTTGTTAAATGCATTCCAGGTTCTTGGTGAAGAAGTGAAGAACTCTTTGGTGTTCTTGGATTAGAGCATTTTGACATTGTCACTCCTCGGATCAAAGTGACTGTAACCGGTGGTCTCTTCCATTTTAATGAGACTTTTGAACGTTGTGCTAGTTAAACTCTTGACAGAGGTCAAGGAGTGGATATTGGTTGAAGTTTAACCGAACCACTCTTATACTCTTTATTTACTTGTTTATATTCTTGTCATTTATTATTATACATATCTTCTATTGTGCTAAAGAATATAAACAAATTTATAGTAAAAGGTTCAATATAGAAAGGATATAGAAACTATCCATCCCCACATTCTAGTTTCTACAAGGTGGTCTCAGATTTTAGTATGATTGGGGGTGACCACTACGTGTCTGTGTGGTGAAGTGAAAAGATAATGTGGTGGTTTACGTGGTGGGAGGTCCACTCCCACCACTCATATATGTATGTGTTTATAGATAATGTTTATTTGTATTTAGTAATGTTTGAGTTGCAATCTTGTGTATATTTATTCGTTTACGTTTTTTTTAACAGCCAAAAGATAATTCATTCATCAAAGGAGAATGTTTAGTTACACACCAAATTCGACATAATACTCTGAGTTACATCAGACCACACAACTTAATATTGTAACTATTAACATAGAAGATCTCACACATTAAACTCTATGCTTCAAGAAATACTCCAACTTTATTTGTTTAAATTTGTTTATCATTTAATTTAAAGAACAAATATGTACATGAACTAACCACTTTTTTAAGCACTCGAACAAAAAAGCTTGTTCGTTTATCTTTTGTGTTCGTTTATTTATTCGGCTAAAGTTAAATAAATGAACACGAACATATAAATCCCTTTGTTTTTGTTTATTTGTTTGGTTAAAATTAAACGACCAAAATAAACAAGCTTCATTCGTGTTCGATTGATTCGTTTATAGCTCTATTCTTTATAGTAGAGAACGTGTCCTTTAGTAGTATAGTAATATATAGAAGACAATTTACTATAAATACTAAAAAAATGTATGAAAAATCTAGTTATTTAGGCCACTGCATGCCAACTATTCGCCCTTGACTCCTGTACATTTTTCTACCGTATTAACTTCATATTATTTTCAATTTTTCAGGGGGCGCTTGGTTAACTAGAGGGGAATGGAAATGGTAAAGGGTAAGGGAATACAAATGAATGCAATGAGCATTCCCTAGTATTATCAATACCATATATATTGTTTGGTTAATATAGGTAATCATTATATACATATGTATGTATATGTGTGTGTTGTGTAGAGGTGGCGATGGTGGTGATTTTGCGACAAGTTATGATGGTGTAGTGGTTGTGGCGGTGGTAGTGGCGGCAACGACGACGGTGGCGGTCGGTGGTGGTGCTAGAGGGTGGTGGTAGCGATATTGGTGGTGGTGTTGATTGTTGATGTGTTACAATGGTATGGTGGTTGCTGGCGGTAGTGGCAGTGGCAGCAGTTGGCGGTGGTGATACCGCTGCCAATGGGGGCGGCGACAACGAAGACGGTGGCGTCAGTTGGTAGCGGCGTCGAAGGTGGCAGATGGTGGTGAGGGTGGTTGTAGTGATTTGGTGGTGGTGTTGATAGTTGACGTGTTAAGATGGTATAGTGGTTGCTGCCATGGCGGCGACGATGACGACGGCGGCGGCGGCAGTTGGTGGTGACATCGGCGGTGACGGTGGCGGTTGGTAGTGGCGCTAAAAGGTGGTGGTAGCGATTTTGGTGGTGGTGTTGATTGTTGACGTGTTACGATGGTGTAGTGGCTGCTGCCGGTGATGGTGGCCACAACAACGACGACGACAGTTGATGGTGGCGGCGTGGCGGCAATGGTGGCGGTTAATGGTGGTGCTAAAGGGTGGTGGTACTGATATTGGTGGTGGTGTTGATAGTTGACGTGTTACGATGGTGTAGTGGTTGCCGCTGGTGATGGTGGTGGCGGCGACGACGACGGCGGCGGCGGTAGTAGGTGGTGGCGTCACAGGATAGTGGCAACGATATTGGTGGTGGTCAGTGATGGTGTCGGTGATCCTTGGCGGCATACGGAGTACCTAAATTCATTACCCCCAAATTACTGGGAAATGCTTCATTACCCAATAATGGGTAATGATTTGATTATATTTCACTTAAACAAGCAACACTAATGATTATCATTCACATTCCTTACCCCCCTAAAACCCCCAACCAAGCACCCCCTCATTTCTCAATCATTTCACCCCTTACAACTTGCTATTTCACTCCTAATTTTTAACTTGATAATAACTCATACACACATACAAGTAAAGGAATCACTAGTTATGAATAGCCACCTTATATCACTCATGAACAACCACCCTTCATGCAGTTGGTGGGGTGGTTGGGGGGGGGGGGTGTTGTTTGGTTAGGGTGATTTGGCATGTTGCCGCTCGTGTTTGAGAATTACGGACTTTATTTAACATCATCAAGTTTATACATAGTATATTAGATCATCAATAAAATTATTATAAAAATAATCGTTGTTATAGTGTGATTTAAAATTTAACAGATCCGAATATATTAAGACCCACCAGAAACGAAGTGAAGAAAACCCAATTGGCTAAATCAATAGAATAAGTGTTTAACGCTACGAACCTGTTTATTTAATTTGGTTTTACTTGTATATGGAATCAGCTCGTTAGTTGCTAGGGTTTACGAATATATATTTCTAGCTAAAGTCGATGTATCACTTTGATAAACAATCGACTAATATCCATGCATGTCTGTGGACATAGGTCGTAATATGTTCGACCGAACCACATAGATTCTTGGTATCGTTTTACTTGCTTAATTTCTTGATTGTATCGTGTAATTATTATTATTAGATATAGTTAATTTTATTTCCTAAATGAAATATATAAAAAAGCATGGCCTATTTAACCGTTCATCGTGGATATTTGCACACCACAAATTTTTTTATAGTAAGAAATAAAGGAATTAGAAACTTCTAAATACGACTCATAAAATTTTTTTATATGATTTTGACTTGTTTCTAGTCAAGAGTAAGTTTCAAAGATATGATCTCATTCAATACTATTAAAAAGAGTATCGTAAACTTTCTTTTAAACAAATGTTATTATAAATTTAAATAACATAGTACATAGGTACAGTAGTATTATCACCACCGTTACCCTAATTCCCTCACATGCCTCACAACTAAAAGCTAACGTAAATATATGCATACATATACATAAATATATACGTAAGGTTAGCTTATGAATGGCTCATTAATGATATAATAATATATAAGGGGTATTTTGAAAAAATCAAGTCTTGCTCATTAATAATTGTTCACTTTGATGCAATTCACGGTTAATTAAATATATAAATGATCGAAATACACCTATGATTGAGTGATTAATGGTGTTACAACCAGTACGTTCTAACAGTTATGCTACAAAAAACAGTTTTCGATTAAACTTTTCCTATATACATGTATATATAACGTATATATATACATATATTGATACATACTTAGATGATAAACATATATATATATATATATATATATATATATATATATATATATTTCCTTTTTTATACATATCATGATTTCTAGTCCAAGGAGGGTCAGGGGCGGACCTACATGTAAGGGGGAGGGACCACGGTACACCAGTCAATTTTGTTCGTATAGTGTAAATTTCGATTATTCGTAGCGTAAATTCAATTTTTTTGAAGTGGTGCTACCATCCAATACAAATCCTGGGTCCACCACTGAAAAGGGTGTCTATAATTAAAAGCTATATACGTGTTTAGTTACGTTTTTAGTTGTGAGATGCAAAGATATATATTGATCCCTATATATGTAGTTACTATCAACTCTTAAATTTAATGCATGTTAAATCTGAAATCATATATTCATATCATATCTAGAAGGTTGAATAATAATATTGATAATGCATGCCACATATATATATAACTCATAATATGTATTACAAAATGGACTTTCATGCATATATAATTTCTAGATGGAGGAATATTATTTACTTCAAAGTAATTTAAATCTAGAAGTTTTATTTTTCAAACTAGTACGTTGATAGTTCGTACAGTCTAATTAATTCTGCAAGCTGCTTGCTATCACCATGCCGCCCGCACCTTCAGTTGAGGCTGTTACACACTTTCGTCAAATATGCCACCAACCCGGATAGGATCCATACCCGGCGGATCCAGATCCACATAATATAATTGGTGTAGATAAATTGTGAAGTGGGTTCATCGAGTCTATATATGTACTTATATATATACTACATAACGAGGTGCGAGTAAATCACGCGTTGCGACGAAGATTAAATATGAAATTGAGATAAATAATATAAAGAATTCACAGTAAGTATTATATCTAACTTATGATTTTAAAGTTTATATTTTACTATCATTGTTGTATTAGAATAAAATTATATTAATATGTGGATAAAAATAAAACTGTCACATTCATATGTATATATATGTATATAGGGGAGGGTTCATTCGAGAACCGTTGTTAGTGCGAGAACTAATCTCAACCGTTCATTGAATATGAGAAGTTCATGGATGGTGAGCGTAGAGGGATAGAGTGTGACATGGTGCATATAAGAAATTCATAAGTGTGCAATGACATTGAAGGAGGGGAATTGGACGGCTCAGATTAGTTCTCGCGGTTTTCGCATTAAGAATGATTCTCAAATGAACCTCTTCCTATATATATACACACAAAGAGAGAGAGAGAGAGAGAGAGAGAGAGAGAGAGAGAGAGAGAGAGTCTTTGCATCGTGAATACCATGGAAAAGAGAGGGTTGATTGTATAGACTTGAAATTAGGAGAAGAGAAGAAAATTTGTAAACATCTAATTTATCCGGTACTGTGGAAGAAATAAAATTCAAAACTGACACTGTAACATGACATGGTGAAATTTAATTTAAAAAATTTAATAATACTCTCACATCATATGATTTAAATTCAAATATATATATATTCTCGACTAATTGATCTTTAAAACATATATATACGTAAAATTTAAAAAAAAATTCTAACTTTTAGCTTAAATTTTCTTACTAGAAAAGAAAGAACTAAAAAAAGAAGAAAACACATTAAGAATAAAAAACTATAAGGAAATAAACTATTTACGTGCTACCGTATTATGAAATTACAATACTTTGACATTATTGAGTACGTACTATGCTTGTGAAAATTTAAATCATGTTTTTTCAGTTTTAGTTCGGCTAGTTAAAGAAAGTTAGAGTAAAGATGGCTTATATACTCTATGATAATTCATAACATTTCCAAACAAATTTTTTTACCATTGATTATAATAAAAAATAAAAAGTTATTGCTAATATAAAATAACATAACTCTAGCTATAAAAGTTCAGAAACTCAAAATAAGATTTTATGAAACTTTCAACATTCTTTTAATAATGGTTCATATAATTCCATCACAGTCGGTGGGATCTTGATAGTTGTGGGATCTTGATAGAGAAGAAAACAAGATAATGCCTAAAATGTGAGTAAAGTTGCAAATACAAAAACAAAGTTCAGGATGAATTTTAAAACAGAGTTCCAGTTCACGGAATACCAATATGTTGGTGTATTTATGTTAATTAATTAACTAAACAAAAAATACTGTTTAAAATATAACTGAAGGGCAATTATATCATTTGTCGCAAAAACAATCCAAATCCTAAACAAACAAGATTTCAGGAATGTAAATCCTGACAGATTTTATCAACCAAACACAAGACTGGATTCACAATTCTATCAAATGCAAATCCTGCAAAATGCAAATTCTTTGACAGATTGCAAATCCTATGAAAAAAATCTGTGAACGAAACGCCCCCTTAGTTTAATCAAATACTATAACCATATAATTCAAATTTAGATGGCAATTTTGAATTATATATACGTGGCTCGAATTCTAGATTTGCTTATTTTAGATGATTTAATATATTATATTATTATTAGATGGAACTTTATATTAGTCAACCTATCTTCACTATCTTAAGCACAAAAAAAGTTGCGATTAGTGCAAGGTTTTGACATTTTGAAAGTTAGTTTAATGGAGCTAGTTAGCTTATTAATAGTAAAAGTTAGGAAGCTAAACTCGCGTCTTAGGCCACCAATTCGAGTGTAATATATGGACTTTAATTGAGGTCAAATCATACACATTGAAAGTGTAAATAAGCGAAAATAATCGAGTCATATGTGGGGACGGACTAGTTGGGTTCACTTGGTTAGTAATTAGTAGGTTAGGCGAAGTGCGAGTAGAATTTAATTTTATAAAAATGAATTTTATATCTTTTGCAAAACTTAAGTGGTGTACAAACTAACCAATGTTTGTCTATAAGCTTGAGCTAAAATTAACTATGAACTCGATCGGGAAATGCTTATTAACAATCGACTATAGCGAGGGCGTACCATATGGTTTGAAACTAATATATAGTGGGTTTAGCCAACCAATTTTTCACCACTTTCATAAGGTACTCATCGTTTTTTCAGTTTCCGTCTTAACGTTATAATGTTACATTAGATGGAATTGTGGGTGTATTTCTAAATTTTAGCCAACTACAGGTTTGCAATTGTGAAATATTATTAGAACGTGTATTTATGTTGTATTCAAATATTATCTATCATTTCACTTATAAATATATGAGTAGTATCCGAACAAACCAATTTTTAATATGGTTCATATTTAAACAAAATATTTTTAATTTTGTTGCATGAATAATACTAGTCATTTTGTTAGACACCTCCATTAGTCATTTTGGCCCTTCATGGAGGATGTGGTCATATGACTTTAGTCACTTGCCTCGGCCATCGTCTATATTGAATACGTGGTATCTTTGTATTTATGACCACATATACTAGTATATATTAATCAAATATACATATTACTAATAACAATATGAGAGTAGTTGCATGATAACGTCTATTATTAGACAATGGGCGACATTAACCACCTCTATGAGTTTATCATTTTTAGCGACCCTATCAGTCGTCTTGTAAATATGAACATTTTTTATAATTTTGTTAATTTTTAAATATATTGTGAAAAGGTGAAAATAGAAAAGTAGAAGAAATGTAACCATATGTAGTCGCTCGTAATATAAAGAAAATTTTAATAATATATACAAAATAAGAAAGACTTGTTGAATACGAATGAAAGAGTTTTGTCACATGCACCATCTACTTTTCTTTCCTTTCCCGTGCTACCCAAGAATGCTAATATTTTCCTTTTGTTTTTTAACTATCCGATTATAATGTAAATAGGTATACTCACGTGAAAATCAGAAGATGAATAAAAAAATGATATACTCATAGGTTTATGCTAGAATAATTGTTAATTGAATTAGGAATTAAGAATTGACATATGATCTGATAGTTGTTGGTGAAAATTGTCTAACATATTTGTGATATTAGTTGAATTAGGAATTATGCTTTTGTTAAAGATTGATTGAATGACATGGAATACGATTAAGAAGACGGATAATCTTTTTTTAAGATCCGCACCGAATTCAAAATTCACTGTTTAAGACTTTTGACGTAATAAACTCTTCATTTGTTAGTCATTTTAGGAAATAAAGAGGGATAATTACTGAGAAAAAATTAAAAAAATAAATGATGATATCATAATTCGTAATCCTTTTTCTTTTAATATATATTAAGATAAGATTAAGACTATAGATTTTATGAAATAAAAGAAGATAATTAATGAAAAAAATATTATAAAAGTAAAATGATACCATTTAACCCTTTTCTTTTAATATATAAAGATTTCTATTTTAAGATAAGATTAGTCCATAGTCCTAAGAGACTAATTTTAGCCTTTGGATCAGCCTCATCAATAGTCTATTGAATTTTAAAATTTTGGACAGAGTGACATTTCGTAATTCACATGTGATTTTATACTGAATCACATGTGATTGAATATTAAAAATTTAGGACTATGTATTTTATATGGACTTTATTGAACATAACTTTATTAATAGCCTAATCTTATAGAGTATTTGTTTCTTTTATTTTTCTTTAATTTACATCATTCTTTCTTTCTTTCTTTCATTTCCATTCATTCATTTAAAACTCGAGAGTGTAATAGATATTGGTTAGATGCATAATCCAAAGCTAGGGATGGCAAAAAAAACCCAATCTAAATAGGAAATTCTGAACTTGAATTTTTTGAAACACGTAAATCCGTAAATGGTTATGCTATTGTGCGTGTATGAGATTTTATTAAAAAAATTGCAGGTTTGAAATAGTTATAGGCTTAATCATACCCGCCCAATTAACCCATCCCATAACCAACCTCATTTACTCGACCCCGAACTATTTATAAAAAGTAACTTATATTTATCTTTTAGTTATTAAATTTTAATAGTAGATTTTCTGATCTGTTAATTTTTTTTACAATTGTAGAAATTTTGCTTAGAAAGTTTTTCAAAGTTTCAAAATACTAATACTTGTGATTGTAAATGGAGAAATGCGGGTTGAGAATATTCTATTTACTTTTTATTTAATGATTTGATTTACCTTATAATATGGATATTATGAAGTTATATGTGGATGATTGTATTTAAATAACATAAAATTGTATTACTCATAGTTTTGTTGTGATCATATTCAGGATTCTAAAGAATGAAAATCCTTATCGGTGAGTTCGAATCAACTAAGATAGTTAGATTGGGACTACCTGATACTTGCGAATATACCCGTGAACCAATGGTTATAACCGGGTACGTACTTGACGAAACTGGACCAATATGAGACATGATTTAATAATCAGGTATGAGACTAAGATCACTTATGCTCATCCCGTTGTCATTCCTACTCTTAGCACGTACATCTTTATCGTATATTATATGTCAAGTCTACGAAGTTTGTTTAACTCTTTATTCTTAACATTCATAAGTATTACCTTAGAATTGCTGCATATCTTGTTTATATCAATATGTAGGAAAATAGGCTACAAGTTACATCATAATAATTTAAGAAACTGATTAACCAAAGTCATCATATTAACAAGATATGCAAATCATTAACTAAGATCCAAGATATATGATATACCCTTGCTTAGCCGTTTCTCATACTTCACGTCACTTTAATTAGCGCTTTATCATTATCACTTTCTTCTTCCTCTTATCCATACTTTAAACTAAGAAATATTTATTTTCTAAACTTGATCTTTATCTTTCGTACGTTGATCAGAGCTCGATGCCGCAACGGCACGACTGATATTACACAAATAAATTAAAGATAACACGCAGGGATATATGAAAAGAGGGTCAAAATCCATTTTATTTGATGTACAAGTGCAAATTAACGTACTACACTCAACAAAAGAGTAATTAATTAAGTAGCTAAATCTATCTTCATATGGAATAATCCTAAAAACTGATATTACAAAATACGTATAGATGCAAAAATTTGTACTCGTCCTGGTATTAATAGTATAAACTGTTTTTTACAAACAAAATAAACAGAAAAGAAAAAGGCAACAACAAATTAACGCTAATTTATGAAACACGTACGCCATGACTGATTAACTAACAATCGGCCACAGTCTCCAGTCATTTTCATAAGGCATCAAATTCAGATCCAAACACAACCCTCTCGATTCACTTCGCTGCTGCTGCTTCTTGATCACCGCGACGTCAACAGTTTTTCCGGTAGCCTCATCACGGTGGCGCCGCATATGACCACCCAAAGCTTGCCCGAGAGCAAACTCCTGCCCACAAACGGCGCACTCATGCGTCTTTGGCTTCATGGGCGCCGATTGACTGATGAGTTCGGCTAACTTGGGGCGTTTGTGGCTCGCACGGTGGCCGCCGAGAGCTTGAAACGACTGAAACGGCTTGTTACAGGTCTTGCAGTGAAACAACCGGCCAGCTGGTGGTTCAGCGGAATCGGTTTTACCGACTCGAGAGAGGAGCATTAAGCAGTTGGCCATGGCCATGCTCTCGATCTCTGTGTCATCATCTAGCGGTCTCTTGACAGTCATAAGATGTTTGATTGGATTTCCTTAAAAGTTTTGGTATTCGAATGATGATCGATGTCGTTTCAGTGGTTTTGTTAGAGTGTTTGTTATGGAAGTTTGGTAGTGTATTTATATGGAATTTGGATAACCTTTAAACTGGCTTGTGTGTGGGATCGAGTAAGCGTGTGGGGAGGGAGTGTCTTGTTGGCTAAGGAAGATGGCGTGTAAGCGCGTAAGTGATGAGGTAACGACTGGTGTGTATTTCCTAAGGTTATATAAATATAAATAAATAAATATAAATTTTTTATTATTTTTTCATTGGAGTTAGACTTAGAGTGGAGGTCAGGAGGTGTTTGTGATGATTTATTTATTCATGTACTACTTTTTTAATTCCGACTATTTTCATTAACTTTTTTTTAACGTTAAACACACATATCCTTCTAAACCTACTCCTATATTTATACCACTGTCTACGTCGAGACTTGAATTCACAATCTTTTGGAAGGAGACACCACCTTCAACACCAGATACCACCGGGCTACAATCCCGTTGGTGACTATTTTCATTAACTAATTATCTGATTAATTATAGTTGCATAATTAGTTTTTAAGTTTGAAAGTAGCTAGCTTAACCAAGATATATGTATTCCATTCCAAATGTATATAAGAATTATAATTTATAATTTTAATATTAAGTATTATCTCATATTGGAGAAGTATCACTCTATAATATGTTTAATTATTATTATGAGTTACTCCACTAATTGTTATTGGGTTTTGAGTTAGAAGCTGGAACCCTTAAATTTACATGGTATTAGAGTCAAGTCCATTGTTAGACATAAAGAACACCAAATCCATAGGGCATTTGAGTATTGTCTCCAATCAAAAGAGTGTACGTGACTTTGTAATATGTCTAACAATGGGCAATATATATAGTTGCTCACCACTCATTGACAATTGTTCTTGACTGAAAATTCCACAAACTTACAATTAATTAACAGGTTGCCCCTTTACGTGATTTATTATCTCGGTCTTAATCACAAGATCAATCGGTGGGAGACGTTATTGGATCAGTTGCTTTTGAAAGATGTATAAAGACGATTCCAAACACCGTGTTAAAATTTATATATCTTAAGTTTATCAATTAAAAAATCAATCAAGTTGTACATATATTACTCAAAGTTATTACTTTCATATAAACTTCTTATAACTTTTTAAATTAATTTTGAAAACCTTTCAGATTTGATTTGACAATGTAAGCGGTTTAATGGAAACGCACGTATTGATTTTGGCTCGTTACAGTGCCAAACAAGTCGGCTCATCGAGAAGATTAAACGTAGCATATGACATTACCACATTACCAGAACATTAATTACACCAAATCCATGTTTAATCTGTTAAAGTTTATCAATACACGAATTAGTTAAAAAAACACAAAAGTTATTAAATAATTTTATAAAACAAAATGAAATGAGAATTAAAAAAATAGACGTCACACTTAGGCCAATGGTGAAAATATCAATGCGAGGAGGAGTTAGATCTGATGACAGAAACTTGGTATCATGATACCAAGGAACATGATTATAATTTTGTACAAATTACCTTTGATCATTATTGTTACAATTAGAGACAAGTTAAACGTTTATTGATTATAATTCTAATAAAGTTTTAAAAGTTAGTCTTTAATTTATTATTAGAAGATTAGAAGGTTGTTTTTTGGAGCAAAATTTACAAGCAAACGCTAATTACAAATTTTTATTTTTCTCTTCTATCAAACGTAGCTATATTGATTTCAAAATTTATTCACATATATCAAATATTATCTTGATTACAATATATTATATCAAACTTAAATACATTTTTATACAACTTAATTATTTGGATAAATTGGATAAACATGGAAGGCCGGAGAAGTTAATTGTTTAGTTGAGATTGGACGGAGTACGTCGTGGGTCGTTATCGTGTAAGTGTTGGAGAAATTTCGTGTGATACTAGAATGTGTGACGGCCACGTTCATGCTCTTCACACTCACGCGTGGGAGTGTGAACTCATATGATCCAATTCAAAATTTTATTAACAAAAGAACATATTTATGATAATATTGTATTTTAAATTAATTATAATAAAATAAATGAAGGGTACTAACTTTACGTGTAGTGTGTCCGTTAAGCTGCTTGTTTAGTTGTTTCGGCTAGCTAATTAGAGTAGTTTAGTAACCTCTTAAGTTGTTAGTATTTTTTTAAATAATAAAAATTACAAAATAATTTTTTAATTATAGATGATTTGTTACATGTTCACTTTTTTATTGTTAGACTTAGCAAATTGAGAAAATTTCATACATTTTATTGCAAATCGTTTCAATTACGTAAATATATCTGTAAAACTTAAAATTACACGAATGGAGTCGTAATATGCACTTCTTCCTCCGGAAGACAAATTTTAGATGGAAGTTTGATGTCAGACGAAATTTTATCCCATGCAAACGTAACAAGATCAAACTTTTGGTATTCAAAACGGATTCTGGAGAAGACTTTCGAAAGATTAATTGGTCTTTTCCATTAAATGAGTCGGCCAACAAACAATTTAAAAAATGCACTGTAAGTTTTGATATTGTGATCCGTTCCTTTTCTTTCTGTAATTGTAGCATAGGCTCTTCAAATACCTATTTCAAAGCAACATCTATCTCAACCTAAATCTTGGACAATATCATAATGTGTTTGGGGATAACCAAAGAAAATGTAAAGCAAACGACATTGAGCATCGGTTGCAAATTTTGTGAACTCCCATCCACTCAAATACTCAACTTAATTGGCCTTCCTATCCGTAACTCCATAAACAAAATTTACCGTTGGTCAAAGGTATTTGACTCATTTTCCAAACCATTAAGAGCATGCGCAGTAATTGGGGCATTCCATTGGTATGGTGATGTGGCGGTGTGGAACCGAGCCAAACACCACCCCTCCCCTTTAGGTAACAAAAATTGGCATGCTTTTGAAGCATCTGCATGCGAAAGAGAAGAAGAGAGAGATAGAGAGTAAAGAGGAGAGAGAAAAGATAGTATTTTTTAATAATATTTTTTTGAATCATGTGAATCATGGGCAGTAAGACTGCGCGTTATGGTCGACTCGATCCCATCGAGTTCAGGCGAGTTCCAGCGGGAACACCATTATGCGGCTTCGGGTGAGAGGCAGCGAGTAGGCTCAACGGGTCTTGGTACTCGGCGAGAGTTTCAATACCCACCCCACCCCCCGCTTAGGGCTGTCAATGGGTTGGATCGGATCGGATCGGTTAAAAATCTGATCTGACCCGCTAATCCATTTAATTGGATTTGGATCTGATCCAATAACATTAAGATCTATTTAATTGGATTTGAATCGAATCAATAATTAATGGATCGTGACCCTGAGCGACCAATTTAATATTACTAATTTTATTTTATTTATGTAATAAATATATCAAACAACTCTCCCACCCCCACCTCACACCACCCAACCCTACCCTACCCCACCCAACCCCACCCTACCCCAACCTACCCCACCCTACCCACCCTACCCCCACCCTACCTACCCCTACCCCACCCCACCCTACCTACCCCCTACCCCCACCTACCCGACCCCAACCTACCCCACCCACCCACCCCACCCCCACCCCCACCCTATCCTACCATACCCCACCCTACCTACCCCACCACACCCTATCCCCACCCCACCCCACCCCACCCCAGACCCCACCCCTACATACCCCAAACTACCCCCCACCAAACCCTACCCTACCCCATCCTACCCTACCCCTACCCTACCCCCCACCGCTACCCTACCCTACCTTACCTCTACCATACCTACCCCACCCTACACATACCCTACCCTACCCCACCCTACCCGACCCCACCCTACCACCCCCACCCTACCCTACCCCTACCCTACCTACCCTACCCTACCCTACCCCTACCCCTACCCCACCCATACCCTACCCTGCCCTACCCTACCCCCACCCCAACCCCTACCCGACCCCAACCCACCCCACCCTACCCTACCCCTACCCTACCCTACCCCAACCCACCCTACCTACCCCACCCTACCCCCACCCCACCCTACCCTGCGATGGTCGGCGGCGGTGGTGGCGTTGGTGGCTGTGGTGGTCGGCGGCGATGGTGGCGGTGGTCGGAGGGGGTGGTGGAGGTGGTGGCGGTGGTCGGCGGCGGTGGTGGCGGTGGCGGAGGCGGTGGCGGTGGTCGGCGGTGGTCGGCGGCGGTGGTGGCGGTGGTCGGCGGCGGCGGTGGTCGGCGGTGGCGGTGGTCGGCGGCGATGGTCGGCAGCGGCGGTGGCGGAGATCGGCGGCGGTGGTGGTTGGCGGCGGTGGTAGCGGTGGTCGGCGGCGGTGGTGGTCGGCGGCGGTGGTGGCGTTGGTCGGCGGAGGTGGTGGTCGGCGGCGATGGTCGGCGGCGGTGGTGGCGGTGGTCGGGGGTGGTAGTGACGGTGATGACGGTCGCAGTTGGTAGTGGTCAGCGGCGGTGGTGACGGTGGTCGCGGAGGAGATGGTGGTGGTCGGCGGCGGTGGTTACGGTGATGGCGGTGGCTGTTTGTGGTGGTCGGCCGCGGCGGTGGTGGCGGATTTTTTTATATTAAATGGATCGACACAGACAGATCTTGGATCGATCCATGTAGTGATCTAATTAGATGGATCGGCCCATTGGATCTCTTATTGGATCAATGGATTGAATTTTTTGACCCGTTGGATCATTTAAATGGAGCAGATCGGATCGGATCTAGATAATGATCCGATCCATTGACGGCCCTACCCCCGCTCCAACGTCTATTTTTTTAATTTTTTTAACCGTTACCCCTTTTTCTTTTCTTTTTTTATTTACTTTTTTACCTATAAATAACTCATTTCACCATTTAAAAATTACACAACTCCTCTATATCTTCTTTTCTACTCTTTTTCTTCTCTACTCTTTTCTACTCTCATCTACATCAAGTTTTTATATTTTGTTACTCTACAAATTAAGTATATGGATCCAAACGAGGTTCCTACCCCACCATCAACCGGGCGTAACCGTTCACGGGTTACGAGTTCCACCCCGACATGGCCGGATAATCCGTTTTTCTTAAACGTTCCGCCACCACCCTACCAACCAAATCCTTTTTTTCGCCCCACCCCAATTCACATATACGGGGATGCTTAATCAATAATTCCCACTATCTCATTTCGGATACCCGATGCATCAACAATCGCCACAACAATTACCTCTCGACATTCAAGAGGAGGATGATTTTTTTGATGTAGTATCGCAAACTCAATTTGAAACCCAACAAGAAACGCAAAAACATACGCAACCGCCAACACAAAAGGAAACTCAACAAGATGCTCAACCGTCACAACGGAAGAAAACAGGAGCGTTTGCCAATCGAGCCAAAGCAATTCCGTGAACTTCCGACTAGGAAAATGCGTTAGTCACGGTGTGGGTCGATGTCTCCGAAGACCCAATTATCGGGAATTCACAAAAACAAAGTATACTTCTTTATCTTTAGTCTTTATATTATTTTTATTATTATTATTATTATTATTATTATTATTATTATTATTATTATTATTATTATTCCGTATATACTATTATATATATTATTATTATTATCATTTATATTTTGTATATATTATTAGTATTATTAATATTATTCCGTATATACTATTATATATTATTATTATTATTATTACTAATATAAAATTATTGTCGTTTGTAGATAACTTTTGGCAACGCGTCTTGACGTATTTCCAGAAAATACTTGGCAAACCCAATAGCTACCGCAACGTACACCAAATTAATGCCAAGTATAAAGAAATTAATACGAAGGTGTCAAAATTTGTGGGGATCTACAACAACCTCTACAATACGAGAGGTAGTGGTACGAGCGACGCCGATATTCTATCTATCGCGCTCAACCGTTACCGTGAGGATAATCACGGTGTTGCGTTTGGTCATCAAAGTTGTTGGGAAATTCTTAAGAATTCTCCCAAATGGCACCAAGTTCCAAACATTGATGCCATCCCTCCTCCTTCCAAACAAACCAAAACCTCGTCATCCCATACAAACCAAGTTCCAAACATGGCCTCCTCCGACGCTCATGTCCATATAGACTTGAACGAGGGCGATGACGAGGATGAGGAAGAACAAGTTAACCTAACCGAACCTCGACGGATAGGGATCGGGTTAAGCGGGCGGCGGCATCGGGATCAACCGGAACGAGGTCAAAAGAGGAGAGTATCTCATCGTTGTTAAGCGGAATGTCATCTTTACACTCCCAAAATGCCAATTTTCTCGATATGCAAGCGGAACAAAATAAACTTAGGGCCTTCGAATTTTTCATGCAACCGACGAGTCATCTATCGGGTGCGGCATTGGAAAATATGAAGGATATGAAAGAGGAATTACGACGCAAGTACGGGTGGAGGTCTACGGATTAAATATTCTTTTTAATTTTAAAGTTTAAAATTATTTACTTTTTTAGTAGTTTATTTTTTTTAGTTTAAATTATGTAATTTTAATTTTTAGTTATGTTTGAATTTTTAAATTAATTAATTTATGAGTTATATTATTTGTTGAAAAAAAAAGAATAAAAAAAGTGAAAAAAGATTGGGTAGGAGAAGGTAAGGTATAACTCGATATTGGGTAAAGGAGAAAGGTAAGGGAGGGGGAATGATGTGGCGCTGATATGGTATTAGGTAAGGGGAACCTGCATGTAACCCACAACGCGAAGCCTAAGGGGGGTTAAGTATTGATGAAGCATAGGTGATGTGTCGATGATGTAGCGCTGAAGCATGAGATGCTTCAAGCGAGTACACCTGATGTTCTAAGTCCTTAATGCTCTACCGCTATTCTATTTCTCTCTTTTTAAAAAGACGTGTTTCCAAATTAGATTGTTAGGTGCTTCGATGGAAACGGTTCTAACAGCCTAGCTAGAGGAAGATTCTTGGAGAAGCTCCCATTCTTCTTGCAACTGATAGCGTCAGTAAATCTTTACCCGGGTAAAATAACATATTTTACAATGATCTATGGTCGGATGGTATATATTTTCTTAATTCAAATGTTATTTTCCCTGATTAATCCGATCAACAATTATGCCAAACTCAAACTTGAACACATTTAATCTTTGGAAGCCATGGCTCTTGACAAAGGTGTAAAGTATAATGAAAATCTCGTAGGTATCAGGTACTACAATAAAGACTATTTATATAGAGTACAAGGTACAAAGGAAACCCTAATCTGGAGCCCTAATTGGCCAAACCCAACTATAATAACACTCTAATTTCATCTTAAGTTGGCTAATTCTATAGAAGTTTACTAACACAACACCGTAATTCACTTACTCGGTAAAAAAACTTTCATTTGTTTTGTTTTATTAAAACTTGCGTGTTAATATATAATAACTTTGTACTATTATATTAAAGGATTTAGTTCATAAAAATGTATCCAACTTTACACATTTTGCTATTGTGTGTACTGAATTTTTAAACTTACCATTTGATCTATCAAACTTTTTAAAATTACAATTTTATGTATCCAACCTGCTATAGCAGGTAAGAAGATGATGTGGCACAACCTGATGTGGGAGTGACATGATGTTGAGTTGGAGGCTGATGTGTCATATTTTTCTTTAAATAATAATAATAATAATAATAATAATAATATTACATCTTCAAATTGGTACATCTTCAAGATATGTTTCAGATCTTCAAATATGATTCTTGAGAAACCCATCTGGGTTTTCATGGTGCGATTCAAGATATGGTGCTATTTAGGGTTTCTCGAATAGCTGACATGGTGCGATTCAGATCTTCAAATCAGTGACATGGTGCGATTCAAGATATGTTCAGATCTTCAAATATGATTCTTGAGAAACCCATATGGGTTTTCATGGTGCGATTTAGGGTTTCTCGAATAGTTGACATGGTGCGATTTAGATCTTCAAATATGATCTTTAACAAACTGAACTCATCTTTAATCTTGAATCTACATCTGGGTTTTCATCGAAACCCATCTGGTGCGATTTAGGGTTTCTCGAAACTCATCTTGTTCTTGGTGCTCTTGTTCTTGGGTTTTAATCTTGAATCCACATCTGGGTTTTCATCGAAACAAACTGAACTCACCTTTAATCTTGAATCCACATCTGAACCAAAAATCCCTAACAGAATCTGAACCAAATATGAACTCACCTTGAATCTGAACCAGATTTGAACTCACCTTGAATCTGAACCAAGAACAACATCTTCATCAGCAGACTAGAAGAAAGAGATGGTTTTGACTTCAGATTTAGAGCTTCAGATTTTAAGGTATGTGATTTAGAGTGTTTTCTTCTTCGATTCTATTCTAGATTTCATGTTCATTGATTTAGAGTTAGGGTTTTTCTTCTTTCTTTGATTTTGTTCTAGATTTCATATTTATATTCAGTAATCATTGAATCTGGGTTTTATCTTCTTAATTGTTGAAGATGAGTTCTTGAATCTGGGTTTAATGTTCTAAATTGTTGAAGATGAGTTATTGAATCTTAGCATATTCATATTTAGATCTGATGTGGTTATAATTTATTGATGTGGCAATAAAAATAAAAATAAGGAATTACCTGCTACCTGCTCTTTAGGTAAAAAAGAAACAAAAAATTTAGAATTTAAAAGTTTAGTACATCAAACGGTAAGTTTGAAAGTTCAGTACATACAATAGCAAAAGATATAAAGTTGGATATACTTTTATAAACTAAACCCTGTATTAAATGGTATCACATTTTCTATAATATTTTTATTCTTCATATTATACGGTCTTGTTTAAAAAAATGTCACGTTTTTCTTACTTAAGCTAGCTAGATGGGAAAGAGCACACGATTGGACTTGTATGAATATTAATGTTAGGAAAAATCGACATTTATGTAACTATTTTTTCTATTACTCGATTTTAAAAATAATAATTTTATTAGGTACATGAAGTATTCAATTCAATTTTTTTAATAAGTAGAACATGGTTTAATTATTCAACCAATTATATATGTGTTGGCATGCTTAAGTAGAAAATTTGAAAATTTTAATATATATATATATATATATATATATATATATATATATATATATATATATATGCAAAAGTTCAAACGAGAACTGTTTTTCGTACGAGAACTACGAGAACCAATCTCAGCCGTCCAATTCCTCCTCCTTTAATGTCATTGTCCATCCATGAATTCCTCACATACACCCTGCCACACTTGATCCCCTCCACGCTCTCCATCCATGAACTTCCCATATCCAAGGAACGGCTGAGATTGGTTCTCGCAGTTCTCGTACGAAAAACAGTTCTCGTTTGAACCCTCCCCTATATATATATATATTTATATATATATATATATATATATATATATATATATATATATATATATATATATATATATATATAAATATATATATATATATATATATATATATAAAGATAAATAAGAAAGAGTATATTTTTATAATATATGTATACGTGTGTGTGTATATATTAATGGACTTTTGAAGAAATTTATAGACAGAAGGGAATTTTATTCAAATAACTTGAACTTGTGATAGAGCTGGAAATTAGTTAAAGTCTTTTGCTAATTTCTACTTCTAGAGACGTTTACGTGCGTAGGCATATCCTGTGTTCGTTTGTCAAGCTAACAAATATGGCAATTAATGCATTTAAATTTGAATATTTATAGTACATCGATGAAAGATGTCCCTAAAGTTACACAAAAGCATCCAAGCATCCAAATTTCGATTATGGGTGGCATCCTTTCATGTTTACGTAATCATGTTAGAAACATATTATTAGAACTTGACCCGTTTATTTATTCATGTCACGATTATAAAAACTAATTAGTATATGTGAGACTCAATATATAACCTGTTTAATTATAAGAGTTGACGTGTTGGTGGATCATTTGAAGGTTGGTGTGTTATAAATGATTGACGGATTTTAAAAGAGTCAACGATTTGGAAGATTAGTATGTTCAAAGTCATATGCATGAGCTACCAAAGAAACATACTTTTCAACATTACGAACTTTCTTGTTTAATTGTTCACAAACTAAAAGTCTAAAACTATCAAGAATGTAAATTATAAGAGTTTGGATGATAAATACATCAAAACTTGGTTTATATATGAAAAAAACTATATGAATATTAGATGGGTTTGCCATATCGGCCCACAAAATTTATGTACAATACTAACATGACCTAGTTATTATACGTTTTAACCCAATTCTGATTAATATTGTATTTGGTTCGTGTTATGTTTCATGTAGTGAATTTTCGCCACTAGATATCGTCAAGTTTCAAATTAATCAAAGCATTTTACTTTCAAAATACACTAAAACTAATACCTTTATTTAGTTAGTCATAAATCATAATTATGTATTTAATTAGACGTGCTATGTGAAAGAGCTTGTTATTGGCCTCTTACTATATTAATGAATAATTACAAATAAAGTCTGATCTGCTCTGAAAATTAACAATTAACACATATATAAAAATTTAACTTAATTTGTCAGCAGCAGGCAATAAATATACAATTTCAATATAAAAATTATCCCTCGCTACTAACTATTTACAAGTTTGGAGGGTTTTTAAGGCTTTTTAAAGGAATGTGATTCTTCCATGACATTTATTTAAAGAGAATGATAACTATAATTTAAATGTTATGGATAAAAATAAAAAAATGTGACTTTAATTTTAAAAATGATAATTTAGTTTCATATATTGAGAGGAAGATTGTTTAATTTAGTTTATTTTTAAGTCTTAATCTTAAGAGACTAATTTTAATCTTTGATCAATGATATCAATGGTCTAGATTGCATTTTAAAATTTTGGACCGAAGGTATTTTTGTCAATTCACATGTGATGCCATTACAAAATCACATGTGATTGTACAATGATCACCTTTGATTGTATACTAATCATCTGTGATTGTATATTTGATCACATGTGATTGTATAATACATGTGATTAATCCTAATCATTTATTTGTACTGATCCGATGACTGAGATTACTACCTTAAGACTGTGTTTTTTACATAGTCTTTAATAAAAACCTTATTGAAAGTTGAAACACTATTAAAGTTAAGTGTTGGAATCTAGAGGGGGGGTGAATAGGTTCTTTTACTTAGTTTACCAATTTTTTCAACTAAAAATTAGTAAGTTGTGTTTTAAAGATAGATCTTGAAGTTTATAACAACACAACAAATATTTGCAAGAAAATAAAGAGAGTAGAGATAGAGAGATATCACCAAGAGTAGACAAGAGATTTATAGTGGTTCATGCAAGTGTTAACAAACTTGCACTACATCCACTCATTGGCATCACCCACCAAGAGTTTGCTCCACTAAAGCTTCTCTCTTTGAAGGTAGAGATAAAGCATTACAACTTCTCTCTTTAGTTTACAAGAAATAATCTTCTCTCTTGCAAACAAGGCTAAGATGAACCTAACTTCACTCTTATTATGTTGGCTAGAGTTAATCCTCACTTATCTCTAATTCTATAGGCTAGAGATAATCCTTACTTCACTCTAATTAGAAAGGCTAGAGTTGATCCTTACACTATTACAAAATATGTAGAAAGGTGATGTAGTGTTTAAGCTTTGAAAGCTTTGCTCTTGCTTGATTCTTGATCTTGAATAATAGATGAATTATCAAAGAATATGAGCTCTCAAGATAAGAATATATGTTTTGTGTTTTTGCTGTGCAAGAGGTTAATGAAACACAAGACTTGGGTTGGTTTAAATAAGGAAAAAGATGCAAGCTCAAAAAGTGTCTAGACTGCTGGAACTTTTTAAGCCTTGTAAATAAAGACGTTGGCCTTTTACCAAAACCACACACAACCTATTTTTACCATTAAAATGTGCTGAAAAGGAACCTTGAAAAAG
The DNA here is from genome assembly GCA_947179395.2 of Pulicaria dysenterica. Lineage (NCBI taxonomy): Eukaryota > Viridiplantae > Streptophyta > Magnoliopsida > Asterales > Asteraceae > Pulicaria > Pulicaria dysenterica. The sequence goes on from OX359288.1 coordinate 81,818,398, forward strand.
TTGGTTTGATGCAATACTTCTTATGTTTGAATTTAAGCATCAAAATGAAAGATTATAAAGCAAATTGTAACACCCGGCCAGCGCCTACCGGTCTCATACCGGCGCTACCCTTTCCGGCGTGTCAGGTTTGCAGCCCAATACACCCCAACCCTTCCCTCTGATCATTATCGAGAGTAGGTTGTTGGTGAGACTTGAACCCAAGACCTCACCCTTTAATACCACTCCTACCAGAGTGATGTCACCAATTGAGCTGCATTTGTAACACCGTACTTTTAGATTAACATAAAACTGCGTACGGAAGCTAATTACTTATAATTACATTAAAAAGCAAAAGATAATCACATCGTTTATCTATTTTTGAGTTTACAAAATTCCACTACGGTGTTAATTACAAAATAGGCTCTATTCAAAATATTTGACATCAGAGTAGTGGTCTGTCCATATCCCCAGTCATCATCTTCAAGAAACTCACCACAGAGGATCTGCAAAACAATCTAGTGGGGAATTAGCACAAAGCTAAGTGAGGGAATAAATATCTAAGCACATACAAGAAAAACAGCCAAAACACATAGCTTATAACCAAGGAGAACCGGCGGTGTTGCAACCACCTACAACCAAATGCCGGCCAAAGCATAGGTTTACCGATAGCCCTGCTAACATGGACAACAGTACCAAAGCAACAGGCCCAGCCGTCCAGCTAATGCTGATCTCCAACCAAACATGTATACATATCATTCAAGAGCATAGTTACAATCAGGATATCATATCCCGCATATCCGAAAATATAGATCCACTCACCAAAGTCTACACAGCTGCAGTATACTTAAGTGACTATCTCACTAAGTCTTCTCAGTTCCTGAGAATATATAAACACAAGTCAGTATATAATTCATAATACTGATTCATAATAAATAATATGCTTATTAATACATCACATGTATACATATATAATACATATATCACATATGTACAATCATCACATACGGTCTTACTACATATCCCATATCCTCATTATATTTGATAAATCCACTAACTCCATAGCATAGGTAACACACATGTTTCTTCCATAAATCATAATCACAAGTGATTAGACATTCCAAGTAAATCTCCAAATCCGAATAAGGCTGCATGCGGTTTCCTGATCATGCGGTTTTATCATCATGAACCCAAATCTGATTAAAGTGTTAGGAAAACAACTTAAGTTCCAAATTCCGGATGAAACATGCGGAATTATTATAATTCCGGATACAAATTCACAATTCCGAATAAGCATAGGAAAACCATGCGGTTTTATATCAATTCCGGATAGCATTCTGTTTTCCTCTCAATTCCGGATAAGTCATAATTCCGTATAAGTTCAGGATTCCGAATAACAAAGACAAGGTCATCCGGTTTCATAAATTCCTAATAAACATGTTGATTTAGTCCAATTCCGAGCAAGGGCCAAATCCGAACATTTTAAATTCCGACTAAGGGCAATTGATCAATTCCGAATGTTCTTTAATTCCGATCAATCCAATTCCGTATAATATAATCCATGTAAAGACATTAGCATTCAGTATTCAATACATGCGGAATTCATCAATTCCGGATATTTCATTCGGATTCTCAACCAATTCCGAATATAGTTCATGCGGAATTCATCTAAATTCCGAATAACCCAATCGGTTTTTACCAATTTCGCATGATTCAAAGTTAGGAATCCCGATTGAATCAAGTTCATGTCTATTTAATCATTTCTTCAATTCTGATCTCGTTCGATGATCAAATAACTCAATCCAAATATCCAGAACTTATAATAACTCATAACAATCATGAATTCCTACTAAGATCTAACATGCAAATATCCTAATCATCAAACAATTTCAAGATTCATATGCATCATACGGAATTTCCTATAAATTCTATAATTCCGAATACAAAATAACAATTAACAATCAATTTAAACTAACCTTCTGGATTGGATTTCCAATTAATCAAATTATTTGAAATAATTCAAGAAGATGATGCTCTTGTTCTTCCTATCTTCGGCCGAGAGCATCCACAAAGCACACACACACACACTAAGTGTTGGGTTTATGGGGCTCAGCGTTCCCTCGAGCCGGTCAAATCCGCGACTCTTAAACCCACCGCTCCTGTAGCAATGCAGGAGCATCCCACATTGGTGAGGCAAGGGAAATTCATTCTCCTTATAAGGAGGATGGATATTACTCTTACCAACTGACGCGTTTTAAAGCCGTGAGGGGAAACCCAAAGCGGACAATATCGTTGGTCGGTTCCCTGGTTACGGTCCTAACAATTGGTATCAGAGCCGGGGGGCCGCACCAATGGGGGGGGGGGGGAATGTTGGGTTTATGGGGCTCAGCGTTCCCTTGAGCCGGTCAAATCCGCGACTCTTAAACCCACCGCTCCTGTAGCAATGCAGGAGCATCCCACATTGGTGAGGCAAGGGAAATTCATTCTCCTTATAAGGAGGGTGGATCTTACTCTTACCAACTGACGCGTTTTAAAGCCGTAAGGGGAAACTCAAAGCGGACAATATCGTTGGTCGGTTCCCTGGTTGCGGTCCTAACACTAAGTTTGTTTTGCATGCAATATGAGGTATTGATGGCAAGTGTTCTCATAATTTGACACATATCACCCACTAACTAAATTTTAAATTAATTATCATTTATAATTAAGAATAATATACACATTTAATAAACATATAACAATAAACAAATAATAATAACATTTATTTCACATAATCAAATTTAAGTCTCAAGATTAGTAAAACTAATTATCTTATTAATCTAGGCCGGTTGAGGGGGTGTTAGACAAATTCATAAAACATGTTGGAAGTTTGCTTCTTTGAGAGATTCCTTTTCCTATAAGTAGTGTTGTGTTATTTCAATGGAAGATTATATTTGGTATTTGCCAAAATGGGAAGTCTTATACTTTACCAACTAAGCTTGTGAGTTATATAAAAAGTTTTTCAATTTTTATAGAAGTTTTTATAAAAATTATTTTATAAAAACTTAAACTTGTTTAATTAATTATTTTGTAAGCTCATATAAATCAAACGTTTGTTTGTAGGATATCTTCGTCATCAGCTTTGAAGATGTCATCTTTACTTGTTGAGAACGAGTTCGGTTAACTTGAGGAAGAGCAATAATTAAGAGTTGTGAGCTGAGCAGCGACGGTTGATTCACGATCGACCGTGGGATCGACCGTGAAGGTTGAGTGTTTTGCTTTTATCTTGGTTTCTTCTTTTCTTGTTGATTTGAAGTCTTCACTTATTTGTTCTTCACTTGATCATTAATTTTAGGTTTGTTAACCTTTTAAAGAATGTAAATATGAACATATGAATAAATTTGATAAGCAATAATGTTACTTGTTCATATTTTTATCATCATCAAAATAAGGAGTGCATTTCTTAATGTGTGACCATGTATACACTAACAATAAGTATGAAACTTATGAAAAGTTTATTATAAATGCATAAGTTATGATTGTCATTTTTAAAAAGTAAATTTTTTTATCCACAACTCTAACACTTGTATTATCATTCTCCTTTCAATTAGGACAATCATTTCAAACACGAATTCCGACCTCAAATTTTCTTTTCCTTTTGCTGATTCAATATGAAAGAAACGATTTAAGATACTAGGGTTTAGTTTCAAAAAGTGTATCGAACTTGTCACTTTTTGCTATTGTGTATATCCATCTTTCAAAACTACCATTTAGTGTACCCAACTTACTAAAACTACCATTTTATTTATGGTAACTTGTAATAGTAGGTAGATGATGTTGCTCAGGTTTTGATTATGCATTTGTTTTAAATGGAGACATGTAATTTTTCTATTTAAAAGTAAATGAAAATTTAATAATAATAATAATAATAATAATAATAATACTATCATCTTCAACGTACACCATCCTTAAACCCACCTGCTTTCATCTTCGATTTTGTTGTTCTGCTTCATCTTCGATTTGGGATTTGCGACTATCATCACCATTGCCCTGCTCCATCTTCAACGTACACCAACCCTTAACCCACCTGCTTTCATCTGATGTTAGGTTTATCTATGTAGGTTAGGGATCCGACTTCGATTTTCGTTGTTCTTCATCGATTTATCTACGCAGGTCAGGCAACTAAGGTTTCGAACTGAGATCTGATCGATTTCGTTTGCGTATGCTCAACCCGCGTTTGATCGATTCCATCACCACCATCGATCTTCATCTTCGTCAGCCATGGCAGCCACCATCTTGAAGAACAACAAGAAGGTCATCGCTTGGCAGCCATCGATCTTGAAGAACAACAGATCTGATTTGGGCTTTTCAAGAACGTTGGTTACTTATCAGCCAATCGATCTTGAAGAACAACAGATCTGTGCAGCCACCTCGAACATTAGGGCTATTTCGAACTCAAATCTGATGGGGTTTCTTGTTCGAGTTAGGGCTTCAACAGATCGATCTGATGGGGTTTATTGTCGATTGAATCTTGGATTTCTTTTGTATGTATGAATCTGAATGTTCGAAGGCATTAGATCGATCCGTATGTATGAATCTTAGAATTTCTTTTTGTTAAATGAATATGAATCTTGGGATTTCACATAATTGAATCTTGGATTTGTTTCTGATTCCGATTGAATATTGATTAAATATTTATGTGTTTTGATTTTGATTTACAAATAGGTTTTCTTTGGATTTCACAGATTGATGAATGAGGTTTTCTTTGTTCTTCATGGATGTTCTTCTTCATATGTATAAATATATCCAGATCTGTTTTTCATATAAATTCATCTTCCAGTTATTTCTTTTATTAAATAATTATCTATGTGGCATTTAGTTGACTCAAAAAATAAATAAAAAAGAATTGGATTACAGGCTACCTGTTTAGAAGGTAACCTTAGGTATTAAATGGTAGTTTTGGATACTTTGATATACTAAATGGTAGTTTTGAAAAATGAATATACATAATAGCAAAAAGTAACAAGTTCAGTACACTTTTTGAAACTAAACCCAAGATACTAATGTGTTCCATTAATGGTATATTCTTCTCAAAGAGAGCTTTCTTTTATAATCCGATGCATGTTAAATAACGTACTAGGTTTTAAGCCCGTGTAAACACGGGCCATCATGTAAGATCTTCGGCTATGATTTTATATTTCTATTTTTTGAGTAACATAATGCTAATCGAATGTTAACATATAGGTTTACAAAATTATTCTTTTATTTAAATAAGCATAAAAAAGCCAAAAGTAATTTATGTATAATCGAATGAACCGATATTACAAAAGTATACTTGAGATATATCAAAATCATATAAAAATGCAAGCATTGGTTACACAATTAAAGCAGATTGTTTACGAAGACGTTTTGCTGCAAGTTACAAAAGTCTTTAAGCAAAATGTCCCATATTGGGTTTGAGTGCAAATTAGATTTAGGAAAACACCTCTCGTGTTACTCTTCACACCTTTTTCCTAACTGCATAAAAGGGGGGGATAGCACATTTTAATCCGGTATCTAATATACACATTTTATGTATATGTATTCTAAAAGGAAAAAAAGACAAAATTTGGATAAGGTGCATACCACGTTCATGGATAATATAACGTAAAGATTACAATTTAAACGAATGAAAGGAAGTTTAAGGTCTTACAATAATATGAGGCAAGGAAGTTCATTTTACTAATGGAGAAAGTAATAAGCTTGCAAGAAAATAGCACCAAGATCTAGCAATCCGGCTTGACTGCAGGCATTATATAGGAATAAAGCTCACAATAGATACTTGATCTACAACTGCCCAACAACCCATTGAGCAATATTTACCTTATTTGCATCGCCTAGGCACAACATGTAACTCCGTAAATCCTGTAATCGCAAACAAAGAAACATATACCTTATTTGCATCACCTAGGCACAACATGTAACTCCGTAAATCCTGTAATCGCAAACAAAGAAACATATTAAATAGCTTTGTCATAAAATAGCTTTGTCATTGTATTGGTTTAATTAGGAAAGGCAAAATCAGAATTTGACGCCAACTGATATTTCAAACATAATGAGTAATGCTTTACTATATGCGAGATTAACTCACAACCTATTGCTTGCATCTAAAAATTCTAAACTACAGCTAAACTGTAATCAAAATCCAGAATGAGAGTTAAAACTAAGAAGATTGTTATACAAATCAATTAGGTATAATTGCAATATGACTGTGAATAACAATTCAAAAGTTATAAAATTTAAATCTTATTTATTTGTTTCGTTAACAACTCATGATGGACCCGGCATAATTTATTAACTAACATCTAATATGTGTTGAAGAATACTTAATTTTTGAAATGAACAAAACCTAAATAAAAACACCGAATGCTTTATTAACTATTACCATGTTGAAGTAGGAAATCCCCAAATCTGGTTGAAAGTCGTGGTAAACCCAAAATCTTGTCCAATTTTAACCTTAAATCGAATCTTCAAGATAGAACAAATTCAGAAATCATGAATTAGATATATTATAAAGTATGTACTAAAGCTACACAAAAAAAAACACACACACACAACCTTCATTTAGTAGCAATATAAAAAGAGAAGCGGAGTAGGATCTCGTAGTGGTAGCAGACCTTAAAAAGGAATGAGAATCATATTTTGTAGAGTCATTTTGCATTTAGATTAAAGACATGTAAGGAGACATGGAAATTGATTAAAGAAGTTATTATGATCAATAAATTATTCAAATATTGTTTAACTGATGTAGGAGGCAAATAAATTAATCTGAATGACTTTTATATAGTTATAAGTTTTAGCATACTGAAAATTTTTATAATATACCATGATTATTTGAAGATTATAATTTGGTCTCAACTATACAGTGGCATTCTTGAATAAAGAATCGGAATCTTAAAAGCAAAAAGTTTTCTAATATCCAAAATACTTTTAGGTAGAAAGGGAAACACAGGAAAAAGATTATCACCGCCTGTGAAAGATGAGGCAACTTCACTTCCTGGATTATTTCTATCAATCTTTAAAATTGTTCTTTGTGTATCCTTGTCTTCTGGTCTTTCCCAACAGGCATGATCTTTGTTTGTATCACCAACCTTCAAATTTCCACAAAATATTCACTTCAAATCACTTTCAAAATAGATTTAAAGACTTTTAGTTTTCATAATTTGAGAGTTACACGTTTTTTTCTTCGGCTGATTATTGTTTATAGCCTGTTACAAGAGAGAATTAATTTCAGTGTAATACTTCACAATTATGATGATAATATGAAGTTTGATCTCAAAATCAACATATGAATAAGAATTATGAGTATGTGTTTGGCTAAGCTTATTACAAGCTTATTTCTCCGGCTTATTTTTGTGAACTTAATTAAGAAAATAAGTTAAACTTATAAAATATAAACCGAAAAAAAAGGTTTATGAAATATAAGGTAAGAAAATGAATCCGCTAAAACTACCTGATATCCGGAATAAGAACAATAAAAGGGGCAAACATAACTCTTGAGCCCGTCGCTGCAAGAACCTCTGTACTTGTCAGCAAACGCAAACACATGTTTGTAACACAACAAATAATTAAAACAAATAATAAAATTCACCTTCTTGAGATGTAATTTTTCAGTGGTGCTCGGGTACATCATCTTTTAAAGCTTATCTACAAAATTCCTATTAACGCTAAGCGTATAAGTAAAACAAAAACCTAAGACTTCAAATACTATACATTTACCATAATTCACTTACAGAGTTCAATTATCAAAACATTAAGAAAAAGCATGATAGAAAGGACAAAATAAGTATACTTTAGACTAAACCACAATATAGAAGTTAGTAAAAACAATAATAATCGTCAAAAAAATACTTTATGAAATATTGCCACAACAGTTGATAAACTGATACTTACGTTAAGCATAACATTGATGATCTTTGGTAAGCAAGCATCTTCCTTTGAGGATTCAACCTGTCATGTAATATTTAGATTTTGTGATTGGTCTCAAATGAGATAAAACCTCACCCAGATCCAATATTAATAAAGTAAATTAGTTGTAATTCCATCATATTAATACAAGATAAGATGGTTCTAGTTCTACCGATATAAATTAATGTACAAACTCATGGTTCCATAACAAAGTGAAGTTACCATTGACATAATAATCCTCTAGCATGTTCAACCAGACAACTATTTTTAATTCCTCAAAGCTATTCATGTACCCTGTCTCATAGTTCATCTGCTACGAAGCGACCCGCATCATTGTCTTTGACTTTGACTTTGACTTTGCTAAGTGCGCATATTGATACAATTTAAATAATTGTAAGCTAAATTCAAGATTCATAATGCATATACCTAATACTTACATATTGGTGGCTTCATGATCAAATGAAAAGCTAGACACTTCTTATGAAGGATCAACATCTAGACAGAAGACCTGCAATACATGTAAACATTACTCCAACCAAGGGTGAAAAACATTAATGAATGGGTCTAATTATGTGTCAAATATGATAGCAAGTCACAAAATTGGAATTCTGAATAGCAAAATTACCAATCAGATCGTTAGAAATAAAAAAAAATTACCTGCAATTGAAAAGATATTTAGCAAAACCCAAATTTGCAAACAGTATTATCTAAGCCTATAATCTAAAATTGCTAATTTGCAAAGAGATTATACTGTTTACACCGAGATGAAATGGGTCTAATTAGGTGATCAGTGTCCTCAAGATAATTGACTATCTTGCATTTCTTTGCTAGCAAAATTCCTTGTACATCTTTCAAGCAGCCAAAATTGTGATACAAGGAGTCTTAAGGACATGCAGAAAGCTCAAATAAATCTGCACCAGTAACCATATTGGCAAACAATTAAAGCATTACAATTTCACTAACCTCTTTTATTTAAACTCATCAATATACACAACGTTCCACAAAAATGCTTGATCCCAGTCGACTGAAATCGCTCCTCATAGAAAGTGAAGCTAACCAAGTTGACTACTATTCATTTCATTTTTTTTCTTGCACCTACAAAACCAAGTTATTGCGAGATCGAGACAAATTCAAGTGGTGGTGGCGAGTCGGAAGACGATGTAGTATATAAGTAAAACATGTTATAACAATATTTGTTGGACAACCTAAAGTGCCTAGTTTAATATGCCAATTAAACAATTTATGTCTTTTGGGTTACATTGTCTAGTCTGTGAATGTTAATGTTCCTAAATAAGAAACAATATTCCACAAACAGTTTATTATCATATAATGAAACATTTAAACTTAAACCTATAAAAGTTAAACAAATAAAGGATAAACATTTAGATAAACCTTGATTAGCCATTAGCGCTAAACCTATAAAAGTTAATACCACTAAACCCACCGAGATCTGCGCATTAAAGATCAAAGATCAAAGATCAAACCTTGGCACATGCATCATAACATCTTTAACTCTGAGTTACATGATTTGCCTATGCGATTGGTCTGTGAAGGCTCACAAAAGATGGGTTAGCTTATTTTCTTTCTTCTTTGATTATAACCAGGTAAATCCCCCTTTTGTAGTACTTTTCAAGTGATATTCTAAATACTCAATGAATAGCATTATAAGACAGAACTTTATACATCCTTACAACATGGCAATTGGTATCGTTGCCAAATGCAATCGCATCCTATGCTAGCATTAGCTTTCTGTGACAGCAATGGCACTTCAGAAATGATGTCAAGATTGAAAGTGTCACCATTAACCCTCAAATGTGTTGCATTCATGTCAGCAAGAACAGCTACCAACCTATGATGTTCCTTATCTTGTTAATGATAAAGGTTGTGAAATTAGACTTTCCATCTTTTTGACAAAGTTCCCGTGTAAGAACAAGGACCATGTATCCAAAAACATTGGCTCAAAAGGTTTGCTCCAAAGGGTAAATGTCCATAAACCTCATCTGCTATAACGACACTCTTGTGCTTCTTGGCAGTTTCAGCAATCTACATCCATTTGACCAACAAAATCCAAATTACTACCTCAATTTGATGCTTTAATTACTCTAAATTCATACAATCGAAAGAAATGGATAATTAAGATGATAATCATCAAACCTAACTAAAGGATGAAACAGATTGATCAAATAAAATATTATCTCTTGATAAAAACAGAGGTGATTATCACGGTAATTATCTATATATCATGAAGCACATTATAGTATGTCATCAACTTGTGCATGATCAAACATCTAACATTAGCATCAAATTACTGTGTGTCATCAACTTGTGCATGATATCAAATAACTAAAAAACAAAAGAACCATAAAAAAGAATGATGGAATTATAACATAATGGCATGCATAAAATAATAATTTGTGAAGCATATTCAAAACCTCTACCCAATTTAAAGTATTCATAACTCATAATATCTAAATAATTTATATTAGTAAATTTCTTCATTAAACATTTTATCAAACAGATGGTATGCATAAACTATATAAACAATCCATGAAATTGATAGACTGCATATATATATATATATATATATATATATATATATATATATATATATATATATATATATATATATATATATAAACCCGACATTAACAGATATGTTAAAAAAAGAAACAGGGAAGAAACTTAACTTGAAACAAACGTTTCTTGTACAGTTGTAGCAGATACTTGATATACGGATTGTTGATCTTCTGTCTTAAGAGAGGAAGACGATGGAGACAAATATAATTTAACTGCTGAAAATATCTATTAAGCATATTATCATTTGTTCTGCCATATGGTTTGGTGGCTCACCTGAACGCAGAAACTCAGTTTTCCAACAAATCTACTCGAGAACCATTAATAATTTACTCATAACAGTAACCAAATGACAATATGTACATAAGAACTGTATTCTCTTTATAAACTAAACAAACCCCCATCATTCATTAATATTAATAAGGCACTACTACACTATGCAAACCTAGACCGTAGGATCCCTCTTCGGTATAATCTATTACTCCCATCCCTACATAAAAAATGCAATTTTGCCCTAATGGCATATGTTGGAAGGCATAACCTGCCATCAGCAAGCCTTTTTAAATTGTATAACCTGATATCAACACAAATATTACTCCCCCCTTTTCAAGACAAGCAACACTGTAACTGCGACTTGCCTTAAAAAGTAAAAACAGACATGGTTTTAAATTTCAAGAACATCCCTTGTCAATTTCACAATTTAAAGAGCTAGCTTAAACATCAAAATGAGAAATTTTAGTTTCTTGTGGAACGAAAGGGATGAATCTTGAATTTGAACAGAAACATATCAGAGATAAACAAAAAACTGTAGATATAATTAAAGATCTCAAATATAGACCAAAAACAATCAGAGAAGGATAAACTACAAATAAATAATCCATACACATGAATGGATCGAAAAAAACCTTCGTAGCTATTTGTGAAGTCAACGGTGCCTTTGAATGAACTACCAAGAAGAACACCGACGACACGTTTGCGAGTATCTTTGGCGAGTCTATAGTAGTTGTCGACGATGCTAAGGAGTACTAAAGGGTGTACGACCACCTACTCGATCGGCCGACCTGATAACTGCTGCGATTTTATCACATCTATTCTTTGAAATCTTGGAAGCCCCTTCTGCAAGAAGCCAAGAATTGATTTTATGTAGAGTGAAGAGGATGCGTCGCAATTAATACGGAAAACGCAAAGGATGCAACGGTCGAAGGTTTCATTGTCAAGGAGTAAACCAACCATCTCTGAAATCAAATGAGGAGCAAAAAAGGCCTGGAGCCCCTTAGCTTACGCCACGTCAAAAAGGGACATAGCCTAATTTAGCTTGATTTTAGAAATATCAAGCGATTACACGTGCCACCTCAGCTTCAATACATTTTGTTTTAGTATAGATATAGATAGATAGCTTTTCAATTTTCTGTAGGTAAGAATGTTGTTATAACTGATATATATATATATATATATATATATATATATATATATATATATATATATGATATTTCTAACTTAATCAAACCTAACAAGGTAGTACTAACAATGTATATATATAAAAGAAAATTCTTGTTGAAAAAGTTTTTTTTAATAAAAATTCAATTAATTAATCAACATCTCTTATTTACTTAATGTTAACTAATTTTTTTAATTTTTACTTCCACAATTAAAATAATTGATTTGCAATAGCATGTAAAACTAATTTTAGTTTTTCTTTATAACTTTTAATATATAATTATTGGTCTAAATATAATTGTATATTTATAATCGTCTTTTATCTATGTTTCGATTTAAATTTTACTATAATCTAATACAAAAGTGTAATGATAAGGAAGGAAATGACTTCCCCTTAATTTCTTTTTCTTTCATTCCAACTCATGAATAATCTTCTTTAAAGTATAATAGGTATTTTCTTACTAATCATTTTTATAAAACTCTAAACTAGTTTACATGTTTATGGTTGATTATTATGTTCTGAATCACTAAATCAGTAATTCTATGAAGTATATATATAGGCAAAAGTTCAAACGAGAACTGTTTTTCGTACGAGAACCAATCTAAGCCGTTCAATTCTCTCTCTTTTAATGGCATCACCCACCCATGAATTCATCACATGCACTATGTCACACTTGATTCCCACACACTTTACATCTATGAATTTCACTTATCAAATCAACGGCTAAGATTGGTTCTCGCAATTCTCGTACAAAAAACAGTTCTCGTTTGAACCCTCCCCTATATATATATAGGGGAGGGTTCATGCGAGAACCGTTGTTAATGCGAGAACCGCGAGAACCAATCTCGGCCGTTCCTTGGATATGGGAAGTTTCAAGGATGGTGAGCGTGGAGGGATAGAGTGTGGCAGGGTGCATGTGAGGAATTCATGGATGGGCAATGACATTGAAAGAGGGGGAATTGGACGGCTCAGATTGGTTCTCGCGGTTCTCGCACTAAGAATGGTTCTTGCATGAACTTTTTCATATATATATATACACACACATACACACACACGCACACACATACACATATATATATAGACGCATACAACATATTAGTAAGGTATAATACCGTTTTATGAGATATTTTTGCATATCATTTTTAAGATTCATTGTACACATCGAATATACTTAATTCCCTCAAGGTCTTATCTTTGTGACAATGATAATAACATCTTACCTCGTGCGTGCATGATCATTCAACTAGTGAGAAAAGAAATATTAAGGGTGCGTTTGGAACAAAAAATAAAATCGCAAAGAATGAAATGCGGAGAAAGGAATTAATTTGGAGAATGTGAATTATTTTTATTGTTTGGTACAACAGGAGATTCAATACTAACGTAATCAGAGTTCAAATAAACAACATAGATATGAGATTATATAACATAATCTAAATTTTGTTCAAAACCAACAAGTTTGAGATTATATAACATGATCTGAGAAAGAGATACCTTCGAAAAAGAAATCCTTCCGCCCCTGACGGAGTAGTTATGTCTGCATTTGTGAATGTTAACCATGCATTTACTAGCTTTATTAGTTGTACTCTTGGTTGATTAATCATACCACAAACTCAGAGCTAGACATAACTTAATCACGAACATGGTTATCACCGCAAGAAAATCTCCAAAATATCGTAACCTTTGCTTGTAGTTTATTTTGAAAGTGGTTTGTATTCTAATTAAAATATGGTTTCTAATATCTTTTTTAACATATACTCATCTCCATTTTTAAGAAAATATAATCAATAACCTTGTTTTAATATTATTTAATTATTCTACCGATGTACAAATGCATGAATAATTAAAAACACGGTTAGTATGCATTAGTTTAGATAATATATTTGATTTATAGCGTCACCATGAGTTGGTGGTTAGCGGTAGCAGTGGTGACGATGGGGAGGTAAGGGTGGTTTGTGGGAGTGTGGCAAGCGGTGGTAGCGATGGCAATGGTGATGACGACAATGGTGGATGGCGATCAATTACGGCGGTAACGGTGGCAGTGGTGGGCGCTGGTAGGTTGACAACTTGACGAAGGGAGTGGGATTGGGTTTTTTAATGAAATTTTAATTCTCCTATTTTCTTATCATACGGTGATGCATTTAAAAATATAAAATATGAGTTGGTTTATTTCTTATTTTATGATTCTCAGATTTAATAACCAAGGGAAATATTTTAATTTCTCTTTCTCTTCCTCCATTTCTTTATATCAAACACACACTGGGGCGTTTGGTTTATTAAAATGAGAGGAAATTCTCTCTTATAATCAATTCTCAAAGAAATTGAAGTGAATAGTAGTAGCAAGAGTATTATGGTCTTATACTTTCATTCAATTAGGGTCTTTTCCATTATGTTTCTTTGACTATTTTCAAAAGGCCAACCATGCCTTCCATATGTCTTCTCTCAATCATCCATTCCACCCCCAAATCACAATCACTAAATTCTCCTTTTGCTGTACTTTTTTCCTTTGGAAGTTCCGGTTAATCTAAAAATTTGGGTTTGACTCCATGCATGGTGCCACTATCGACGCCACCTTCTTAACTCCCATATATGGTGCTGCTTCACTATTTCCTCTCCTCCATTTTTTTTGTTTATGTGAGTGTATGTTGGTTTACTTTTCATATTTCTAATCACAACGGGTGCTTTTTTGTTTACTATTACTCAAGATTTTTTAGCAGATTCGTTTGGTTTTCTCACGAAGAAAAAATGTGTTTTTGATGTAAGGTTGATGTGATTGTCGTCCTTCTTCTCCTCAAACAGTATCACAGGTCACTTTCTTCATTCTCTTACATATTGTTTCGGTTTGATGTAAGGTTGATGTGATTGTTGAAATTTATGTGATGCTTTCTATATAGTGCTGTGTGGAGGTGTAAAACTTGAAGATTTTAGTGAAATTTTGAAGATGTTTTCCTTTTTAGGATACGACTCTGTTATATTGTTGATGGTTTTATGGAGTAAGCAGTGTAGTTTTTTTTTCTTTTTTTTTTCTATTTGATTTCATTAGGTTAAGGTTTGTTTAATGTTTATGTTGTGAGTATTGTTCAATGTTCATGGTAGTGGCATGTGTTGATGAAACTTGAAGATATGAAGGTAGGTAGAAATAGAACTTAAATATATGCAGGTGGCTAAGTGAAGGCATAAAATTTGATTTAAAAAGGTATAGGTTAAATGATGGATGTAAGAGAAAGTCGGTTAAATTGTTTGTTTCTTTTAAAATATACAACAAAAAAAAAGTGAAAAAAGAGGATTTATATCTTTTGATGGAATCCTCCAATTTATTAAATTAATACAAGTATTAGAATCAACGGAAAAAAATAGAAAGAGATTATATAGACTTCACATGTCATGTTTAGTAAATAGAATGATAATATAGATAAGAAATAATTAAGAGCAGGGAGTTGCATGTGTGTGTTGATGTCTATTCTCAATATCATATGAAGCTAAAAGTAATTTTTTGGTTATAAAATACATAAAAAAAATTAGATAACACTTTTAAAATATTAATGTAAAGTTATAAACATAAGAGTACTATTTACTTTACCTTCAAGTTTTAAGGAAATATTCAAAAACACAAACACACCGTTATGAGGTAAAATATAATCTAATGTAAATTGAAGTTCAAAAATGACAACTTATTTAAACTCTTAGATATTCTTTAACAAGAATCGTCTTAGATTTATTGAAATGTAACATGGAAAACAACATGTCCTTACGTTTTTTTAATTTAATTATTTATGAAAGTATATTAAAAAGATTATTCAATATAGTCCACACTTAATTCATAATCTTAAGGAACTAATTTTGGTCTTTGAAGCAAACCCCATCAATAGTCCAGATTGAATTTAAAATTTTGAGAGGAGTGACATTTTCGTAATTAGCATGCGATGCTTTTACAATCACATGTGGTTGTATACTAAATCACCAGTGATTGAATATCAAAATTTCACGACTATGTTTTTTAAATGGACTTTATTGAACACAACTCAGTACATTAAACAAAATTTATAAAAACATGTTAGTTCCCAACTATGATTCTATTTATAATATTATATATAAACTAAATCAAATATATGTTTATTAAAATATCACCCCAACGCAACGCGTGAGCATGATATATCTTGTTGAATTCAATTACTTAGAAATTGAATTTAACCCTACCGACACCCTCACAACCACCCCAACCCACTGTTCCCACAATCAGAATGTTTAGTTTTTAAGGTATAAGAACACTAAATTAACATAAGGAATAAAAAATTATTAATTTATTATTAAAAACCTCACCCGCAATCCAATCTATTCAATGGGAAAACAAACAAGATAAAGATAAAGATTGTACCTTTATGAATTTAAAGCTTCAAACTTTTTTCTAGAATGCTAACGGGATTTACACTGCTACTGCACCACCTCAAACCGTGCTGCTAGACCGCACAAGAAAACACCCAAAGTATGAATGTGTGTGTATAATATCGACAAACACCAAAGGCTGACGGCTTTTGGTGTGTCCGGCCGAGGAGTCGCAAAAAGAGAGGGAGAGAGATTAGATTTAGTTGCAATTATGATTTACCCTAGATTTGTTTTCTATTTATAAACAAATCCCGGTCTAAGCATATTAAGACTAAGCCCATCTTCATGGCTTTTCTCACGGCCGGAGGTCCTTTTCAGGAACCAATCTCTCTACTTTCAAGTAGGGGTATGATTGTCTACATTTCTACCTCCTCCATACCCCGCTCCAGCGGGATTGGGTACCGTTGTTATTGTTAATATAATATATATAACTAGGTTTAAATAACTAACTAATGATTACAAACCACTCAATTAATTAATAGACTTGTTAATTAATCGATTATTAAATATTAAACGAATATTTAGTTAAGTTATAAATAATAAATAAACTATTTATTATTTATTTCTTTCTTTGATTAATACAACTGATTAATTAACTTCACACTATCATTGGTGATTTTTAATAATGGTTCAAGTTGGGTGTGTAGCGGTGCGACCCTTAGTTTCTTATAACATTGTACATAATGACACGTGTGATTATCTGTCTCGTGCACATACACTAACACATAATTATGACAAAAAAATCCTAATGTAGCGATCCAGGCAGATAGCGGAGAAATTGACCCTACCGAAATAGATGGCTCATAAAAATTCGAACCTATCAAAATTTAATCGATTAATGGTGAAGAAATTAAAACCAAATCAATTGAATTGAAACAGATGGTTAAGAAATTAAACTAATCGAAGCGATTAAAGGTGGAAATCAACCATATATGTTTGTCGAAAGTAGATGTTGTCGGTGAAGATGAAATTAACCTTGGTAATTGGCGAAAGACAGCCAAGATCCATGGTGATGAAGTTGATGACCATATGGAGTTGACACAAAATAGATGGTGAAATCTTGGTTTGTAGTTTGAAAAGATGAATGTTGGCGAATTAGGGTGAAAATCGAAGAAAAACAAGTGAAAAGTTGAAAAGGATGACATGTCAGCTTAGGTATGTATCATGCACGATGTGTCTAGTGCAGAATATGAAATCAATGTAAATAGCATTATTGTTACAAAGGTATAGTTCTTCTAAATGTATCATACGTTACACATTTTGCTATTTTAACTTTATATATTTCTATTATCTGTATTAAACATTTAAGTTGTCTCTATTTTGTCTATTAAACTTCCTATCATATGTACTAAACTTATACATTTTTTATTTTTTATGTAACCAAAGTACATATAGTAGCAACAAATTAGAAGTTTGATACACCTGGTATAATATTTTGAAATTCAATACACATAATAGCAAAACTCGTAAAGTTAAATACATTTAGATAAAGATACCCTTTTACAAAAGGAAAGAACATTCGGTTCAAGGGTTACTATTTAATGTATAGTAGTTATTTGTTTTATATTATGGGCTAAAGCTAAATTTTCATTATGATAAGATTCACTCTTGTTTTATGATTTGATTTGTATGAATCAGATGTTTTAGTAGTATTATATTATCATGTTGATTAAGTAAAGATCAATATATGTTAAAGTTTCTAAATGTATGATCTATTTTCGTGTTTTCAGAGTTGAGATGATCATTGTAGTTTATGTTTGATCTAATCATGATTGTTTATGACAATTAGACGAAAAGATACACCAAATCATAGGGTTGGATCGTATTGGAAATTACATTTAATCTATGTGAACAATTGCAAAAGTATTATTAATTTAATCTATATAAATTTGTGGGGTTTCAACTTAAACCCAATTGATCATGAGAAGAGTAGACCAAGACATTTATAAAGCATATTACAAAGTCACTTTCCATCCAATGTGTGACATTACTCAACACGCCCCTCACGTGTGGCTTTTTTTTCACCTAACATGTGGATACTTATGGGTTACGTGGAGTTCGTTGGGTCTTTGACCAACCACGGGTGAACCTTGCTCCGATACCATGTAAGTTTGTGGGTTCCAACTCAAAACCAATTGTTTATGAGAGAGAATCATATTACAAAGTCACTTTCCGTCCGATGTTGGATATTACTCAACATCATACGTTGTTGATTGATTTTTATGACCATCAAGATTAGTTAGAATAGTTCTCACATGACTTAGACTGACTCAAAATCTAAACCGGCCTAACTAAAAGATCGACAAGACATGAACTGACCAAAATCACCTATGAAGACCGATGTGGACTAAATTGAGAACTGTCCGGACCAACTCAGACTTTAGACCGTGTCTGGATTAGTTCGATCCGGTTAGACCGATCTGCCCATTTCTATTAATTGCCTTGTGGGTAGGACACGAGTACCGGTAAGTAAATGGACTTGATTTCCTTCTATCTATCCTCATACTCATAAAATCAATACAAGTGTCAAAATTAATATAGAAGATGAGGAAAGAAAATTACTGGATTAATCATGTTATCTTGTAACGAGTAGAAAAATAAATTAAAAAGAAATAATAGAGGATATTTAATTTTTTTTTTTTATTATTATTATAACTGCATTTTATTGCATTAAGCCAAACGGTTTAATCGGTTAAGTAAGATTCCAGCTGAAACAATCTGGCCCAAGATAAAAACAACCCAAAATTCCCGGAGAAGGCGAGTTCTTGTTACCGTCCTTAACGAATGGCGGAGCCGGTCAGCGGCGGCGAAGATTACGACCTCCACCGTCAGCTTGCTGTCATCAACACCGTAACCCCTATCTCACATTCCATTTCCAATCCCTATCTCATTTTTGATTAATTACGATTGTTCTGAATTAAGACATCAATTTCCCCATTTTCTTAATCATCCTTATAGAATTAGTTACATGCATGACACTTCTGGATTATATTTCATATTTAGTAAGATTTTGGTTAGAATGTAATGTTTTTTAAAGTTTTGATTAGAAGTGGGATATGAATCATTATTAGTAAAACTGATTTTGGATCATCGCCTAATACTCTGTCTCACGAGCTAGAGAGCCTCTTAATGGCTTCGATTATCGTCTACAACCTCAAATTAGGGCTAATTAGAACAATTTTGCATCAATATGATATTATGCAGTACTACATTCCAGAAATATAATTTACTAATTTAGGTTGCACAGAAATCTAACACTATGAGCGAAAATTTGAGTGGTTTCCAGTGCTATATTGATTTAGGGCTTAATTTTGCTCCTCTTTTAATGTTATACACCGAAACTGATTTCTAATATCAAGTTCTCAGAGGTGTAATGTGCTTTTATAATTGGTATTTTACAGAACGATCAGAATACGATCAACGATGAAGATAATGTAAGTCTTATATGTATCTTTGTCTTGTGGTACTTTTGCACTCCTAAATCTTTCAAATTAGTTATCGGATAATAGTGATAATAGGATCACACGACATGTTTTTTCTAAACATGCTTGCTGCAGTTTACTCCGGAAAGTAAGTGGATCATCACAAAGTTTACTCTACCTAAAGATTGGTTTGTGGAGAACGTACCTCGTAGGAACGGAAGTACTTATGACAAGGTAATATGAATAATATTATAACTCAGTATCATCATGGTATGTTTGTCCCACATCGGCCATGGGTTGATTAGGTTAACCTAGGGGTAGCCTATTTATAGGAGATGCTAGGGCCATTGTTAGGGGTGGAGAAATTGGTATTAGAATTAGGGCTTAGGAGAGCTCCTACCTCTCGAAAGTAGGTTAAGGAGAGACGGGTGCCTCTCGAAAGCACGCCGACTATTGTATTCGTTCCGCTTTAATCAATTTGGTTCGTATCAAATTGGTATCAGAGCTGAGATCCTGCTGCCTGTGATTAGCATCAGATCTGGAATCTATCATGGAACAGCATCACCAAGCCGCCATCAGCTACCCTACCGCCGCCGCTACCGCCGCCAGCCAGCGTATTCCTACCACCGCCACCATCTGGCCTTTCACCGTCGCCGCTGTCACCTGTCCGATCACCCAGCCCCTGCTTTTCCTCGCGGCCGTTGCCACCATTTCCGTCACCCAGCCACCGCACTCCTATTCCATACTACCACCAACCTACCCTAACACTCACCCGCTGCCACCCTACCACACCTATCTGGTCCCTAACTCCGACACCACATTGACACCTTACTACCTGCCGCCGCCTGCCGCGCAGCCCATCCAACAGCCGCCAGTCACCCAGCCTATCCAACTACCGCCGAAGAAGACATTCCAGCCACCTACCGTTGCCGCCGCAGACAGCCAACCCACCAACCCTACCGCTGCCGCCGTCAACCATCCCATCAACCCGACCACCGCTGCAAACAGCCAACCCACCAACCCTACCGCCGCTGCCGTCAACCACCCCAGCAACCTTACTGCCGTCATCAACCACCCCATCATCCCTACTGCCGTTGCCGCCCAGCCCACCAAACTACCACCGCCCGCCGCCCAGTCCACCCGACCGCCGCCGCTCGCCACCCAGTTCACCCACGCTATCCGATTGTTGCCGCACCAGTCTCATTCCTTCTGGCCGACACCACCAGTCCAGACTCTACTGTCGTTATCGGGGCCGCCATTATTGAGATTTTCCGGGCTATGTTTCGACTTTCAAGTTTGGGATCCAGGAGTTATTTTAGTAAAGCTTATGAAGCCACACCTTGAGGACAAGGTGTGTTTTGGGGGGAAAGTAATGATATGTTTGTCCCACATCGGCCATGGGTTGATTAGGTTAACCTAGGGGTAGCCTATTTATAGGAGATGCTAGGGCCATTGTTAGGGGTGGAGAAATTGGTATTAGAATTAGGGCTTAGGAGAGCTCCTACCTCTCGAAAGTAGGTTAAGGAGAGACGGGTGCCTCTCGAAAGCACGCCGACTATTGTATTCGTTCCGCTTTAATAATATATCAATTTGGTTCGTATCAAATTGATTAAAGACATCGGTTTACCGTAGATGATTATAGAGAAATTGTAATTATACATTGAGAAAAGGTGAAAAAGTTGCTTGCTTTTCTGGCTGCACTATTGTATAAAATCTCTTTGAATTCATATTTTGGCTTGCTGTAGCTGGCTGATGATACAAGGCTTATTACACATCAAGAAAAATTGTATACTCTGTAATGATAAAAAAAAGTATATCAGATAGCACTTAATATTAAGTTTAAACATGTTATAATAATATTATGCAGTACTACCACGATCCAGAAACAGGACGTAAGTTTCGATCCTTGAAAGATGTTGAGAGATACCTTACAGAAGGATCTTTACCTACTAAATCAAGGACCAAGAGGCTAAAGTACCATGAGAAGGTCAGATTCATAGCTTCTTTCTTTTTTTTCTTTTCTTTTTTTTTATTTTTATATTTTTTTGGAAAAGATTCATAGCTTCCTTTTCATTTATGAATGTCATTTTTGCTGATATGATTGTATACTAAACTTGTTAGCATGACTTTATCCACTAATGCGTCTATTTACTTGTTTTTTTAGCATTTGCAGAATCCTAACTATCGGAAGAAGATAATCTCTAATGGAAAAGTAAGCATTTACTTGTGCACAAAAAATCCATCATAAGTTTTTAATTTCCCCAACCTTAAAAGGTAAAACTTATGACTAATGTCAATTATGTCACAGATGATTGATTTTGAAGAAGATAAAGATAATCAATATCAATTGGTAAATGTAACTCCCACAAGCTTACCAACCAACTCCCCTTCTAAGCTCCCTGATGGTTGGATTGTGGAAGAAGTGCCCCGGAGGACTGGTTACCATATCGACAGGGTAATGTTTATTCCATTTCAGTTACTTGTATTATTATTATTATTGTTATTGTTAATTGTTCATAAGCATTTATAAAACATGTGGTGATTAACTACCAAAATCAAATAAATTGTTATCTTTAATTTTGTTATTTTGTAGTATTATTACGAGCCAGGGACTGGACGGAAGTTCCGATCTTTACCGGCTGTTCGAAGACACCTAGCAGAACTTGAAGAGAACTCGCCATTATCGGTAGTTCTTCAAGAACTGAGAGAAGATAATCTGCCCCTTTCTAAGGCTTTTAAATTATCCAGTTCTTCAAAGGTTAAAATTAAGAATTATGCTTTATATAACTACATGTCAAATCATGAACTTATGTTTAACGAGTTTAATTTGTTTTCTTAGAACCACGGCTCATGGAAGAAAAGCCGTTCCAAGAAAGAGCAAGAGTCGTCATTTAGCAGTCCACCGAGCAAGATAAATTGGGTTATTGGTAGTAGCAGAGGGGAAACTTGGAATGCTTTTGTTGGTGATACCTTGATTCAAGATTCCCTGAAGCAACAATGGGGCATGAGATTTATGTTAGCCATCAATAACAGCAAACATAAAGACCCAACTTTAGGGTAGCACAGGTATTTAGTGTAAAATGTTACAAGATCCTTGAGTATGCTAGTCTTTTTTTGATAAGCAAAGAAATTTATTAATATAAGTTTCTAAAGGTTGAATCATATTATAAAAAAAATAGCTTTATGTCTGTTTATGAGGGTAACAAAGTTTGTTTGGGCATGAGAGTTATATACGAAATACCCCTTTCATATAAACACTCAAGATTCATGCAAATATTGAAAATAATATGAGAAAAATAATACTTGCAGTCAATAGTACACAAAGGCTGGCATCTAAATCTTTAAAGATTAAAGAGTTGTAAATAGTTATTATTTAAGTATTTTGTGAGTGTAACACTATACGGTTACTGGTATCGAAGAATATATGTGAGACATAGAATGTAATATAATCAGATAAACCCTAAGTTAATTTTCTTTTGTTTGATCGTATCTGCAAGTAATATTTAGAACAGAAAACTATCAGCATATAAATCAGGGGGTGAACAAGTAATTAATGAACATTGACACTGAATAGGAGTATATATTACGTAACTTTTGTTTCGCTAGTAATTGAAGTTTATTTATATATTTAATTGATTACTTCAAATTCAATTTTACAGTGTTTGTAATGTTCATTTCTTCTCAAAATCGAAGTAAAAGGTTTGTAATTTAAACAAAACTTTTTGTTCTTCAATGACAGTCTTTCTTCTTCAATTTTCAGAAAAAAATCTTTAATCATGTTACAAATTAATTATCAGCACCCAAAAAGTATTTTTCATAATTTGTAAATTTATCTAATTAATTTTAAATTTTACATTAAGTTTAGGCATGCAATAGATTTCAAGTTTGAGTAAAAGTTCAAAATTTTAACATTGCTAATTAAGCTAGATTTTATCTTTAAATCAAGATAAAATGTATATATGGTCACCCATAACAAGTTGTTGTCACTCATTACTTTGCAAAACAAAACACACAATAGGTTCACTGTTTTGTTACTTGAACACAGCTGGATGCACAAAATGGAATATAGGTTGAGATGCTAAGCTTCTAATCGATCACCCATATTCTCTGTCTACACGCCACATCCCTAGATCGCCTGCAGCAAGCTTCAGTGTTGAAACGGAGCTCGCCTTAACACTGTTTTAGGCTTCCGCTAGTTGCCGCACTGTCTGCATCACCAGGGCTGGAACAGGTTGAATTAACTTCCGCTCACTCAAAACAGCAGCTACGTATACTTATCCATTATGTTTTGTTAATATATTTGTAGCTTTCAGTAATATTTGCTTACAAATGTGTGCATTGGATTATTCTTTTATTAGCAAGTATGGATTTGAGAAATTGATTCATGTGGTTTATGGCTTCTGCAGGATTTTGGTTCCAAGGTTCGTATTAATTAAAAGTCAGCTTAATTTATTAATGATTAATATAGTAATTATAATTGCAAGTTGCATTTATCCTTATTCATGAGTTCTAGAAATTAAAACACTCTTTATAGTAATAATTGAAAGCTGAGTCTCTGAGGGGTGTTTGGTTGGAGGGATTTGGGGGATAGGAACTCTTAAAATCCCATGTATGAGAGATTTAGAATTCCTCCCACCCCCATGGTATTTTGAAATCCCATGGATGAGGTATTCTCTCCGGCGCATATTCCGGCCACCACTACACGGAAGGTTTTTTAGACCGGTTTATACGGTCAAAAAAACCGGTTTTGCGTAGATCTTTATAGGGGGTGGTCTAGATAAGAAAATCATATAAAGACCGGTTATAAACCGGTCTTTAAAATCACAATTAGACCGGTTTTTGTCATGTTTGGGTCTCGTTCATTGCACATGGAGACCGGTTTTCCTTCACTTTAAACACCGGTTTTCAACCTCTCTCTATGGTATTATATAGTCCACCCAGAGTACTAAAACGGTAAAACCGGTCTTTTTATATAACAGTTTTAAAAAAAAATCATTATATATAGAAAACTGTTGTACGTAATCGACTACCTGAATTTAGCATAAAATAACAATATAAAATAAAATTGTCAGGAAATAAATTGAAACCAAAAGATTAACATAGAACAACTAAACTTCAATTTACAACATCCACTTCAAAGTTGTTAAAATGTTCATAGCATATATCTATCACATAACTTCCAAAATCTATAAACTTCATTACAACTTACATCTATAACTTAAGTCTCTCCACAACAAGTGTGTAAATGTATGCCCAAAATTCTAACTAGCCCTTGTTAATAGCAAACAAAATTTGACTCCATAAAATATATACCTGCAAAAAAAGTTGTCTTTTATGTAACGAACCATAACAGACATTCACAAGAAGAAAGAAAATAAATAGACATATTTGAACATACTTTTATTTATATGGACTTCACCAAAGTTCCAAGCAACTATTACTCATATCTAAAATAGCAAGGTTCCGGTGAACAAGTCAGTATGTAAGAAAAAACGCATGCATATTCAAGGGAATACAAAAGAAGAAAAGATATATTTTTAAACATTTACGCAAGTAAATCAAATAATTTAGCATACCTGATCATCGATATCACATGTTGTGTGCCATATACTAACAACTTCATTTAATTCTTCTGGGGTAAAAGCCTTCGTACTCGTCCAAGGATTCTAATGTAGAAAAAAATTATACTTCAATCAATGAACTTTTTGTAATATAACATTAAAATTTTCAAAAAGTAACAATACTTACTTTTGCAGGGAATTTATGCATGTATTTCGTGACAAAATCATATAAAAACTACATAGTGTAGTATCCACATTCCCAACCAGCATTTTGTTTATTGCACTGGTTTTTAAAAGAACAAATAAACATAAAACATAAACATAAACATATATCGATGAGATTTTATATAATACAAGTTTACCTTAAGGAGTTTCCATGTTACGCCGCTACCAAACACCCTAAAAAATAAATGTTAGTGAAAACTCTAAACTTAATGATTTAACAATATAGATGATACTTACTCAATCAGACATTCCGTAAACTTGTATTGCTTCTCTGGGTTTGCACCGGCTTTGTTGAGAGAGTCGAAATATATACCGCTCTTTGTTTTTTTAATGACATACAAAACCCCCTGTTGACTGATAATTTATAAATATAATTAGTAATTGCATTGCTAATGCTATAAAAAACAAATAAAAAACTAGTACCTTTGAAAATATGCTCCGATAAAAAACTCAACATTCGTGTTTTTTTCGTCATATAGGACATTCCTCAAATAATCCAACACTCCTTCTCTATGCTCCTTGATAAATAAATCACAAATAGTATTAGGCATTAAGAAAAACATCTTCTCCTTAGCGACCGAGTTCAGATTTTGGTAAAGCCCCTTGGAACCATGACAATATATATATAAAAAAGTTCATTAGTAGTATAGTAATAAAGTCAAGTACACTATGACAATATATATTAAAAACTTACCACTCGAACAAAGTTATGACTCCAATGTCTAACCAGTTATTTGTCCACAAATCATACATATCACGAGGGTCAACAATAATATAAACCTCTACATCCCTTATGCCAAAAATCCCGTCCATGGGAGTAACTAATATTGTATAAGGTGAAGTTGGATCACTCCGGAACATCCATTTTCTATAACCTTGATTTATAGATCGTTCTCTTTTGGCCATAGTTTGGCGTAACTCCAACAACTGATAATACATTTGCTGCTTACTCTCGTTTTCATCTTCCTCAAGTTTTTTACTCTTCTCTTCTTCCTGTTTTTCTTTTTCTTTCTCATTTTTTCTTTCATCCTCTTTTTGTCTTTTTTCTTCCTTATCCTAGAACAAAGAAATATATCGTAAAATGACCAAAAATTCAGCCATAACAAGAAAGTTTAAGCAATAAAAAAGCAAAAAACATATTGTTAGCTTTTATGGTACTCATAAATTCAAACATAGAATAAGGGCGGGTCACCTTTTGATTAGGAGTCATCACCGTCTTTTTAATTACGTGCATACGTGGCACCAGCCATTGAATAAAACTACCCGTTGCTTGACCTAATATCACTAACTCTTCACCAACAGGAACCGGTAGTTCTAAGTCCTTGTATTTGTTATGAACAAGGTCTATCGACACCTTCATGTAAAATGGTAGGATCGGAGATCCATGAAGTAGTATACCATTTTTTTGTCGGATGGACCATTCCCCGAGCAATATCATGAACAAAATCATCACCATGAGGGTCAAACAAAACAACTTGTAATGGCTCCTATAAAACACGAACATGTAGAATATATTATTTTATAAGGAAATTGATTTATCATGTAATGAATGGATTGTATACCTTAATATCTTATAGTCGTGGTAGCTTCGACCGTGGCTGAGTTTGCATTTGCGGTTGATTAATTTCTTAGATTGCTACACGAATTGTATGCTACCATATGAACTAGCGTCGATCACTAGTAATAATATTTATTATTATTCCATCGATCATTCTTATATGTGAATCCGAATTATACATAATCAATGTAAAGGAAAGCAATTAATTACCTCAAGTGGTGATCGAAACATCAAACAAGCTCGATTCGTTTTACCCGCCGGTTGCCGATCTCTTATGCGCTTCTCGTTCGTTGTTATTCTTAAAGCTTTTGTGCTGATAACGTATTGTAAATTATAGAGAACAAGAAAAAAAGAATGGAGAGAAAAGAATAATTATGCATTGATATGATCATCTATATATAGGGCTACAATACATAAGAGATAAGTATAAAAAATACAAATATATTATTTAGGATTATATATCGCTAATATGATCTAATATTAGGAGATAATAATAACTATAATTATCCAAAGTGATAATTATTTACGTAGCATTTAATATTAGGAGATAATAATTATCCATAATAATAAATATCTAAAGTGATAAGGTTTTTGTTTTCCATTTTTTTATTGTTTATGTACGTAGCATTTAAATAGACCGGTTTCTAACCGGTCTACATATTGTGGGTACTTAAAAAGACCGATTATGATATAAAGACCGGTTTCTAAGTGGTCTATAAAGTATTAATATTGGCGGAAGAAATTGGGGTACTTAAAAAGACCGGTTTCGATATCTTTTAGATCGGTAGGGAAGCATTTTTCGTTGAGGAGTTGTAGTTTTTAGGTTTTTATAGACCGGTTAAGTGAAACCGGTCTAGAAAATATGTTTTTAAGACCGGTTTTGTAGAACCGGTCTTTAAGCCTGGATCTATAAACACATCTGTGTAGTAGTGGGCTACCGTCAGCGAACTAGTTCCTTCGTCGTCGACCATCACCGTCAAGTTCTTCCTTCGTCGTCGCCATCAACCTTCGTCTTCGTCGTTCCAGAAACCCTAGTCGTCGCCATCGCCCTCAACCCCTTCCTTCGTTACCCTAGTTCCAGAAACCCTACTCGCCCTTCGACCTTCGTCTTCGTAGAAACCCTAATCGACCTTCGTCTTCGACCTTCGATCTTCGTCTTCGACCCTAGTCGGGTTATGAAAACCTTCGACGTTCCTTCGACGAAAAACCCTATTCGTCTTCGTCTGAAACCGCCATCGCTCTGTAACCCTTCGTCGCCTTCATCGTCGTCGCATATCCGGTTGATGGTGCGGTGGTTGGTGGTGGTTTGTTGGTGGTGGTGTGGTGGCTCCTCTTGGACGGTGGCAGATCTGGTGGTTGTGTGGTGGTGGAAATCCCACCTAAGGAAAATGAACCAAACATAACAATGGGTTGTAAATCCTCCCAAATGCAATTCTCCCCCAATCCCAATCCCACTATAAATAGTATTCCTCCCAAAATCAATACTTGAACCAAACGCCCCCTGAGTTGTTAGCTTAAAAGTGTTTGATGTGAATAAAAGTTCTTCATACCTATTAAATCTTAGGATTTGATCCATCAAAAATTGTAAGAACAAAAGTGTTAAGTAATTGATCCAACTTTAACTACTTGTAACCCAACTCATTATTGTTGCATTTGTCAATTCACAAAATGAATTTTAATTTCTCACGAGATTTATAAGGGTATTCTTATGACTTCCAAATTATACTTGTGATATATTTAATCTAGTGATAAATTGGTATCGTGAGATTATCTTTATAGGAGGGAATAATGAAGCTTGCATTAGAAGTATCGTTAATTTCTTAATGCTAGATGACCACTCCCTCTATGCCCTGTGGTAATTATTCCTCTGACATTACGACGATTTAAAAGATAAAGAAGTATCGTTAATTTCTTAAATATTTTTCATGATCCTTTTTTTAATTAATTTACTACTTTTTGCATCTTTTAACACTTTTCAATCCATTTCATGAATAAAAGAATCTCTAACCATACTTCATCCCTTCAAAATGAAGATGATTTCTACTCCAACCATACTTCATCCTATTCTTCAAATATGAAGTATGGGAAAACACTCTTCAAATATGAAGAGTCAAATTTTGACTCTTCAAAGATGGAGCCCATTTTTCATCCAATAAATAACTGATACATAGATATAAAGTGGGCTTTATTAGTTTTGAAGAGTTAAATAGAGAGTATGGTTAGAGTTGAAAGTTTGTTTAGAGTGGATAGTCCCACCAATTATAGAGATAGAGAGTGATTTATGCAGTGTAAGGTTGGAGATGCTCTAAAATGTGACCAAGGTTAGAATTCAAGCTCTTCCAAAGTGGTATCTCACTGATGGCTCGGATCCCCCCCCCCCCCCCCCCCCCGGGGGAGAAGGCCTTCTTCGTTTAAAGACAAATTTTGAGTTTAAATTTTTACTAAATAATTTTTAGGATTTAATTTTTATTAAATAAAACTTTAGAATCGTCTAATAAAATTAATATATGTTAGTCTTTTATTTATATTTTTCATAAGAATTTATCTCAAACTAAGTTTAAAATATAATGGATAAAAACTTTAGATTAGAGATATAGCTTAATGCAATATATAATATGTAATAATTTGTCACTTATCTCAACCTAAAGGGTCAACAACTATCTACACTAATAGTCATGATGTAATTATATGAAAATTGTTGAGAAAATATAAAAAAACAAGCTAAATATCCTATCAAAATTGATTAAAATTTAAAGTAATGTCGTAGAAAAAGATGTGAAAGTTGTGGAATAACTATGAGGTTTTCCCAATTTTTTATTATGGTATGTAAAGTTTTTTAAACTTATAAAATATGTGTTTATTAATTACATTTTGTTCAACAGGTAAACAAAAATAAGGAACCATTAAATCAATACTTTTGCTTCATTCTTGATCGTTTTACATAATTTTTTTTATAGATTATGATAAATTATCTTTTTACCTTTTAAAGACAAAAGGTTCAAGAATTCTTGTCGAGTGAAATATAGCTTTCAAGATTCAATATCAGGTTCTCCCTCTACGATTTGACTCTCGATTTGAAGTTTTGATTTCGAGATTCAAGATGAAAAAGGTAAAGGATTGTTTGAAAACAAGGATATGAAACAGAAAGACTGTAGAGGCTGTTTGTTTACTGCTTGATGGAACCATTCAGCGCTGAATGCTGAATCGTTTAACATTCAACGTGTTTGATTGTTGCCTCTGAATAAAGATTATGCTGAATGAAACATAAGAACGCTGCTGAATCATTCTACCTTAAAGTACATTCTGAATCGTTAAGCACCAAGTATTATACCCTAATACTCATTCTTTGACACGTTTCTTTGTTAAACAATCATATCTTATAATATAATATATCACTATTAATTAATGTTAACATGGTAATTTGCATAATTTAGATTGTTGATTCAGAACCTTTATCAAACAACATGATACATTAAGAGACAGATTCATTCGGAGCCTTTGAATTATTCGGACCACAAATTCATTCAATGTTTAATCATTTTGTTTTAACAAATAGCCCCTAAAATGTCCTTTGAATAACGGTCAAACTTTACTGAAGTTGGTGTAAAGGACCGAAACTAAATAAAATGTCAACCACAAAGATCAATAGTGTGATTTTCAGTCTTAAAGGACTTAATGTGAAACTTATGGCAAACCACAAGGATGTTTTTTGTAATTAACTCTTTTTTTATCCAAAACACTGTTTTTTAGGTAGTTACTCAGTTGTCCATCTTAAATATTAAGCTGTCAGGGTTGAGCAAATTTTGGTTGGATACTTGGGTTCAATTGTTCAAATCTGTGTTGTTTGAAGGATTATGAAGGTTAGACAAATTTTTGTTGAATGATTTCAGATATTTGTGTTAGATATGTCTTTATTTGATAATATACGTTCCATCAAATTAGGGTTTTTTTTCACCGATTATGTTCTTGAAGACGAACACATGACTGTTTGTGTTTGTTCTTACCTGTTCCATCAAATTAGGGTTTTTTCATCTTTAAATTCGGGTTTTATTGGCTTTAATTAGGGTTCCTCCAAATTTAGGTTATTTTCATCATCTTTAGATCTATTAGAATCCAGAATCTATGCATGTCATTGAACTGGAAGAACAAGTATAACATATGTTATTAAAGATCGTATAAATCTAGACATAAATATATGAGATGATGAGAACACGTGAACAGAGTCACATGTAAATATAATGAACATGTAAATATAGTGAACAAATTATGAAAGCTTAACTAAAATAATATTTTAACAAACAGTTAATTGGTTATAAAACTGTTTAATTAATGATTTTTAAAAAAATAGAAATTTTAATAATGAACGTTATTTACAAGAAAACATATCATTTGGAAAAAAGAATTTTTAATTGTTACTTGTGTCAAATAATTTGTCATGTTAGCAGAAGCAATGACGTGATACTTATGTATATTGCCATTTGGATTGCCACGTAAGCAGTAACTTAATGATCAAGCGGTTAGGCCTTGAGTTGCGGTGAACCAAAAGGCTTTGGCTAGCTACTCGGACTCTTTGGGTTGCTTTGGGTTTACCGAATTACCGGTACGCCATCCATCGGGTTCCCGAACCCGACTCACTACTTACCCCTCTCATTTTTCTTTTTGTTGTGTAGAGAGGGTAGGAGAAATAAAAATATTGGGTTGTTTGATTATGCTATACTTGAGCTTCAAGTAAAACAGAAAAAAAAAATTATATATATATAATGTTGATATGATATTTGAATAAGAAAAAAATGATACTCGGTACTCATGGTCTTACAAGTAAACAAATAAACACTTACAAACATTTGCATTTCTTTTGTCGACATTTCACCCTAAAAAACTATAGACAAAAGTTCATGCGAGAACCGTTATTAGTGCGAGAACCGCGAGAACCAATCTAAGTCGTCCAATTCCCTCTCCTTCAATGTCATTGCCCACTCATGAATTCCTCACATGCACCCTGCCACACCCTATCCCTCAACGCTCTTCATTCATGATACTTCCCATATCCAAGGAACGACTGAGATTAGTTCTCGCAGTTCTCGCACTAACAACGGTTCTCGCATGAACCCTTCCAAAAACTATAAATATGTATATCATAGCCCGTATAAAGTATAAGCCATTCCTTCGTACAAATCGATCGGACGGGGCCCGTTACATCACAATTGTTGGACGTATTATTTAAATATCTTTTAATGAGAAAGTGATTTTGCAGAGAATTTTCTGACCCAAAGAAAAAGATTTTTCGTATCAATATATTTATTGTTAGGAAAAAGGCTTTTCTCTACACAAAGCTGCAAGTGTTCTCTAGACATAGAAGTTCTCTGAGCTGATATTTTGTATTTTATTTATTCTTTTAGTTATATATTAAAGCAATTGTTAAAATCAATAATAAATAAAAAATAATAAATTACAAATGTTATTATCTAGTAAGTAAGGGGATGAAGTAAGAAATGTATATATTTTCTATATAGAAAACATCTAAAAGAGTTTTATATAAGCTTTTTGTATTTTTTTCTTTTCTTATTTTACTTGATTTTGATTATTTAATTCATTTAACAAAACATATGTCAACCCTCGAAATCATGCTACCTAAAATTACCATATATAAAATAGATAAAACAATTATGTGATAACAATTATGCGTAAAAACTGACATATTCAAGCATCCATTCAAATAAATATCAGACGTTTAATCATCAATAAAACATATTTTAGTATCAACTATCCCAAAATGTTACTTGAGAGTCCAGTCAAGATAACGCGATTAAAAGTGATTTCATAACAAATAAATATGGTGATGGTTCCACATGTAGCGTCCTGCAAACATTTATGATTATATAAAGAATTATTAGAACATTGTATCTTAGATACTTGTAATTTATTGGTCCTTCATGAATTTATTTCACGGTGAATTACTAAATAATCTATGTCATTTATTAAAAATTATTGGTTTTAGTCCTTTTAAGATATAAAGTTATATTGATAGTCCCTACTAGTATATTTGTTTTATTTGTTTGGTTCTTTTAACGAAAAGACGTTATGCATCAGTCGTTAATTGATTTTTTTTAAGGTTATTTTGATAAAAGAACCACTATTTCTCCTAATTATACTATATATCAATTGGTGAAATAAGTTGGCATTTTCTCATGATATTTTTAGGGTCACTTTGGTAATTAACTATAAAATCACGAGAAATTGAAATTCTCATGATATTTTGCAGTGTTAAAAATGTGTTGTTTACTATATACCACCGCCACGTGTCTTTCACTCTCATTCTTCTTTCTCTCACTAATGATACCACCGCTAGTTGTATCTATAATTGTTGATTTGTGAGAAAAAACCCAGTCAACACCACTGCCCTCTGTTTTCATTTTTCTTCACTGAATAAATTAGTTAAGAAAAAACCCAGTTCACACTTCACCCAAAATGGGCAGCCAAATGTTAACAATGAAGAGATACTCCTTTAAAGTTTTTGGAAGCGATTTTGTCGGAGGTCGCTAGCGGTGGTTGCAAAACTCATTAGGGATCGCTACAACAAGTCTTAAGAGTACTGACAGATCGAGTTAGTGTGATTGAGGTTTGTGGATTTAGATAGATTTTCTGTGTTAATATTTGGTTGCGTATGTGATTTGTATGATGCCGACGATAGTGAATCGCGGTGGTGGCCATAGGTGGGGGAAAGAGTACTTAGGAACAAATTAAGAGAAGGCCGACGTGCTGCCTTTAAAGCAACTGCCGTAGGAGGAGGAAGGTGGTTGGAGGGTTGTTGGCGGCTGGTCGATGGTGGTTGGTACCTAGCAGCGGCGGTGGATATGTGTATGTGTGTGTGATCACCCTCCACTAGAACCACCAAAATATACTAAAAAACCCAAAACCCAACATGTGTGTATGTCTGTGATAGAGAGAGAGAGAGAGAGAGAGAGAGAGAGAGAGAGAGAGAGAGAGAGAGAGAGAGAGCTGCAGTAGGAGATAGGAGGTGGGAGGTGATCCTCACCTGTATTGGGGGTGGTGTTAAGGACTTAATTAATAAAGAGAAGGTATTGAAAATTGATTTCCAGTGACAGTAATGACTAAATGAATTTAGTTTCTCTGTTAGGCTATTCGTTATACTCTCCCTCTTTCCTTAACTTATCCACTGCCACATCAGCGCTCATCATTTTTCCTCCCCTTCCCTTTCCTTTACCCACTACAAGTGTTATACATTCTCTTTTTCCTTACCCTTTCCTTTTCACTTTAAAAAAAAGGAATACTAAAATCTGATTGATATAATGTGGCGTGGGGTGGGGGTGGGGTTGTTTCAGCGAGCTCTAGAACCCGGTGATGAAGGAACCGGCCGAGTAACCACCACCCGAGGTGGTGTTCCCCTCCCAACCCGTGGCCTTACTCGCCACCATAACGGATGGCCTTACAGTAAGTTGTGTGTTTACTATCATCACTTCTTATTCTTATTTAAAACTTGATTCCTTTCATTTCCCTTTTATAATAAATAAACAGTTGTTAATTACTTAAATTGTAGGATTATGGTAACTATATCATGTTGTTGCATATATGTTGGTCTTTTTCTTTGTCAAAGTTAACCTTATCTTCATAACTGTTAAAAAGGATGTATTTGTATAAACTATTTAATTATATTATTAATAAGACTCATATAACTAAAACAAACTAACTAATAAATTTTTCGTAAATAACTAAATATAGATTTTTACACACTGTTAAAAAGAAAGTTATAAACAACTCTTCTTTTCACATTTTATTTTATTTTTTTGTAAATATGTAATTAGTAGCATTATAATTTTTTTTCATGCGTAAACATGTGATTGTTAATATTTTTATATTTAATATTTTAAATAAAAGGTACGAACATAAACCGATCTGAATAACATCTTCATCCAATCGTTGTGATCGGATAACTTCATTATTAACAATATATAGGATGAATTATTGAATAAAACTTCAGAAAATAGTTACTTATAAAAGGGTACTAATATTAAAATTGGTTACAAAAATTAGGTAAATGGATCAATTAAATATAACTAATGCTCTTATCCCGGCGTAACACACGGGCATTATAATACTCGTTGATATCCATGAGACATTAACCATTTATATTCCCCCAACCACTTCTCCTTCTTCCCCATTCTTGTTTACTCAGTTCCCGCCATATTTTATAACCGAAAAAATAGTTATTTGGTAACAAGGATAACAAAAGAAAAGATTAAACTGTCTTTTATCTTACGGATAACTTTATTACTTTAGGTTAAAGGATCATAGGTGCAATATTTGGGTGAAACCGATACCACCAATATATTTTCGATGATCAAATCTGTAAATTTAAGAAACCTTGTGACCATCAATGCAATCAACTCTTTTAGGAAGTTTCATACAACTTTGTACAAAATAACTATTTGTGACAAGAAGAAAAGATGCAGTCACAACATAGAAACCATCACTTACACTAGCCAGAAATAGTCAATAATTCTTCATGGGTAATTGAAACTGCAAGTGAAAGTAAATGTCGCACTAAACTTACAAAATATTTCAAAATAGAATAAATAAAAATAATCATTTATTTATGCAAATAACATTTGTCAGCCATTTGCATTGTAGGAATTTGATCGCTTTAGAGGTGGAATATCGTCCTTTTTTGTCTCTATTAAGCTCCCGCTAAAATATTCTTTATCCTCCATTACCATCACCTTTTTACCTCTGTTTTTCCTCCCGAAAACGACACCGTTCTCAACTGCTGCTTCCTCTACCTCCTCGCCACGTGGCAGCATCTTAGACTTGTAATTTGAAACGAGAGAAAACCCCGGGTTTTGTTTTCCGTACGACCCCGGTCCACAATCCCGAAACGATATCGAACCGCAAGAGATCAGCTGCATCAGTACCGACGATGCCTTCATTTTATTCCCGGGCGTTGGATCAACGTTGTCAGTTTCTGGCCGCACGATTAGCTTACCGTCGGATTTCATCAACGACTCCAGGGTTTCGGGGCTTGAATCGGACGGCGGTGGTGAAATCTCGTTCCTACTCAGCTCGGAATGAAACGATTCGTTTTGTTTATCTTCTTCTTCTTCGACTTCGCTGATCATTGCTCGCCGGCGACTGCGTGTTTCGTCGGTTTGAGTAGAGGCGTCGGCGGCGATGCGAACGGTGGAGGACTCGCCGGAGTAGACTTTATACTCTTGTAGATCAATTGCACTCCAGGACTGGTTCCTGCTGCTCCTATTGATCGAGAAATCAAACTCGTCGCTGGATTTCAGCGTGTCTGAAGACGATGACTTCTTCGAAATTGATGACGGAGATTCATCAGGTTTTGAACTCAAGGATGCGCTGCCGGTGGCGCCGGCGATGGAGACGCCGAAAAGCTCCGATCCTTTCAGAATGTACTCCTGGCCGTGCGCCGGGTAAATGAAATCATTATCCGCTAAATCATGCCACACAAATCCATTTTTATAACTCCTAAACCACAGAAATCGAATCAATTCTTATATTCATAACATAAATAGCATTTTAAACCAAAATTCTGAAATCAAAGTTATTCTCGGCGTACATAAATCACGATCACTAGAAGTACTGAAGTAGTAATTAAGCACCGAACTAACCTTTTAGAAGACCAAGAGTACAATGCAGCCATTCCTTTTCCACGAAGAAAATTGAGTCGATCGATTACATCTAAAATCAAAACAAAATTTCAAACGATCAATTACAAATTCGTTTACAGGAACACCGTAAGAGAATATGAAATTCACTGTTTACCTCGCAGATACAGGCCGTCGGAGGAGGAAAGAGGAACTTCAACAAAATGTGGATGTTCGAGCTGGCCATTACGGCATATATAGTAAACAACGGGAACTCTACGTCGTCTGTGAGGTTCGATCCAGACCTTAGTGCGTTCAGGACTGCGTTGGTGGTCCTTCCATTTCTTAGACATATGGTGGAGCTCGGTGGTGGCCGTGGTTCTCGGCGGTTTTGAAACGACTTCCATTGAAATTGGTGTGAATTTGGGGGATTGTGAGTGGAGGGAAGATTTATTCAAAGTGAGATGCCGGAGACAAGGAAGTAAGAAACAAAAGGGAATGGTGGAAGTGGTTGTCGTTTATCCATGGCAGGCTGCATAAGCGTAGGGCATATGGTGGGATTTTATGTAGGTAGCTGCTGGGTGGGTAGTACTTATCAGTAAGGATGTGTGGATTGATTGACATGTGAATAGAATTCATGTTTTAATTTTATTATTTTTTTTTTAAATATATCTATATTTGATTTGTTATAAGTGGATGTATTATATATAATTTATTTATTTATACATAGTCAAACGTACCATCGATCGTTTCAAAAAGTTATTTTCCCTCCGGGTAAAAAGTAAACTCGTTTTCTTATTCCTTGGACACTTTCACATATATGGGCAACTATATTAGAATTCAATATTGCAAAATTATATTTTTTTTCCTATTATATATTACTACTTAATCTTTGTACTCATTATATGATAAGATATAAATTTCATCCAATGATTAAGATATTGAATTTTGATTTGAGTTAAAAAATAGAAAAAGTTAAAACTCTCTTAAATATTATATCCATTTAGACTTAATCTATCTTATATTCACACCTCGAGTTATATACTCTTTTTAATCCATCTTATATTCTATATTTATGATCGATGGTTACTCTAACTCTTTTTTTAAATCAATATGACTAAATATTTAATTTGATAAGTTATATCGGTTCCAATGAAAATATATTTAGATAAGAATTTGAGACTTAATCTTGATGTTTTATTTGATTTGATCAGATAGTTAACAATTGCATTCTCATTATATTCTTAACCCAACCATGAATTACGACGACCATTAATTACGACGTGTGACTACGATCGTTAGATTTAATTGATCAACATCTAATTAATTGTTAGAATTTGTTCTCTCATTCTTACCTTTATATTCATTCTCATAATAACCCCTAAGAAATAACATAGTTTCATAAGTTGTTCGTGTCCTTAAATATTATTATCATTCATATATAATCTTTGAAATTCATATTACATTGCCTATGTTAGAAGACGAAAATGCTCATATTATCCAACATAAATAAATATCGTAGCTAATTTTTATTAAATTTATGTATATTTGGATGACATCTATGTAAATACTTTAGTCATAATAAATAAGTATTTTGTTCTTGTCCGTGAAAGTAGGTCGTGATCTTGCCCGAACCACGTTATATCTTGATGTCGTTTAATTTTATCTCTTTTTGTTATCCGCATATTAACGGGTTCTTGTTAATGTTTCAAATTCAATCCTTACAAGATTGTGTTTTGATTTTTACATACATAACTAATGGTGTGTAGTTATTAAACTTTTTGATGTTACTACATAAATATCAATTGAAAACAGATATTTTTCAAAAAAGAAAAGAAAAGAAAAACAGCAAAACTTTATTATATCATTTTATCGAACTATTTAATTAATCTTATTTCTTCGTTACAAACCTTCAAGACAAATCGAAAGTTAAAGTCCTTTAATGGTGAAAATTTTATTGAATGACAAGCATACGATAATAACTATTATGACTAGGGATGGCAACGGGGTCGGGCGTATTAGGGATTGTTTTTCCCATCCCCATCCCCATCCCCGCTTTCCACCCCCAGTCCCCATCCCCGCCGGAGAATTGATTAGCATTCACATCCCCGTCTCCGTCGGGTATCGGGGATTCCCGCGGGGAATCGGGGATTTTGATACAAAACTTAAATTACGAATCTAACTTAACATTTCCAATCGGTACACATCAAAATGTAATCATTCATTTTAATAGTTTCGTAAGATAAATAATTTTATTGATAAAAGACATAACATATTTACTAAATCGTTCTATTAATACACATAATATTATCAATCAAATAGATTATTTCTCATACATATATGTCAATGAAAGACGTAGATAATACTTTAAAAAAATTCTAGAAAAAATATACTAGTAATTTCATCCTATTAGTTTTTTTCCGTTCTATATGTTCAATAGATCGTACAAAACTATCATTTATATTCGAAAAAAAACAATCTTATTGATATGTATACTATGTAAGAAAGTTAAGTTTAAATATATTTATATGAGAAATTTAACTTTAAATGTGCGGGTTCGGGGTCGGGGAACCGAAGGGTATCCCCATCCCGCCCCCATCCCCGATTCTAAATTCGGGGATTCCCATCCCCGTCCCCATCCCCGGTCAACTCGGGGATTCCCCTATCAAATCGGGGTCGGAGAACGAGTTTCTCATCGGGTGCGTGGTTTTTTGTCATCCCTAATTATGACTTAGGCTTGAGTGATTAAATGATTGAAAGTTTTGTCCTCTAACAGTGAAAATTTTAAGTCCTCTAGCTGTGAAGAGTGAATAACATGTTAATTAGATGTCATGTTAACTCGGATGATTTTGATTTGTAATTATTAATAGAGTTAATTACAAAAATGGTCCCTGTGGTTTGCACTGAATTTCACATTTAGTTCTTTAAACTAGAAAATTACACTGATAGTCCTTATGGTTAACCTTTTGTTTCACTTTTAATCCTTTAGACTAACTGGTGTTAAAGTTGACCGTTAGTCAAAGGGCATTCTGGTCATTTTCCATCTTATCCCTATTCCAAACAACTTTTATCTCTTATCTTTATGTACAAACATATTATTTTGAGTGTTTCTCTCTTTATCCTTAAACAAACACACCCTTCAAGTTTCTTAAACAAATACTTAGACATCACTTTCTCTCTCTACAAACACTGATGAAATTCTCCCCCCTCTCTCTTTACAACGTCTCTCATTCTCTCCCTCACCACCTCCGGCCACCTTAAACCACTCACCGCCGCCGTCCACCCTAAACCACACACCGCCGCCGTCCACCCTAAACCACACACCGCCGCCGTCCACCCTAAACCACACACCACCGCCGTCTACCTAAACCACTCACCACTACCACCGCCACATTACCTCACTCTCACACACACACTCTCTCTCTCTCTCTTCACTGGAAAACTAATCGCTGGAAAGCTAAACCAAACCTCATCGCCGCCTGAGATCTG
This sequence comes from Pulicaria dysenterica, assembly GCA_947179395.2. Taxonomy (NCBI): domain Eukaryota; kingdom Viridiplantae; phylum Streptophyta; class Magnoliopsida; order Asterales; family Asteraceae; genus Pulicaria; species Pulicaria dysenterica. The sequence continues at coordinate 81,858,567 of OX359288.1, forward strand.
AAGATAACACCGTCGCCTGAGATTTGAAGATAACGCCGCCGCCGCCTGAGCTCTAAAGATAACACCGCTGCCTGATATTTGAAGATAACACCGCCGCAGATCTAAAGATACCGCCGTCGCCACCGTGGATCTCTTGAAAAAAGCCGGCCACAACCCCGTGTCTTCAAGATCGCCGCCGCACACAGCTGAGTTGAACCACCACTGTTGCCTTCATCCATCATCACTACTCCACCGTTCCCACGAAGAACAATTTCAGATCTATATTCAGATTATTTCTATTTCTTATTCTTTCTTATTTTGAACAACTTTAGATCTACGTTTCTTCTTCTTATCTTGTTCGTTTTTTTGGATCTGTCTTTACAGATCTAGATTTGAATCTGTTATGGTTACAGATCTATTAGGTTTGTGGTTGTGGAATTGTAGCTGTAATTCTGAAGCTTTCGGCAGGTCCTCTGGTTTGCATAGTCATACTACTTTTTTGTACCGTTTTTAAGGGTTTCAATCGTTCCAAATTTGAGCCCTAATATCTGCAATCACGTGAAACAAGAACCAATTTCATACGATCTGTGGTTGAATGTCGATGAATATGTTATTGTTGGGTAATTAATTTGTATTTTTTATTAATGAATAATAAATGAGTGTTTGCATTTTTTTTATAATTTTTAATTAATGAATAATGAAAATGGTGTTTGGTAACAAGGATAAGATGGAAAATGACCAGAATAGCCTTAGTCTATCCTTTGACTAACGGTCAACTTTAACATCAGTTAGTCTAAAGGACTAAAAGTGAAACAAAAGGTTAACCATAAGGACTATCAGTGTAATTTTCGAGTTTAAAGGACTAAATGTGAAATTCAGCGCAAACCACATGGACCATCTTTGTAATTAACTCTTATTAATACTTCAATTCTGTCGTTATGTGTGTGATTATATATTAAACCATTTTAGTTTGCTTACAAGTTTTTAAAAGTCGTCCGTAGCTTCTTTTTAGTTTGATCGAGGACGAAATTCAAGTTCTAGTGTTATGTGTACATATAATTAGTCTGTGTTATGCCTTTTTTTTTCTTTTTTCTTTTCCAGTGTATTCATATCAGCGTCACATTATTCTTCTTCTCTTACTCAAATTAAGTGTTATACATCTCTTTCAAACTCTATCTATTATTTTATATTAATAAATTAAGTATATGTGAGTGTATGATTGGTTGAGAGGGGTGGGGGTTATGCAGCTTCTCCATCAAGTCCACATACCTGCTACACCAACTCGATTTCCTACCCAAAGATCCTGTTTTGGTGTTCCTTGGTCTACCCGAGACTACCCGATGAGATCGAGTCCAGTGCAACAGATGGTCTAATGGGTTTTCTCTCTCTCACTCTCCCCCTCTCTCTCTCTCTCTCTATATATATATATATATATATATATATATATATATATATATATATATATATATATATATTGTATTTTAGGAGGTAGGACTAAAGATCTAGTGACAATACGTGAAAAAGAAAGAAAAAGTCAAAATTAGTAGCAAGCTATATAAATTGGGTTACAAAAGTTGATGTCTACTGTCTAGTGACAGCCGTTGAAGTGAGGGGAATGATTTGACCGGGTAAATAAAGTTAAAAACATGCATATATACAACTTGAATTGTTCAAAGAAACCATTCCACTAAGATATACCATATCTATTCTATTGTTGATCAAATCTATAAATTTGTTGCCTGCCTGATTTCTAATAAACGCCAACCACATAAAAACAAGTTAATACCCTTAAATTTTACAAACATTACAATATTAATATCAAATTATTAATTATTATTATTTCTTTTGGAGTGGGAGCACCTCTCCCCTCAAAGAGTCCTGCATCTGGTGTTTGGTTAACTTATTTTTTGTGTTTAGACTTAAAAGGGATGTTTGGATTAGCTTATTTAGATGTGTTATAAGCTTATTAACTTATCAAGAAATAGGTGTTAGATCAAACTACAACTTATTAACTGAGAAGAGCGATAATTAAGTAAAAATGCATATTATAAGCTCATGCTTTAAAACGTAGCTTCTTCCAAATGATTAACAAATAGATTTTAATCTTAAAAAATAAACTTATAAAATTGACCAAATAATTTTTTTTTTCATAAAACCAAATAATAAGCTGACAAATTCAAGATAAACTAAAAACTTTTGGTTTAGTTTATATCTAGATATTTTACTAATATATTAGCATAGTATTCGCGTAATGTAACAGTGACAAATAATTTATGCTTGATAACATGGCCTGTTTAAAAATGTAAGAATATGATATTTGTGTAATGTGATGTCAACTAAATAGTTTCTTCAACACCATATCGTATTCTTTCTTCTTTTTCAATATTCTTTATTTCTCATTTTTCTTATCTACTCTTTTATTGGTTTTAACATAATTTTTGAAAAATAATAAAATAATCAAAAAGATATGTGTTGGTGTTTGTTTTCACTAATTTTATGGGCCTATTAGCTTATTTTTTGAGTTTATAAAAAATTTGGTGTTTGACTTATCTTGTTAGCTTAAGCTTATGAGCTTATATCTAGTAAAAATAAACCAATTTTGATAAGCCAAGTGAAAACAATTTTTTCTCCAACACATGAACTTATCTTTGTACCTTCACATATATACACTTATCTTTCTTCTTTTTTCCAACACCTTCTCTTACTCAAATGTAAGTATATCTTCTTTAGTCACTTACAATTATAAGTTAAGTCAAACACTTTTTTAAAAAAAAGTTTATTAGTTTATAAGTCATAAGTTAAACTAAACACTTTTTCACTAATAAGTTTAAAAGCTAAAAAACTCATAAGCTAAAAAACTAATAAGTTTAAGGTAAAAAAAAAAGTTTACCCAAATACCCACAATTATGTTTAATAAGTTGTTAAATAACAGTTAACGGAACTAGTTAAGATAATTGATTAAACTATTACTTTGAGTATTTGTATTATTTGCATAAAACACATATACTACATAAAATAAACAATCTTAAAAAGTTGAAAGAAGGGTGTTAAATATATTAGTATAGATAAATTATTAGGAATTTAAGAATTCGCTTTTTATATGTTAATAAACTATGCATTCGTAAAGGAAACAAAAACATGTGTAATTGGTTGCTTACAAGTTACAAGAGTCCAACACCATAACCGCAAGAAGACATTTGAGCTGGACTAAGACTTCGTTACAAACATGTAAGCCCATGGGCTAAAATGAATTGCTAAATTTTGTAACGATATTAGTGATAATGTGTTATTATCATTACATTTCCTGTTTAAAAAATATAAATATGAAAAATATTAAATAATTAATAAAATGATGATAGACAACGTTATGAAATCATCAATCATTGTTGTTACATAAAAGGTAAATATGGTATTTGTAAAATTATGATGGAAAGATATGATACATAAGCTTTAAGAATAACATATATGAAATTTTTTAAATAATCTTATTCATTTGATTTTGATCAATAAAGTCAAAATTGGAATTCCAAATTTAATTTTATTGATGGGCATGATTAAGTACTTATATTTATTTTATTAAATTAAGGGTTCGGATCCTTTAATAAATTGGACATATTAGTCTTTTATTTCTATTAGAAGATACATCTCTAAATATAAATAAAAGACTAATTTGGATAGTCTTCATTAGACAATCTTAACTGTTTGTTTTGTTATTATAGAATCTCTATCATTAATTTAAATTGAAACTTCATTTTGATTTTGACTTTTAGAAGTCAATGTTCTTTAATCTAAATCAAAATAATTATAAACAATTTCATATATGTCATTTTTAAACATTAAAATATCATATTTTCCCATCTTAATGTATAAATATCATATTTACCCCTTCTAACATTTTAAAATATTATATTTAACCAAATTCTTAGTATTATGAACCGATCATGTAATATGCATTCACATATGAGGTAAGGTATTCAAAAAGTGGGTTATGACATTAATCTTGCTACAAACCACTCGCAATTCCTTAGTATAAAATTTTAATACATTTTTTGTATTCTTAATAAGTATGATATGATTTGAATGCAGTTATGACGATCGATAAGAGTTGGACTATTGTAGCAAATCGTAATTGTCGTGAAATTTTTAATGGTCTTGACGCATTTCTCGTTACGTGTAAGGACCACTAAATAGCTATGATAATTGTTGTTGACCGTGTGAGAATTGTTGTTTGATATGTCGTATTGTTATATTATTCTTGTTGAGGTCTGGACTATAGCATGCTTTGTATATTACCCGAAAAAACTAGGTAAAATACGCAGAATACATAAATTTGATGTCCAGTAATTTTTGGCTTTTTGCGGCGACATATCGCCGCTAAAAGACTCAAATTATCAGCGCACAAAGACTTAAATAAATTCAAAGTCGCTGCAAAATGTATTAAATATATTATATGTCCAGTTATTTTTTGGTTTTTTGCGGCGATATATCGCCGCTAAAAGACTCATATTATCGCCGCACAAAGACTTAAATAAAATAAAAGTCGCCGCAAAATGTATTAAATATATTATTATTATTTAAAACTATTAAACGCTTGTTGCCGTAAAAGGGTATATCGTCACCGCAAAAAGGTATTAATATATTATCATTTATTTTAAATTACTAAATACTTGTCGCTGCAAAAAGGTATAATTGTGCAAGTGTCGCCGTAAAAAGCATACATGTGGCAAGATTTGCCGCTAAAGATCATAGTTTTCGCCGCAAATATGTTGTTTGCACGAACTATTTGTGACAAACCTTTTCCACGAACTTTCACTGCTATTGATTTGCTGGGGCGACATTTTGGCCAATATTTATCACCGCAAAAAAGCGCTTTTTTGTAGTGTTTTAATTAACAAGCTGGCATGCAAATATTTTTAAATTGACAAACACGAAGAATTCAAATTAGAAACTGGGGCTGCCTTATATGCACATGTCACCCGCCAAATTATTGAATAAATTCAAATTAAACGCTTGATATATACTGTTTGGACATGTATGATATTTAATTATTTATATCATGTCTCTGTATTGCTATCGGTCATAAATGGCGTGGAAGAAGAAGCTAAGAAGGTAAAAGATTGAAGTGGTCATAGAAATTAATAATTAATGATGCATGGGCTGCATCGACGACGTCCATCAATTTGGTCCTAGAAATAATAAATGATGATGAATTTAAAGGTCGGCGAGGGTTAAAGAGTTTGAGGTCGTCACTTGAGTGTGATGTTTTTGAAGAATTTCACGGATAGAATACGACGAACAACTCACAACTCAACATATTCCCAACATCAACATATTTTCATATAATCTGAAGGTTTTCACAACATACAACTCAAACCTCACTACAATAACACTCACACTCAATATATGATTGTCAAATATAAACCCTAGAATTACACAGAACCCTAAAACTGATTAATAATGGAATAGAGTTAACAACTAAAGAAAGCTATATATATACAAAAAAACGAACAGAAAGAACATATAACCCTCTTCTAAAACTTCGAACCAGCTCCCACAAGTAGACCTCCAAGAATAAGAAAATGACACAACCACCCCTGCACTTCATAATATCCAAGAAAAGACAAAACAAATAAAAGGTTTAAGCTGCACATTAACAACCAAATATTTCAACACCCTTCCTCAGCTTAAGCCTGGAAGACATTTATTAAACCTAACTTTTCGGTTAAAACATTGTGTTGAGCAATAGGAAGTGATTTAGTAAAGATATCAGCAACTTGAAGTGTTGTATGAATTTTAACAACTTTTACAATGCCCTCAGAAACTTTGTCTCTAACAACATGGATATCTATCTCAATGTGTTTAGTTCTTTCATGAATAACAGGATTAAGATACAATAAAATAGCAGATCTATTATCACAAAATATATTCACTAGAAGATCACACTTTAGATGTAAATCTTTCATCAGTTTAAGTACCCAGATAATTTCACATGTGACAGTAGCCAAAGCTCTGTATTCAGATTCTGTAGAGGATCTGGACACAGTACTTTGCTTCTTACTTCTCCAAGTAATAAGGGAATCCCCCAAATAAAGACAATACCCTGTAATAGACCTTCTTGAATTTACACACTTGGCCCAATCTGCATCAGCCCAAGCAGACAAATTCAAGGATGTACTTTTTGCAATTTTGACACCAAGACCAGGACAAGACTTAAGATACCTCAGAACTCTAATTGCAACCTTGAGATGAGAGACCCGAGGACAATGCATAAACTGACTAAGGCACTGCACAGTAAATGAAATATCTGGCCTTGCGTTGGTGAGATAAATTAACTTACCAACAAGTTTTTGAAATTAACACCCTCACTGTTCAACACAACATTAACTTCAAGTGGTGTTCCAATAGGTTTTGAACCTAATAAACCAAATTCATAAAGAAGCTCAAGACAATATTTCCTTTGAGAGAGACACAGCTCAGTATCAGTTTTAATGACCTCAATTCCCAAAAAATATTTTAAGATCCCCAAATCTTTGATAAGAAACTTTGATTTACAGAACTTTTTTACCTTTTCAACTTCAAACTTATTGCTACCAGTTACAATCATATCATCAACATATACTAACATAATAATAATATTAGATTTGGTTTTCTTAATATACAATGAATAATCATTCTTACTTTGAATAAACCCAAACTCTAGAAGAGCAAGAGTAAGTTTCTCATTCCACTTCCTTGGAGCTTGTTTTAAGCCATAAAGGGACTTGACCAACTTACAAACTTGAGTATCATTTTTAGAAAAATATCCAGGAGGTAAAGACATGTAAACATCTTCATCAAGTTCACCATATAAAAAAACATTATTAACATCTAACTGATAGAGATCCCAACTAAACTGAACAGCTATAGTTAAAACACTCCTAACAGTTATTAATTTTGCAACAGATGAAAAAGTCTCATCAAAATCTAATCCTTCTCTTTGGCTATAGCCTTTAGCAACAAGTCTAGCTTTAAACCTTTCAATTTCCCCATCAGATTTGTATTTAATTTTAAAAATCCATTTACAACCGATAGGTTTTCTTCCCTTAGGAAGATCAGTTAAAACCCATGTTTGATTTCTGTTAAGAGCTTCCATTTCCTCATTCATGGCCCTAACCCAGTTAGGATCATTAACAACTTCTTCAAAGGATGTGGGTTTAATGGACTTATTAAGACTAGTAGCAAAGTAAGCAGAATCTTTATCAAGTTTGGAATAACCAACAGTTCTTTCTATTCCATATTTATATTTTCCTTCCACTACAAAGTCATCAAACCTAGAGGGTAATCTTTTATCCCTACTAGACCTCCTAAATCCAAGAGAATGGGCTCCTAAGGCAGTCTCAAAGGTATGAACTTCAGAAGTTCCTAGATCATTTGAGGATGACTCTCCCTCAGAATTATGTGAATTTTGATCATTATGACCATCATTGAAGGACTCATCCTGCTCCTCTGAAACGGTTGCAGGGGCCTCACTACCTTCTTGAAACAGAAGAGGGTTGAGACCTTGAGAAACATGTGAGTTATTATCATCACAGGGCATAGAGCTATTGGTAACCACTTGATATAAGGAATCAAAGAAATTTGATTGATCCAAATTAGGATGACCAGACTCAGAAGGAGAAACAACATCAATAGTAGACATCTTGAAACAGAAGACAGATTCATAGAATGTGACATCTCTGAAAAAAAAACACTTGTTTAGTTTCAAGACTGTAAAGTTTATATCCTTTTTTTACATTTGAATATCCAATAAAAACACACTTTTGGGATCTAGCAGAGAACTTATCAGAATTGTTTAAGTTTGTATAAAGCATAAACACCCAAAAACCTTTAAAAAGTGATAATTTGGTTTTGAGTTGTAAAGAACTTCATAGGGAGATTTCCCCCCTAAAACTGAACTGGGTGTTCTATTTATTAAGAACCCAGCAGTGAGAAAAGTTTCACTCCACATTTTTAAGGGCAAACCAGATTGAAAAAGAAGGCTTCTAGCCACATTCATTAAATGTCTGTGTTTTCTCTCACAGATCCCATTCTGTTGAGGAGTGTACACACAGGTAGTCTGGTGTACAACTCCTTCTTTTTCAAAGAAAGAACTAACTCTGTGATTAACAAATTCAGTTCCATTGTCAGATCTGACCATCTTTACTTGTTTTAAAAATTGAGATTTTAACATATTTATAAAAATAGACAAGTAGTCAAAAACTTCATCCTTGGATTTCAAGAGATAGGCCCAGACAACTCTACTAAAGTCATCAAAATTGGTCAAGAAAAATCTAAATCCATCCCTAGTAATGACATGATAAGGACCCCACACATCTAAGTGTATTAGATCTCCTAAACTGGAAGTTTTATGATTACTAAGAGGGAAGGGTTCCCTGGTCTGTTTGGCTTTGTGACAAACATCACAGGGGGGAGAAGAAGAATCTTTTCCTCCAACAGTATCTTTTAAAACATTTAAAACTTGATCAGAAGGGTGACCAAGTCTGTGATGCCAGACAGACCTGGAAACATGCTTGTTTGGAACTAAAGAACTAGAGTGACAACTCACATTAGATTCAGAAAAATGATAAAGACCTCCTTGTTCACTACCAATCTCCACCTTCGGAACAATTAGTAAATCCTGAGAGTTACACAAATAACCCTTGTTTTCATCAAAGTAAACACCACAATCACTATCCTTAGTAAGTTTATGAACAGATAACAGGTCTATGTTGAACCCAGATATGACAAGTACATCACTGAGAAGAACATTTGATGAGATTTGGAAATTTCCAATTTGTGAAATGTTGGCATGAGTACCATTTGGATGATCAACATGTAGTTTAAGTTCAGAAACATCTACACAATTTTGAAGATTATTAGAAGTACTTGTCATATGTTGAGAAGCTCCAGAGTCAACAACCCATTTTCTTTTCACAGTATTAGAATCATTAAACTTAGCCATATTAGAACTAACATGCATACCAGACATATTGGCAGAGACATCTCCTAAGTGACCTTTCTCATTAAGTAAGGTTAGAAGTTTGGAGATCTGGTCACTGCTTAGTTGAGGAGGAGGTTGGGAGTTGGAAGAACCAGAGTTTTCAGTAACATTATTAGACGTAGGTGCTTGAGAACTTGGGGAGTTTTGAAAAATTGATGGTTTCTTAGATTTAAAGTCCTTTGGATATCCCACAAGTTTGTAGCACCTATCTATAGTATGACCTTTACAATTACAGTGCTTGCAAATCAAATTTGGATTAGGTCCTCTATTGTTACTATTACTCTTATCTTTATTGTCAGGGCCTTTAGAAGCAAACACAGATGCTTAAGACTTACTATTTGCGGAAGAAGAAGAAGAGGCATAACTCTTAAGAGATTCTTCCCTTGAAATAGTAGAGAAAGCAGATTGAACAGTGGGGAGAGTTTCAAGCATCAGAATGTTACTTCTTATTTGACTATAAGAGTCATTTAGACTCATGAGAAACTGCATTAATTTTATTTGATTTTGGAAATTAAGTCTATTTTGATTTGCAGTACAAGTACACTCAGTGACACCTGTCAGTGAGTCAAACTCCTTCCACAACCCATTAAGGGTGTTGAAGTAGTCTGAAACACTGTCATTGCCTTGAGTGTGAAGATTAATTTTCTGAAAAACATTGTATATGACAGAACCATTAATTTTCTCAAAGGTCTCTTTTAACTCCAACCAGAGATTCCTAGCATTTTCAGATAGTACATAGGCGGTAGATATAGATTCAGACATAGATGAAAGAAACCAAGAAACAACAACAGCATTAGCTCTGTCCCATTTGACCCCCTTCGAAGAGGAAGAGGATTCCTCAGTATCAGAGGGCCCGAGACAGGTACCATTAATAAAGCTAAGTTTGTTTCTGATAGTAAGAGCACGAATAGTAGCAGTAGCCCAAGCTTGATAGTTAATAGTTCCATTTATTTTAAAATTGATTATAGTAACACAGCTAATATCATTGGCATGAAGAGACAAGGGGTCATCAAGATTGATGGTCCCAGTGTCAGCACCCTCCTTAGGAGGATCAGACTCAACCACCATGATAACCAAAAAAGGAGAACAGACCAAGGAAGATACAATAAAAGCGAAGAAGCAAGCTATCTGAGGCACCTAATGCTTGTCCGTTTGCCCCTCTGTACTCACCAGGATTCATACCTCTTAAAGAGGTAGTCAAGGTAAAGTCACAGAAAGTGGGACGCAGACACTAGATGGCCAAATAGCAGCCTCTAGCTAAAGAAGAGAAGATAGCACACAGGGTGAGTCCTGGCAATAGGCCAAAGGAGATCCAGTTGCACAAGTACAACGAATCCAGCTTTGGCTACCACTCAGATATTCACCTCTTCAACAGCAGCAGATTGCGAACATTACCTGCACACCAAGAATCAAAGATTAAGGGAGCTGAAATCAAGCTCACAAAATTAGGGTTTTAAAACAAGGGTTTGTGCGATAACAAATAGTTTTGAAAAAACAGCTATAACACCGTAGATTGATAGATACACACAAAATCTCATGGAGATTCAAGAAGAGTGAGAATCGATAGATCAACGGCGATTTAAGAATGCAAAGTAAAAGAAAGGGTTAATGAGAAAGAACGATACAATTTGACGACGGAAGTGGATACCAGGAAGAAGATCACCAAGAACACGAGCCTAAGGCTCTGATACCATGAAGAATTTCACGGATAGAATAAGACGAACAACTCACAACTCAACATATTCCCAACATCAACATATTTCCATATAATCTGAAGGTTTTCAAAACATACAACTCAAACCTCACTACAATCACACTCACACTCAGGGAGCGCTTGGTTGATTAGAGGGGAATGGGAATGGCAAAGGGTAAGGGAATGCAAAGGAATGCAATGAGTACTCCCTAGTATTATCAATACCATTGATATTGTCAAATATAAACCCTAAAATTACACAGAGAACCCTCAAACTGATTAATAATGAAATAGAGTTAACAACTAAAGAAAGCTATATATATACAAAAAAACGAACAGAAAAGAACATATAACCCTCTTCTAAAACTTCGAACCAGCTCCCACAAGTAGACCTCCAAGAATAAGAAAATGACACAACCACCCCTGCAATTCATAATATCCAAGAAAAGACAACAAATAAAAGGTTTAAGCTGCACATTAACAACCAAATATTTCAACAGTTTTTTTTAAACAAAGCAAAACGAATTTTATACACACTAAACACATACTATACTTAGCCTCCAAGGTGGAGGCAATTTTATCAATTACACATTTACTTCAAGTACTCTAACCCACTACACTAGTACCAAAAGTATACTATGTTTCTATTCCGCTCACATTTACTTCAAGCACTCTAACCCACTACCTACTACACAATTACACAATTTTATCAATTACACAATTACACATTTACTGAGTGTGATGTGAAGATTTTAGATGATACTTATTAGTTATTTTATATAAGGTTTAAAGATTGAGGGTTTTATCTGATGGTTTCTTGACATTTGAAGAATTTAAGTTAAAGAGGAATCAAAATGTAAAGGGTTTTTTTTCTTTTACTTAATTGTGCATGCATGCAAATCAATCACAAACCGAAAAGATTAAACTTTAAGATTCTTATTAAGTATTCAATGTTTATCGTCTCTTTAGTTAGCCTCTAGTATTATGAGAAAAGATCTTTGAATTCTAAATCCTCATGATTTGGTTTAGTATATAGTTTGTTAGAAATAGTAACCGGATTCCTTCTACAATCGTGAATATCACTTTCCAAATTCGATATTTGACCCTATGTGCCTGGGTATCACAAAATTCGAATTGGGATAATTATAGAAGTATGAAATCAAGTTTCTTGACACAGAAATTTGATCAGAACCAGAGAGAAGATAGTATATCGAATTAGTCTGTGTTTCAAAGTTTCATCCGAATTTGAATAATAACTGCAAAACCAGGAGTTAACAAGTTTCGAAATTTATAATGTAACCCCCGTTTTGCGTTCAGGGGGCTTCGCCCTCTAAATATTACCGGGACAAGCTTAGACTAAAACAAGTGTGTACTCCACACTCTCCATACTTGATTTAGAACAAAGTTCAATCCCCTTAAAACACACGTACAAAATCCATTACACTAAATGAAACCGGTGACACTAAAATCACCAACATAGTTTAGATGATTGTTTGTTCTCTTTTTACTAGACTTTGTGTTGGGTTTTGTTAGCCTTTATGCTGAGTTTTGATCTTCCTTCTTCTACGCTTGTAGCTAATGTAGTTAATTCCTAGAGAGCTCGGAGTGGCGCTGTGTATTTGGCGTGGAATTTGGCCACCACGCTGTCATAGATGTATTTTCCACTCTATCGCGACGTGGTGAGCTAGCTATGTGCGTGGAAAATACCGCTCAAGTAGTAGACTAGTAGCTATGTGATTCTTTTATTTTCTTGTGTTATTTTTTTTTGTCTTTTTCCTTTACATTCTTTTACAATCTCTTTCTCTTCTCCTTGTTTTTTTTTTAATTTTAAATAATTAATTAACTACGTATTAGGTGGGTTTCAAAAGTTTGTATGGTGGGTAGTGACTATTACGAAATTGAGTGGTAGGTTAAATGATGGAAGAAAAAACGGATGGTGTGGTGTGGTGAATATGAGGGTTTTATAGCATTATTTTGGTGGTTTTTATATAACTCTTTTTGTTTATGAAAAAGAAAAACAACCTATATACTAAATGCCCTTTAAGATTATTAGTATCTAACTCACACTTACCCTCTCAAACCCACTGACATCACTATCCACATCATCCCTCACCTTCAACCTTCTTTAACTCATAAACCCCTATATTCAACCGTATTCAACCCACATCAAATATTAATTTTAAATATATATTAATTAAGAAAGAGAAAAAGAAAAAAACAAAAAAGGACAAAAAGAAGCAACCTGTAGCTAGTTAACCAACCCGCCAGAGTTGGAACACTCTTGAACCCTCTATGCAGTGATGGTAATCTAGCTCTAGATGGGAAATCAGCCAGCACTGATAACTCCCCGATACAGATGGTCTAAAGTTAACAGATAGATATATTAGGTAATAGATAAAATAAATAGTTTTACAATATATTTCAAATAAATTTTCATCCTTTTGAAACAGTACGTTTGATAAATTTTGAATGAATTTTGACATTGTTTGATTTGTTTTCCATTTTAGTTAAATTCATTGTGCTCATTTATATATATGATTAATTATTATATTACCAAAATAATATAATTAAGATTGATAACATATTCATTACGTATGGAAACAGCACTAACCTCATTTGTGATAAAAAGATATGTTTGCTAAGTGGAATTTGGTCCAAAAGCAAACAAGTGTCTCCTTCACCCCGCCATCTCTGTATAATGCACACATTTTCCTTTTATTTTCAAATTAATTCTTCTAATTAATTGAAATACTTGTTTGAGGAGTAAAAACACTCCTCTAAATACAAAATCTTGTTTTATATATCCCATCAAAATTCATTAGTAGGGGTGTTCACTCATCGGATAAAACCGAATAACCGAACCGAAAATATTGGATCAGACTATTTGGTTTGGATATTTCGGTTTTTTGGATCAGATTGGATCAAAACCGAATAGTTACTATGGATTCTGGTTTGGTTCTGGTTACTATAATTTAAACCGAATATATATATATATATATATATATATATATATATATATATATATATATATATATATATATATATATATATATATATATATATATATATATAATTGGGTTCAAATAAAAAGAGTTTTAGGGTACAAAATATAAGGTGAAACATGATGTTGACACATGGCAATTATAGTTAAAGGGTAATTTAGGTAGTTTAAAAAAAGTCACCCTCCTTCTCTCTCCCACGTTGTTGTCTCTTTCAAAAATCCCTAATACTCCGTTTTTCTCCCCTGAGCGGCGCCTCTTCCAAAACCCACGAAATGCTTCGCCATTCACCAACCGAACGTTTTTGCTTCAGAATCGATTGTGGCTTCTTGTTTCTCCCCCATCTCCGATGCTGGTTTGTTTAGGCTACACGGCCGGTGGTTTTTGTTTATCACACGCCGCCGCTGCTACTTTGCTTTTTCGCCGCCACCGCTGCTTCGCTTTTCCGCTGCCGTCGCTGCTTTGCTTTTCCGCCGCCGCCGATGCTTTGCAGATGTACACTCGCCGCCTACCACAAGAAACCCGTATATTCGCCGCCTACCACACGAAACCCTAAACCCGTATCTGATAGTTTTGTGCATCTCTGTTTAGATGATTGCCAACCCAGATGCACACTCGTCGTTCGATGATCGCCGTTCTATATTCGTCGCTTGCAGATGCACAACTTCTAGGGTTTGTCAGTAAGAAACAATTTCCGATGTGTATTTTTTTTTGTTTGTATAACATTCTTTGACCTGTATAATTTTTCTAAATTGACATATAATTTTTTTTGTTTCTTGTTCATCCAATTTTAAGTTTTTATGCATCAAATTTTGTTAAGAAACAGTCTTTATGCAGCAGATTCACAGATTATGTTCTTGTGCATCAGATTCATCAAATTCATCGGTTAATTGTGAATTTTTTAATTCTGAATTGTTTGTTTTAATCGATGACGGTTGATTACATAATTTTAGGAAAGAGGTTGTGAATCCATTTTTTAATCTGTATTCGTGCATTAAGTGTTAATTGATGATTCTTGTTGTAGATCATCTATATTTGATGGTCTTTTGTGTATATCAAATTTGTTGTGGTGAAGATTTATAACCAATGATGTTATTATTTTGATGTGCATCAATTTATATTTAATAATTTTTCTGGAGATCGTGTGCATCAAAAATAGTTCTGGAGATTATTTTTTAAAAAAATCTGGATTTTGGAGAATTTAATTAATTAAAAAATCGGTGCCTAAAAATCAGGAAACTGAATTTGTATAAAATGTCAATTATACCCTTTTGTGTATTTTTTTATAATTAATAAAAAAAGAAAAAACCATTTTTATAGGAGAGGTTATAGGAATTTAAATGGCTGAGATTTCTTCTTACTTTTTGTACCTTAATTCTCTTTTTACAATATCCCTACCCTATATATATATATATATATATATATATATATATATATATATATATATATATATATATATATAACACTAATGTAACAAAATGATCCATACATGTCATGTATATGTTTATTTACAGCTTATTATTTTTAATTATATATTTATAAAGCCACTACTCCCACTAGTTATTGTAACTTGGACAACTATATTTTAATCTTAATAGTATATGTATCGAATCTAGTTTTTAAAATATCTCGTTCTTTAAATATGTATTTGTGTTACAATGTCAACCGAATGGTAAAAACCGATCCAACCGAATTGCAATTTGGATGGTTTGGTTCGGATCTTAAGATTGTTTGGATGGATCGGATCACACTTTTCAAAACCAAAATCCAATTGGATTTACTCAATCGGATCGGATCAAACCGATCCATCAAAACGTACACCCCTATTCATTAGTCGCCCACTACAAAAAATTGGCCTTTTAGCGACAGATTTAGCGACATCTTTTGTGACATATTTGCAGGCAGCGACACTCCCTGTGACGTAAGGGGAAGAGTCGCTGATAAGAAGTCGCTGATTTTAGTGACTTTCACCATATGTCTCTAAAAGTAGAGACATTTTTTGTAACGTTTTTTACATAGTCGCTAATTTTTTTAGCGACGAGTAAACCTGCGTCGCTATGGTGGTCGCTGCTATGTAATGTGTCGCTATATCCGTCACATTACGAGTCACTATTGGGAAAGCTAGTATTTATCAACATATCGGTACCAAAGTCGCTAATGATGACACTATCCTTAAAAGTCGCTAGCCAAGTCTCTAACGAAGACGCTAATCTTTAAAAGTCACTATGCATGTTTCTAAAAAAGTCACTATTTTATTAAAATTTCGCTACAAACATAATAATGCAAGTCGCTAATTTGGCAAAAAAATTCAAACTTATTCCATTTCCTTTTAGCATCCCTATTTATAATAATTATTAAAACGTAGATTTAACATTCTAAAATATTCTATTATCAAAACAAACATTTACAAACTATTTCCAATGTTCCACTAAAAACTAATAAAAGGCAAGTGATTTGAAGAGTACAACATCAAACGTTTCCAATGTTCAACTAAAAACTATAAACGACCCCAAATTGCATCTAAAAGTTGCCGGGTAGCTTTTCCCATTTCATGAGCCACGGATTTACTTACTTCTTGAGAAATGGATGTATGTACTTCTTGGGAAACGATAGTCCTTAAGTTTTGCTCCAACGAACTTTGTGATTTAAATTGTCAGCCAACCTTTGGTTCTTCACCATTGCAACCTACACGTAACATTTTATTCATAAACCATTATCAGTTTATCACACCCGTGGATAGGGCCGGTGACATTGTGGTGACGGTGGTCGTCACTCGTGAGCAGGGGCACAGGGAGGGGCGGAGGGCGGGAGGCGGCAGGCTGGTGGTGAGTGTGGCGGTCCGGCGAGTCGGTGACAAGCGGCGACGGTGGCAAACGTCAATTGTAAGTTCCGACTGTGAAGCGTGAAGCAGAGCAGGTCATTTCCTCCGATTATCCAACGTCATTAGAGATTTAGGGCATTCTTTCAATACGGGCCTTTTATCCAAAGAAATTAAACATTTTTTCTAAACCAATAACATTTCAATATGCGGGCCTTTTTGTGACTTGGTTAGAGACTTCTTTGAGCAAGTCATAAAATTGGCGACATAGTTGGTGACTTGTTTAAGCAAATCATAAAATTAGCGACTTTGTTAGAGACATGTTTGAGCAAGTCACAAATTAGCGACTTGTTTGATGACTTTTTAAGCAAGTCACAAAATTTAGCGACTTGATTAGTGACTCGTTCGAACAAGTCACAACATTAGTGACATATTTAACAACATAGTTTATGTCTTTGTTGTCTATTCTTATATATTTCGACATCATTTATGACGTGGACGACTTGATCATCGCTAATACTGTCACTACTTTTGTCACGATTTTGAGACGTTGACTTCTATGTAACTAAGAATGTCGCTAAATGGCTTTTTTCTAGTAGTGGCCCAATATAGGATAGCTACCTACTTTTTACTTATATCTCCTCGTACTAATTGCTAAAATTAAAAGAACTTTTTTAGAACGAAAATAGAAATTTTATTGATTAATAAGACCTAATAAGAAGCTAGACGTACAAAAGAAGGAAAAAAACAATTATATATATAATAAGAGAAAATATTATAACACCATCGTTTTAGTTTTCCTGTCGAGTTTATCCAGAAGAAAGGTAGACAAAAAGGAATCTAGCCAAAAAACTGTCAACAAGGAGATGATCTTCACTTTCAAGGAACATAGACAAAAGGACATAGTTTTGTTTCTAAAATAATCACCTTCTTAATTAACAAATTATCAATAGTTGCAAGCGTTATATGTTGTAAACTCCAGACATGAATATTAACTTTGCTAGGAAGATATATGATCCAGTGAGTTTTTAATCCACGATCATTACGAAGAAGAAATTTACCAAGATGAGTACGTAGAGAAGCCACCGTATAAACACCCGACTTATCGAGACACCATTTCAAATATCCATTATCGGATATGGAAAACACAAAAAGATTTACATTATAAGGTTGCATCAGTTTATTTATTGAAGTAATCGAACCCCAAGTACCTCCTTTATTTGATAAAATTGGGTCTTTCGGAGAGTATAGAACTTTGAAAGAAATTCCTCCTTAAACTTTCTAATTTGCTTAACACCTGTGTAGGAACTTTGTAAATTGCAAAATAATATGTACCCAGGGAGCCAAGGACGAATTTTTTTCACAAATAATATTGTTTATTTAAAAATTAACAAAACTAAGTATCTTTTTTTTTCTTTAACATTAATGCTATAACCGGCATCTCAAAAACCGGTGTTAGAGGAAGAACCGGCACCTCAAGGCCGGTTTATATCAACGATGGTTGACTTCACTTACACACAATGATTGCTTGACTTAATATCATGTGTAGTATATTATATATATATATATATATATATATATATATATATATATATATATATATATATATATATATATATATATATATATATATATATATATATATATATATATATATAATAGGTTAGACTCTAAAGAAGGGATGAATGAAATATTCAAATTAGCTAATGCCAGGGAGCGGAAGAAAAGAGATTTAGGAACCATTAAGTTTATCAAAGATGATGGAGGAATGGTGCTTTTTAAGGATAGAGATATTAAGGGAAGATGGGGAGATTACTTTCGACATTTATTTAATCAGGAGACTAGTCAAGTTGTGAGAGATAGTGGGGATGGCTCCTTGTTGGGCTCTGAAGTTAGGAATCATTGTTATTGCACTAGGATTTTTCCAGGAGAAGTTAACAATGCTCTTCGCCGTATGGGGAGAGGTAAAGTGGCAGGGCCTGACCAAATACCCATTGAGGTGTGGAGGTGTCTTGGAGAACCAGACATTTACTGGTTAACGAACCTTTTTAACCTTATCTTTAGAACGGCTAAGATGCCAAAAGAGTGGAGACGCAGTGTGGTTATCCCAATTTTCAAGAACAAAGGAGACTCTCAAAGTTGTGAGAACTATCGTGGTATTAAACTTCTGAGTCAAACTATGAAGTTGTGGGAAAGGGTGATAGAAAACAGGCTGAGACGAGAAACTAGAGTTTCGGATAACCAGTTCGGCTTTATGTCAGGGAGGTCTTTGATAGAAGCAGTGCATCTGATTAGAAACCTAGTGGAAAAGCATAGGGAGAGACAACGAGATTTGCATATGGTGTTCTTAGATATAGAGAAAGCTTACGACAGTGTCCCTAGGGAACTTATCTGGAAGACCCTTAACGATAGAAGTTTCCCTGGGAGATACACTAGGGTTTTGTGAGACATGTATGATGGTGCGATGTCTTGTGTGTCCACCCTGTTGGAGACAGCAAGTACTTTCCGGTGGTACGGGGCCTGCACCAAGGGTCAGCTCTTAGCCCTTTTCTTTTTGCAATCATTCTAGACGAGCTTACGACTAGTATCTAAGGAGGAATACCATGGTGTATGATTTTCGCAAACGATGTAGTTTTGGTCTCTGATTCGAAGGAGGATTTGAACAGACGTTTAGAACAGTGGAGGACAACACTAGAGGATTCAGGACTTAAGATTAGCCGGGGTAAGACCGAATATCTCTATTGTCACTTCAGCAAGACAACAAATGAGGGGAGTCTAGACATCCGCCTTGGGGACCAAGTGTTGAGTCCCCAAGACTCCTTTAGGTACCTAGGCTCCATATTACATTAAACAGGGAGGGTTGACGAGGACGTCGTTAACCGTATCCAAGCGGCGTGGAGCAAGTGGAGAGCAGCTTCAGGAGTGTTATGCGACAAGAAAGTACCTCTTAAACTTAAAGGAAAATTTTACAGATTAGCTGTTAGACCGGCCATGCTATATGGATCCGAGTGTTTGCTCCTGAAAAAGGCGCAAGCAGAGAAGATGGAAGTGGCTGAAATGAGGATGCTTAGATGGATCTGTGGGAAGACTTTGATGGATAAAATCCCGGTGGGTGTCTTTAGAACCGAATTAGGAGTAACGTCTATTGTCAAAAAGCTGAGGGAAGGTAGACTACGGTGGTTTGGCCACGTTAAAAGGAGACAACCAACTGCACCAGTAAGGAGAACGGAAGCGATTGTAGTTGAAGGTATTAGGAGGCGTAGTCGTCCTTTTCTGAGGTGGGAAGATAGAGTGAAAGCAGATTTACAGGAGCTTTCTCTTTACGAAGATGGTATGTGGCGTTTACGTACGGACCGGATTTCACAACGGTACAAATGCACACGGCACGACTGGGCAGAGAACCCATCGCATGTAGCAAGATGTGCTGGTAAGACCGATGATTTATATCGAACACGGGTAAGCGTAAAAGCTATGGCTACTCTTATTCCAAACTGCTGTCTAGTTAGATAGATAGGTGAGGATAAAAATAGACTAAATACTAGGCAGGAAAAGTAAATAAAGCAGGAAAGAAAGTGTCAAGTCACGAATCCTCCAAATCAATATTAATAGTAGCGTTAGCTAATCCGGTTATAAAATGAATGAAATTATTAAGATGATTTCTAAAGTTGATTTGGTACCAATCGTTTATCAATTCATAGCGATCTTAAGATAACTCTGATTTAATCCCTGTATTATTAAAAAACCGGTTAGATAAAACCTTGCTTCCCGGGTGTTATCCCGTTTTACTTAAAAGGTCAGTATTTATCTCCTAATGAAATAATAGACAGGATAATTACCATTATTTGTCAACATCCGGTAAGAAGATATATATTTAGGTATTAAGATAATATATCAGTTCAACACCTCAAGTGGGTCTATGAGCAAATGTCCCTGTATACACATACCAGACTTATACGTATCATACACCTCAAGTGGGTCTATGAGCAAATGCATATAAATATGAGTCTATTTGTATATATATATGTATAAGGATACAGATATCATAAGCAAATGGTTTTTCAACACTTACGATGCCGAATACCCGCATGAACTGATAGTTTTATACAAAATAGCAAATTATAATGTTTCATTATTTCAGAAATACCAAGTCTTGAATAAAATTATTACAATATAATCCTATGCATAACAACTACATATTTATATCAATTCGGATTCATTGTAACGAAGCGAAAATAAAGGAAAGAGAATACCAGTTTGTATTATACAAGGTAGAAATACATCTGGACAGCATCCTGACTCGTACAAACTTGCTGAAACTCGTTTCCGAAGACAGAAAAACAACTACAGCTACAAAAACTACAAATCTACGCTACAAGCTACGTATTTACATGGATAGGAGGCGAGGAAGCCTCCAGAGCAGCCCGAAGGCCCCCTGGAGTCGCCTAAGTTCGGCTGGAGTGGTGAAGAAGTGTGGAAAAGTGTCTGGAAGGTGTATGTTGGGTGTCTTTTCGGAATGAAGCTTGGCTTGCTATTTATAGGCGTGAGAAGGAATTTACGCACCGCGTAATGATCGGTTTCCGCGGCGCGTAAAAACGCCTGACAAGATTCCCTGACAAGATTCCTTTGCAACTTGCACTAACAGCTTGCATTCTAGAAGGTTGGGTCCGCGTCGCGGAAGAAGATAAGGTACGCGGCGCGTACTTAGCTTTTTCAGAATATCTTCGCCTTTTGCGCGGTGTTTTCTCGTTTCGACGCGTTTTATCCATTTTTCCGTATTGTCTACCTGAAATAGCCTTGAATAAAATAAGAAAATATTTAAAGCTCATTTTGGCTATATTTTATTTATTTAAAACAGATATTGACAGATATCAGATATATATTTTATGTATATTTATGCCAATATCAGAAGACATGATCTCCGATAGGATGTCTTGGAGAAGGAGGTCATTTACAGGAAGCAATCTCTCTACATTTTGGTGGGGGTATGATTGTCTATGCTTTTACCTCCCCCATACCCCGCTTATGCGGGATTGGGTATCGTTGTTGTTGTTGTGTTGTGGTGATATACATATATATATATATATCCATATATTTCTAATTTCTAAAATGTTATATAAATTTGGATGAAAAAAGGAACAAACATTATGTAAAATAGTGTTGTAAAATTATCTTAATAATACTATGATACGTACAAATTTTTCTGTGTTCATAAAATCATATAATAATGTGTGCCCGAACTAATTAATCTGCGATCGTTTTAAGTTATTAGTTAAACAGGTATCTCAGTTTTATATAAAAATGTAATTTAACGGGTATCTCCGTGCTGAAAATTACCATTCTAATTACCTGTTTTATATAAAACAAGGATACCCGTTTCCTCGCGGTTTTCCATGGTTAACCGACGGTACGGCTGCAAACGAACCGAACGAACATGAACGAAGCTTGTTCGTGGTCGTTCGTTTAATTTTTGCCGAACACGAATAGACGAACGAACGGATTTCTGTGTTCATGTTATATTTATATAAAATATAAACGAACATAAACAAACGTTCATGAACATAAATGAACGAACGGGAGCTCTGTTCGTGTTCGTTCGTTGAACTAACGCACGTAATTTTTTTTTCATATTCGTTTGTTTAAAAAAACAAACGAACATAAACGAACTTCCCGCCGAACAATTTTACGAACAGTTCATGAACATTCAATTTGTTTACAACCCTACCCGACGGTGATTCCCGGGGGTTTTCATGTCATTTACCTTGGTTAATATTTAGTAATATTTTGTAACAAATTAAATAGCAAGATATATCAACAGATTAATTATCAACTTAAAACGATTGCACATTAATTAGTTCGGCCACGGATTATTACATGATTTTATAAACATAAAAAAATTGTACGTATTATATATAGTATTGTTAAGATAATTATACAACACTATTTTTACATGATATTTGTTCCTTTTATTCCTCCAAATTTATATAACACTTGAGAAATATAATGCTACATATATATTATATACTACACATGAATGTATCATGTCAACCAATCATTGTGTGCAAGTCAAGTCAACTATTCTTGATAAAACCGGCTCTTGAGGCGCCGGTTCTTCCTCAACACCGATTTTTGAGATGCCGGTTATAGCATTAATGTTAAAGAGAATAAAAGAAACTTATTTTTGTTAATTTTTAGATAAACAATATTATTTATGAAAAAAATTCGCCAAGGACGGACTTACATAAAGTAAGGCGGCCAACAGCGGAAGAAGAAAATAAGTTGAAAAAACCAAATGTAACAATTAATCATTTAGTGAGCAAGGGTTTTGTGTTTTCTTTCACTCCACACCACAAACTACCAACCCTAATGAAAACATGTGTCTATTTAAGACATGATAGTAAAAGACAATTAAACTGGATATATTTGTTGCATCTTATCTTTTTCATATCTTGTTTTCTTATGATATTAAGTATTATTATTGTTTATCACTAAAAGTATTGTTATATTCTTTACTAAATCCTTTGTAAGACAAATGTTTAAATAACAAAGTAATAATCACAACCCTAAATGTTTGAATAAATTTAGAGGTTCACTTTGGAGGGACATGTATCTTCCGTGTGTATATGTTTTATAACATTGGGTACTTAGCGCGAGGCCAATCTAACTTCCAAAAGAACACCCGAACTTTTAAACAAGTGTTATAAATAATTTTGACCTTTTAATTCCTAAATTCATTTTAACAATTATATATTAAGTTAGCAATATGTGTCTAACTTTCTTTATAAAATTTCAAAAGACCTATTAAATGTAATGGTTAAGACACAATTCACTAGACGACCCTGTTAGAACCTAGAGGAGGGTGAATAAGTTATATACCCATTTTTTAAAGTTTTTACATGTTTTTGCAAGAAATTAAAGATATAAAGTTAGAGAGATATCACCAATCACAAATGTTGAACACAATGATGTATAGTGGTTAATGCAAGTGTTAACAAACTTGCACTACATCTAATCGTTGGCCTCACCCACCAAGAGTTTGCTCAACTAACTTCTCTCTTTGAAGGTAGAGATAAACCTTTTACACTTCTCTTTTTCACTTACAAGAACACTTCACTCTTGCAAGTAAGGTAAATATAACATTGCTTCACTCTAATTATAATGGCCAGAGTTGATCCTCAATTTTCTCTATTTCTATAGCCTAGAGATGATTCTCACACTATTACAAGTATATAAAAGATTGAAGTAGTGGTTTTTGCTTTGAAGGCTTTGACTCTTGCTTAATTCTTGATCTTGAGAATTTGATAAATTATCAAAGAATATGAGCTCACAAGATATAGAGAGTATTCTGTATTTTTCAGATTGCAAGAGGTGAGTAAATAATGAGGTTTGAGTTGGTTTAAATAAGGAAAAATGTGCA
Source organism: Pulicaria dysenterica (assembly GCA_947179395.2). Taxonomy (NCBI): domain Eukaryota; kingdom Viridiplantae; phylum Streptophyta; class Magnoliopsida; order Asterales; family Asteraceae; genus Pulicaria; species Pulicaria dysenterica. Next base: position 81,882,489 of record OX359288.1, read on the forward strand.
CTTTCAAAAGTTGTCCAGACATTCCACGGTCGAAGCACGGTCGACCGTGGCTTCGACCGTCGGTCTGCTGGAACTCCTCGATAAGTTGGTATTTGCAATATAGACGTTGGGCTTTGTCCAAAACTATACACAACTCATTTTTACTTAAAAAATCCACTGAAAAGAAGATTTAGAAAATGTTGGTTGATCTCATACTTCTTAAGTTTGAATTGTAATACCAAAATAGAAGTTTGGAAACCAATACACAAAGTATGTTGGAAGTTTACTTCTTTGGGAGATTCCTTTACCAAATAAGTTGTTGTATTGTTTTAAGGGTAAAATATATTTTAACCCCTAAAGTTTAGGTTTAAAAATGGTTTAACCCCTAAACTTTTTAAATGCACGATTTAATCCCTAAACTTTTTTAATGAATGTTTTAACCCTTAAACTTGTTACAATTCATCGTTTTAACCACTTGACCTTCTACAGCAAGTTACGGGCTTTTAAAGAGCATTTTAATTACTAAGCTTGGGGTGTAATCGAATCAAGCCGAACAAAACCTAGTCAAACTCTAACTCGTATAGTTGCACTAGTTTAATGATTGCACATCTTCGACTTCTTCTATCTCTTTTTTTTGTTTTCTAGTTTCTTGGGAATCCATGAGATGGTGATTCGTGGCTTTGTAGATTGTCGAATAGCGGTTAATTACCACTCACCAATCGATTGTTCAATCTTCACCGGTTTGGTATTTGCTTAAATGGGAAGTCTTATATTTATTCAACCAACACAAATAAGTTTATAAAATATTTCTCAATTTTATAAAAGTTTTTATAAAAAATCAAACTTTGTTTAATTATTTATTTAGTAAGCTCATATAATTTGAATGTATTCATGTAGGTATCTTCGGCGAAGTCTTCCTTCTTGAGCGTTGATGACGTTGATCTTTGACGATTAAATTTTTGACGATTTGTAAAAATTAACTTGTAACAAATAAATATGAATATTTATTTGCTTGAATATATATATATATATATATATATATATATATATATATATATATATATATATATATATATATATATATTTGCACATATGTTAATTTTAATAGATACAATTATATAAACAAATTATATATTTTTGTGTCAAAAAAAAATATAATTTATATTCCTATTTTTCTTAACAGACCCATTCTAATACCATCCTTCAATATACACTACGTTTTTACCTAATTGGTACTCGCAAGTTGCAAAGGAGAAATACTATAAATATATACCTAGTCACCTTGAAATATGCGATATCGAAATAGATATAATCTTTCAAAAATGTGGTTATGAAATTTTTTATGACACATGTTGAATCTTAGATAAGTGAGTTAAGATTTCTACTTTTTTTTAATTAAGAGAAATTAAGAGTGTGTTTAGCTTTAAGGCGTTATTAACGGACATGGACATATCCAATAATTGGTAAATGAAGTTAGTGGCATATATATATATTCAAGAAACACAAATCAAACGACATCCACGTATCAAACCACTTTGGTTTGCCGTAGAAGATTAATGAACCACAAACACCCACAAACATATCTTTTCAAATGACCTTACATCACCAACTCATAACCCACCAAAACAAAGTACTATTTAACATAAATAAATAAATTTTATATATATATATATATATATATATATATATATATATATATATATATAGAAATTGGATCAATAAAGAACCATGTGTTAAACAAAGAACCTAAAGAACCAATCTAGACCTTTAGATCATGAATATTAATGGATGAGATTGAATGATGGCAAAACTGTAATTATTATGTATTAATTTAGGAAGAATAAGACAAAAATGTAATTATCCCCCCTCCCAACACCCACGATTTAAAAAAAAAAATCCTCAAAAACTTTAAATTGGCATAACTTTTTAAGTTTTGTGAATTTAATAAAAAAAAATATACCATTCTTTTAGTTTTTTAATCCTCTTTCAAACAAGATCACTTTTCCTATACTTTTCTAAAAAAATTTAAAAATGATTTTTTTTTTCATTTTGGCGCTGTACGGGAAAAACACTTTTTTTTTTGCATTTTGGCAGCTCGTCGCTAATTACCCAGCTCAAAATGCAAATTACGGATTTTGCATTTTGCATTTAGGCTTGAATGAACCCAGCTCAAAATGCAAACTACGAATTTTGCATTTAGGCTTGAATTACCCAACTTAAAATGCAAACTACGGATTTTGCATTTAGGCTTGAATTACCCAGCTCAAAATGCAAACTACGGATTTTGCATTTTGGGCTTGAATGAACCCAGCTCAAAATGCAAACTACGGATTTTGCATTTTGAGTTTGAATGAACCCAGCTCAAAATGCAAACTTTGCATTTCAAAAAAAAAAGTTTCAGAAATATATCAAGTCCGGTCTTGTTTGAAAGAGGACGAAAAACTGAAACTAATGGTATAATTTTTATGTTAAAACTGTTAAAAACGAACGAGTTATGATCATTTAAAGAAATTGGGGGTTTTTTTTAGTTTGTTGAGGAGGATTTGCTGAAGACGCCGATTTTTCTTTTTTTTTTAATTTTCTTTTTTGCCCCTAGGATATGTGTCACATGTCATTACCAGAGAGGTTCTTTATGTTCTTTGTTTAAGGGAGGTTCTTTGTTTAACCTTACCCTATATATATATATATATATATATATATATATATATATATATATATATATATATATATATATATATATATATATATATATATATATATATATATATATATATATATATATATATATCCTCATGCTATTTTATCATAATTCATCTTTCGATTTCTTACAAGTTGATATGTGGAATCCACTAATTCTATTTGTTTACCTCTTCTTTAATTTTGACACTTATGTTAATCATTTAAGTTAGAAGATAAATAGGAGAAAAAAAAAAAACATCACCTTTTATGTAAAATTTTAGGTATTATATCACATCACCATCACGGCATCACCAGTTAATGAATTATGATAAAGTAGTAGAATTTATAGGTTAATAACGCATATGATTAATTTACTTCCATCATGTTGTTAATTAATGTAACCATTACACTATTTCTTTTATAATAGATCTGAAAAATGTGTTTATAGTCAATTTATACATGGTAAAAGGGTTATCATTTACTTATATATAGATCATATTTAATTTAATCTTTGGGATCAAATTAGAACAAGTGCATACGAGAACGAAACTTCTATTAGATGATTTTTCTATGGAAGACTTGCATGAAGCAGATGCCGTTTTAGTTATTAAATTTTTTAGAAATGAGAATAAACATATATATTTTTTTAGAAAATCATATACTATCATATTTAAAATATTTAAATTCAATAACCTACCTGTTAACATTATGTTTGAAGTATGTTCTAGATTAGGAATTACAATTAGTATGGTATAAGCTTTTTTTTAGGCAGAAGAAATTTTATAAAAGCAGTCACTATAAAAAAATAGACTTTTTGCGGCGACAAATGTCGTAGCTAAATCTCAAAATGTCGCCGCTAAATCTCTTTTGCGACGAGATTTCGCCGCAAAAACGTCGCCGCTAATGCTTCGTACCCAAAAGTTTTTTGTGACGACACACGACGCTCCCATCAAGTGCCACGTGGAACGTTTTTTGCGGCGACAGTACATCTTTTAGCGGCGACCTATTTAATTTAATTGTAAAAAAAAATACTTTAGCGGCGACATATATACTATTTGCGGCGATATAATAATTTAAAATTAATTAAATTTATTAATGGTTAAATCGTTTTTTGCGGTGACATGTCGCCGCTAAAAGCCAATAAAATAATTAAAAATTAATTAAACTAATTAAATTTTAAATCATTTTTTGCGGCGACATGTCGCCGCTAAAAGCTAAAAAAAAAATTTCCAGCATTTTGCTGTATTTTGCGTTTTCCACAAATTTTAAACCGGGCAATTACTAAAACTTGCTGTTTCAGAACTCAAAACAACTGTAACACATTTTAAACTATATAAAACAAACATACATATCAATCAATAGTTTCAAAGTTAACATAAACTTTTTTAGACAATCACGACGTCGCCTAACAAACTAATAGTCTAATCCTCATGATCGCTAGACTCTTCATCACGAGAAGCCAAATCAGTGCTTGGTTCATGTCGGGAAGTTGAGGGAATATTGACATTTATACCTGCCGCACATAATACTTCAAGTATTGCTTCTGTACGTTGAGAATTAGTATGCATCTCCTCCCGGACCTGCTGATATCAGAAGAATGAGACGCAAGAATTACATCTACCTCTGCTTGTGTATATAATCTCCCTGTAGGCTGAGATTGTGCAGTAGATTGTACAGCAGATACGGATGAAGAACTCCATTTGAGAAAAAGTCATGGGGACCGGTTCACAACCAACAAATCGGTCTCTATGATGCTATATAGAGACCGGTTTCTTGGTTAGGAACCGGTCTCCATAACTTTTTTCTCTAAAGCACCCGTTATTATTTAAGAACCGGTCTCCATGACTTTATAGAGAGTGAGAAATTTAAGAGGGAGTTAAATTTTTATAAGGAATGAATTGTAATATTGGAGGGAATTCGAATTTTTTTTAAGGACATTAACACCAGTTCAATTGAGAATGAATTGTGAAGTTGGAGGGACCTCCCCCAATAGGGACCGGTTCTAAAACCGGTCTCCATGATGAAAATAACCGGTCTCCATTTGGTTTTCTATAGTAGTGACTATTATCATAAAATATTTTTAATCAAACACTAATTAACAATAATCTTAAATTAATCAATTATTATCACTAACTAACACATAAATAACTTAAATTACTAGCAAAAAAGTATAATAATCTAACATAAACAAATAATAACCTAAACTAATTAACATTAATATATAACATTAATATACAATAAAAAAATACCTTAATTAGGAGGATGGGTCGTCGGAGGCAAGGAGGAAGGAGGAAGAATCCGACCTGCAGCGGCGGCGGCGGCAGGGTGGACGACGGCGGCAGGGAGGAGGAGAAGCTTCTAACAAAAAAAAAGTAAAAATTAAATATCTATAACTACTAAAACCCTAGATCAAAGAAAATGGAGATGTTTACCTCGAAAACCAACTCGCCGGCGACGGAGATGACGGTGAACGGCGATGAGAAGCCCGGAGAGCAGAGAGCGATGGCGAGAGAAGGAGAGCAGAGAGCGACGGCGAGAGCGAGGCCACCGGCGGAGGCGAGCGACGGCGATGAGAAGGAGAGCAAAGAGAGAGGCGACGGCCGGTGGTTCGAGAGAGAGAGAGGCGCTGTGTGTGTCGTAAAATGAAAAGAAAGCAGGAAACAAACCCTATATCTCGTAACCTCTTTTGCAACGACACTTTTAGCGGCGTTTCTTAACCTTTTGCGGCGATCAGCGTAATTAATTAAATAAAGAAATTGTAAAATAATTTTTACGGTGACACCTATTGCGGCGACATGTGTCCTTTTGCGGCGACATCCAATATTTTAGGTGCGAAAAAATCCTGCCATGGTTTTCGGTAGGAAAAAATGGTGGGAATAACCTTTAGCGGCGACATGTGTCGCCGCAATAAGTCTTTTGCGGCGACACCTACTTTTCAGATGGTTGTGGGCCCTTTGTTTGTCGTTTAGCGTGGATTTAGCGGCGACATATGTCGCCGCAAAAAGCTTATATCGCAAAAAAATGTTTTTTGTTGTAGTGAGTTTCAAATATTTGAGAAAAAAAAGATTGTTACAAAAACAAAGGAAACAAAATTGTTAATCCGTGAACCTTATGCTACTAAAACAACAAAATATGTAATTTCAAATGCTTAAATGTCTAAAGCCATCCTGCTCTTTTGACAAAAATTTCACCAACTCTCCACCAAACTTGATACTAGAGCCAATGGAAACTTCCACATGCTTTTCATTTTGGCGATCTTGAACTTCCAATTATATTGGAAAACATGAGACTAGAGCCAAAGCAAAATTTTCACCGAACTTGAGACTTAAGTTATAAACGTGATAAGATGAAAAATTGTTACACGATTTTTATATATAAAGCATGAAAAAATGAAATATTTGTTGTGCATGTACAAATTCGATCTCTCGTTTAAATCCTCTGTCGAAACTAAATTTGAAGACCCTATTATTTAATCAGGGGTCTCTTTCAATCTTTTAAACTCGTTTAAAATAATAAAATTTAAAATAAAAAATATATTACAAGAAGTATGTCATTTCTTCATGCTTCTTAAAGAAAAACTAAGAAATTTAAAAAGTTATTATACTTATAATTAATATGAAAAATAGTTTTAATATAGATTTTGTTAGAAAAAACTCTATATTTATAAATGTGTAACTATAATTTTAAAAGTCTATGCTTTTAAATGTGTATAGATTTATTAATGAATAGATAATTAGATAAATTCACACTTAAAAAGCATATAGAATTATGTTAATTACTTTATAATTACTTTCACATTTTCTATGCTTATGAGTGAGAAAATTTAGATAATTTGTTCATACTAATAAATATTAAATTTTACTAAAATTTTCACAATTTAAAATATAGAAATTTGATAGAACTTTGTGACATTCAAATTTTCCATGCTTAATTGTATTTTTCAAGGTTTTAAGGGTATGAGTATTGCTAATTAAATACCAATAATTGATTTTATTTTTGTATAGATATCGGTTACACCTGTTGATTCATGTAAGCGAATATACATCAAAATAACAACATAATAATACATTCAAATGTTTAAAAAAAATAGTTTTAAAATTCAACACGTTTAATTTTATTAATTTTGACACAAAATGGCCGAGATAAATAAAATATAAGGATAACTCTATAGAATAGTAACCTACTTTCGAATTTATTCTCCTAAAGTCACTCAAATTTTTTTTGTATACCAAAAAACACTAAACTTTTATTTTTGTTCCAAACTTCCAATCCTATGTAATCATACATAGTTAACTTGCCATAGCAAGTTACCAAGTTACCTTCCATTTTTTTTATTTAATTATCAATTAAATAAAACGTAATTATTAAATTAAACACCTAAATTACTTATCAAAATCCTGCTCTCTTGATGCATTCCATTTTTTCATCTAATTACATTCTGCCAAAACTACAGGTGCATAAACTACATTCTGCCAAAAAATGTGTTTCTATATATTAGTTGTTTCATCGATGGATGATTGTTAACAATGAAATGACAATTTCTTAACAAATTAATTAATTAACCTTTTAAACATCATTCTTTTTCTTTTGAAAGTAAAACATTAGTCATCACACATACGTACGTATCCAATTAAGGTCATCGAGAGAGCAAGTCATTGAGAATTTTGATAAGTAATTTAGGTGTTTAATTTAATAATTAGGTTTTATTTAATTGATAATTAAATGAAAATAATGGAAGATAACTTGGTAACTTGCTATAGCAAGTTAACTATGTAGGATTAACTTGGAACAAAAATAAAAGTTTAGTGATTTTGCTATACAAAAAAATATTTAAGTGACTTTAGAAAAACAAATTTAAAAATAGGTTACTATTTTATTAAGTTATCCTAAAAATATAATACTAGGAGGAGCCGCTAGACTGCACGTGCTAGACATGCGGTCGTTGGGTGGAGATAGATCGATTTTAAAACATTATCACAAAATTCCACTCTCCACTAACCTCTCTCTTTCCCACTACAATCAAAAACGTTATACGACCTATAAATATGAAACCGTCCAGAGCTTGCAAACACAAAGCAAAAAGCTTCAAATTAACTTAGAGAGAGAGAGAGAGAGAGAATAAGAGTTAAAGAGAGAAAGCTCAAGCAAAAGAAGGAAGAAAAAAAAAGGAAAAAATGAATCATATAGAAGAAGATGAAAACGTAAGAAAAGGTCCATGGACCGAACATGAAGATGTTCAGTTGATATTTTATGTGAACATGTTCGGTGATCGTCGTTGGGATTTCATAGCGAAAGTTTCAGGTTTGAAGGTGGCGGGAGATCTAGATACAAATATCAAAAATTAGGTTTAGATAGATATAGCTAAGGTTTCCATTTTTGATTGTTCAAGGAGAAGCCAAAAAAAAAAAGAATTAATTTCTTTAAACAAAAGAATTAACTTTCTTTTTGCCCTTTTGTTCTACCCCAAACAAATCTTTTTGGGGAAATTTTGTTTGGTGAAATTTCACGTTTATCAGGTTTAAAACGAACTGGAAAAAGTTGCAGACTAAGATGGGTGAATTATCTTAATCCGGGATTGAAAAGAGGGAGAATGACTCCTTATGAAGAGAAGCTTGTTCTTGAGTACCACAAGAAATGGGGAAATAGGTTTGATCTTTTTATTTTATTTTACTTTAATTATTTATCAAAATATATAATCCAATTAGAGTATAATTATATTATCGAGCTTGTGCTTTGTTCTATATTCTTTTTATATGGTTGCCCATGAGTCTATCATGTCTTAAAGTATATATGCTGATTCATTAGATTAAATGCTTTGGCTTGAATATTATTCTTGGATATATATGGCATAATTAATTGATTAGTTAAGGTGATTGAATGATTTAATCAATTTAAATATGTTTTTGTATTCAAAATAAGTCTTAAATTACATATATCATATGATTTATTATTAATTTGTTCTAGATTAGTTATCTTAGTATAAATAATTAAAATGTTTTTGTCATATGATTAAAAATGCAGATGGTCAAGAATTGCTAGAAAATTGCCGGGACGTACTGATAATGAGATTAAGAATTACTGGAGGACTCACATGCGGAAAAAAGCTCAAGAAAGCAAAAGAATGTTATCTCCATCTTCATCGTTTTCAAATAGCTCTAATTCCTCCTCATCAACTTGTACTAACGACCCTTTTGTCGATTTCATTCCCATGACCGAGACCAAGGAGCGAAGCTTTTATGATACTGGGGGAATAGAAATGGTGCCGATTGCTAGAAGCAAAACTAACAGCACGATTAAACATGATAAATTTACTAGTGATCAAGAACAGCAAGAAGGGATTTACTCAATGGATGAGATATGGAAAGATATAGATTTGTTAGAAAATAATGGTATTAAACCGGCAATTGAACCGTTTACTCCGCAGATATGGGATTACTCGATGATCAACAGTTTTTGGATGATGGATGGTGACCAGGAAGAGTTAAGTACAAATATGTTTTTCCCGGCAACAAGCGAGCAGTTAACCGGCTAGCTACTTAGGTTATTTCATTATTGATGTGATTTTGTTCATAGATGCAATAATTTTCAAGAACTACATGTAAATATTATGTGTCTCTTTTAGTTATGGTTAATTAGAATTGTGTTATATATATATATATATATATATATATATATATATATATAATATTCTGGAAATATCTAGTTACTGTCTGTAGCTAATCATCTCACGCACAGCTTTACCATACTTGCTTATATATTGGCTTTTACCATGTATGTGATAATTAAATCTAGTACTTCAACTCTGCGTTCTTAGTTTAATAATAAAACGAAGAAATTAAAGTTGTATTTAGTTTATGAGTAATTTCAACTTAAAATAAATAAGTGATTCGAATATTAAGCCCTTTAGATCTTGAAATGAAATGGAATCGAATTGTTCAGTCAACCATGATCTCTCTCTCTCTCTCTCTCTCTCTCTCTCTCTCTCTCTCCTCATTTTAGTCGACGCCTACAACAATTGGTGTTTTCATATGTGTGGGGTGAGTGGTCGACCCACCTATCAATTTATCAGGATGGAATTAAGCGGTGAGAGATTTGATATTTATAAGTTGTGTTTAATCTACTGTTTTAGATTAAGTTTTGCTACTGTTTTAGTTTAAGTTTTGCTTGCAGTTATGTTTCATAAAAGTATATAGTAATATATTAAATATCTTATGAGTATATAATTTTTATATTTTGCCATAAATCAATTACGTATTTCAGTATACAAATATTGTGTATGTTCTTGATGTATTTTTTCGGTTCCAATTGTACTAGGCCCCGTTTGGTTCGCAGGAATTAGACGGAATTGCCTGTAAATAGGAATTTCTAAATCTTGCTCATGTTTGGTTCCAAGAATTGTAGGAATTAGAATTTCTAAATCCCCTCAATTCCTAGATTTAAGGATTTGACAATTCCTTCACTAAACCAAAGGAATTATTACAATTCTCTCGGAATTCTCTTACCCAAACACGCTCTTGTCGACTTCCACCTATCCCCTTCCGCCATCGACTTCTGCCATCCACGACGACCTTTACGCTCCACCGTCGACCTTCGCCCGTCGACCTTCTCCCTCCGCCATGCCCTCCGCCGTCGACCTTCGCCTGGCCTCCACCGTACGGCGTTCGAGGATCAAGACTATAGCCGCCTTTCACGGTCCCAACTTCGACCAACCAGAAACGAAACCTTCGAGGTATGTTATACCAAACAAAACTTGAAATTTGGAATTTTATTCAATTCCGCGAACCAAACACATGAAGGAACCACTTTCATCGGAATCTTTCCAACTATTTTATTATTCTTAAAAATAAATCCTAAAAAAATTAAAAAATTAAAAAAGCTTTATATTTATGAAATAAGAAAAGAGAAGTTAATAAGATTTTGAAAGTTATATTGATGTGGACGGATAATTGTGTTTGTGTAAGAGAGTGTGTTCATGAGAGAATATATTTTAAATAAACACAAAATTAAAATTTATTAGGAGAGAGAAGTTGTTAAAATTGAGTCGATGAGATTAATTTACATAAAAAGAATGGTAGACTTATATAATTTTATAGTTCTTAAAAGTTGGAAGAAGATATATTGTTAAATGGTTTATATATATATATATATATATATATTATATATATATATATATATATATATATATATATAGAGAGAGAGAGAGAGAGAGGGTTCAAATAAGAACGCTTTTTCGTAATGGTAATCGTAATTTCTGGTTGGGTAATACGTACATACAATGAAAGGTCAAATGTAGACCATATGATATATGTTTTTCGTACGAGATTGTTTGTAACACTATTAAAGACTCATTAATGAGGGTGTGTTTGGTAATTTAATGAGGTGTACTTGCGCAATGTTGCAACGATAAATATTTTATGTTTTGAAGCATGTCATTTTCAAGGATGTAACGTGTAATTCAATATCACGGAAAAAATTTCAGCATGTCCGTTTTTTTCTTCAATTTTTCTTATATTTGTATCAACTTATCATTAATTTTAAAAATAAATTCTAAAAAATTAAAAAAGATTTATATTTATGAAATAAGAAGAGAGAATTTATAAGATTTTGAAAGTTATATTGATGTGGCTGGATAATTGTGTTGTGTAAGAGAGTGTGTGCATGAGAGAATATATTTTAAATAAACAAAAAGTTAAAATTTATTAGGAGAGAAAAGTTGTTAAAAATTGAGTGGATAAGATTAATTTACATAAAAAGAATGGTAGACTTATATAATTTTATAGTTCTTAAAAGTTGGAAGAAGATATATTGTTAAATGGTTTATTTATATATATATATATATATATATATATATATATACAGAGAGAGAGAGAGAGGAGGGTTTAAATAAGAACGCTTTTTCGTAATGGTAATCGCAATTTTTGGTTGGGTAATACATACAATGAAAGGTCAAATGTAGACCATATGATGTATGTTTTTCGTACGAGATTGTTTGTAACACCATTAATGACTCATTAATGAGGGTGTTTTGGTAATTTAATGAGGTGTACTCGTGCAATGTTGCGACGATAAATATTTTCTGTTTTGAAGCATGTCATTTCCAAGGATGTAACGTGTAATTCAATATCACGAAATAAATTTCAGCATGTCCGTTTTTTTCTTAAAATTTTCTTATATTTGTATCAACTTATCATTAATTTTAAAAATAAATTCTAAAAAAAATAAAAAATTAAAAAAGATTTATATTTATGAAATAAGAAGACAGAAGTTAATAAGATTTTGAAAGTTATATTGATGTGGGTGGATAATTGTGTTGTGTAAGAGAGTGTGTTCATGAAGGAATATATTTTAAATAAACAAAAAGTTAAAATTTATTAGGAGAGAGAAGTTGTTAAAAATTGAGTGGATAAGATTAATTTAGATAAAAAGAAGGGTAAAATATATTTTAACCCCTAAAGTTTAGGTTTAAAAATGGTTTAACCCCTAAACTTTTTAAATGCACGATTTAATCCCTAAACTTTTTTAATGAATGTTTTAACCTTTAAACTTGTTACAATTCATCGTTTTAGCCATTTGACCTTCTACAGCAAGTTACCAAGTTTTTAAAGAGCATTTTAATCACTAAGCTTGGGGGTGTAATCGAATCAAGCCGAACCAAACCTAGTCAAACTCTAACTCGTAAGTTGCAATTCATCGTTTTAGCCCTTAAACTTGTTACAATTCATCGTTTTAGCCACTTGACCTTCTACAGCAAGTTACAAAGCTTTTAAAGAGCATTTTAATTTCTAAGCTTGGGGGTGTAATCGAATCAAGCCGAACAAAACCTAGTCAAACTCTAACTCGTATAGTTGCACTAGTTTAATGATTGCACATCTTCGACTTCTTCTATCTCTATTTTTGTTTTCTAGTTTCTTTGGGAATCCATGAGATGGTGATTCGTGGCTTTGTAGATTGTCGAACAACGGTTAATTACCACTCACCAATCGATTGTTCAATCTTCACCGGCTTAAGTTTTAGAGGCAGTGTCGAGATAGAGTTTGACTAGGTTTGGTTCGGATTGATTCGATTACACCCCCAAGCTTAGTGATTAAAATGCTTTTTAGAAGTTTGGTAACTTGCTGTAGAAGGTCAAGTGGCTAAAATGATGGATTATAACAAGTTTAGGGGTTAAAGCATTTATTAAAAAAGTTTAGGGATTAAATCATTCATTTAAGAAGTTTAGGGATTAAACCATCTTCAAATCTAAAGTTTAGGGATTAAAACATATTTTACCCTAAAAAGAATGGTAGACTTATAAATTTTATAGTTCTTAAAAGTTGGAAGGAGATATATTGTTAAATGGTTCATATAGTAGTGTGTGTGTATATATATATTAAATGATTCAAATAAGAACGTTTTTTCGTATGAAAACCAACCTTACCTCTTGATTAAAGCTAACTAATGGCCGAGTAATTTTTGAGGCTAGTTATTGGTTCATTAATGTCAAATTAATGAGGTATATATTTGGAAATCCAATCTTAGGAAAATTTTGACGGTTTATCTGAATTCAATTCACAGTTAAGTAAATATATAGATGATCACGATACTCTTATTAACTAGTTCCTAATAGTGTTACAAACAGTTATCGCATTTGTTCTTGTTTAAACTCTCCCAATATATAAATTCTAAGATGATACTAACTTTTATATTAATATTGTATAAGATTTTAGCATTCACATTAAAGGTGCTCTAAGAGAGATTTAAAGTAGGAAAGCACAAATGGTATGTTTGCTATTTAAAATTGGACTTCATTGAAGTGGAATGATTAGTAGGAGTTAGGTTCATATGATGTAAGCAACTAATAAAGCCATACTTGAAAAAGGTAATTCCACTCCATAAAACTATCATATATCAAATTAAATAACATCCTTTCCAGTGTTATTAATATCCATTTGTTATATAAAATTTATATTTATTTTATTGAAGTTAATTAAAAGAATGCTAAGAATTCACTAAAAGTAAATTTAACTGCCAAGTTGCTCAAGCACAATCTAACTAAACACATATCTAAGATGGTGAAATTCTTTTAATATGTTAATACAACTTCATTCATTTAAAAGAATGCTTTAACATTAGAAGTTGATACTGATTGTTACTCCTTGTTGGTCCAACTGCAGCTTCCCAATTATCGTTGTAATAGAATTATATTTATTCATTAATAAAGTCACCGAGATAGAATTATTTTAGTTGGTATCTAAAATTTAAGTTGGGAAAATAGAATTCTGTAGAAAGTTTATAAATGGTTACAATCTAAAAAGTAAAGTTGAGGGGGGTGATGTGCCATAAAGCAATTCTTAGGTCTAGCCCAGTTAAAAGCCCATTAGAGGGTTAAGGGGAAGTTACATTACAGTTAGCTAATCCCTACTTTAGCAGAAAAAACATGGATGAGCGTGTGTGTGTGTGTCGGTGTTCATGTGTGAGGCATCAAGGAGGGACTCAATTAGTTTTGAAGTTGTAGGAAATTTTAATGCAATTCGTTGAAGGATCTACATATAGATCAATTGCCTGTTGTCAAAGTAAGATTTCTATACTACAATCTTGCGAGAGATTTTTAAGGATCAGGTGATAGGTCTTAAAGCTAGGGTTCTTGGTTGATTTTGATTAGTGGATCATATTTCATAAACTCGTGTTAGAAAATGATCAAGAGAATCATGTTAATGGATTGGTAAATGATGTTGTCGATAATTAGTTTCAATAAAACTATAAAGAATTCATTCCTAGATCCCAGTGATCAATCTATCAGAAGAGAGCGCTACTATTTAAACTTAGCAATATAGAAGCAGTTTAGCGTGACATGGGTAAGGTTGGTAAATCTGTCTAAATATGTTAATGGATGATGTAATGTGCATGTTATGTCTTCTCACTAAGCGTTTCGCATTGTTATTCATATTTTTCAAGTTCATCAGGTACAACATGTACAAACAGAAGGGAAGACATTAGACAACATTCGCTCTAATTTTATCTTGATTACATGTTTAATACAGTGAATGTTTTGGACTGAGTTTGAACATGGGTCACTTTTTGGTTGAATTATTTAGTTGAATAAATGTTTATTTTTAATATAATTTGAATCAGTACAGCCAATTACATCAAAGTTTAAATGTCCGGGATACCACAGACCTAGAATTTGAGTTCTGCATTTCGATTTTGATTTCTAAAATCTAAATCATGAACGATTTCTTGACTCTAAATTTCAAGAATATTAATTTTGATCCATCGGTCTCTCTTTCACAATTTCACTTGATCACAATTTGTAACTACTCGTGATTTTAAAACTGCCATATGAACTTGATTCATCGATTCCGCCCTCTTTCTTCATTAGCTAAATGTGAAATGTCGAAGTTTCTTGCATTTCAGGGTTTTGAGAGTGGAAAAATATGTAAACCAGCAAGAAACTATGTACTGTAAGGAATATAGAAAAAAATAAAGATAGCAAAGGAAGAGTTGTTCAACATGTCCTGAACTGAAGGATGAAGTTATTTTGAATTAACAATTACAATCTAGGTGCGCAAATTAATAGCTCAAGTGGGCCTGATTGACACTTAAAAAGAAAGAGAAAAGAAAAGAAAATAAAAAAGATGACAGTTTAAGTTGTTGGGCCGGACCTTTGGTGGAGAAAGAATGGGCCAATAAACTGGGCTATTTTTGCGTTAGTTGGGCCAAGAAGCTGGGTTAGTTCCTACAGTTATGTGGCTGGGCTAGTGGACTTTGTAGTCTTTTCGTGGACTGATAAAGAAAAAACTTAAGTTTTGTGCTGGAATATATCTACGTTTGACGTATGGCTGGGAATTAATTTATTCTAGCTTTGTAATAGTCGAATCCACGTGTTAATATATTATGACATATTCTTAAAAAATGAATAAATTATTAATTTAGTTTTATTTGGTTCGAAAAATGTCAAAATCGTAATCGAACCAAAGACCAGTTGTTGTAATTGGTTTCCGTTTTTAAACCAAACCGAATATCGAATTAACGGTTTCGAATTTTTCGTTTACGGAGCAGTTCAGTTTACTACTAAACAGTTATAACCGTGTTTTGAACACCCTTATTTCTACAAATGGAATGTGTAAATAAGTTTTGTAAAGAATGGATGAATTGTGGAGCATATTAAGACCTCATAAGTCACTCATAAAAATTCAAACTCTCAAAACGTACTATAAATACAACTCTCATATTTGCAAATATTTCACACTCTCCTAACACATTTTTCTCAAAAAATAGAAATTTTTAGATACTTTTGTACGTCTATAATCCAACTTCGAAAAGATTGGTGTGAAGCATATTAGGGTACTATAACGAATATTCGATGAATGTATTGTATTTGTTTAACGTTTTTTTTGTTCTTTTAAGCTAGTTCTTATTCTTAAGGTTATTTTTGTAATTTTCAAAAATATTACTATATGCTATAAAATTCTAAAAATAAATTATAAGAATGTTTTTGATATAATATGTTTAAGTGGTGATGGTGTGTTCGTTACAAATCAGTATGGTGGCTAAATGATAGTTAGGGGGTGTTTATCTTAGCTTATTTTTGTGGCTTATTGATTTATTAGCTTATTTTTAGGGCTTATTAAGTTTTTGGTGTTTGGCATAGCTTATGAGCTTAAGCTTATGGGCTTATTTTTAGGTAAAATAAGCCACTTTTGATAAGCCAACATGAATCAACTTATTTTCTCTCCTAAAAGCTTATTTTTGTATATTTACTATTATACTCTTCCTTATAAAATTGAATCAACTTTTCCTTATCTTAAGTATACAATTTTTAGTCATTTTACAACTTTTTCTTATTTTCTCCCTTATAAGCTAATCCAAACACTTTTTCCACTTATAAACTTATAAGTTAAAAAGCTAAAAAGCTTAAGCCAAAAAAATAAGCTTGCCCAAACACCCCCTTAGTGACTTAGCGTGATGAAAAAAAAAACTGAATTAACAATATATAATGTGAGTGACTACACCATCTTCTTAATAATCATCTGTTGGAAATCAGGCCCCAAAGAAAACTCACAAACAAAGAATTAAACTTGCAAAACTTACTAATATGAATATAAAGTATGAAGAAGATAAAGAAACTTCCGAACTCACTTTCTCCTCACATTCATTTAATAAAACAACCCCATATATATATATAATATATATATATATATATATATATATATATATATATATATATATATATATATATATATATATATATATATATACTTGCATACCTATACGTGGGGAGCCAAAACAAAACAATAACAAATACTAATTTAATCTAAACTTACGGGAGATAATGTAACCAACTCTACATGTATCTTCCAATTTTCCACCACTAGTTGCTTATGAATCGGTGAAATAAAACACACTCTCGGTCTTATCTTTTCATGCATAGAAGTGTTGCAATTAATGCATATATTGTTGTACTTTCATCATTCACATGCAACAACTTAACCTATCAAGATTAACTCTAACATTCACCCCCTTAATCTTGATGTCTATCTCGGTTTCGGCTCCTACAATCATACTCACGAATGCGATCTCTTTCTCGGTCACGATCTCGGTCTCTTGAAGCTTCTCCTAATTCGGTCACATTCAATCTTCTTGCTTTTTTAACCATCTGTTGCTAAACTTTTGGGTTAAAAAAACGTCTTGTTCTCGTTCTTGCTTCTTTCTTCTTGCTTCTTGCTACCTGCTTTCTTGCTAATACTCTTGCTACTTGGCTTTTGTTTCTTGCTATTTACTAGTGATTCCTTACTACAGATTGATCAAAACTGGTCTACTCTCTTGCTTATAGATTCTTGCTCCTTGCCTGCTACTTGCTACAGACTTTTGCTGTATTTTTCATGAAACAAACCTTGCTACTTGTTTTTCTTGCTCTCTACTTGCGATAACTTGCTTCTAATGACCCGAACATGATCAAACTTGCCGCTTGCTTCCATCGTTCAACCTTGCTGCTGCTTCCTTCTTGCTCTTTCTTGCTAACAAACCACTTTCAAAACTTCTACATAACAAAACCCGATCCTCTGCTGCGTCTGCCCTGCAGGGAAGGGCTACACCCTTTCTTGAACTGACTCTCAAACCCACCTTCTTTATGAGCCCTAAGCTCTGATACCAATTGTTGGAAATCAGGCCCCAAAGAAAACTCACAAACAAAGAATTAAACTTGCAAAACTTACTAATATGAATATAAAGTATGAAGAAGATAAAGAAACTTCCGAACTCGCTTTCTCCTCACATTCATTTAATAAAACAACCCCATATATATATATATATATATATATATATATATATATATATATATATATATATATATATATATATATATATATACTTGCATACCTATACGTGGGGAGCCAAAACAAAACAATAAGAAATACTAATTTAATCTAAACTTACGGGAGATAATGTAACCAACTCTACATGTATCTTCCAATTTTCCACCACTAGCTGCTTATGAATCGGTCAAATAAAACACACTATCTGCCTTATCTTTTCATGCATAGAAGTGTTGCAATTAATGCATATATTGTTGTACTTTCATCATTCACATGCAACAACTTAACCTATCAAGATTAAGTTGCCTTATCTTTTCATGCCTTATCTTTGGGAAGAGTCCTCTGACAAAGTTCTTGCGTGAGACTACCCCTCCTTTTTTTATTTGGCCACCCGGGCAACCAGCAGGCCATCGGGGTAAACTTGGGTTAAGTGGAAAAACCACTACTACCCTCTTTGGGGACCTAACCTTCTTTCCTTTTCGGCTTCCTATACATGAGAGGCCCGAATGCTTTCTTTTCTTATCATCTTGTTTTGATTTGTAGGGAGAGTCTGAAGAGAGAATATTTTATTTGATTTGGTATGAATACTACTTAGGTTTTGAGTAAAAGAGAGAAAAAGAAGAAAAAGTAATAAAACAGGTAATGTGTCATTTGAGTTAATTTGAATGTGATAGATACTACTCACGTCCTAACAAAAGTATGATAAAAATAGCTGGTAGCAGTTATTGTAGTCAGAACATTCTTAGTTGAAAACAAAAACTTTTATTTATAAAAAGAGTTTCATTAAGGCATTAATATGATTTTACATAGTAAAGTTACAAAAAGCTTGATAAGTTCTGAAACTGGCTTTATGGTTTAAAACTTCAAAAAAGAAGTTTTAGGTTCATTTAGAAATAAGACAATTATTTTTTTACAACATGATTCCGATTAGGGATGGTAACGGGGTCGGGAGTATCAGGGATCGCTTTCTGCATCCCCATCCTCATTCCCCACCATAGTCCCCATCCCCGCCGAGGAATTGACTTGCATCCCTAACCCTGTCCCTTTCTCTGTCACTGTCCCCGTCCCCGTCCCCGTCTCTGTCCCTGTCCCTGTCCCCGTCGGGTATTGGGGCAGGAAATCGAGGATTTTCTTCGTCTGCCACAATCGATTTTTCTAAATAGATATAAATGAGAATTTTCATACAAAATCAGAACTATAAATCTAACTTGTGTCGTCCAACTGGTTCACATCAAAATGTAATCAATAATGTATTTTAATAGTCACTTAAGTTGGATAAATTATTGATAAAAGACATAACATATTTACTAAATTGTTCAATAATACATGTTACATTATGAATCAAATAGATTATTTTCTCTAACATATATGTCTATGAAAGAAATTTATAACGCTTTCATAAATAATCTACAAAACATATATTAGTAATTTCACCGTGTTAGTTTTTTGTTATCATTCTCTATGTTTAATGAATCGTACAGAACGATCATGTATGTTTGAACAAAAAAACAATCTTATTGATATGTGTGTGTGTGTGTTTTAACATAAAAAAGTTAAACTGGAAACTAATGCATTTATATATGAGAAATTTAATTTAAAAATATATATATATATATATATATATATATATATATATATATATATATATATATAGGAAAACGTTCATGCGAGAACCATTCTTAGTGCGAGAACCGCGAGAATCAATCTGAGCCGTCCAATTCCCCCTCTTTCAATGTCATTGCCCACCCATGAATTCCTCACATGCACCCTGCCACACTCTATCCCTGCACGCTCACCATCCATGAAACTTCCCATATCCAAGGAACGACTAAGATTAGTTCTCGCACTAACAACGGTTCTCGCATGAACCCTCCCCTATATATATATATATATATATATATATATATATATATATATATATATATATATAGGGGACGATTCAAACGAGAACTGTTTCTCATACGAGAACAGTGAGAACCAATCTTACCGTTGATTTGATAAAGTGGAACTCATGGATGTGGAGAGTGGGGGGATCAAGTGTGACAGGGTGCATGTGATGAATTCATGGGTGGGCAATGACATTGAAGGAGGGGGAATTGGCTGGCTCAGATTGGTTCTCGCGGTTCTCGTACGGAAAACAGTTCTCATTTGAACTTTTGCCTATTCATATATATATATATATATATATATATATATATATATATATATATATATATATATATATATATATATATATCATGCGAGAACCGTTGTTAGTGCGAGAACCGCGAGAACCAATCTCAGCCGTTCCTTGGATATGGGAAGTATCATGGATGGAGAGCGTGGAGGGATAGGGTGTGGCAGGGTGCATGTGAGGAATTCATGGGTGGGCAATGACATTGAAGGAGGGGGAATTGGACGACTTAGATTGGTTCTCGCGGTTCTCGTGCTAACAACGGTTCTCGCATGAACTTTTGTCTATATATATATAAAATATACGTGCGGGTTCGGGGTCAATTACAGGTCCGGGGAACAGAGCATCTCCGTTTCTAACTTCAAAAAAAACTGTGTCCTCATTCCTATCTGCGGTCAAATCAGGGTCGAAAAACGAATTAGCTGTCGGATACGATGTTTTTGCCGTCTCTTGCACTACCAATAACACCTTATGTGAAAATTATTCTTGAAAGGAAAATTATATTTATTTATATTAATTTATTTATTTTATTCTTTTCTTACAGTGAATCTACTAATTTTTTTATGTATATATAATTTTTTTAATTTGACACTTTTTATCATGTTGTGTGTAAACTAATAGTTAATATATAAAGTATGGTAATATAGAAGTTATCTTCTTCATATATGTTTCGCAAAGAAAATAAGGGATAAATTTGGTCCAATGCAATAAGGGACACATGTAATCATAATGCTAGGTCAAAAATACTAGGCAATTTAAAAGTTACCTAGTCTTTATCAAAGTTGAGAGAGTTAATGATCAATTTGCTAGTATTAAAAAAAGTATACACCTAAATGATTATTTTTAAATTTATTTTCTTAATGTGGTAATGAAAATCAGTTGTTCGCATGTTATTTTTAAAAAGTTTTACACGTGGATTGATCAAAATTACATATTTATATGTGTCACAATTTTTAAAAGTCTAGTTTATCTAACTCGGCTTTTTTAGACTATTAGGTCTTGTTTGCTTTACCGTAATATGAATAAATGGAAACGATTTCAATTACATACATGTTAGTTATGAAATAACCTTCTTCTACCTAAAGAAATATAAATACTTCAAAAAATTTAATTCCTTTCCAAATAATGTTACAAACGCAATATATCGAAATTTGATTTCAATTCAATTAGATTCCTTCACATTACGGTGAACAAACGAGACTTTAGAGTAAAAGGTGTACTTCTTTTACAGCGTCCAATGCTTCGCATCACATCATCATAACAACCACATGTTTCGGCTATGCTTAAACCTGCATACTAATGCTTCATACGTTTGAAATTTTTTTATTAGAAAAAATATCATCTCCTTTTTTCTCTCTTTCTCTCTCATCTCTCTCTCCTGACTCTTCGGCATTAGTCCATGCATTTTTTTGTGGCACTGCCCCATGAGAGGTGGTGTTGGCGTCGGTACCACACTGTCAAATCAACATGCCACATGCATGTTTTAAGTCACCCTTTACTTTTAGGTTATTGTTAACTTGATTGCCCTTATAAATTCATTATTTTAAAACTTTAAATATAACTTTCAATGACTATATCATTATATAATTATGATGAATCGATAATTAATGTAGTTAATCCTCTCTTCCTCAACTTTTAACATTGTAACCATCTTTGTCCACCGTATCCATTATAAAACAGAAATATATGAGATGCATTTATACACCTTCACTCATACACACAGAAATACACACTCTCGGTCGCTCAAAATCCAATCAAACAATCGATATTGAACATTCAAAAATCACCGTATGCATTTTGGACTTCCAAAAGCAACCATTAGAAATGTGGAAATAATTAAGAACGCACACAAAATTAAACAAGGCAAACACAAACATATAGAAACATCCATTTTTAGATCTTGAAAGGAGTTTTGATGGCATCGTTTTTAATTTTATTCAATCAGCCCTAAGCGGAGGTAGAAACCGTAATTAGTACCCTTTTTGAAACTTACCATTCTTTAGAGATAGATAATGTGGTTTTTATTAGAAATTGTTTAAAAAATCTTCAAAATATCTACTAGGAGATTTGAAGAGGTGGTGGAAATTTGTAAAAGATGTTGAATTAAGCATAAACAAATTTGTCAAACACGTAGTCGAATCAGAGTATTGGCTAGCAGGGGTTATTGGCTAGCAGGGGTTAATGAAGATTTATACCATTGGTGGCAATAAAGATGACAGTAGTGGCAATGTAGATTTATAGTGTTAGACCATTCACAATGTAAAAACTCTCAAAAACCAAAGTTTGGTCCTTCCTACCGTCACGTTATGTCATATTAGCTTACCCAACTTTAAAAACTTTAAAAAACTTTTTTTAAGTAGTCTATTGTCCTTCACAAAAGTCTTTGCATTTTCCTATGTCCCACCATTTTTATACATAAAAATTGTTAAAAGACGATAAATACTCACATTATTTGACTAGGGGGCCCACCCAATCGTTTTTGGAAAGTCCGTGAACAAGGACTTTTAAAGTACTTCATTTTGGGTGCAATGCTAAAAACCATTTTCAAAAGTTTTTAAGTGGCTAAAAACATTTCACAAACCTGCATTGCAGGTGCTCGATAAAAATTTACAGACGTCGTGATGCGGTGAAAGAAGAAACAGATTTGAGCATCAAGAGAGACGATTTAGAGTGTCTTAAACTTAATCCATAATTAAACATGTAAAAAGTAATATTTCAGATATCAAATCTATAAATTTAAGTTATCTAAGCAAACCACATGCGCAGGAAATGCAATTAACTATTTTTAAGCTTAAAATACACCACTTCAATAGTCTTTCGATTTATAAATAAATGACATCTTCAAAATTTTGATGTTTCGGGTCTAGTTCTTTAGCATTTTTTTTTTTTTTGCAAAACAATATAATTTTGCTCAATATTTTTCGAACAAAACCTTAAAAAAGAGATGTAATATATCCATCTACTTATTATCCTACTCACCAGATCACTACAAGTGTCAAAATCTATGAAGGAGGTGTGGGAAAAAAATTAATGGACTTCACATGTTATCTTGTGGTGCGTAGGAGGAAAAAGTAAGGGAATATATCATTTTTGCTTAAAAAACTTTATCTATACTACTATATAAATCACACAACACTATATCTCCTCTTACTCTTAAAGCTTCTTAAAATTCAATCAACAATACATTTTCACAATTCTTTTTATCTAAACCAATCACATGCACACAATCTTTAACAATTTCACTTTCCTAATTTACTTAACTTTTTATTCATTTTAATTATACTCTCGCACTAACACATAATTTCCAAAATCTTATTAATTGCTCTCTCCTTATTTTATAAATGTAAATATTTTTTTATTAATTTAATGTATTTTAAAATTTATTTTAAAATAATAAAATAGTTGATACAAATATAAGAAAAATTAAAAAAAACGGACATGTTGAAAACTTTTTCGTAACATTAAATCACGCGAATAACATATCATTACATTTTTTAAAATGACATATTGCAAAACAGAAATCATTTATTACCGTAGCATTGCCGAGTACGATGCTAGTAGCCAAATGATGATTAGTGTTGTTAAACATCATCTTAATATGACATTTTCCCAACAACCATTTTTCTTAAATGTAGTTTGGAATTGTATTATTTGTGGCCTGGTGAATTATACTTGGTGTTTTTAGGCATGTATTATCTCAACCTTTCAAGCATCATGTGAATTGTTATTAGTAAAATATGTTACTTAAAAAGAATATATTGTAATAAAGTTCCATGTAACTCAAGTATGCACTTTGAGTTGATACTTGCCTGTTTAAAGTTGAATTTAGTTGTCAATTTAAAAATAGATGTCTTGAGTGGGTGTGACTTGTGAGTGCTTAGTAGAATCCTAAATCAACTGTGCATACTAAAGGCAGAGTGCATCATTTTATCAAAGGTGATACATGTTAGGACCACAAACACAAATAAATTTGTTGAAACTCTGCAATTAAAAGTGTTTATGCCAGAGCAATACCGAGACGTATGCCCTCCTTGGAAAGTTCTCGTGTGGTTAACAAGAACAAAATTACAAGCAAATAGAATAAAGTAGACAATATCATAACTCTAGTCGGGATGTTACAATTACATGTGACAAGGTTGTTTTTATATAAATTTTTAGAGTAAACTACGTAAAATATATTTCCCTCCTAAAAAGTATCTTTTTTAATACATGTGCTTACATTGTTCCTCATATAAAACACATAGAGAAATAAATTCCCTTGCAAAATTTTACCTAAAAATCCTTCTATGGATCCTTTCAATAAAGTGCAAAAATTAATGTTTTTATATAACATCTATTACACAACATTATAGAATAATAAAACCCAAAGATTGCTATTTATTTTATGTATATATTAGTTGGGACTCGTGTAGCCATCTTTAGATGCTCTTCTTCTCTGTGCATAAGGCACTTTAAGATGGTTCAAAGTGGGACACAAGAAAAATTATTGCCCCAAATAAACTTTCACTTGGATTGAACCCCACAAACAAGATCTAATAATATTGTTATAGGCCACTTTTCATGGAATAAAATTCCAACAAAAGTCATTCTCTTTGACCACTACAAAGCTTTCTTTTTCTCTATGGTGCCATCAAATACACCTACTTACACACCAACTTAGCCCATACATCCTTTTCCTCGGTCTCTTTCTTGCATCCAACTATCTAGGTATCATATATATCAAGTTACACTACTTTAATTCTCTTATTTGTGCATTACAAACTTGTAAATTATGCTTTATGGGAAGTGAGAGATTTTTTATTGGTGCTTTCTTCAAGTCAAACCAACATCAACTATCCTTGTGCGCAAGTAGTCAAACCTCCTTTTGTGGTAGGATTAGAAATCCTTTGAGCGTGTGCTGCATGAGGTTTAACTAAACAATCCAAATGGTCAACCTTTCTATATATACACTAAGAATTTTAAGTATGTAGAATAATTGTCAAAGTATTATAAGTCAAGAAATAAATTGTTTATCATATAACTTATTACCTCATCAAGATATTTGTAACCACTCTAAAAACGTAATCATAAAATTTGAGCTCTGTCATGAATAAGGATGTAAATGAATTAAACAGAGCTTGTTTGTTTTCATTTTTTTAACGTTAACCTAACAAATAAATAAACACAAACGAATAAACGAACAAATATTGAATATATATGTTCATGTTCAATTGTTTAGAAGAGTGGTTTATTTGCTCGTGTTTTTTTACGTTCACTCGAATAATTAAATGCTAAACAAACATAAAGTATGTAAAGGAATGAACACACACACACACACACACACACACACACATATATATATATATATATATATATATATATATATATATATATATTCTTTAATGCAAATCCAACATTACACACACACCTGCGAACATTAACAATAGAACATAAACAAACTGATAAATGAACATTCATGAACATTAGAAACATAATTAAACTTCTCGCTGAATGGTCCAAGAATGATTCACTGAAGAATCTGTTTGTTTGAAGCCCTAACCATGAAGTTTAAATTGGTTTTTTAAAAATCTATTAGCTAACTTAACCATAATATGCATATATAATAGTAATTCCATCGTAGTACATGTAGAATGTTGGACTCTCACACATGAAAAAATATATACAATAAGACATAAGACATAAAAGAAAAGAGAACATAGATATATAAAATAGAAGACTTCTTGGCAGAAAAACCGCCACAGGTTAGCCACCAAAGGGGCGAAAAGAAGAGTGGCGACAGTAAAATCTATGACTGCAGCTATAGAAGCTATAACTATAATAATAATGACAAGAGGGTGAAATTTTCTCTAGATAAAAATATATTACTATATATCTCATAAATTTTGTCTATAATAGTAGTTATCCCTTTAGTAATGTTTATTAACTATTAGTAGTTATCCCAATGTTGTGTTTGGCGGGTGGGGTATCGTGAGCCCTGCTGTA
The DNA here is from genome assembly GCA_947179395.2 of Pulicaria dysenterica. Classification (NCBI taxonomy): domain Eukaryota; kingdom Viridiplantae; phylum Streptophyta; class Magnoliopsida; order Asterales; family Asteraceae; genus Pulicaria; species Pulicaria dysenterica. The sequence continues at coordinate 81,908,595 of OX359288.1, forward strand.
TGAGATATGCTTAGTTGTTGGAGTTCTGGTGATATTGTTGTGTTTGATCTCTATGGAGTATACTGCTTTGCTCAAGCTACTGGTTTTGCTTGAGGGTTTGCAGTGATGTACGTGTTGGGATGGTCATGGACTATGCTGATGAACTGATACTACAGTGTTGTGCTTGTGGACTCTTGGAGCAGTAATGGCTCAGTGTTGATGTGTTGCGTTGCGTCTTTGTGGAATTGATAGGTTGCAGTAGAGATGTGTTCTAAGCTTCAGATTGTGGTTTGTGTGTATTGTGCTTGTATCTAAGTATTTGTAACACCGGTTTTCACGCGCTTAAAATTAGGGAAAATTTAAGCTTTTTAAATCAAAACGCATAGCGGAAGTAAACGTCATTTACAAAATATTATAAGTGTTAACTGACTCGGCAATTATAATACAACAAAAGAATACGCCAAGTTCAACTGTCAGGTGTTACCAACTAACCGACCATCGGATCACAGATATATACAACAACCAGTGTTCCGCAAAAGATATTTACAACAATCACCAACAAGTCCCGCCTCACATAGGCCAACCACTAAGCACCTGCAAAAAGGGAAAATTCAGGCACCGTTAGCTACAACTAGCTAGTGAGTACAGATTTACACATAAGCATCAATAAGCAGGTTATCCCAACTACGGGACAGCACATAAGGCTATCCTAACACATAGCGTCGCGCCAACGAGTCAGTATGAATCATATCTTGCAGGGTAGGAAGCCCGGCTCAACGACTCAAACTGAGAACCATCAGCAACAACTATCCGCAATGGTGGGGGAGCGAAGAGCAGTCCACCAAACTCGTTACGAAGCTCGAAGCTCATCAACACGGATCTCAACGAAAGCTGAGATCCCAACTCACGTTAAGGAGCGGCGGTTTGCAAGACCACCCCGGTGTGCCGCACATCGAGTACCGTTGATCCCCGTTATTCCATCAAAGGGATCCAGCCTTCGGGAAGAAAGCTGGCCTTAACCATGCCATCAGCAGTCCGGACCAATACAACACACAACAACAACCCGTAGTGGGTCCAACGATACGCATGTGATTCATAACCAACGAGTAAAGCAACTTAGCATGACAACAGTATACAACAACATGGCATAACATACTTCATATATGCACGTGTGCGACATCGTCAACATATTTCAATAAACAACAGACAACGCTACTTACCGAGACTCATGGGAAACCGGTACTCACCTCGAGATTACATGAGGCAGATATGAATTCGGGAATCCCAGGAGCACACGAAGTCGTCCGAATCACCTAACACATTAAGTGTAGGTTCAGTCAACGTCTAAAAGTACTATAACTGCTTCTATGCAAACGTACAACGAACAACAAGCAACAAGTAACCTGGAACAGCTCCTACGGCCACAGAGGATGTGTCCTACGGTCGCAGGACACCTTCCAGACACCTCCTACGGCCGTAGGAATGTATCCTACGCCCGCAAGGGTTCCTTTCCAAGAAACCACACCCTACGGCCGTAAGGACCATACCCTACGCCCGCAGGAGTGATTCTTTGGGTGCCAACGGTCGTAGGTTACGTACCTACGCCCGTAGGCTTCGTTCCTTCACCCGTAGGTGGTAAATCGCACAAAACATATTACTACGGCCGCAGAGAACCCTGCCTAGGGCCGCAGAGACCACGACAACCCCCAACGGCCGCAGAGAGTATTTCCTGCACCCGTAGGAACTTCTGTTACAGCAGACTTCGTCCTGTTCGAAGCTCATACCTGCAACTCGTGACTTTGCTACTTTTAATCGACTGAAATTCAATTTCAAACGTTCCTACATGTTGCTTAACATCTCTACAACATTACCTACATGATTATTAACTTATTAACACCTTTGGTTGATCAATTCAACCCTTCAATTGAGCATCCTCCTTCAAGAACACCTAGCTAACTTTCTATGGAGAAATACTTACAAGGAAGCAAGAAGATGACACAAAGATCTTTAATCCAGCAACTAGAACCCACAATCAGATTGTTTTCTCCTTGATTTCTCTTCAAATCTCCAAAAGTGTGAGTGTATATGCTTGGTACGTATGTTTGTGTGTGTATATTGTGTATGTTTGAGAGGCGACAGGGGATAAGGGAGGCTATAAGCCGACATTTAATAGTATAATACCCCTTACGGGTATTTCGTTCTCCTATTCAACTTTTAAAACAACTAAGGTTTATCCGTTTCAACTAACGGAGATATTTTCGGAATCATTATCTGAAACTGTTCAATAATTAACCAACTCTATCTATTAACGACACATTTCCAAATTTAGTCACATAACCACGTGTACCAATAAATAACAACAATTTAATCAACAAAACAACTTAAACAACTTGGTTAATGTCAACGTACAACTAAACAAACATAGGGTACAACAAGTTACTACTAGGCCCTAAACTAGGGTGTTACAGTATTTATGTGTACATGTACTATGGTTGAAATATAGAATATAGAGTTAATTACATTTTTGGTCCCTGTGGTTTACTCAAAATTATGGAATTGGTCCCTGGGTCGTAATTTTTACGGGTTTGGTCCCTCCCGACCCGTTTTGTTTGCATAATTGGTCCCTCCTTAATTTGAATGGACTAAAATACCCTTATCCTTTTAATTTTTAATTTTCTTTAATTCTTAGTCAAGTTTTAAATATTATTTAATATTATATCTTTTTTTTAAATAAAAAATATAATAATTAATTTAACAAGTCTCTCTCTTTAATCTCCCTCTCTCACTCTCTCCCTCTCTCTCCCTCTCTCTCTCCGCCGGTTGAGACACCACTACCATCTCCTTTTACAAACACCTCCACCACTTCCATCTCCTTTAATAAACACCTCCACCACCGCTACCTTCTCACCTACAACATCCATCTTCATCCCCATCAGAGCCACCTTTATCTTCAACCACCAACACTGCCACTGCCTTCTCCATTTCTCTTTGACCCCTCCTTCTTCAACAACCACCGCCGCCACTACTAGCATACTCAACCACCACCACCGCCTTCGTCTTCACCCTCATAACCGCCAACTCCACCTTCATCTTCAATGACCACCACAACCATCTTCATCTTCAGCCCATCACCGCCTCCATCTTCAACTACCACCACCGACTCCCTTCATCTTCAAGAAAACGACCACCGATATAAAAACCCTAAATCGGATACCTCCAAACAATTCGTAGAACCAAATCGAACCAGATCTTGAACCCTACACACACGAAGTGACTAAATCAAGTCAAGAACTCGAATCAGATACCCCACACACCAAAATCTATTCAACAGACACAGATGAACCACAAATAGGAAACCCTAAACAGATCTGAAGAGGGAGAAATGAGGGGATGACTGAGTCAGGGCTTTAATATCTTCGATTAGGGCTCCAACGTTTTTGTGTGATGGCGGACATGTTTTCATTACTAATAATCTTCAGTTGATTTTGATTTCGGTTAGGTTTAGTTCTTGAATCCTTAAACGGACTAGGGTTTCCATTTTGGGCAGGTGACGGCGGCGATGATGGTGGTGTTGGTAGTTGTCGGAAGAGAGAGATAGTAGAAGAGAAAGAAGGCTATGTAAGAGATGAGAGAGAGAGTGATGAGGAGGCGGTGGTGGTGTTCATGGTTGTGGTCGGAGTATTGACTGGAGGTGGTGGTAGGTGATGGAACGTTTGAGGTGTGGTGGTTGTGCTATGGTGGAGATATGAACAAATTAAAAGAAATAAGAAATAGGGGTAAATGTGTTTTTTTTAATTAAGTAAATATATTTTAAATGAATTAGAATTAAAAGAAATGTATAAATTAATAAGAGAGGGGTATTTTAGTCCATTCAAATTGAGGAGGGACCAAATATGCAAGCAAAACGGGTCGGGAGGGACCAAACCCGTAAAAATTGCGACCCGGGGACCAATTTCGTAATTTTGAGTAAACCACAGGGACCAAAAATGTAATTAACTCTAGAATATAAGTATTGTTTGCCGTTCAAAAAAAAGATAATGATCTACTAATTGTCTTGTAAATATAATTATCCCACTAGTAATTTCTAAATCTTATGGATTTGCTTTTTCCTAAATTTCTATATAATAATAATTACCTCTTTAGTATCAATTAATTATCCATATTGTAATATAAGTAAAAGACTAATATTTATTAATTTATTTAATGATTATAACAAATTTAAAAATAAAATTTAATTTGTTTAATCTTAATCATTCATTTATTAAAATTGGAATTTCAATTTTGACTTTACTTAGTCAAAATTGAATCAAATATGTTGGATAAAATTTCATCTATTTAATTTACTACTCAAACCTTGAAATATTCTATTTCCTCCTCATATTCCATAAATATCGTATTTACCTTTTATAACATTTCAAAATATCAATATTTAACCAAATTTTTTATTTTATAATTTTAATAATCATTTTAATTATAACCAATATAAACTTGATCATATCGCATTAACTGTAACAATAATATCAAAGACTTGTATAAGAAATACAATCATGTTGTTGATGTCATTTATCCCTTTTTTAAATTATCATTATCTTTTATTTTACAATTATTTAATATATTTTTTAATATTTAATAAATATCATATTTTAAACCAGTGTATGTATCACACTGGCCTCTAATCTAGGTAGATAATGATCTAGTACTTGTATTGTAATCGTAACATCACTTTTTATATATAAACTCATTAATTAAGACTAGTGGGGTACCCGCGCAATGCGGCGGTGGCAGATAAAGAGGGATACTGATAAGTTCGTGATTGTCTGCAATATATATGGCATGGCAATAACAGTTGCAAATGGTGTCTGACGGCGAAATCATGTTACTATATTTTTGGTATAAATTAGATAGAGCAATTTAACATTAATCACATCTAGTTGATATGGAAGTTTGATGTTAAGATTGCGGTATTAAAAAGATATAGATTTAGTGTTGGCAACTTAAGTATATGACAATCCGGATGGCTACATTTTCACATAATTATCTATTTCCAAGCAGGAAAAATAAACATCGATACTGTCAAATCTATCCGAAAGATCAATCATTGTGTAAAAAGATATATAAACACCATATGTCCTGCAAAAAATATATAATGATTATTCTATATAGACTTTAGGAAAAAGATATATAAGAATAAAAAGTAAATAATACCTTATTCGTCACGTAAAACTTCCTTGTAGACCACATTAGATGTGTAAACACCATCATGAGTGATTGTTATGTCGGGTTTAACTAATACCTTCGTATTTTGACGGGATGTTCCTCTAGAGAGCGCCACGTAAAGCTGGCCATGCGAGAATACCGACTGCGGTAGATATACACCGACGTTAGGAATTGTCTGTCCCTGAGCTTTATTAATTGTCATAGCGAAGCTAAGCCTAACATGAAACTGTTTTCTCTTTAATTTGAACGGGAACATGTCATCTTCAGATGGACAAAGAGGAATTCTTGGCAAAAATACCCTTTTACCGGAATGTTGGCCAACGGCTATTTCTGCATCAATAGCATTTTGTTGAAAACCTCTGCATATTAATCTGGTACCATTACACAACCCATCAGAAGGATCAATATTCCGTAGCAGTATTATCGGACATCCAATTTTAAGACGAAGAACATGAGGGGGCAAACCACTAACAGTTAGCGAGTTTAAGAATTCCACAGGGTAAAAGTTGTTTCTATCATCTTCAGCTTGATCGAAACTGTAATAGATTTTTTCCTCTCCATTGAAACGGTCAATTAACTTATCATTAATTTCATCAACGTTATCATTTTTAGTTGATAGTATAGCCCTGGAAATGATATAATCAGAACAATTTACATTCAACTGCATATATGGAAAGATAGCATCTACCAAAGCATCTATAGACTTAGCTTTATCAGTGTACGGAATGGTCATGTCATCGGGTATGCGAATAAAGGTTTTCTCAACCGTTTCTTCGTTCCTGTCACCGACTCGCAATAGAAACTCTGAAAACCATGGATCAGTTTTTGCTCTCATGTTCATGGTTAACCGTAGCTTTTTAATTGATGGCCATAGTGGAGACATCCGTAAGCTAGAGTCTACGATATGTGCTCGCGTGCCACGTCTCACAACTGGTAACACCTGTCTAAAATCTGCCCCCATAATCATTATTTTTCCACCAAATGGAAGTGTCACCCCTGTAAGGTCTTGCAGTGTGCGACCAACGGCCTCCACCCCTTGCCTCTTAGCCATTGAGGCTTCATCCCATATGATTATCTTTGCATCTTGAAGGAGTTTAGCAGCTCCACTCTGTTTTTTGATGTTGCATACAGAGTTGTTGTTAAGGTTGATGGGAATCTTAAATCGGGAGTGAGCCGTTCTCCCCCTAGCATGTTATTTGAAGCGGCACCAGATGAAGCGATCGCTAATGCAATAAGGCCACGAGAGCGAACTTCTGCAAGTAATGCTTTGTAAAGAAATGTTTTCCCAGTTCCACCAGGACCATCTATGAAAAATACACCCGGATAATCACCATCCACATGTCTCATGATCTCATCATATGTGAATTTCTGGTCAGCATTTAGAGAGTCGCGGACACGTAAATGTTCGTCTTCAACAACTATTGAGTACTCCTCTTGTACCTCACGAAAACCTCCAGAATCTATATTCATATCTACATTGACCTGCGGAAGATCAAAGTCATTGAGACTCTTACCCATAGATTGAAGAAAGACCGTGATGTCTGTAAGAACCATATTGCGGACTTGCTCAACACTTTCCAACCGTCTCTTATAATCCTCTGAAAGTGCATCATAGTGGTCATCCCACAACTTGCGAATATCTCCCGGCTCACAGTAAATTAATATAGTTGCGAATAACCTCCTAAGAGCGGTAGGAAATTGAAATAAGGAGGCTTCAGCAAGGCATTGTGACAAGCTATCGTCACTCTCTATTAACCCTCTCTCTAGAGCTGACTTTCGAAAAGTTTTTCGAGTTTCTCCATTGGCCCAGTAGAGATCGTCATAACTTGTAGGCCCACAAACATGTGTCAAAAGTAATCGTAGATAGTACCTTTCACCTTCAGCAGGATTAGCAGACACTAATCTCCCTCTCATTGATCCTTTCTTACGAGGATTCCATTGACGCGAGCTCGCATTCCATGTGTAGTGCTTTGGAAAATCTTTATACAAGTATTGTCTCGCACTCTCATCCAATTTATTCCTCTCAAAGAAAGCAGTCAACATTGATCTCTTATGTTTTTCCCGATCAAGAACGTCTCTCATCATATCATAATGATTGAAATTAACTAATTGCTTATTTGGAAGATGGATACGCAATGACATCACAAAAGGATGTATTTGAGAAAGTGAGAAGCTAAAAATCCGCCACATTGCTTCAGGTGGAGAGACATAACGTGCATCTTGAAACCTTTTTATCTCATTAACAACAACGCCTTCTGCATCCGGATCAATGTGGATAACTTGTTTGTCATGGCCTTTATAAACATACTTGAAGACATATTTCACTGATACAATACTCGAGCATACCTCAACATTTATGTGACAGTTGTACATCATTAGCAATTTTGGGTTGTATGGAACCACCCATCTATTATCCAAAGTCTTTCCACGTACTTTTGCATTCATTCCATTATTCCTCCTCCGATACAATGGGTATGAGTCATCCGCCTGTCTTGTAGTATCATTGAATTGCTTTGGATACCTAAATCGACATTTTTTTGGCTCACCCTGCATACAAGGACTTGACTCTCGTAAATGACCACATGGACCATGCATCATGTGCTTAAGGACCAGCTCATGCAATTGCGGATACTTTAGTGGGTTTGGGATTTCAGCACATACAATCTTATCATAGTGGTCTGGATTGGTAATCTTGTATTCTGGTCTCATTATGAGAAGGAAATGAGCATGTGGCAGACCACGTTTTTGAAATTCGATGACATATACATATGCCTCGACCACACCGAGAATATGATTTTTGAATATTTGTTCCTTCAGATCCTCTAATTTGGCTCGGAACACTCTTGCTACAAGTTCCGGTCGATCTTGTGAAGTCTGACCAGGCTCGAGTTCACTAACAATTTCATCCCAATTTGGATTGCACGTCATAGTAAGAAAAAAATCAGGTTTCCCGTCATCTTGAACTAAAGTCATTGCATCGAGGAACCGTTTCCGCATATCACGAGGCCCTCCTATAAAAGATGCAGGCAACACAACCCTCTGACCAATTCTATTCAGTTGAACCTCTCCGGCATTAACGCAATCCACAATACCCTGGTACAAATCCGCTCGTATCTTAGATTGATTTTGAGCACAAAAAACCAAATGCGAAGTCTCAATCTTAATGTATACATCAACCACAAATTGTTGTAACAGTCTCCCCCCTAAAAGAATCAAGTTTGCATTTGACCGGATTTGAAATTTGTAGCAATAGTATTCCCGCATAGTTACGGTCTTCCTATGACTTCTAGTGTTAGTCCCTGCATGATGTAGAAAATTTAAAAATAATATATAATGTAATTATATGTACACTTCAGAAAGGAGCAATTATGTTTATACCAAAAGTAAGAGTTTGTGTTCGTACCTTCTGAGTCATCATCTTCAATGTTTTCATTGTCATTGATAATCTCATTGATGTTGACCCCGTCCCTTGGTATTTTTGGATGCCATCTGGGTTCTCCGTTTGGAAAGAACAAAGGATAACTCAACGGATCATAACAAGCATGGTAAGGTTGAATCTGTTGACTATAGTTAGACCTTCCATACACCACGATACTTCTCTTGTATGCAGTGATGTTATCATTACCTTCAACCCAAATACCAGCAACCTACAATTTTGTACAGCTCAACATCGTTTATGATTTTAATATATACAAGGTATGTAATTATGCATTATTGGTTTCAAATGTTCAAACCTCGGAAGTAGTTGGACGGTTGTAGACCCTCTGGTCAAGCTCCACTGATGCATTAAGAGTAACTTTGTAGTTATCAAGGTGTCCAAGCTCAGAAAGACTTCGAAATGTTTTCACATAGGGGTTTTCACGAAGGGCACCGGTCAATCTTTCGACTATATTCTTATCTAGATTTGGCCATTGAAGCCTATGATCAAACTCGGATTCAGCATCATAAAAATACAATTGTAAGTACCACGGTTGACCATCCCTTGGAACTAATTGATCGATTTTATGATAAATCCCTCCCTGGACACGAAAAGTATAAACCCCGGCTGTCATATTGTTCATCGTGGTATCCAAAGATACACCCATCGATGCGAAAGAAAAGTTTGTGTTGTATGCACGTATATTATTCCTAAACACTTTTCCTAACTCAACTTGTGCCCTAAATAGATCGAATAATTCTTCAGAAATGTGATGGTCTGCAAGCTTTGTCTTCCCGCCCATGCAACAAAACGTCGAAAATTCAAATTTTATCCGTTTTGCTCCACATTTAACACATTGTTTTTGTTTCTTCAAGATACGGTGTTGTTTAGGGATACCATTATAAACAAAATCGTACGGATCCTCTTGGATGATTTCATCCTCGGTCGATGGGTTGACAATTATATCAGCATGTCTTTCAACATCTAAGACATTTGAGTTTAATATTATTTATTAATATGATATTTATTTTAATCAAGTATGATATTTATTTATTAAAGATTAATGCAATGGGTAATTTATACCAGAACATGCATAATATATTGTTGGATTTAACTTTCTAATATAGAAAACGATAATTTAAGTACTAACTTGTTGATGCGTGATCGGTGACTTCATCGAATAGAGGTAGAAGTATACCACGTTGTCGTTGGATGTCTATATTCAGAAAACAGATTAAGTTAAATAGACTATAATTTCTTAAATATCTCCAATGTAAAATAATATTAAACATGTGGTTGTTACCGGTACCGCTTTCATGTGTTATTCCTGATTCCGTCGGGGTGATGCCTTCTGTGTTTGTATCATTCTGCTCAAGATTGTTAGTAGTTGTTGCCATCTTTTTCTTCTCCTTACTGCGCTGGTAATAGTTTCTATTATAAACTCTTTTCTTTTCAGCAGCTTTACTTGAATGGACAGGGTTTCTACACATTTGTATTCATTTATGACATTTGTCGGAGACGGACCAATATTTTCTTTGTTTGCCGCTAAAATATCAGGAGAAGTGGTCGCTTCTTTTACTCTTAATGTTGTTCCACATATTTCCCAATCGTTAGCAAAACGGGACACATCAGGTGTTCTTGTTGTATCTTGCAATATTGTTAATGGAGCCCTCTCAGATTGTGTTAAATTCATGCGAGTCATATTTACCGCTATCATATTTGGTCTAGGTTTCGGATTTTTTCTGATTTCTTCACCGCTGGCCAATTTTCTCGTTAGAATCTTCTCCTTTTGTTGTGCATAATACCATCTACTATATTCCTTTCGATGTTCTTAATGGAAATTTATTACAAGAAAAACATACAATCAAAATCATTACAAGTAGGAAAAGATATATATATATATATATATATATATATATATATATATATATATATAATATTAGTCATTTTACTTTTTATATACCTTTCTCTATGTTTACATCAACTTGTGATATATCGCCGTTAACAGTCTTTCGCAATTTGTTCTTCTCCTTTTTCCGGTCATAAAATTGTTTGTTGTATTCTTTTCGTTTTTCTGCAATGTAGTTTTTATTAATATATGTTTTTTTAAATATATACCGTCTCAGATTGTAACCGAGATAATATAAATGTCAAGCATGATTATGTAAGATACCTTTTCTCGTGTCACAATAAGTTTGGGTGCTATCACCGTTAGCATTTTCATCATTTGTCATCATCATCTGCAACTACAACACAACACAACAAAGTTGACATGATATTTATTATATTCTCTCATCATATATGTTTATGGATGGAATTTGGATAGAGATAATGTATTTCACTTGTTGCAATCTTAATTTAAAGTACATAAAGTATATCTTATTAAATGGTATTATATATCTTAACAATTATCAATTTTACACAATCATGTTATGTAAGAATAAGTTACTTATCAAATTGTTTGAATAATTAAATAATAAACAAGAATTATATTGTTCGGTTGTTTGTTTCGCTAATTGAGTTGTAAATATATAGATGCATGATACTACTTGGATAATAAATAAGAACACCAAATTAAGATATAGTATGAAACCGAAACGTTAATAGGAGTCGAACATGCCTTATGTAACTTATACGAAGAAGTCATTGCACATATAAATCAATATTATGTTATAGATATCAATCCAAAAAATGTACTAAAAAAATACTTCGGAAAGCAAAAGAAAGCAAAAGACATAAATTAATATAGTTTGCAACAAAACGATGAAGCTAATAGGCCATAAATGTTGTAGGACAAATGTTCAAATATATCTTTTAATAAACAAAACATCTTATATCAAAAGGCGTCCCATGTCATCCGCTTCCGGCATTGTTGGTTCAAGCTCTATAGTAGACAAACCCGTGCAAATCAAAACATTTTCTGAAAATAAAAGTGATTGTTAGATAAACTATAACTATTTGTTAGTTAACAATTAATATTTAAAGTGTTTGATCAAATGTAGTATAGTGCTTACTTTCTCTCATAGGGTCAAGTTTTACTCTTGTAATAAATATCACCAAATGATTTTGTATTGCTCGTGCGAGACGTCCCGGAAGATGTAAACTCCATGGATCATACAATTTCACTTTTAACTCTTGGCCCCTATACATGAATAAAATAGTTATAGTTTTTAAATATATATTTGTTTGGTGTACTATAAATCATAAAAATCCTCGAGTCAAAAAATTCTAAAATATATATTAAATAACTTACGAAAAATCCTTCAATACTAATTCTAGATAAGGAGAACGATGCAAATTCCATTGATCCCGGAAGCTTTTCAATTCTCCTCGTACGATCTTTCCTACGACATCTATTAAAATATACCATATAACATTAATTCAAAAATATATAAGACTTGTAAACAAAGTTTAAAATTAAATGGAGATGAGAAGGAAATTATTATACCTATCAACATTTTTACTTTCACACCCTGAAGATACCCAAATGAATAAAATTTTGGATAATGTGGAAGCTCGAACCCAACTGATGTACTCTCCAACGGTATAAGCTTTGTTTTTTTGTAAAACCGAAGTTCATAATCATCACGATGGAGAGGGTAACTTTGATACCTCGGAAAGTCATCACATCCAATTGGATAGAATTGAAAAGACTCTATTGAAAATATACCGCCTTCTAAATTCATTGGCTCATAGGTTTCCATCAAACCGGAAGGAACAACCACAAGAATTCTATCTCTCTATTATAATATATATTTTATTTTATTACACATATTAGAAATAGTGCATACAATATAATATTCATATAAATTAACTCCAAAAAAAGTTTAGATACTTACGTTCTTATCGAGTAAAAACAAATACAATTGGTTTTCTCGAACATCCTTGTAGACAAATTGAACCCTAACTGCTTTGATTTTGAACCAACCATTACGTAGTTCAAATTCAGAAAATACTTCATACGAATACGGATCCGTCCACTATAAAAACATTTAATTATAACTCATTAAAGTGTATAAAAAAATAAAGTAGCGAATGAAGTACAATAGTACATAAAATAGTTGATAATAATATAATGTTCTATACAATGCACCTTATAAAATTATAAGGTTTGTAAATCAATTAATTACATTTTATGTATAAAATGTATTTTTAACAAGGTAGGGTTGTTCACGTGTTGTAGCGGATATTTTTAGTTTTTATCTAGGCAAATTACAAAAATTCTTAACTATCTTTGTATCATTTTTAATTTATGCAACTCTTTTATAATTTTTTAGCTTACTTAATGTGAAATGGTTGCACAAATTAGACTGAAATACACTAAGATAGTTGCACAAATTAGGATATGAATTACATTTTTGAAAGGAAATACAAAGCATACCAACTTTATTAGGCAAAATATGTAAGCATTGCACAAATTGAAATTATATGCGAAGATAATATTATGATGTTAAAACTTATGGTCTAAAAACGTAATCGATCTCGTAACTTAATTTATTAAGATGTAAGTTAAATGATGTTATCATAAGCATGATCATTTATTTTTTTCATATACGAAGGAAAATGATCTAATGTTAGATAATATGAAAAAAAGATTATATATCAAGAATCAATCTTTTAAACACGCAAATAGAAATGTAGATATGGTAAAAGAAGTAAAGTTTTTAGTTATTTTTTTGTTTTTGCGAAGGGTTGATTATGGTATATTGTTTTTTTTTTGCGAAGGGTTGATTATGGTATATTTAGTTTTTTATTTTTATTTTTGAAGGGTTATTTTTTTGATTGGCGATTATGGTATATTGTTTCTTTTTTTTTAGTTTTTAGTTTTTTTTTTTTTTTGCGAAGGGTTGATATGGTAATAGAAATGTAGATATTGTTTTTTTTTGTTTTTTGTTTAATATATATATATATATATATATATATATATATATATATATATATATATATATATATATATATATATATATACACGAAAGAATATGATCTAATGGTATATTGTTATGTGTGCAAAATAAAGAAAATAATAGCAGATGAGTTCAGCAGGCACTTATATATTTATATTTCAATTGTTTTGATGTTCCATCATGATGGAACCACATTTTAAACATACCAGTTAAAAATAACAATATAGAATGTTAAGAAACAACATAAATCAAACTGCAATTTATTGGCATTAATATTAAATTAAGTATTATTCCCCAAATCCGTTTAAATAAGTCAAGAAAACATGAAAATTTAATAATATTCGTTGCGATAGGAAATAAGTTAATCAAAGTTTTCATCGTCGTCTTCAGATTCATCTATCAACCTATAGATCTTGTTTCGGCTAAAAACTGAGATTTGGTTCCTTTTTTTTCTTTTCACATTTATCATATTCAAAGTTTCATCATCAGAAGTGTCGACGTCGATAACATCATTCCAGTCCCAGTTTTCTAGATTTTCTTCTCTTTTTTTCTTTTTGCTAATCTGAACAATATAAATGTTAAATATTAATAGAATTGTATTAGTACCAAATACCATATTTCTAAAATAGATGTAATCCTTTATTCATTATTTGTGTTGGTATTGGCAGCTTCTTTTAATATGAATGTCCTATTTTTATTATGTTAAATCTGGCTAAACGTTTATTCTTAACTTTTGTTGCATATATATATATATATATATATATATATATATATATTAAATATGGCTCAACTCTTAACTTGTAACTTTCTATGCAAATATAAATATATACTTAAAACCCTCTTATATTTACTTACGTTTTATATAAGTTTTATTCTAATAAGATATTTATCTAAAATAATGTACTTTTAGAAATTGTAATACTAAAATATGCATCTCTCAGACAATCAGTGTAAAAATAGATTATACTTCATAATTTTTTTATTTAAAATTTGGTTATTAATTATATAGTAGAAAATTGATACTTTGTGAATTCATATACCATTTTCTCATTCAAATTGAAGATCACACATGGCAAGAATGATAAAGAAATCAAAGTGGGTAGTAAAGTCAGCTCATATAAGCAAAAAAAAGAAAAGTAATAAAATTTTAAATGCCATACGTGGGTTAAATATACTTACTTGAAGTTCATCATTTGTCACAACAGTTAAACGAGCAATATCTTCGGTTATAGAAACTGTAGTGTCTTCACTGACAGAAGCAGGAGGAGTGTCTTCACTCATAGGAGCAACAGTGTCTTCAAGCATTGGAGTGTCTTCTGGAGTGTCTTCAAACAGTTCAGCAATATCAATGCTTTCCATAGCATAGTCGAGGTTTAGTTTGTAGTTCATATTGCTGTCAAGTTTAAGAAAGAAAAGAACAAGGTCTTAATAAATAATAAGAAAGTAGAATGATAATAAACAAAAAAGAAACAAGCATCGATAATAAACAAAAAAGAAAGAAGCAGAAGTTGTTTACCTTTGCTATGGAAAATTGATAATAGAAGAATAATGTTATTTTTTTGTAGGCTGTTGGTATTGTATATATATAGTATTACAAAAGAAATGGGTTATTTGTTATCCACGGAAACTCTACTAATTAGATGATATATTTAAGGAAATACGATATCTTTTGATTTTCCATTTATGAGTTGCAAATTTTAGTTAACCAAATTTATTCTAAATTTAATATAAATAATTAATACCAAATTCATTCCATATTTAATATAGGTAAGTCAACAACCTCATTACAAATAACCTCAAACTTGAAAGTAGAAACTATTATTGAATTCCAAATAAGCTTTGAAAAATAGAACCACAGTAATAAACGTATGTTAAATAGACTAAGTCACAACTACATTCAATTATATATATATATATATATATATATATATATATATATATATATATATATATATATATATATATATATATATATATAACCTCATCCTTCTCTATGGTTGCATCTGCAATTGTTCGAAATCAGCTCATAGAAACTGTGTTGCTGAAAATGTAAAAACCTTATTAGAAATTTAAATAAAAAAAAATATTGCAGTATTGACCCATAATAAACAGAACTATGAGCAATATATAGATTTGTTACATGTGGAATAATGAGATCTTCTTCCACATATAAAAGGTTTTCAACTGAAGTTGTAAGTATATGGCCAATTCAGGTGATGATATATAATTACAGGTGCAAGTTGCTGCTGTACAGCCTGTTTAAATTCACCGATTGTATCTCCTTTTCGAACATGGAGTCGTTAACCAGTAAATATATGGCCAATTGTTGGTGATGATATATAATTACACTTTGCAAGAATAAAACGAATGCAAACTTAGACATAATAACTACCTGCATTACTCGTCGATGGGCAGCACCATCCCAGTAATTGTAAGTGATTTCAAGAGCCTTATTTGCGGAACAATCAAAATATATTATTGAAGATATCATTTTAATATAAACTTAACAACAACAATAATAAGTTCTTATACTCTAGATTACTTTTAATCTGCTCTTGCTTGCGTAGTCACTATTTATGCAACCTTTCATGCTCAGCTTGTCCTCTGCCTCCCTCGCACTGAAAGAGTATGCTTCTCACCACAGTGGTGGCAATTAATCAGCTTAAAAGAATTACCAAACCAAGTCTTTTTTTTTTGGTGGTGAAAAAGGGCAGAGAGATGTATCACCTGTCAAAAACAAAGCTAGTTTCTACAGTAGGATATTTGCGGAAGCCTCTTCGGCCAAACAAATTTGATTCTTCAGTTTCTGCATTAACAAGACAGTAGTATGTAACTGATATATCTGAAGTTCTGGGACAAATTTGTAGTTGACAGACGTTATAAAGTTGAAATAGTACTATATTTAGATAGAATCGTTTAGTGTACTTTAAGCATGAGAAGGAGTAAAGGAGCACATGTCACTTTCACTGAAACAGCTGCGCTGCTAAACAGAAAGCAAAAGCATAGCTAAAAGCGTATTAGAGAAGTGGAATCAACGACCCATGGAGGAGAGCTAATGGTCTTAAATCAAAATAAACATAAACTGGAAGAGCTAATGGTAGGTTTTACACACAATGACATGAACATGCATATAAAACCATCTTTACCGGTTTGATCTATTCCAACTAAAGTTTAAACATGCTTAATACAAATATAATTAAGACAATGCTTATAAAATAGTATAGACAAAAGTTAGTAATTAAAACAATAATATATGTATGTTATTATGTTAATACAATACAACAAAGAAGAAAACATCATAAGACACAAAAATTGTCAATTATAAGCAAACTAAAACTAATCTGATCTTTTAAGTAATTCTTAAAAATAAGAAGGAGAGATAATGGTTTATATTTAATAAAGTAGAAAAGATAGGTTGATCACTGATGGGAATGAGCACCAACCTTCAACATGAATGCCATCACCACGGACTCCATGATTCATTGAAACTGAGAATGGAGCCACATTAATTGTTGATATTGATGGTACGCTTGGCTTTAAGGATAATTCCACCAATTTATCCTGAATAAACATCATTTGTTGAAGGCTAAGTTTTGTACAATAAAAAACATTACTAACAGAGGCAGAAAGAGAGTATTTCACAATGTAAATGGAGTATTAGACATTAGTTCTTACAAGCAAGTTCTTAATTATTATGTTGGGATCTTGCAAAAATCATCTCATGTAAGTGATGCTGAGTACTTGACCATATCAAAGCCCTCATTATCCTAGAAAATGCTACTGTATAACAACCATTTATATGTGTGCTTCTAATATTGTGTAAAATAAACCAGAGCATCCCAGGTTACAACATTATTCTAATTCAAACAGGATAAAACAGAAATTCCTGATATACACAGATACACATATTACTTGAGAT
Organism: Pulicaria dysenterica; assembly: GCA_947179395.2. Classification (NCBI taxonomy): domain Eukaryota; kingdom Viridiplantae; phylum Streptophyta; class Magnoliopsida; order Asterales; family Asteraceae; genus Pulicaria; species Pulicaria dysenterica. The sequence continues at coordinate 81,926,032 of OX359288.1, forward strand.
ACATTAATATAGCATTTATTTATTTCGATATAATTTGATAGTTATACCTTCTTCTCTTTTGACTTCTTCCAAAAACTCAGTTCCTCATGTTTCCTTCGTTTTCTCTTCAAATATCTCGTCTTCGTAAGCATTCAAGCAATGAAGCAAGAAACTTATGACATTTATAACGCACCACTTAAAAACACACATAGCCAGGTAAGATTTTGCAGCTCTTGATAAAAAAAATGGCCTGATATAAATAGCCTTACTCAACGCATCCTATTTAAATACTATAATTTTTACATACTTGATAAGAAACAATAGTCTAATGCATCACTGTCACTAATAATGAGTCTTTCAAGGCACAGAAGAAAAGAACCTGAAAGAATTCTTATCAAAACACTTGTTTATACAAATTAATCTAAATTCAAGTGGACATAAACATACGCAATCACAAACTTTTTAGTATATCCAGTTAATAAAGTCTGATGTAGACGTACTAAAAAATGGACGCAACTGAGGATACAACATTCTAATCAATGAAAATAAATTTAGATATCATAAAAAGGAGTAAGAAGCTCACCGCCATCCACCTACACCTTAGAGCAACGTCACGTACAGTTTTATTACGCAATGTAGCAGCAATCTTCCTATAGATCTCCGTCGGAGACAGAAGGGCAGACTTCCGTCTAAGGCGAACGGGCAGGCGAAGGCGGTCGTCCATCAGAGATTGCATCCAGTGAACGGGAACAGTAGCCGGAGACTGTCAGACCGGCGAGCAGAACGCAGCCATTGAAGGGGCTGGTGATAATCGTTGTTGGAGAGAAGGGACCGAGGGAAATGTGAGCGATTTGGGACGGAAGATGAGTTGCAAAGAGACGCTCCTGATGAATGTCGAATGGCAGAGGTGATCCACATGGTGGCGTGTGATTCAAAACCCTAATTCTCATTTGTAAATTGTAAGGCTAGATTTGATGCGGAACAAATGGACGGTTCAGATCAAGTGTTGACATAATTTTAAGTATTTCTTAAAAATAAGGAGGAGAGAGAGTGGTTTATGTTTAATAAAGTAGTAAAGATTGGTTTTATCTATAATAAACTAATTTCATTAATTCATTAATTTATTAATTAACAAACTATGATTTACTAATGACATGTATTTATTTTATTTATAAAAATATTTTTTAAAATTTGATGTTCACATAATTGATCATATTTTTATCAATTAATAAAAGCTAAAAACTAAGATAAATCATAGAAATATTATAAAATATATGCATATACAACCAAACAACTTAAAATCTGATAAGTTCTTTAATAATATATTTATTATGAGCTTCTCAAAAAAAATATTTATTATGAATTCGAATAAAAAAGTTATAAGTTTCTCTTATGTATACATAGATATATAAAGTAGTTAAAATAAGAATAGTAAAATATTAATTAATTAAGCTAGTTAGTTCAAAACGTCAAATAATATTAAAAGTTAGTAACATGAAGCAGCACATGAGTAAGAAACGGATAACAACTCCAACTCGTCAACATTCACTCATGTGCCCCGCCGGACATTCATATTTTCACTTTTCACGTTACATCTATATCTTTAATCTTTAATATATATTAAAAGAAAAAGGTTTATCTCTCTTCCAATAAAATCTCCACCAATCACAACTCTTGATTTAAAAAAAAAATTAAAAAAATCGAGATTGATGTCAAAAATGCCAAAAATCCTTAAGTCTTGGAAAGGGGGTATTGTGAAAATTCTAAGAGGGTTTTATAAAATATGTTAAGGGTTTTTATGAAAATGTGAGGGGGTTTTATAAAAATTGTATATTAATATAATTAATTATAGGTTGTTTATAAAATATGTTTAATAAATTATTATATAATTTGTTTAGAGAAATAATAATTATATATTTGCGACCGTCTCATTTTTATCTACGTTTTGGTATAAATTTTATTGTAATATGACACTTTTTTTAAGTAGTATATTTTTAATTGTTTGTTATCCATTAATAGTAGTGAGTAGGTTATTCATAAAACAATTTATATCTTTTTTATATTTATTCTATCTACGTATAATAGTCGATATAATAACTGATTCCTCAGTCTTTCGATAAAAAGTAATAATTTTTTTTAAGTTTTGTTTTATTTATGATAAATTTATATAAAAATAGTTAACATTTAAAACAAACAAAGGTGCATCAATCAATATAAAAAATTAAAGAATCATATATATAATCATATAAAAAATTATAAAAGTATGAAAAATACCCAAGTTAGATATGCCATTAGCCCATTTCAAATTAAATAGCTTAGTTTGTGTCTGCGTTAAATTACTAATAAAACCATGAATGTTGTTTATAAAGAGTCCTTATCTATAATTTTAAATTGTTATACATAATTTGTACTTATGTAATATTTGTACTTATTTAAAATACATAATCGTATTAATTGTACTTATCTACATCTTCTACAAATTTAAAATATTTGTACATATATATCGGTTTAGATTGTTATAAATACTTATCTCATGTATACTCAAAATATGATGTTATCTCAAAATTCAAGAGATCTATTTTAGTGTTGAGATATTAATTCATAGTTCTAAGAGGCTAATTTTAGCCTTTGAATCAATGACATTAATGTCCAGATTGCATTTTAAATTTTTTGAATGGAGGGGCATTTTCGTAATTCACCCGTGATGCTTTTACAAACCACATGTGATTGTATATTGAAGCACCTGTGATTGAATAATAAAATTTTGGGACTATATTTTTTACATAGAATTTACTAAACACCAATCTTCTTATATACCAACTTTGCATGCGCTCACATTTTATTTTATTTTTATTTTTATAAAGTAGAAGAAAGAATGACTGATGATTACATCTCTTATATATTAATATAAACAACTGTTTAACTATATATTTATAATATATATATATATATATATATATATATATATATATATATATATATATATATATATATATATATATATATAAACATTATAAACATTGAAACTTTACTTAATTTAACGATCCCCAACAATTAAACAATTAAATAATTAAACAATCGTAAATGTAAAAAAAGTCAATAAATTATAAAGTATTCCAAAATCGTACTTCTTTCTTTATCATTTTTCATATACATGTTAATAATGAATATTTTTGAATTAAATGATAATTTTTACCTTTTAGCTAAGTTGAAAATTTAATTTGACTTTTACTTTTAAAAGTCAATATTCTTTAAGTTAATCAAGATTATTATAAATAATTTAATATATATCATCCTTAAACTTTAAAATATCTTATTTGTCTATCTAATTTATAAATAACATATCTATATCTTATAACATTTTAAATTATCATATTTAACCAAAATTTTAGTTAAATAGTTTTAGATATTTTATATTTTTATTATAAATAATAAATATCTGACCTTATTGCTTATAATGGTAAATATAATGATGATAACTTGTATAAAAATTTAATCACGTTTTTTGGTACCATCATACCACATTTCTTCAATCACATCTGCTTTCTCCTTTTCACGATGCTTCCATCACTGGTCTTAATATTGACGTCGTCTATCGTCATTTTTTTCGTGTTTTATAAGTATTTAATATATTTTATGAATGTTTGATATTCAATACTTTTCTAAATCATCCCGTATGTTACACGGGTATTTAAACTAGTAGGATAGTATAACAATAAATCAATAATGATTAGACAACATGAATTAAAGCATAAATAATTTCAATGTAAATCCAACTAAAGGCAAGAAATCTATTTTAAAGGGGAAATCTTTTTTATAACTCTATATATTTGTCTTACATTACATCACAATACATCACAAATGATTTCATTAGAATTGGGATGTGTTCATCTTTTTATCAATCCATCTCACTCGCCATATTAATTTTCTATCTTTAGCTCTTCCATCTTTCTATCTCTCAAACAAAGGAGTCCTTCTTTCCACCGACCACTCGTCCGACCACTCCAATAACCATTTTCTTACAAAAAAAAATAAATAATAAAACACTCTATCTCACAAACCATACATATCTTTTCTCGGAACGACTATATGGCTAGCTAGGAAGGAAAGATGAGATCCTAAAGAGATAACGGCGACTGCCCCTCTTGACTTTCTTCACCTATCCATCCCATCGAGGAACTCCTCTTAGGTCTTGCCTTATAGCATAGAGGTTACTTATTTGATAGCATATATCTAGTTACCTTTTCTTCTACAAATAAAATAGTATGTATCTATTATGATATAGTTATTTTCCGGTATACATGCATCTTAGCCCTTTGCTACTAATAAGTACAAATTATAAATATATATATCAGGATTATAAAAACTCTAATGATCGAGACGTCTTATATTAAGAGGGAACACAACCCACCAATTTTAAGGGTTCTCCTCCTTTTGATCTTTTTTTTATATATACACTCAAAGGTGTTTTGAATTTAATATTAACACGGTTAGTATTCGATCGGTTTATGAGTCTAACTCGAATTTATCATGTTACGATAGTTATGACGGTTATATATATAAACATAAATCAAGATTTTTGTCTCTACAGATAATATAATAATTATTGTTATACATCTAGCCTAACAAACATAAAACAAAACTATATAAAATATATATGTTAGAAAACTAAGCGTGTACAGCATGGAATCATGGATATATAAGAATGAAACGATGTGTTGGAACTTGAGCATTTATATATGTACTTTTCTAAGCTAGAAAACCAATGATAGATATAAGTGATTTTATCTGTACACAATAATTTTTAACTGTACATAACAAGATATAAAAATTTATTACACATGATACAAGATGATATTGCATAAAGTTGTTATGTATAATCAATTTTGTTATATGCGAATCATCTCCCTACATATAACGAGTCAACACGGATTATGACGCAACTAAAATTTACTCAAAAAATACTCGAAATCGACATGATTTCAGTCGAGCCGAGCTCGAACTACTGAAGTAGATTATCTTGGACATTGAGCTTAGCTGTAAAATTATTAATTTGTAAAGCTCTCGAAACTTGCCGAAGTTGTAAGTTGTAACAATGTAAAATTTACCATTCGTATAATCTACATAATCATCACACATTCAAATCAAGATTTGGACAAATATTTTTTTACATAATCATTACATACTCAAATCGAGCAAGTCAAATTATATAATCTAACATTTATTAGGAGGAAATGAATAGTACCTTTTTAAATTGGGTATATTAATTTATTAAACATAGCAAAACAAAAGGGCAATGCTTAGCGTAGTGGTTAGCCTACACTATTCCATTCTATACGTCCCAATTTCGATTCCTGTAATCTACGAGTGTTCATTTTTTTTTCTTTGAAAATTTTAATTTGTGGCTGTAGGATTTTTTTATGTGATTATTATTCTATTAAATAATTGTTTCATTATAACTACCAACAAAAATGTTCAGGGTGTAAATGCGGACACACACGTAATATGGGACCTTATTTTATCCATGTTTCTATATAAATCTTACTGTAATACAATACTTTTTTACGTATATTTTTTGAAAGCATAATACTAAAATGATACATGTCGTAAGCTATAAAATAGATCATCATCGTTATAAATTTAAAACACTTCAGTCTTTTTTTTTTTTTGAAAAGGAATTTAAAATGTTATTGTTTATTAGATACCCCTTATAAATATTACAGTATATCGTAAATATTATTCTTTATTCTCTTAAATAAGATTTTAATGAATGTTAGTTTATATATTTTTTATTCATAAATAATTCTATTTAATCATATTAAAATTTCTACACTTTATATTATGTATAATTTAATAATTCTCTTTCTTAGTATCTTTTTTTTTATTTAAAGAGTAGAAAGATGAACATAAATTAAGATTTGACATAATGATATATAACCAACATCTTTATTGTTTGTTACCCGCAGCACCGCGCGGGTACTCATAACTCGTTGAATTAAAAGAACAAGTCGAGCTAAGTCGAATATAAAGTATCAAGATGAGTAATACGAACATTGATTAATATTATTATCAAATATTACTAATTTTACATTAAAGTTTGCAAATGTTGTTATAATTTAGCTGTAATTCATGATCCTAGCGTACGTAGGGTCACAATTTCTACATTATACTTTACAAACTTTGATATGATTTAGCAATTATGGTTCAATCTGAGATCTGAGCCAAAGTCCAACTGTGTATTTATATCTCTACTTAGATTAGATAAATCTTACAAGAAATATACAAGTTTGAAATTTTATTTATAAATCGGAAATTAATCAAACCCTAAAACTTTATGGTTATAATAATGGTGACTCTGATATTACTATAAGGTTTTTGCACCATTTTCGATTAATTAAAAATATTATATTGATTTTTACTGCTTTCAAGTTCACATAGTGGAAAAAGGTTTCTTTAATAGTTTTATATCAAATACCTTGTGAATCTGGTCCAGAGTTTTAATCAATAAGAACGTGTATTCTACATGTTAATTATTAAGTAGAGTTAATTACAATTTTGGTCCCTGTGGTTTACACAAAATCACTGATTTCGTCCTTGTGCTTCATTAATTACGGATTTAGTCCTTGTGCATTGCCAATTGTTTCAATCTTAGTCCAACCGTGAACCAAATGTCTAATTAGACGTTAAAAAGGCTCACGTGCCCATCATGTGAGGGCATTTATGTCATTACACCTCTTTTGTTTACGTTATAGACTTAATCAATCACTTAGACTTTCACTTTTCGTCCTGTTAGTTGATTTCTCCCACCCCAAAGCAGAGCCTTCCCTCCATTTTCTTTGATCGAGCTTCAAGAGAACAAACCCTAATTTTGTGAACATGGTGATGCAGGCTTGGAGGATTAGGCATAAACATGAACCAGAGTATGAGTGTGCAAGTTTATACGGTGAGTTTTTACACAAAATTGCAACCAAAAACTATATTTACGTGTGTTTGACTAACATTAGTTTCGTGTTCCATTACAGAGGGATGTGACGAGGCATTCTCAATCTGTGTTCACCATGGAGGGGAATTTACAAATGCTCCTGGTAGGATTTATAGAAAAGGTCAGATAACCTATGTAGATTACTTTGACATTGATTGTTTCTCAATCCTTGAGTTTAATGAAGTAATGGTAGACCTGGGGTATGTTGATGGTGGGAAATTGTACTATCATTTTCTAAAGCCTGATCATGACCTTGATTATGGATTACATGCATTTGGGAATGATGCTGATTGTCGTGAATTCTCAAAGTATATTGTGAACCATAAGTTGATGCATGTCTACATTGAGCATTATATTACTAAACTAGACACCTACTTTACTCCCACCAAGTCTGGTGTAGTTATTAAGGAAATAGATGATGGTCCTGATATTATTGTTAAACAAAGGAAAAAGAGTAAACAATTATGTTTAGAGTGGATTGAACCCCCTGTTGTTGAGCCTAATTCTGGTGCTAGTAATGAAATGAATGGAGTTGGTGTTAGTAGCCAGTCTAAGGGCAAGGGTGTAGCACAAGAGTATGAGGATCATCTGAATGTCTTATTTGATGATGATTTCTTTAATTTTGATCCCTTTTTAGGTGATACAAACTTAGGTGATTCTTGTTACGAAAAAGGGAAACAAGTTGAAGAATCTGAGGAGAGTGAAGAGAGTGGAGATAGTGAAGATGATAGTCAAGACAGTGACTATATTATTGATGATGAGAATGAGATATTTGATGTAACAGTTGACATGAGAGATTTTAATTTAAACATAGATGAAGATATGGAGTTCATGGGACAAGGAAGAAGGAATCAAGATGCAAATGTGAATGATCAAGATTATGATGTTGAGATTATTAATAATGATGAATTCAGTTCTGGTGATGAGAGTGGTGATGAAATTGAAAACAAAAGGTCAAGGAAGCTTAGGGAGCTACAAAGGCAGGGTAAGGAAAGTTGTTTTTATGTTGGTCAATTGTTTGCTAATTCAAAGGTTGTGAAAGAGTTGATAAAGAAACATGTTGTGGATACTAGAAGAGATATCAAATTAGAAAAGAATGATAAAACCAGAGTTATGGCTGTTTGCATGGGTAGTTGTCCAACTTTCACTGATGACACTCAATGCAGTCAAAGTGGACCCCAGGGCAAGAGTGTAGGACCATTAAAAAAGGGCAAATCTGTAAAATCACCAACTTGTCCATGGGCTTTGTTGGCTTCTAAATTAATTAACTCAGAAACATGGCAAGTAAAGACATATCTACCACAACACAAGTGTCTAAAGTCAAGAAAGGTTAGGGCTTGCACAGCAGATTTCCTTTCAAAAGAAGTACTTAACTTGGTTCAAGTTAACCCCAAGATACCTGTGAATGCATTACAAGAGCAACTACAGCAGAAGTTTCAGGTGGGTGTTTCTAAAATGAAAGCATATAGGGCAAAGGAAAAGGCTACAACTTACCTTAAAGGGGATCATATCTCACAATATAGTATCTTAAGGGATTATTGCATGGAGTTGAAGAAGTGTAATCCTGGGTCTACTATAAAGATTGATGTTGAACCTGCTCATAATCCTGATTCGACATGTAGACAGTTTAGGAGAATTTATGTTTGCTTGGGTCCACTAAAGAGGGGGTTTAAAGCATGCAAGAGGGATTTTCTTGGGTTGGATGGATCATTCATGAAAGGACCATATCCAGGCCAGATATTGACAGCTGTGGGACTTGATGCAAACAATGGTATCTACCCTTTGGCATATGCAATTGTTGAGGCAGAGTCAAAAGCTAGTTGGACTTGGTTTCTAAGATGCCTTGGTGATGACCTGGATTTGTCTACACAATCAAACTTTACTTTCATTAGTGATAGATAGAAGGTGCAACATTCTGTTCTTTTAATTCAAACTTTAATTTATTTTTCAGTTTATGTTATACTAACATTCTTATTTTACATGAATAGGGGATTTTACCTGCCATAGAAAGTTTGTTCCCTTGAGCTGAACATAGATTTTGCATAAGGCACATACATGAGAACTTCAAACAAAAGTGGAAAGGGAAAACATACAAGGATTTACTCTGGATGTGTGGAACAGCAACAACTGTACAAAAGTTTGAACAATCAATGTCAAACTTGAAGTCATTCAATCAAGATGCAGGTAAGTGGCTCTCTGAAATACCACCTCAGCATTGGGCTAGATCTCACTTCACTGGTAGGGCTTGCACAGATTTGTTGTTAAATAACATTTGTGAAGTATTCAACAAACAGTTAGTTGATGGTAGGGACAAACCAATTATTACATGTTTAGAGTACATTAGGGAGTATTGTATGAGACGGATTGCAATTGTGCAAAAGGTGATTGACAAAACAGAAGGCCCTCTTACCCCAACAGCTAGTAAATTATTAGAAAAATTAAGAAGGAGGTTGCACAATACTCTGTTATATGGAATGGTGGGTGCAAGTACCAAATTAGTGGACCTTGGTTGGACCAATGTGTTGTTGATGTAACTGCTAAGGAATGCACTTACAGAAAATGGGAGATCACTGGAATCCCTTGTATGCATGTGGTTGCTGTGATATGGAACATGTCATTAAATGGTCAAGATGTGGGTATACCTGAAACATGGGTTCATCCAGTATACTGGTTGCAGACTTGGAAGGATACTTATACTTTCAAAATAAATCCAATCAATGGAAGAGATATGTGGCCACATTCAGACTGCCCAACAATACTCACTGCACCAAATCATCACAAGCAGATTGGAAGACCAAGAAAGAAGAGAAGAAGAGGGATTGATGAGGTTGATTCACTAGACAATGGAGGGAAACTGTCAAGGGCTATGAAGACTGTGACATGTGGGAAATGTAAGAAGCAAGGCCACAATTCAAGAACATGCACTGGGCAAGGATCAAGCCAAGCAACCACTGCTGCACCACCATCTTGATTAATGTACTGTTTGGTCATGTTTGAACCATATATTTAGTTTGGTGGAAAATGTCTTTTGTTGAACAATCTATTATGTAGGTCATGTTTGGTTATGTAATCCTTTTGTTGAACAATATATTAAGAAGTTCAGTTTGGTTATATGAACAAACCATACTTCACTTAACACAGTCATCATAAACACAAGACTTAAACAAACCTAACAACTACAAACTAGGAATACAACACACAAACCTAACATGATCAAGCCATACAACACACAAACACTAATTACGGATGTAGTGTTTGACTTTGAAATACACTTTCCCTTCAATTCTTAGAGTTTCTTCATCAATGATGAACTTGAACCATGTCTTGGGGTCAAAGTGGCCAGCATACATCAACCAGTCAAAGTCCCCCTTCATCACAACATGGTCAGGTGCTGGTTTATCAAGCCTCTTATCACCATAAGCCTTCAAAGTCATAGGATGAAGACAACCTTTCACTATAAGAGTGGCACTGTCATCAGCATGAAGGTCATGGATCTTTACAAAAATAGCAGGTATAGTCTGCATAGAAAGAAAGAATCTGAATGAAGAAGTACAATACTTTACAAAACATTACAACAACTTGCAATTTTTTTAATCTTACCAATCTACCAGATTTCCTCACATGCTTCTCAATCTGAATGAAGAAGTACTTATCTGCTGCTGGGTCATCCATTTTCAAATTGGTGTGTGGAATGAAGAATACATTCACCCTACTTATAGGGGATTTGGCCAGATTCGGGCATAGCAAGAAGACAAACAAAATTGAAAAGTGAGATATCAAAGAATCTTGAACAGGAGCATTTCAGGGAATATTGTATCAATTCCAAAGTCATTTCCTTTTATATTTCCCAAATCACAGATAAAGTACAAAAGGATAGAAAGTGATGGGAAATTACAATCTTGAAATGAACAAAAGCATGGCACCACTGCCACCGTACATTACAAACTTGAATTGAAAAGAAGGTTAAGCATAAATTACATAAAACACAAAACATATCCAACTTAATATGAGATACATCTTCATTCTGCTAAGCTTAACTTCAATCTCTTTCAATTTTGCTTCTACCGTGTTCTTGGACTTCAACAACCCAGGGATTACCTCACAAGAACGAGGACACATAGGTGGATCAACCCAACCTATGAACTTACAATTTGAGCATCGGACTGGGCAAGAGTAGAATCGCCTACCAGGGTTTTCGTCGTCCATGATGTGCACACGATTGCATGTCTTCCACAACCACAAATCACCATGGCAAACCTCCTTCAAAGTCAATTTTGAGCTCTGTAAAATGAAGAGAGAGAGAGAAGGTATTAATCGAGAAAGAAACAGTTGAATAAAGGTGAGAGTGATGATATAAGTAGGTGTAATGACATAAATGCCCTCACATGATGGGCACGTGAGCCTTTTTAACGTCTAATTAGACGGTTGGTTCACGGTTGGACTAAGATTGAAACAATTGGCAATGCACAAGGACTAAATCCGTAATTAATGAAGCACAAGGACGAAATCAGTGATTTTGTGTAAACCACAGGGACCAAAATTGTAATTAACTCTATTAAGTAAGTAGAAGAATAAAGTAAAAGGATTTGATAACCATTGTGTAGTTGGTGGTGCATCAAGCTTTATCATATTAATCTTTGAAGACAATAGAATACAAAGTTATATAATTATTTCCTTGTTAATATGTCATGGGTTTAACTATTACTTGAGTCACACGACTACCAAAACCTAAAACACATTCTTTCTTCCTCATCTCGCGTTGTCTTCACAAGGATCCTAGGGTTTCGGTTTTTTTCTTCTACTGAACCTGCAAAAAGAAGGTTGACCAAGCTAGATTACCCCAGTAAAAAAGGATACTATGCTTAAATATCTAGTGTTATACAATAGATGAAATCAATACTTAGTGCAACCCAAGTTTTCTCTAGCCAAGAGCAGTTTTTGGTAGTTATTCTAATTTTTTAAGTTAATTGTCCAAATGGTCCTTTAACTTAGGGGTTTCTGCCATTTTGGTCCTTTAACTTTAAAAGTGGTACAAAGCGTCCTTAAACTGCCATTTTCATGCTGTTTTGGTCCTTATTAATGTTAGCCGTTAATTTAGTCTGTTAAGTCAGGGGTATTTTTATCATTTTACCATTTTTTCTTTTTCTAATAATAAAAAACCATCAGATTCTTTTTTCTTTTCCTTTCTCTCTCTCTCTCTCTCTCTCTCTCTCTAACAGAGTCTGCAAGTTCTTGAACTCCTCTAAAAGCATCAAAGCCATGACATCAACTCACTCTCTGCCTCTCTCACTCTCAACTTACCCAGCACCGCCGCCACCACCACTGTTGGACACCGCCACTACCACCGTTTGACACCGCCACCGCCCAACGCCGCCACCGCCGTTGGTTTTCTCACACTACCACTATGAAGAAAACCCTAATACGAGCACCACCGTATCTCTCTCTCCACTACCGCCGTATACCTCCACTACCACCGTGAAGAAAACCCATGTGAAACCTCCACTGCCACCACCGAATTCCTCCTCCTCCACCACCACCAACAACACCACCGTACTCCACCAAACCCATGAAACCCAGATCTAAAAAGGAAACTTAGATCTAACAAAGTATCAATGAAATCCATGAAACCTTCGAATTTGGGGGTTTTACGGTACTCACGCTACATCACCGTACTCCACCTTCTTCATCATCGATTTGAGGTTTTTTTTTTCAGATCCGATTTGTTGATTCTAAGGTTTTCTTTTTCTGATCTGAGTTTGTATGTGGTGTTGGTGATGTGCAGTGGTGGTGGGTATGTGTGTGTATGGATGGATCCGAAACAACCCACATGATTCTTCTTCTTGGTGTGTGGTGGTGGCTGTGGCCGGAAAATGTGTGTGGTGACCGGAAATAGAGGAGAGAGAGGGAGAAAGAAGTTGTGGTGGTGGCTGTCTTAAAGTGTAGAGAGAAAGAGTCATGAAATAAACCTGTTGGGAGAGACTAAAAGAGGAAGAGAGAGATTTGAGGATGAGACAGAGATGTGGCGGTGGTGGAATAATATGGTGGTGGTGGTGGTGGAGTCTGTAGAGAGAGAGAGAGTGTAAGAGAGAGACTTGTAGAGAGAGGACAGATGTGGAGAGAGAGGGGGACACGTGGAGAGAGACAGAGGAGACACATGAACAGATGAGAGAGAGAGGGGAGACACATGGACTTTAAACTTTGACAGCCTTGGAATTTGAAGTTGACTTTGACTCTCAGTTAGTAATTAATTTATAAAATAAATAAAAATAAAAAGTAAAAATATAAATACAAGGGTAAAATGATCATTTTACCAATTTTAACGGAAAAAGTTAACGGAATCTGTTAGAAAAGACCAAAAAGACATGAAAATGGCAGTTTAAGGACGTTTTGTACCACTTTTAAAGTTAAAGGATCAAAATGGCAGAAACCCCTAAGTTAAAGGACCATTTGAACAATTAACTCTAATTTTTTTTTTTGAATTTAAAGGTTTTAGAAGAGCGGTTACTACATAACTTGGTATTACATTAACACGTTTAAAATTTTCAAAAGATGTAAAAATAATTCTTTGTGGTACTTTGTCATACCCAAAAAAGAAATCAAAATCTCACGCACAATGATCCATAATAATTTAAAACATATCACCCGTCAATCAATTGCCATTTGAATTCATGTTTATCATAGTGTGATCACCTATAAATTCACCATCACTTGAGCATCACTACGTGAACTACTACGACTTTAAAACAAAACTGATTTAAGATTATGTGACATACGTAATAAATATAATAATGCAAAGAAAAATGATATATCATTCTAATTTTTTCCTATTTATCCTCCTATTTCATTTCTTTAATGTTTACAAAATTGATCACATGATTTAATTCATGGAGTTGCATGTAAACCCTTGTTTTGAAGTCTTCCATCGATGACCAGAAAGCTTGTCCCAAAAAGAATGTTGTTAGAAAGTGTAGCTTCTAGTTTGTCCCTATAAATGCGAAAAGGAAAACACAACAATTAATAACATACACTTCATCATTTACCACCAACACATCAAACAATGTATTTTTTTTCTTTGCCACACTTCATTCTTGTTTTTATTACTTATTTTATAGACTCGTTTTCCTTTTTTTTTTCTTTTTTTTTTGCTACAAAATATAAAACGCGAAACATAATCAGAGTATCATTTAAAAAAAATCACGAAAAGGCGTTGTCAACTTTTCACGTACACTTATTTTATGCAAATATTTCATATAAGAATCTAATATCATTACATACTAGCTTAAATCATTTTTATTTAATTGCTCTGATTATTTATGAAAACTCTATCACATCTTCCTGGCTCTTTCATTCAAAAGTCACTACATTGTTATATAAAAAATGAAATAATACAGATATATATAACATATATCTAAGAGAGGATGTTATAAAGGACGTGGGCAAGCGTGATCAAGCCATTAAGACGTGATAGCCGTCCGATCTCCAATATAATCACCGTTTGAAGGCTCTTTGCATTAAGATATATATACGATCATGTCTGTGAATGCAAATGTGAATTTGAATTTTTTTAACATTTTCACACGTAGTTAAATGGCTATAAATAAAATAAAATAAAATATTCTTTCTATTGAGACACACTATCTTTAAAAAAAAAAAATACAATATTTACTTTTACAAATTACTCGCATCATTCTTCTTTTCTCTGTTTATAACTTATATCTTCAAACCAATTTCATATCGTAAAAAGTTGTTGTGAATAACTTTTAGTTAAACAATAGAGTGAGTATTATAATTAGAGCTATTCTTAACTTAAAATAGCAGATTCACTTGTATATTTGTTGGAGAGAATGATATACTATGTTTCAACACAACGTGAGAGTATATTGACCTTTAAAGTAATAAAGAATGAGTATAGCTGTTATTTAATATGATTATAATAATAAATATTAATTTATTATAATAATTTTATTACGTTCATTTTATTTACACCTCATACCATATACGTATGTACAAATGCATACATACAGTTAATGGAAAGGGAGATGATTTGCATACAAAAAACATTTACCATACATAACAAAATATATGTGATTGGACACTAATACCCTTAAACATGTGGATGATAAAAAAAGTTCACAACTTTATAAGAACAAAAATATTATGATTATTGTGTATGACAAATGTTTGTTGTGTACATATTATCTCGATCCCTAATAGAAAAGTATCTGAAAGCAAAAAGTGTTGACAAAAGGTATTTAGGAGTTGTGCTCCATTATTAGACGGTGGCCACATGTCAAGTTATGGTTTGGTGATTTATCTTTCTCAGACTACTTTTTGGTGGTTATACGTAGGCTAGCTTTAATTAATTATTATTACAATTTTCAATTAAACAAATACACAAGGTTTAATTTCTTAAGTTATTTTTTAAATAGCTAAAATATAAATAACTTTTAACGTGATAGCCTAATTTTATTTTTATACCTTAGTTCACGTTTTAATATATTTTACTTATTAATAATTAATAAAATTTAAGTTGACAGCTTTTATGGAGATATAATTTGTATTCAATAGAAATTGCATATGGCTAATGGATTTGTAACAATAAAGTTATATAATTGCCATGTATAACAAAATAATATTAAGTATAAATTAACACCGAAAAGAAAACATGTTCACGTATTCTATCAACAATTACTGCCCTATTATTATTATTAATATTATTATTATTATTATTATTATTATTATTATTATTATTATTATTATTATTATTATTATTATTATTATTACATAGCATAAAAAAGTACTCTTTTTGCCTCAGCAATTGAGGAAAGAAACATTCCAATCGTGGAAAAATCAGTCTTGCTATTGAACTAATCGGTTTCTAGTTCAGTAAAAGAAAGAAGCCTTGATCCCAAGACTAGCTGCGGATTCTTCCTTTTACCAAAAAGTATATAAAAGAATGATAGCTTCATCAATGAAAGCCAAAAATGTAAATTAAGGAGGCCCCAATGGATTTGCCTCATTTGCAAGGCATTTAAGCATATTAAATACGTTTCATTTTCTTTGAAATTTGACCATATAATCATTATCATTGAACATAAAAAGAGTTACGAAGTCGTGAGTTTGAATCGAAACGGGACGATAACTCATAAAACGTGGATATTTGACTGAAAATTAGGGATGTTTGGGATTGCATTAAATTAGTTTTTAACCTTTTACAACTTGTAAACGTTAACAATAATCATTCTGTAAACGTGATTATGTGTTTTTATTCAACGAAATCGAAAGAAGTAGAAATGAGAAACTACTCGATAACATATTGTGAATTATTGAAGTAATGAAGTGAAATAAAAACTTTCGATTAATCAAATCTCCAACAGAAAAGGCAATAACATATAAATCATGAAAAACAATATATAGTAACACTAAGTAAACAGTTGCTAAACCGAAAAAGTCTATAGTAACACCATCAAAAGGTGTCACTAAAGCTCTTTGTGACGACTTCTTAGTGGCACTTTTTTTAATCTGCCCCAATTTGGATTTTTGAGGAACGAATTAGAGAAATTTGATTTAGTTTGAGAATGTGTGGCTGGTAAACGAGAATCGGTTTTTCTCAAGGAACAAAATGTTTCGTTAAATATTCAATATGAAGGTCTCACACGATCTATTTTCATTCAAAGAAGAGATTCTAATCAATTGAAAGGATCTTCTAATCAATCCAGAGATCATTTTGATTCCAGTAATAATACGGGTTCAAAATATCACATATAGATTAGTCAAAAAGAGATTCTACAACTATATGACTTTTTTTGTAAGATTATTGATTTTATTTTTATGTAATATATAAATTTTAGAATTCATTCTACAACCTTATAATTATTATAGGGAATTATAGGGGTTTGAGATTCTCGTTTTTATAATTCTCAACCCTCTAGTCTCGTTCGGATGAGGGGATTATTAAAAACATAAGCCCCAAAATAAAAGTCTTTTCAAGTAGTTTATGACTTGGGCTTGGGATTAGGATTACCAATTAATCAGCCACAGCCTCAGTTCCAGCCTTAACCCCAACCCGTTTCACCAAATATACCCAATGTAATATTGTGATCGCAAGATTAGATAGAGATTATGTATTAAGATTTTAGCGTGTTGAAGTACTGAAGTGGAAGATTTTCATGATAATTATTTTATGGGTCACTTATTCTACAAGCTAGCTAGTATAATCTTTTCATTTTATTTTAATATTATTTGCACATGTATAATGTTTTAATTCATCAATTAAGTCAATTAAGATCGTATAGAACCGGTATCTATCTTACAATCTTATATTCAAGATATATATATATATATATATATATATATATATATATATATATATATATATATATATATATATATATATATATATATATATATATATATATATATATATATAACATCCCATTTATGACTTTACTAGCCGAAAAACTAAAATCTCATGCTCGAAATTAATTAGATATTAACAAGACCTAAAAATAAAATGTAATAATCCATCTCATTACTAAATTATTCATTTTTCTCTTTTATCATTATTGTACTCTAGTCCATGAAACATGTCTTAAAGTTTTATGAAAGGAAATTCAACTTATGATTACTAAGTTATTACTGTTTAATCTTACTATATATACACACAACGGTAGGCCATTATGTTACTTAATAATCATGTATGGTTATTAATATTTGTCGAGGATGGACAACTAAGCACTTAACATTAATCCTTCTATATTAATTAAAAACGAGTGTATGTACCCCGCATGTTGCAGCAAGAAACAAACAAAAGTATAAATATTTAGAAATAAAATAATTTTAGGTGCATTTTCACCATTTAATTGTAATTCAAATAAAATTCAAGTTGAATTTATTCATATTATGTTTATCATAACATTTAACATTATTAATCTTTATTAAAGTTCATATTAAATTTAAGATTAGGTGGATTTAATACAACTACTGTACAAAGAAAAAAAAGAAGGATTAACTATTAAGATTACTTTTCAAATGGCTAGTAGTCCATTGATATCAAGGTATATAAAAGGTATTTTCTATGACGTATAATTTCAAGTTTTACTATGAACAAAAAATGAAAGTTAAAGAGTAGATTAATGTGTTCCTATTTTCTGTTAT
The DNA here is from genome assembly GCA_947179395.2 of Pulicaria dysenterica. Classification (NCBI taxonomy): domain Eukaryota; kingdom Viridiplantae; phylum Streptophyta; class Magnoliopsida; order Asterales; family Asteraceae; genus Pulicaria; species Pulicaria dysenterica. The sequence goes on from OX359288.1 coordinate 81,944,150, forward strand.
TAAAAAAATTGTAGTGAATTTGATAAATTTTTAACTTAATTACTAACTATAAGTCGATGAACTAATGCTTACATAAAAAGGGAGCACGTCTTAAAAAATAAAATAAGTATATAATTTTAAAAGTAACATTTAATTGAATGTTTAGATTTCACTACAAGAAAAATGATTTTTAGAGACCACAAAAGTCGTCCCTAAAAACCAAAAAGTCGTCCCCAAAGGTTTTTAGGGACCATGGTCGTCCCAAAATCCTCCGTGCCCAAAAATCCGTCCCTGAAAGTTTCTTTTGACACCACATTGTGTGGTCTCTAAAAATTTTCACCTTTTGACACGACATGTCGTCCATAAAACGATTTTTTATTTTAATAATTATTTACTATTTGTGACCACATATTGTCCCGAAAAGTATTTAATTATTTAATCAAATATTACTTTTAGGCACCACTTGCGGTCCCAAAAGGTAAATAATAACTAATTCAGGTTTTTGTTATTTTTTAATTTATTTCACACACTACTAACAAATCACAAATACAACTTTGTAAAACATAAACCAATGCCCAAATTTAATAACATTCTAGATTAAATAATGTTTGAAATTATTAAACTACCAAATCATCATTAATGTTTAAAGTTTTTAAACTAACTACTACTCATCATCATCTAATGTTTAAACTTTTTTACTAACTACTACTCATCATCATCTAATGTTTGATGTTTTGAAACTAAATACTACTTATCATCATCATCGTTCGAACCTTCCTCATCAACGCTAGATTGTTGTGATTTTTGTTTTTCCATGTGGGCAATGAAGTGGTAGATAAGGAAGAAATCATAGCGTCTTGCGCCCCGTTAAGATTTCTGTCCCCGTCCGATGTTGTGACCCCGACGCTCACCGGATACCTTCTTAAAAACTTCTTGCTCGTTTATTGACGATGATCCATCCGGGTTAGATGATGAGGCTTGTTGAGTTTGACTTTCTAACTCGGCAACCAGCTTCTCTTGAATTTTAAAACGAGGATGATTAGCAATACGAATTATCAATTCACAAATTTATCAAATGTATATTACTTGCATAATCTAAAATACAAAACTTAAATAATTAATACTTACATAACCATCTTTTTCTTGCTCATTTACCCACCCATTCGTTGACTTATAATGCATGTCATGCCAATTATCTATTGCACTTAGAATTTTCTGTTTCTCGGGATTCATCTGTTAGAACATAATAAATGATATAACTAATTAGATGATCTTACCTTGTCCCGATGCTTGCCGTGTAATAATGTGTAGAATACCTATTCACACAAAAAACAAAAATAGCCCCATGTTACTAACAACAAACAACCCTACATCAAACAATCCACATTAATATCATATAATGCATTCATCTTAACACCAAACGGGTCAAAAAACACACTTATCATATTCTAAACAAATAGCCCCACAATAATAACAACAAACAGACTTGCATTTACCTGCAAAACAGCCCTATGTTATATTACCAGCAAACAGCCTCACAGCAAACAATCCACATTAATATGATGCATTCAATGTGTTGTTCTTAACATCAAAAGGGTTTGCTACATTAACATATAAATTAGAAGATATAAACAGATTGAGAATATAAAAAACATGAAAACTAAAAAGCAACTCACGTGTTTCACAAGAAGTAGGTATCCTACACAAACGCTGATCGAGGGGGTCACCACCACCACCACAATCTCCACCATGCTCACGAGCCACGGCAGCACACATGACTTCACAACATAAGTGTTATAAAGTGCATAAACATTTAAAATGTAAATGATTAGAAACTACAATGAAATTACAACAATGCACAAAGGATTTCAACAATTCCTAATAAATAAAAATACAATAATGATAGTTGATAGTGATTTGGATTAATAGAATCATTTAAGCCATTCTACAATTAAAAAAGTAAATAGCAAGATATCAATCAGTACCGTCACTAGAAAAGTATCCTTCATGATCGACATCAACATCATCCAGATCGTCAATTAATTCATCTTCATCCAAATCAGCTTCTTCATCTTTATCCACAATTGTTAGTTCAGAAAGGAGAGCTCGATAGAACTTGATTAGGGCAGGCACAATTGTTAGTTCAGAAAGGAAAAATCAATTGACAGAAGTAAAGAGTAGTCTAGTTGAAAATTAAGGATTCTCTTACCGATTAGGTAAAAATAGAACGAGCGACGGTGCTCGACGATTACGGACCGGCAACGAGCAACATTTAACGATTAGGGAAGAATGACCGGCGGTGATTCTTCGGGAAAAACTACCGGTGGCGATGCTTCTGTAAGAACGAGCGACGGTGCTTCTTAGGGAAGAACGACGACGTCGGTGATTACTTCGGTGGTCCGGGGCAAAGCAAATCGGAGAAAGGGGAAGGGGAAATCAGCCGCTGTTTTGGAAAAGGGAGAGGGGGAAATGATTTTTATTAAATATGTTGATATCTTAAATTGATTTTAGGGGGGAGATTTCCTTTCAAAAGAGTTTTAGTGAACAAATATATAAAAAATTTTATATTTACTAACTTTTTAGACACCAACAGTTGTGTCTAAATAGGTGAAAATATTGGCGGCCACTTTAATTTTGGGGGGAAAGTTCCCGCTATGATTTTTTGGGACCATGTGTTCTCTCGAAAACTTGAAATTTTTTTATTTATGTGAAAAGAGAATTAGGGACAATCAGTGGTGTCAAAAAGTATACTTTTAGAGACCATAATATGTGGTCTCTAAAAGATTGGTCCCTAAAAATCACATTTCTTGTAGTGTTTCTATAACCTAGGAAAAAAAGAATTAAATAAAAACCTTCACTACGCTATTATCTTGAACTAATTCTTATAATAAATAAGTATTCAATATTAAATTAATATTTGATAAAGGTTATAGAATTAAAGTTAATTTAATACTTCTATTCTTCTAAAATAGAGCAAAACTATAGGCAAAAGCGAAAGACATATGTAAGCAGGATGCTTTGGTAAAGTAAAAAAAAAGTTGATAGGTATGTGAAACTTGCAAGGATGGGAAAAAAACAGCAATTGATGAATGTTGCAGGAATAGAACACGTACGTGCCATCTCCCTCATATGCATGAGGCATAACCAGCTGCTCTACAAATCACATTTGGTAGGAAGTTGCTTATTATATATATATATATTAACAGGATTGATAATTATTATATATATATATATATATATATATATATATATATATTATATAATAATGCGTCGGCGAGTGAAAACAAAAAAAAAAATCATATTTCCAATCTACGTACGAACTCCTACAAGTAATTCAATTGAATTGGATCGAGATCAAATGGACTTAGACTATTGATAGATTAGTTTATTATTACTACCCACGTAATACTACGGTGATAAATTGTTTTCACTCGATAATATGTCGTTTTATAAAATATAAAGGTATAATATTTGGAGAATAGTTTCTTTAGGGTAACATGCCGTTGTATATATAGAGTGGTATGGATTACGGAGGAGGTTGAGTGAAAGTAAGGTTGAATGGGGATACCACCATTGTATAGAATTGGGTGGGTTGTTATCAATTTTAATAATATAGACCTCATAAATTTAATATGCATCTCTCATTTATTTAATTTTTTTAATATTATGTGGACTTTAATGGAGTGTGGAGATTAAATGATAAAATTGTATATATAGTGGAATGTTGATGTGACAATCCATTAAACTCTTGCGAAGTAGTATGGTCTAGAGATGCTCTTAAGGGCATTGGTAAATCCGCAATGCTATCATTACGAGCTCATTTTAAGGACACAAACCACCACCACAAGCTTGTTGCACGTTATTGCCGTTGCAACCTATTCGTAATTTGATCGTTATGGAGCACGTTGTGAAGGCGTGAAGCTAGTAATGAGCGGAGGTTGATTTTTTTTCTCAACATGTGGTTATTTACAAGAAACTAGTGCTGAGGTAGCGATTAGTAATATATGGTAGTAATGCATGTTGTGACTGCTAGTTATTAGATAAGTTAATGATGTTGATGTAACGATTATTGATGATAATGATAACCGCGGATGCTCTATTAGTACTTTTTTTACCATCAAAATACAGATACACAACCCACTAAACTATACGTACTTATACCCATAACGAGCCTTAAAACTCTAACCAAGAGAGAGAGAGAGAGATAACAACACATTAATACGTACCGCTAGGTCAAATTAAGGTCCTATTCTAATAGTTATTATATGTAAGCTTACAACATAACAAGCTAGGTATACATTTATACAAGTTCATCCTCTTAATCTTTGAAACAAACCATCGTACGTATGTGGTTTATTTAATTATTTTTGTCGTTTTTAAAATGAATGGTTAGTTTTGTCGATATATAAACTTTTAAGTGCATGAACCTTATATATCATGGAAAAAAATATGTTAATACACGTCAGTTTCCAAAAGATATTGTAAAATTGCGAACTCATATCACAAAAGAGACGTATACATAAGAGTTACAATAGTTTCTCCAAAACCATGTTCTCTTAGATATATTTTAATTTTTTTTATTACTATTATCTAAGCAACAAATATTATAACACAATAGACGTCGTTGTTTAATTGGTCCGTCCGTGGACAATGCTTTTATTAAAAATATGGAGTATGACATAACTTAAAGAACAATAATTAATTTTATTTGATTAACCTTCAGATTGCTCCAACAGATATAAATAATAAGCATAACTTTTTTATAATTTTTATACTATATTGTTTTTTTCCCTTATATTAATTAGAATTTTAAATAAGTTTATCGATCATAAGGTTTTTTTAGCTTATAGGCTTATCGATTTGTGTTTATAGATTTATATAATTAAGTCATAAGTCAAAATTACGATTGATCTACTAATATACCTTATAAGCATTACTATCCTTTCTATCCACCAAGTATTTCGTTAATTAGACATGCATCCAATGTTATATGTCTATGCTTAATAGAATATTGTGTAATAAATCTAAAAGTTATCACATAAAGAAGTGCAAAAATATGTTAATATAAATTTTAATCAGAAATTCTTACATTTGTAGTGATGGGCTATCAAAATGTGTACAGGTTATTGATTTTTGAAAATCAATCTTAAAATTGTGTGTAATGTACTATCTGCGATTATAGGTTTGCAGGTTATCTTTAATTTTATTATTTTATTTTATTTTTTAATTTATAATCATTTTTCCGCAATGTAACTTTTGTTGCGGCTTGTACAATCGTAGGTTACAATATATGCAATGTAACTTTTGACAGCAAGAATACAGTTTTTCTATCTCACACTAAATATTAAAATGTGGAAAGTTCGTAATATTTCTATGCGAGAAGTGAGAACCATATCATGCTATATTTGTGTATGTAGAATAGAAAGAGGATCGCCATTCGCTTTGTCATAGTTAGGATAGATGATAATGGTAATTAAAATTGTTTAGCCTTTGAAAAATAAAGAGGTAATTATACCCCGTGCGTTGCGGCGAAGGTTTAAAAATATATGTGACGTGTAGTGAAAGTCTAATTCGACTTATATAAGTAAAGACATTTGTGTATCATTTTTTTAGTACTTGTAATTTGCTATGTGATTTTATGATGAAAATAACTGAGATCTATTTATTAACCAGATTTGATTTTTTAATTCGTTTTTACATAAAAATATAGATCGTTATATCTTATTATAGGGATAAAACCTATAAATTTTAGGGATGATTTCATATATATCTTTCTAAACTTCCGTTATTATGTATATATCCTTTCAAACTTCAATATTACATATATATCATCCTAAAACCTCTAAATTCTCGTATACATCCAAAGATCTAACGAAATCTCGGGGCTGTTGTTTGATGGTGTTTATATTCAGTCTCCCAAAGATCTGAAAGATAGAGTGGCCGAGCATTTTGAGTCTCATTTTAAGAAGAAAGGTCGTTGGGTCAGGCCTCCTTCTGGTAATTTTAAGAGGTTAGCCAAAGTTAGCAAGGAAACCTTAGAGTTGCCTTTCACTCTTGATGAGATCAAAAGAGCGGTGTGGAGTTCTTCTAATGAGAAAGCGCCAGGACCTGACAGTTTCAACCTTACTTTTTTAAATCCAACTGGAACCTGATAAGTGAAGATGTGTTCAACTTTATTCAGGACTTTGAGAAGGGTGTCAAAATGCCAAATCTTGTGAGTGCATCTTTCCTAGTGCTAATTCCAAAGAAATCTTGCCCAGCCTCCTTAAAGGACTTCAGACCAATATCATTGGTTGGCAACTTGTATAAGATTGTTACAAAGCTGATGGCAAAGAGGCTTAGCACAGTGATCAATGAAGTGATTGGTGAAACTCAATTTTCTTTCATCAAAGGAAAGCAAATTTTGGTTTGTGTTTTGATTACTAACGAAATTGTGCACTCTCTTAAGTCTCAAAAGAAAGAGGGCTTAATCTTCAAAATTGATTTTGAAAAGGCCTATGATACGATCGAGTGGGATTAAATTATATATGTCCTACACGAGATGAATTTTGGGCCAAAATGGATTGGATGCGCAATGAATTGTATCTGTTCGTCGAGTGTGTCCGTCTTAGTCAACGGCTCACCAACCAGATGCTTTTCTATGAAGAGAGGCCTGAAACAGGGGAACCCTCTAGCCCCACTGATTTTCAACATTGCCGCGGAAGGTCTCAACGTGTTAATGGTTAAAGGAAGAACACTTAATCTTTTCAAAAGGGTAAAGATTGGTCGAGAGCTATCCTATCAGCTGACACATATCCAATTCGCTGATGATACAATTTTGTTCTATCCAAACGAACTGAATATTATGAGAAGAGTGCTCCGCATCTTCCAAATTATGTCAGGATTAAAAGTAAACCTGTCTAAAAGCATGTTTTACCGCGTTAGCATACCCGAGGGGGAGTTGCGGAGGTACGGGGACATGGTGGGATGTAACTGCGGGTCCATACCTTTGACCTATCTTGGTCTTCCTGTGGGCGGTAACCCAAGATCGGTAGCCTTTTGGGAGCCAATGATTACTAGAGTCAAAGAAAGACTGGAAGGGTGGAAGTCGAAATTCCTCTCAAAAGCAGGTAGGACTGTCTAGATCAAATCTGTACTAAATAGTCTTCCCACCTATTTCATGTCTCTATTTAAAGTTCCCGCCGAGGTGATCAAGAGATTGGACTCCATTCGAAGGCATTTCTTCTTGAAAGGGTGTGAGGAAGGAAGAGGGGTTAATCCGGTGGCATGGGTTAAAATAATTAAACCAAAGAAGCATGGCGGTTTAGGTTTGGGCGACCTAAAATCAAAAAACGTGGCATTGTTAGCTAAATGGAGATGGAGGTATGGATATAGTAATCGTTCACTTCTGTGGAAGGAGGGTAGTCGAACCATTATGTCCCAAACATGGAAGAGCATTTTCAATCCGTGTGGAACAAACTCGGAATGGCAAAGGATTCTTAATGATAATATGCAGGTCAGGATTGGCAATGGTCTACACACCAAATTCTGGCATGACCCGTGGGTTAATGGTCTTACGCTGAAAGACGCGTTCCCTAGGATTTTCGCCCTTTAAAAAACAAAGACGGATTTGTCTCTGAGTTTGGAGAGTGGCAAAACGGGGAGTGGTTGTGGAAAATAAACCTTAGACGTCGGGTTTTCTACTAGGAATCCAACGTCTTGGACGAGTTCATGAAACTCATCTACAATCAGAAGTTATCAAGGACCAAGGAAGACTCGCTCTTCTGGTCCGTTTATGGGAACGGATGTTTCTTCTCTAGGAGCTTTATGGACTCTATGTGGAGCGGGGTGGGCTCTCCCAGCCAAGCAATCGCCTGGAAGTACTGGGCCTCACCCAAAGTTCAACTATTATGCTGGCAAATCCTTATAAACAGACTACCAACAAAACATTACCTTGGGCGCATTGGTGTGCTTAGAGATGATGACCTTCTATGCCCTTTTTGCACAAAGGAAGTTGAGTCTCCGGATCATGCATTTTTCTTGTGTGAAAGGGCTTGGCGGATTTGGTCTTCCATCTCGGCATCCTTCGGTATCTCATGGTGCACACCCAAGAGACCTGACGCTTTTGTTATCTCATGGAAAGAAAGCATGGCCAAGGGGTGGGATATGAGCTATGGATGCTAATCTGCTTTGGGACCCTTTGGATGCTTTGGACGGAGATGAATAATAAGATTTTCTCTAACAAGGGGGCCGGAGTAGACGAGGTTATAAACCCAATTTGGATCCGTATCAGCTGGTGGGCTCATGCGAAATGGCCCCGGAAATTCTGTTTACCATTGGACTTGGAAATCAATCCACAACTATGCATAAGTAAGGTGGCGAAGGTAGGGACGGTAGTAGAAGAGCCTAGCTTAGGGCAGGGGGAGAAGGTTTACTTGTGCAAGGTGGATGGGGCGGTATGTAGGCGTACCGGCAACGGGGGCATTGGAGGGATATGGAGAGATCATAAAGGAAAGGCGGTGGGTGCTTTCTCAAAATTAACACCTGTTTCAACGACTATTGAAGCTGAACTTGAGGCTATTTACTATGGTCTTCTTGTGATGGTCAGCTGGAAGAAACGGTATGTAAAAAAGGTTGTGATAGAGACGGATTCCCTTTTGGCAGTGGAATTAATATAAAATGAACGTGATGCTTCGAGCGAATACTTTGATGTGGTGAAAAGAATTAACATACTTCAGAAATTATTCGAGTGGATACTTGTGAGGTATGAAGATAGGGATAGCAATGAGGAAGCTGATTCGTTAGCAAAATCAAGAATATCAAGATCATCCCCGTGGGTTGTGTGGACCTGACGGGGTAAGGCTTTCTGTTATCACTTTCTTTATATGTTTGCAGGTACAAGATTTCATGGTAAAGGTGGGTTCACGGCTTGCAATTCTTGTTTTGTTCTTCGTTCAGTCCTCAAGGTAGTCACGAATGTTCTCAAATCTCTTTTGGTCGGGTATGGGTGTGGGGCTGTGGGCTGTTTGTTTGCATGATCACTGATGAGTGAGTACAAAATTTTTTAAAAGGCTCTGTTGTTATGTATATTATCTTGTGTAGTTACTAACCATATGCAGGTCTTGGAGGTTGAGGAGTTCATGGGTTTTTGCTATATGCCCCAGTGCGCGCGGGGGGAGGGGGGCTTCGTGACAAAGTTATAAGGGTGGTGCTGGTAGGCTTAGAGGATGTGGCTAAAACTCTTTGATCTGGTGTTATATGGTGGCACTTACACATGGCACACAATCACATTGCTTTCCTACATCTCTTAGCCATGGTCATAGGTTAGTATTGGGGGCCATTTCTATGTGCAGGGGGCTTGCACTTTGTTGATGCCAAGGTGTGATAAGGGGGCATTTCAATCCTTGCTCGATTTTCTACGCCATCTTCCCTTAGCCGATGCAAATCCTTTCTTTCAAACCTCAGATCTCGTGGATTATCTGGTATAATGGGCTGGGGTGTGGGGCCTCATGGGCTACTATAGGATGGCACATGTCTGCGGTTTTCATTGGGAGACGTTGGGTTGAAGTAATAAGGGTGGTGGCGGTACGTTTAGAGGTTGTGGCTAATTCTTTTGAACAAGCGCGGTATGGTGGCACAGTTACAAAGTACACACACACATTGCTTTCCCACATATGTAGCCATGGTCATAAGTTAGTATTGGGGTTTTCGTATTCGTGTAGGAGGGTTGCACTTTTTCGACACCCAGGAGTATAAGGGGGGCATACTAATCCTTGTCTTGATTTGCTAGGCATCTTTCTTTAGCCGACACAAATCCTTCCTTCAAGCCCCAGAATTTGCGTTTGGTTTTATGAAATACAGGGTAGAAGCTGGATCTATGTGTAATGCATTTCTTTATGGCACGATAGGAAGAGTATTGTGGAGTTCTGATGTCGCTGGGAGTGGAAGGAGTACTAGTAAGGGTTGAATTGAGCTAAAAGGTTGAGAGTGGATTGATATGATGATGGTATAGGGGATCGTGGTGATGATATGACAAACTTTGCTGACCTTTACTTGTTTTGCTAAATGTGCGTATTGTCTTGCTGGTGACGATATGAAGACGGCGCAGGGGATCATGGTGAGGATATGATGATGAATCATGGAGGAAGAGTAATTGAGTGGAACACTAGCGCATGTCTAGCTTTGTAGGCCTACGTCTGTCTTTGTTGTTTTGTATGAGCTCTATCTTATATTATGGTGTGGGTTTTGTACTACTTTCCTGCTTGTACTTGATAAATCGTTGATAGCAATGAATATATTCAGTTTTGTCGTTCAAAATTTTTTTTTTATTAAATCTTTCTATAAATCAATAATCTTTTTCATCTAATATATTTATTTAATACTTTACCATATTACCTTTTTACTAATAAGATTAAACATATTTTTTAATCTTTTTACCCACGATGAATGTACTGATGGAGGTGGAGATGAATCTGAGCTACCAGTATCGTTTCTTACTTTCCTGTTCTTTATTTGAATTTGATTATACAGTGAAGATATTGTTGTAGCTATCTCCATCGTAGCATCATTTACTTTCTGCTCCGATTTCTTATGTTTATAATGCGATCAATGAACCCTCACCTCCGTTGTTAGAGGAAGTGGCGGCGGAGGCGGAGCCGGCGGCGGCGGCAGTGGAGAAGAAGGATAAGACCCCAATTAATCTAACTCATCAGATTCATATCCCCTTAGGGCTTCCCTTTTTACATTCTTCGACAATGCTTTGAAATGAATGCCTCTTCGAGTTGGTCGACAAAACTGGCGGTAGCGGAGGAGGCATCATCGTCACACGAGATTGTTCTCGACTTTCTAATACATACGGAGTAACCTCAAAAGTATCCACAACAATCTTCTTCACATCGCCAATTCAACCCGACCCGCTTCACTCAACCGTGGTTGTCGGTGATATAGAGGATTCCATCGATGAACACTGATTCAATCCAAATCCATCGCAAGTCTAAAGTACGACGAACTTAGGGTGCCGTGATTTGATAAAATACGGAAACCGATGAATGAAACTGATGCTCACTTGATCACTGTCTTAATCGAATGCTGTGAGGAATCTTGAACCGTGAATTGATCGCGGGGAAGGGGAAAACAATGAGCTTATTGTACCTTGAATTAATTTCATACGAGGCTAATAAAGGGCAATATATTAATCTGATTGTTTGGGGTAAATAGATCAAAATATGTTTACTTATTGTATAAAAGGGGTGATATAGTAAATGATTAAATAAATATATTAGATAATAAAGATTGTTGATTTTTAAGAAGATTAAATAATAGTAATAATATATGTGTTTGGAGATATATATATATATATATATATATATATATATGAGAGTTTAGAGGTTTTAGAAGGATATATACGTAATATTAAAGTTTGAAAAGATATATACGTAATAATGGAAGTTTAGAAGGATATATAAAAAATTATCCCTAAATTTTAATACTAAACCGTTTAAAACTATACTTATTAAAACTATAAAAAGAAAAAACACTCTTACATTTTCTAATTTTTTATACCATTAAGAAAACAAATATTGATAATAATAATAATACCATAAACAAAACAAATTATGGAAGAAGACTTTATAAAAGAAAAGACAAATAAAGGGATGAAAATAAAAGGAAGGCTGAATAAAAAATAAAATAACAAAACTGTTGTGCCAAGAGTTGAAACTCAAGACCAAGGATTTGGGAAAACACATGACATACCACTCTGTCATAATGCATTTTACTAATTGGTTATGGCTGTTTAAAAATGTATACTTTAAAAAACCATTGCAAAAAAAGACCAATTAGTCATTGTTCATAACTTCTGCTTTTTGTTATATATATAAAATATCATTTCATGCATCCAAATAATTCATTTAGACATGCATCAAACGTTTTATCATCATAATCATTGGCCCTTATTATTGTATTCCTTTATTAATTCCATGCATATATCCATATTAATTAGAGTTATTAATCTGTGTTTTATTAAATGTTTGAATGTATGCTTATAAGTTCTTTTAGGTGGCAAGTATGCGTGTGTCATGTATGAAATAGGGATATGATACATTTGGGTTAAGATTTGCCACATTCATTTGAATTTTATTAAGGATGTATTCGGCAACAGGCTTATGAGGAATTATAAGGATATGGATTTCTAGTTTTTATAATTTTCATCCCTCTAGCATCGTTCAAGTGTTACAATCTTGAGAAGATTATTGAAAACATAATCTTTGATAATCCCACAAAATAAAAACATTTTCAAATAGTTTATGAATTGAACTTGAGATTATCAGTCAGTCAATCTCTACTATTGCCCAAGCTAGTTTCGACAAACACACCCTACCCTAATTAATGGAAGGGTATTTAATGTGTTGGATTATACATTTGAGTGTTATCATGATTATTATGGTAGTGAATAGCGGTAAATTTAATTTGTACACTTGTGCATTTCAAATTTGTATATGTTGTCTTGACACAATGCCTTTTATACTCAAATAGAAGAGATACAATAGTCAAATGCAACAATGCATAAAAGTTCTTAATCTTAATTAGCTAGATGTGGTATATGCATTCAATTTTTCAAATTCCATTTGAAGTGAAGCATATTTCTTTTTGTGATTAGTAAATAGTCATTTGGTACATTCAATCACTAGCCACACATTTAGCGTCCAACAATCGACTGTTTTGCTCATATTCAGAATCGCCAACCTTCTACATATTTCAAGCTCCACTCTTTATAAAAATTACTCTACCAAATATTAATTACAAAATTAAATAATGGCCAAATATCTACCTTTTAGTTTTTTTTTTTTTTTTTTTTTTTTTTTTTTTGTCTTGCTGTATCAAGGTTAGGTGATTGTCACAAAATCTATCTGATATTGGTGTTTCCCTTTTATGTATGGTCATGCATGGTGGCATGAGGATGTACAAATTTAAATTATAATTTTGGAAATATATAGAGTTAGGGTCAACTGTTAAAGACAACCTAGGATGTAGAGCATGATATTTCCTTTTTTTGTATTTTATCTATTTAAATATATAAAAGTAATCAAATAATAAGTTTGAGAATAATGTGGTTAACTATTATGATTAAGTCTGTTAAATACAATGTATTAGGAAACCCAACCTCCTAAACAAATCTAGCAGCTTTGTCTTTTTCAAAGAGATGCATTTTAAATATTTTGAATTCTGTCTTCTTGTGAAACACACATGAACACTAGAACTTAAATATTACTAACCAAAACCTTTAGCTATAATGATGAGAGCATCTCATATATATACAATTAGAAAAACTACATTGTCACATGTACTTAGAGTTGGCTATCCAAATATATATCTATTATTATGTACTAGATAAATATGCAATTTATTGGAAAAACATATATAGAGAACTTCTGTTATTAACTTTTTATGGGTCTTTTTATGTGGCTGGATCTATTCATTTTTTTCTAACTAGAAAAGTTTTTTTGTCATTCACTAACATACAAATCCTTCATTTTTTTAAGCAAAGAATTATATAAAGGGTTAAACATGGAATAATTCTTAAAGTTTCATTTGTTTTAAGTGGGCGAACTCGCAATTAAACTAAAACTTGAAGGATTTAAACAAAAACCAAACTAAACTTTATGGTTAAACTATTTAAAAACAAACTTTGAGGGTTAAACTAAAATACAAGTGAAACTTTGAGGATTAAAACATAATTTAAATGAAAGATTATGGCTATTACTTGTTTAAAAAAATTTGAGGGTTAAACCGTAAAATAATGAAGCTTTGAGGATTATTTCGTGTTTAACCCTTGTATAAATAGGTCTCAAACTTTGAGACAAATTATACAAAGATAATATATAAATAGGAATTAACACAACTAAATATCTCAGCCTTTATGAACTAGAACCTAGTATAACATTTAAACTTTTTAAAAAACATTACATTGACTTAGTTTTTATCACTAAATCCTTGCATATTCTAAAAAAATTTAAAAAAATAAAAACTACAACCTATGTTTTTTTTCGTGATCAATTAATGCTCCTTTAACTTAGTTTTTAGGTTTATTTATAATTTTTGAATTTTAGAAAGTTAAATTTACTTTACAAAAATATGGCTAGGTTTTAAGGGTCTCAAGATAATTTAATCATACAAAACTAATTAAAGTGCAAGAATTTTCATGCTGGTATTTAAATTTCTTTTACGCAATTAGGTTTTAAGGGTCACTGTTTTTTTGACAACTTTTTCCCACGCATTAGCTTCTTTATCAAATTTTGGCGAATCTTATATATATCTTCTTTGATGACTTACTTTGACAAGTTTTTTTGAATTTTTGGACAACTTTGTGAATAATCATTTTTCTAACATTTCTGGCAACTCCTCGGTCGATCTAACTTTTCTACCGAAACCTAGCTTAGGTAAACTTGCTTTTTTTTTTAAAATTTAATTTGATCGATTAAAAAATACACAAATAATTAGTTTGTTATTTACCTGTAGCTTCACTCGTAACAAAAATAAATACACATATTACAACTAAAAATTAAAGCAACCTATAAACTTGTTTTTATATATATATATATATATTTTTTAAAAGCAAATCAATCAATAGATCAATACGTCAGTAGCAATAGCACCCGCCCTAATTTAATCCTCCAGCAATCACCTACGAAATACTGCCCTTCCGAGCAGAATTTCATGAGAATAAAACATTTTTAAAGTTTAATAGTTTTTTAGGGCTAAAAAAATTTAAGTGACTTTAATAAAACTTGGCATGTTCTCGGTCTTTTTATTAGTAGATCAACAAAGTGATTCCGAACATCTGATAACGGAAAATTATTTAAAAATATTATTTAACACTAAGTTAGATATCCGTATGATACACAATTGTTTTAATTAAATATACATATCATATAATAATAAAAAATATTAAATAATTATAAAAACAAGAAAGAAATTAATGGGAATTATAAAAAAAATGAAGGAGGCATCAAGACCCTAACCAATGGTGGAAGCGTCGACGAAAGGGAAAGACAGATGTTATGACAAAAACGTGTCATCATGATATGAAAAGATGTGATTATAATTTTCTTATAGATCATTGATTAATTTTGGGTAAAACTAAGGATAATAAGGTTTTGTCTTTATTGCTTATAATTAAAAAGAATTTTAAGTATTAAAACTAAGACTATGTTTAGATATAATATGTTAAAATGTTATGAAGGGTAAATATAATATTTGTAAATTAGGGTATAAAATACAATATTTTAAGATTTAAGAAGCACATATATGAAATTTTGAAAGTTATAAATAATAAATATGATAATTGTAAATTAGAGTAGACAAATAGATATTTTAATGTTAAAAATGGGCATATATGAAGTTTTTCACTCATAGTTTTGTTGAGTAATATTCCATATCAGACTAATAGTAACTTCGTAATGTGCTTAATAATGATCATGTACTACTCCACTTATAGCCAATTGGTCTTGAGTTTGAACTATACAAATTTACAAATTTTGTTTAAAAAAATAAATAAATAATTGAATGGATGACTTTATTTGATAATTAATTTTTTTTTATCTATATCAATAGTTATATGATTGTCTAATAAGTTTTATTCCTATTAGTCTTTTATCTATATTAGAAAATCAACAGTGTATTAATGTGTCAGAACTTAACATCCTTATAATGTCTTTTATCTATATTAGAAACCCGACGGTGATTTCTATCAGAATTTAACATCCTCATGAAATAGATAAGAAATGAGAAGAATAACTAGAAAATTAATAACCGAAATGAAATAAGAACAAGACAAAACTCCCGTTCGAATAAACCCTCAAGCTTTAATTTAATGATGAACGGCGGGTCGGAATAATAAGGAGATTAAAAAAACATTTTGTTTTTGTTTGTGTCCTTCGTTAGTTTTTATATTGCAAAATATATATTTACTATAGTGGGTTTAATTATAATAATACCTCAAGTAGTTGCGTTGTTGCAAAACTAGAATGTGAACGGTTTCTTTAATTTTCTCTCAAGATATATTATATTTTAACTATAAGATTCTTCAGCCATTAACATACATACATGCATACATTAACTTGGTTTCACTTCAATTATTTTTTTAATTGCTTTATTTTGGGTTTCGAGTTTTGCACTTTTATTGCCTTTTATCATTTAACACTCATAAAATGTCGTAAATTAGATATAAATTTAGGATAAGGACCCACAACATCTAATTTTTGTGTTTTTGTATTCACAATCCACTTTAATCTCTAAACAATCAAACAATAGAATGTCTTTTATTTAAGTAGGTTGTAAATGTAAGAGTACATAAGTTAAATGTTACTAGATGTATATATATTCTTTAGCCATAAATTAAACTATAAAGAATATGTTTAAATGTGAAAAAAATTAGTTTATATTACGTACGAGTTTTTTAAACATACTAAAAATGTAGAAAAAGATGCTTAAAAGAATGTTTTCCATATAAAATTCTCTATTTTAAACGACGGGAAGTGGAGGTTTGCTGGCAAAGGTGGCTGATGCTCGATGAAGTTGGTTGATACTTGGTAGAGGTAGCCTACAATGTAGGGTGCTGGAGGTGGCTAGGTAGAGTGGGCAACAGAGATAGCTAAATAGGATGTTTGATTGATGAAGATGATCGACTCTTCGACGACAATGGGTTGTAAATGAGTTGAGTCTGTCACTAATCAAGCTAGACTTTGTTTAGAATTATAGAAGCTTGATCTCGAGTGCACATATATTGTGCAGCTCGAGCATATAGTGGAGATTATCCACCACTTATTTCATCTCGAGCTTTTAAGAGATTGTGATCTTTTGAATGGAATAAAAACAACACTCTTATCATCTTAAAAGCTGTTAAGAAGCAGATTTAGACGCATTAAGAGGTTTTTTCCTAAAACAAAAAAGAAATAACCCTACGACCAAAAACCAAACACCACCAAACTATAGATAATACTATGTAATTTCTATTATGGTGATGCAAGTGGATATATCTTATATTAGAATGAAATAAAAACTACGACATTAGTTTTATTAGTGTCATATCAATTTTTCTTTTTATATATCTTTTATCTTCTACCTCAATAAAAATTATTGTAACGACTATTTTACTATCTTCCTATCCTTTTGACCATCTTTTTTATTTAAAAAGATAAGGATGTAAGAGCAGACCACACGGATCGCTTCCATCTTTCACTAAGATGGTCATCTTAGTGGTATATTTTCGATAGGGCCGATTGATGTCAAGGCGGTGAACCAGGCTTCACTGTAGGACAAAGCTTCATCATGTTATATTATCTGACCATTTCAGTCTTTCTTAGATATGAGATATTGTTAACTAGAATTGTTTTTATGATGTATTAAATCATCTCTTGAGAGAGATGCCCATATTTTTTTACACTTATAGAATTAGCTACTTAGGTAGTTAGGTGGAGGTGGTGTCGAGTGAACTGCCCAAGAAAACCGAAATGAACCATATTTATATGTTTGACTTACTTACCGTCATACATAATTAAAATATAATTCTTCTCCTATCTAAGTCTAGCTATATATCTATTTACATTAATTTAACTTTTATTCATCTCAATTAATATTATTCCCAAGTGGAGTGGCACACGGTTTCATGTTTTTGGAATTGCTTAATTAACTTCAAAATGATTCAGAAAAATACTAAGTGGTTTTTAAATCAATAATCGATCGAAAGTATTAAAAAATAGAGATGTGAGGGTCAACTACGCCGAATCGCCGTTCGAGCAACTCCCTTGCCATTGGTTAATAAATTATGCAAACATGTTGGGTATGTGTATACTATCTTAACGTATCATGTATAAATATGAAAATGATTAAGGTTATTTTTTTAATTTTTTTTAGCATTTTTAGAGTGCTAACATATATAGAAAATAAATTGTCAAATATACGTAGGATATGAAATGTATTTAACCGACAAAATTGAATCATTATCAATGGTGTTTTGGAAGAAGTTAATTTTCACCATATGATCAACCAATGTAGGTTTAGAAATGTATGATGTAACCCTGAAATTTAAAATTATATAAAAATATTTTCTTTTAGTTGACACTCGAACGTTGTTAGTAATGTTTTTCTAATGCTAGCGGTTATCTTGTAAACCATGTTGAGAATAAATATTTAAATAAAAAAAAATACTAACAGAAATTATGAAATATGAACAAATAATATAATATAATATATATAATTTATATCGAATATTAAATATTATCTATTCATCAATGAAAATCATCTCAATGCTAAATGAATTTATTTGATTGTCGTTAAAGAAATCTTTCACTTGAGAATTACATTTACTTTGTTTTGTAAATTTTTGACTTGACTGAAAAACTCTAGATTTCAGACAAGAAGAATCATGATTTTGAGATTAAAGAAAATGCCAAGATAAGAAATTTTGAGCAACAATTGTTGAATGAAGATCAAATAAAAAGGGATATTCAAAACAAGATGAAATTAAAGCTACATTGTTGAAGATTATGAGCTACATTCGAGGGGAGTATATTTTTGCTTGAAGAATAATTACAAGGAGACTAAAATTGATGATTCCTCAATAATCTTTCTGTGTTTATGCTCGAGATGAAATGATCCAGCGAATAAAGTATTTTTCGTTTACATGCTTTATTAATACAATGAACACAAAGGGGGAGAATGTTAGTACCACGTTATGTTCATTTTTTCATTTTAGAATAGTTTTGTTTTTAGTCGTATTTTCTAAAAAAATAGAGTATATTGTGAAAATACATGATAGCTATATAAACAATGTAAATAACCCTAATTCAATTAAGTATTTATTTTTCCGTTCTTGTGTGCTCTCGTTCATCACTATCGTTCGTATATCAAATATAGAGAGATTAAATATTGTGTTTGGTTGTTTCAATTGTTAATTGATACTTGATAACGTGGGACCTATATATATATATATATATATATATATATATATATATATACACACACACACACACACAAAATCGCATATAGAGAGAGAACAATGATCAACTAAAAATAATTTTAAAATACGTGAAAGTACAAACACTACATCTGGCTTACTTTGCGCTTCTCCATTTTATGAATCCTTCTCCATCTTTACCAACCACACCATACGTCTTCATATTTGTCTACCACCGTCTCTTGCATCTCTATCGTCACCCACCTCCATATAGTTATTTCACCAAAATTGTACATCAAATGTAACATTTCTGGATGCACAATTTTTTTACTACATATAATTTTATTTTAATTAAAATGGTTGATTAAAAGACAAAATCATGTTTTATGATGGTCAAATGAGTGACAATCGTTCAAGTTTTATATCTATTTGATGTAGTAAATTTATAGTAGATGCAATGTTTGTACCATTAATATTTTAATACTTGTTGAAAGAAAAACAAATTGTTGTGTTTTTCTAAGCTCAATAACTTAAAGATACATTAAAGATGCACATATGCATCTTAGTGAAATGGTTTATTGAAAAACATCGTATAGCTTAATAGATTTACCAACAAAATTCATGGTTTCATTGGAATTTTAGCAATGAAAAGGTGTTGGTAATCAAAATTTAGTTCATTGGTAATTTTTATAGTAACAACCTTAAAATCATTTTTGCAACGAAAAAGCCATTGGAGATCAAAATCATGCAGGTATATCTCGAAACCATGTAGGTATATCTCGAAACCAATAACCATTTCCATATTCGTGTACACCTACGCGATTCAGAAGTCCAATGGAGATGTATCTAACTAACTTCAAGATGTTGTACATACCAAATTTCGAGATGTGGTGACGATGAGATCAAGAGCGAAGATGGAGAAGGAAGATGGGAGTTTTATGAGGTAGATTTTGAAGAATAGGAATTACAACTCTTAAATTAGGCACATATGGTGCCCATGACTTCAATCAAAACCCACCAATCCTTCTTACAAAATTATTACAAAGAGGTAAATTTCAGATCTAATTAACGAGAATGAAAATCAAATGCGATTCCAAATGTTGTTGTATTGTGTAATGATCACATTTGATTAAGTATTTGAGCACCAAAAATTCGTGTGTGGGTATGATCTACGAAGAATGTCGAGTTTCTTAATGGTGTTGGTCTTTTATAGCTTTTACTCAAAAATTACCTAAACATATATACATCACATCCGCATATTCAATCTCTCAATCTCTCATATAGTCTACTCTATCAAACATGTTAACATCATAATAAAAATATAAGTTTTTATAAAATAAAAAAGTTAAAAAAGATAAAATTGGAGGTCAAAAGGTCTCTTGTGCTTAGTGGGGTTATTAAAGGCAACTTACCTTTGATAAGATGTAAAAATTAAACCGCGTATTTATTGTCCATAACAACCTTTAGCAATATTATTTTTAGCAAGAGACAATTGCCCTTAAAAAATGGAAACCTATTTTCTAAAGGTTCTAAAAGAAAATTCCACCGAAACTTTATTTTCTAATTATATATTTTATTTATTTTTCAAAATAATAATTAAAAAAGAAAACATTGCTTCCCTTTTCCCTTGTCTTATATATTGATTGATAGCTTTCTTCTATAAAAGATTACAAACCCTTCTCTCTCCAAACTCCCCCCACAAGAATTGCTTTATTTCCCCCACAAATTAAACACGGAAGAAAGAGAAAGAATGGAAGAATTTGCATCTTTATGGAGTTATCAAGAGGTGGGTTATATGATTCGCTCTTTTTTCACTGTCAACATCTTGAGGTTTTACCGCTATTTTTTGCAATAAAGACTGGTTTTTCCGCCATTGTTAAGTGTTTCTGTAATGCTTCACTAGAAATTGAGCTCAAAATCCATCTTTTTTTCTTCTGGGGTTCTGCTAATTTGTCAATTACTCGCATTTCCTGCAAGGTTTCATTGAGTTTTGAAATGGGTGTCTGGTCAATTAGGGATTACTCTTTACAATGGGTTTCCGATTAAGAACTGAATTTTGGTCAATTTGAGAGTCTACCCTGTTTTTCAGATCCTTTTCTGAATCAAGTTTGACCAAAATCATCTTTTGATTGTTCTTAAAAGTTCTCGATTGTGAGATCCATTTTGTTGGGTCACATTAATGTGGTTTAATTGTGTGTATTTGTGCAAAAAAATTCATTTTAATGAATTATTAAATGTTATTTCTTTACATTTCTGTAATGTGTTTCTGCATGTATTTACCATGAAGAACATGCAGTAATTACTTGACTTACTCTTCCAACTTTGAAGTCGCAACCCTCATTTTGGTCACTTTTTTGTCTTTTTATTTGCTTTTTTCAAAAAAATTACACCTCCCATCAATTTTACTGTTCATGTTGCGATCAAAAAACAGTCTTTTTGCAAGCAGAAGTCTTTGTTGACGTTGATTTCTCTTACCCGTTCTTTATTATTGCATAATTATTCATATTTTAATCATAAACGTCATTTTTACCACAAGAAGATTGTCGTTTGATTGGTATATGGTCTGCCTCGAGGTGGTATAACAGATCTCGGGATCCGATCTTGGTCCCGTTGTACTGAATAATAATCATTTTTACCATCAAATTATTTGTTTTATTATGATATCAAGTCTAATTTGATATTTTGAATTGCAGAACATTGATGAACTTAAACAGAAGCTTTTGTACACCACACTTGAGTTAGAAGCTGTTAAAGCCGAAACTGATGAGAAGATGAAAAAGAACACAGAATCTGCGAAACAATTGTTACAGCTATTGAAGATTGCTTGTCAAGAAAGAGATGAAGCAAGAGATCAACTTCAGAAGCTGTTAAACAAGATCATGCCATCGAATGATCAACAAATCTTTAACACCACGAACCAGGTGATTCCAAATTGTTTCACAAGTGATCAAGTTCAACATCATCAAGGCCCTTTGATGATGCCTGCTAAAGCAAATTCAAGTATTACTGAATCAAACAGCCTTTCTGAGGCTTACAATCATAGCTCGTCTCCTGTTGACTCCTTTTTTGACCCTATTTCGTCTCCTGAATTTTCAAACATGAATGTCGAAACACCGTTTGTTCAAGATTATAATCAGAATGGAGGGTTTTCAAATGGTACAGAAAGCGTGAAGAAAGTGGATCAAGCTACTTTGGTGATGGAGGGTATGATTAAAGGCAAGACTCTGCCACAAAAAGGAAACTTACTTCAAGCAGTACAAGAAGCGGGTCCGCTCCTGCAGACCCTGCTTCTAGCAGGCCCGCTTCCTAGGTGGCGGAACCCGCCACCACTACAAGCATTTCACATGCCTCCAATCGGGGTTGCAGTCGATCAAATCACTGCAACCTCAAAACTGGATGCTGGGAACCAGTACAAGTTTATAAAATCTCCAATGATGATGATGATGAAGCCGTCACAACCGTATGCTGAAATGGCTTGTGGCAGTTCTTCTCAGATGATTGCCAATGGCGGCGGTGTTTTGAGTTTCGGTGATGTTAGTTATGGTAGTTATTTTCAAGGAAGGATGACGGGAGCCTGCCCTGACGACAGTAATTTGAGCACAATTGGAAAGAGGCAAAGATTACATTGAAGATGCCATATTTTCTTTTTCTTTCTTGTAAAGGGTTTTGATACATAATGGGTGTATATGGTGAAGTGGTGATATCCTGTTTTTAGGATCTTGATTTCATAACAAAGGTTTTAAGCTGATTTACATTTATATCGACTTCATAGCTTTTGTCGATAGTTATAACATTTGGCAAAAAGAATCTTGAAAATGATATGAAACTTCGATTGCTAAACACATTTGAGATCGTTCATTTGTGGTATTTTGTATTGTGAACGAGTATATATATATATATATATATAATTTAATGGACGTTTGAAGTATGAACTAACTAAAGGTCTAGAATATCAGACCCGTATATATGACCCATTTTCGTTCTCTTAGTTTCTAAGTACCTCCTATTTTCATCTGTAATCGGGGTCATAACCGGAACCCGTTCAACAATCGCCAAACCATAGCCCTTGAGCCCGGTGAACTTAGCCGGATTGTTAGTCATTAGCCGCATTGTCTGAACTCCAATGTCTCTTAGCATCTGCACACAATGAAATCACCTATTAAAATCGGGTTGATTTGATTATATTATATGCAATGAGTCGAATTATCATAAAACTAACCTGGGCTCCAATCCCGTATTCACGAACATCAGGAGCAAAACCGAGCTTAAGATTGGCTTCTACAGTGTCATGACCAAGATCTTGCAAGTTATAGGCTTGTAACTTGTGTCCTAATCCTATACCTCTCCCTTCGTGTCCTCGAAGATAGATGAGGGCTCCTCTACCAGATTCCTCAATGATCTGCATCGCCAACGCCAATTGGTTGCCACAATCACAACGACCCGACCCAAATATGTCTCCGGTCAAACATTCCGAGTGAACTCTTACTAATACATCAAGACCGTTTCCAATGTCTCCCTGTTCATCAACAAAATGTTTCAGTTCAATTCAACCCGTTTAACCTCTTGTATATTAGTGAATAATGTAATTAGGGTTTTAGCATAGTTGGGCTTGGCCCATTAGCGTTGATATTAAGGTTTTCACTCTACCCTTGTACTCTATAAATAGTCTTCAATGTAATACTATATCTACGGGGTTTTTATTATTCACTAATATTGTAGAAATGGATTTGTACCTTGACAACGGCTATATGCTCGGTTCCATCTATTTTCGATCTATAGCAATGAGCTTCAAACATACCCCATCTCGTTGGTAGCCTAGAAACCGCTGTTTTTTCGACTATTCTTTCTCGCTTCCTTCTATACCTATAATTTCCAGAAAGAATAAAATAAGTTGCAAGCTTAAGCTGATTTGAACCAGAATCACAATCTAGAAAAAACTTACCTTATCAAATCAGCTATCAGAACAATGGGGATGTCATGATCGAGTGCTAGTGTTCTTAAACGGTTCAATGGTGCGATAGAACCATCCTCAGGGTTAACAACGGTCGAAAGAACGGAAACCGGATCGAGTCCTGCAAGTCTAACAAGATCCACAGACGCTTCGGTGTGACCAGCTCTTCTTAAAACCCCTCCTGCTCTATACTTTAAGGGAAACACATGTCCCGGCCTTCTAAAACTTTCGGGCCGAGAGTAAGTAGAGGCTAATGCAAGAATCGTTTTTGCTCTATCCAAAGCCGATACTCCCGTTGATGTATCGATATAATCCTTGTAGGATAAAAAATACACAATGTGAATATGTAACTTCAAAATTACCATTTCTTTACGAAAACAATAACACATTGTTTATATTGAAAGCGATTATCTGATACTCCATAATATAAAGGCCAAAAGGGATATGATACATGCGGCTAAACATATTTATAATAGAGCTGTTATACTCACAAACGTTTTAAATTAAGGTAATTTTAATTAATTTAGTATTTACCTATTTTAAAATGTGAGATAATCCTAAAATTTTAATATACAATCATATATTCAGTATACAATAACATGTGATTTGTAAAAGCATTACATATGAATTACGAAAATATCCTTCCGCCCAAAACTTTAAAATGCAATCTGAACCGTTGTTGTCATGATTCAAAAACTAAAATTAGTTTGTTAGAATTATGAATTAAGTAGAGATTGTATACATTCTTCGTTAAAATGTGTGTGCTAAATATATACATCCTTTATCGGTAAAGATAATGAAATTAAAAATCAGTTACGTAAATAAGCAAAATACATTAAACATTCACGAAAACAAGCTAAGAAAAGTCAAATTACGAAAATAAGCATCAGTTTCGCCCCCAAAGCACTCAGTTTCGCCCCTAGCTTCGCCCTCCAATCATACGACGACACGTGTACTCAGTTGGGGCGAAACTGGACTTGTGGGGCCCACCAGGGGCGAAACTGGCCTTGTAGGGGTGAAACTGGGCTTTGTGGGGCCCACCAGGGGGCGAAACTGGGCTTCTAGGGGCGAAACTGAGCTTGGGGGGGGGGGGCGAAATTGAGGACACGTGGAGGGCAATGATTGGAGGGCGAAGCTAGGGGCGAAACTGAGGGTGTTGGGGGCGAAACTGATGCTTATTTTCGTAATTTGACTTTTCTTAGCTTGTTTTCTCGAATGTTTAATGTATTTTGCTTATTTGCGCGAAAACCTCTTAAATTAATCATAATGAGATAATATGCACGAAATGAGAAGGTACCACGGTGACAGTGAAGGATGGAGCAGATGAATTGTTTTCGTTTTCCGGTGACATAAGAGGGAGGTTTAATCTCTCTAGATCGTCGGACATCATGCCCACAGATATGATACCTGACCCGTGTCTCATCAGGAATCCGATGGTTTCTGGTGTTGTGAAAGTCGCCGGGAGCACCAAGTTACCTTCGATATCTCCATTTTCGTCATCCACAACGATCACTAACTATTAACAAGTTAAATGTATAGTAATTACTAATTACAGTTCATCTTAAGAACTATAGTCGGTGTATTAATTTGTTATTTACGGTGATCGGAAAATGGGATACAAACCTTGCCTTGCCGAAGAGTGGCAAGAGCGTCCTCGACGGAGGAGAAGCCGTCGGAGGGGCAATCGGGATCACCCTCAGCATCACTGACAAAGAAATCAACGGTTTCCGGGGTTGTTTCAGCATCAACTGTTTTGAAAATTTCTGACTTTTCCGGTGAGGGGAAGAGTTCCCCGGCGATATTCCCAAGTGCCCTGTAAGTGAAATTGGATGGCTTGCGGGCGGAGATTTGTGGTGGTAGCGTCTTGGGAGGCGCGTAGGTTGTTGAGTGTCTTATGGTGGTGGAGAAGGGAGGGAAAAGTGGGTGGTGGAATAAGATGGAATCCATGGTGACGGTGGTAGTGTTGAGTGGTGGTGGTCGGAGGGAGAATTAGCCAAAAAGAACCACCTCTTGTTTCTGGATGTGATTTGTAGCGTGGCTCGTTTTCTCTTTTCTTTATCCAATCAATAAGAATTTTGTATTATATATACTTTGTGTCTCGTTCCATGTAGAAACTATGTTATTTAGATAACCTTTTAAAGTGTGTTGCGAATAGGGATGTAAACGAGCCGAGCCGAGCTGAGCTTTAGACTTATCGAGCCGAGCTCTTTTAAAAATGCAGAAGCTCGAGCTCGTGATTTGAAGCTCGAGCTCGGCTCGCGTAGTGTTTTACAAAGCTCGTTAAAAGCTCGTTAAAGCTCGTTTATTTTTTTTGTTTTTTTAAAAATAGTTTATATTATTTAAATAATAAATAAAAAGAAATTGAACTTTAAAATTGTTATTTTATTAAAAAATCATATTTAATGATATATAAATAATTTGAATTTTGAATTTTAAACTTTTTTTTCATATTTAATGATATAAAAATATATAATACAATTTATATAAGTATTAAATAAAAAATAAAAAATAAATATTATATCAAAGCTCGTTTAAGCTCGCGAGCTTAAACGAGCCCATTATACAAGGCTCGAGCTCGAGCTCGTTTAATAAATGAGCTTTAATCTAGGCTCGAGCTCGGGCTCGAGCTCGTTTAGGCTCGGCTCGTTTCGAGCTTTTAACTATCCGAGCTCGAGTAGCTCACGAGTAGCTCGGCTCATTTACACCCCTAGTTGCGAACAATGAAATTTCTAGGGTAGAAAGAAGAGTTTTTATTTTCTGTATCGTTTCAATTTTATCGGATGTTCTCGAAAGGTTGAGGGTTTTCCCTTAGGGGTTTCCTCCATGGAGTGAAAGTGTGGTGTTCGAACCTTAGTTAAAGTCAAATAACGAGGTGTGGTTGAGAACTCGCCACCAAGCGATTCAAATCCACACCGGAGAGGCGGGGAAGTGTCCCCTTTTGCCCGTAAAAGAAAAAGGAAAGAAGAGTTTTTGATTTATTTTTGTTTTTCTCGTATCTATAAAAAAAGGTAGTTTTTCATGGTAGATGTTTCTCATGTTGATCAATGCAAGTATGCGACCACGACTTACTATCGAGCTCCCGCCTCGTCTGTCGACCTCACAGTCTCTTTGTGAATTCAACTCTTTTTATTAGGATGTCTCGTGCTCCGTCCTTACCGGTCTCTTCGTCAATCAATTTTCTATGGGTCATGTCGCCTTTTAATGTTCAATTTCATAGTCTAATTGTTGTAATTTTGTATCGATTTCGATTTCATACTAATCCCAGGTGGATTCAATTTCGATTCAGTTTCTAATCATCCCAGTTGGAATTATTTTGTCTCGGTTTTGATTTTAGCTACGATTAAGTCCTTCGATTTCTATTCTGACTTCAAATCTTCATCGACGCTTCACTCGTTACTTGAATTTGCCTTTGGTAAAAGATTTTTGGTGTGAAAAACAATTTTTAGTAAAATCTTGTTAAATTTGAGATTAAATTGGGTTAAAATTAGGGCTAGAGTGTTGAATTAGGATTTGAATTATGTATAATGATTTTGGTTTAAAATGAGGTATTTAAAAATCTTAAAAAACCGTGTTCTATTCTTATTAAAAAGAACTTCTATGATACCTATTCTTGTGCAGATATTAAAAAAACAAATATTTTACCAATTTGAAAACACCACCTCCTTAGTTGGTGTATTTGTTCAACTTTATTTTGAGTGTTTAATAAATGTATTTTACAATATGATGTAAGTTTACCGATCAAATTTTATGTTTATATTTATATTATTTTATATTTACATTTTACTAGTTTAATACCCACCGTATAAACGCGAATTTGATTAAAGTTACTTTTAAATATTTTTAGATTTTTTAGAGTATTAAAATGTATAGAAAATAAAAATGTCAAACATACATAGAATATAGAATGTATTTAACCAACAAAATTGAATCATTATCAAGACTTGGAAAAATCTTCCGTAGCAATAATGGCGTTTTGGAAGAAGTTAATTTTCGTCACATGATCAACTAGTGTAGTTTTAAAAGAGTATGATGTAACCCTGAAACTTAAAATTATATAAATACAATCTTCTTCTAGTTGACACTCGAAAGTTGTTAGTAACGTTTTTCTAACGATGACGGTTATTTTATAAACCATGTTTAGAATAAATATTTAAATAAAAAAGTACTAATAAAAGTTATGAAATATGGGCAAATAATATATATATATATATAGACAAAAGTTCATGCGAGAACCGTTGTTAGCGCGAGAACCGCGAGAACCAATCTAAGCCGTCCAATTCCCCCTCCTTCAATGTCATTGCCCACCCATGAATTCCTCACATGCACCCTGCCACACCCTATCCCTCCACGCTCTCCATCCATGATACTTCCCATATCCAAGGAACGGCTGAGATTGGTTCTCGCGGTTCTCGCACTAACAACGGTTCTCGCATGAACCCTCCCCTATATATATATGATTTATATCGGATATTAAAAATTACCTATTCATTTATGAAGATTCTCTCAAGCTTAAATGATTGTCAATAAAGAAATCTTTCCCGTGAGAATTACTTTTACTTTGATGATACAGTGATCTAATTCACCTTTTATGTTTTTTTGAAACGTAAATCTATCTCGTTTTTCACTATAGGATTGTTAGCTATAAAAATAGAAATCACTATCAAAAGCAACAAAAAATAATTATAAAAGTGTTTGAACTTAACTTCACTATTTAGGTATATATTGTAGGATAATAAATAAATATTGTTTATTATTTTTAAATATTTACCAATACTAATCACCTACAAATAAGAAAGTTTGAAAATTTAGAAAATTTTATCATATCAATTTAATTTCAATTTTGAACAATCACATTTGATATGAGAAAAGTATATATATTGAAGTTGGAGGTTGTTATTAGTAATCATCAAAGATTCTTTTTTAAATTATAAAATAGGAGACTGTAATTGGTAAAAAAAATCTTACAAATTATGATGATAATGTCATCATTCTTTCTTTCAATAAGATTATTAGATATTTAATCATACCGTTAGTAATAACCTTAGAATGATGAGTACCGTTATGACGAATTTAACTGTGTTATCCTCAATACTACCATCAATACTAATTTAAACACAATGAAAACGTGAACATTTTGTAACCAAAATAACAAATTTATAACTAATGAACTGTAACAACGCAGTTGAATAAGTTCTAAATTTAAATTAAAATCGTGTGTCTTAAATATTAAAAAGTTAAAGTTTGTAACTCCCTTTTACAAATATTTGTTGTAATATCCATTCGGGACTAACAATTCAGATCTTGATAACCTCGAGTAATTTAGTTTGTTAATACTTAAATAATTTAAGGAAAAAATTTATTCAAAAAATTTAGTAGATACATCTACTTAATTTCATGGTTATTATGTGAATACGTATACTAATTGGATTGGATTAAAAAAATTCAAATTTGATAATAAAGAGGTTCTACAAGTTGATTATAATGTTATATATGTATTTATAATTTCTAATAAATTTGCTTCTAATTTAAGAAATTTTATATTCATATGAATGTTTACAGTTGTTTTACTATGTATGTTAGTATTCTTTAATATTATAAATATTTATAAATTTACTTTTGTATCTTTATGTTTATGTATAAAATGTTAAGCTAGTTAAACTAAATAAAACATAAAACGAATTTTAATTATCGCTTGATTGAAGTGGAGAAAGACCCAATGGATAAATGATTAGTAAAATGGACATGGACAGGGTACAAGCCCAAGCCATGTGAATTACGGTCTAGTTTTTCTGAGTGGGCTTCAGAGAATCAGACTAACAGAGATATAAAATGGAGACTAGCTTGGGCTCTAGCCTCTAGGCATGTTTTGGTTCAAGGCCTAATCAAAAGGTCGTTTCGGCTTCAAATAAATACATATATTATTTTTAGTGAGAATTAGTTGAATAGAGTTTTTTTCTAAGTTTTTTATATCTTTTTATTTTATAATTTTTTATTTATCCTCCTACTTATAAATATCAAGATAAGTATTTAAATTAATGAATGTGAGCAGAAAAATTAATACTTTATATATGTTAATATAATATAAGTAAAAGAATAAAATAAACAAATAGTTAGCAGATACATATATTTTTTTGGGAATCCTTGACGTGCAAGCCTTTGATTGATGGAATACTCTAGTATGGTCAGACGAAAAAGGTTTGTTAGTCAAATGAATAATAATTTACTTCAATTATTCTTAGGATTGTATGGTTGTAATTGCAACAAAATTCGAAAGGGTGATTCTATATGCCCCTTAAAATCTAGATAGCCTTCTTGATGTGATGTATGTGAGGTAAAAAGCTAAATTGAAAATTGTATTTTAATGATGTGACATATATGTATATGAGGGGGAGGGGGGCTAAATAGTATGACCCAATTCGAAAACTTCTGATAGAAACTTTCAGGCATTTTTGACAGGGAAGAACAGTCTTTTTTGGAAATGATTCTTTTCGACATCGGTGATACGTGACATCTATAAATAGTGACGTTTTGAAAGGTATTCTCTTGATAACTTTGATGATATTTATTCTTGGATCGATCCGTTATAGCTCTTGAATAATTACACAATTTATTATTATCATTTATGTTTATTTTGGTGTAATATGACAATTTAGAAATCAGCTCATTTCAACCCCCAACAATCTATAAACCCCAGCTCCATTCTACTTAAAATTCAATCTTTTGTTTTTTTACTAGATTTATAATAAGAGAAAAAGTGGTAATTATTAATTTGTGTAGATTGGTGTATCAATTGTTATAGGTATATTTTGATAATTATTATCACATTGGTATATTTTGCTAGCATTACGTTAGTTTTATGTTTATTTGCTAGGCTTGAATGATGGTAATGTCAAAGCTCGAGTCTAGTTATCCCTTTTGCTGTAAAAAAAGGCTGTGGATTCCTAATATATTCAACTAACTAAACCGTGCATTTTCTAGGAGTGATGGAAATCTAGTCTAGGGTCACGAAGACGGTAGCTAGCAAGTGTCATGTTTTGACTTGACCATTAGAGAAAGCTTCATCCTCAAGGTCAAATCCTTTGAGATTATCTTTCTATTATAAAGTTTGAATTCTCAGACACATATTAGGTCTCACACATTCCCATTTTTGCTCTCCAACATCGTACACATGCATACTGACTTGGTGTCGTAGTGGACTGCAAGGTGCAAATCAAGTAGCATCTAATAAAGGTCTTACTGTGCTGCATCTTTTCTAAAGAGCTAGGGATAAGCCTTTCATTTGCGCTCGTGTTGAGATTCCTTCACGCGATTATAATGTATTGGAAAAGGTTATTCTTTCTATAAAAGTGAAATTCTTATCTTCAATATAATGGTAAAAATTATTTAAAAAATTTACAAGATTAATTCGAACACAGTAATAAAAAATACAAAGAAATTACCAAAAGTGCTATTATACTCAAACATCATCTATATTCCTAGAATAATACACCTAAAGGTGCTCAACCATTCATTGTATCCAACATAGGTTATCTATTTACAATCGGTAATCCCATAATCATTGAATCCCATGATAAATCCCCAACAGTGAGAAACTGATGACCCTCTTGAAGAGTTGAAGACCTTTTACACATAAGCAATTAAGATTGCTTGATGTTCTTCGACTCTTATTGTTATGCAAATCAATGAATGGGGCCAGTGGTTTGCAAATGTTGCTTGAAGTACTTCAAACCAACGATCTTTAAACTGCCAACCCACAAATATTCAAGAAGGCATGCAAACTATTTTTGATTTGGATTTAAGGTATTAAGTTTGGCTTACAAAATGACCTCTTACTCTTAAATAATGATAGGATTTCCTGTTTACTTGTAAGGTATTTAATTATTATATTTTGGTTTAAAAAGTATTTGATTTAAGGTTATTAATTTATTATCAATCACACAAATCTTTCATATGATTTATCTTGGTTTTTGAGTTTAATCGTTATGTTAGTACGTTTGATTTTCAATATTAATTGTTCCATGTCATCATTCTTCAATAATTTTTAAAAAATTTAGGTCAAAATAATATTAAACATTTACTAAATATTTAATTTACTTATTCTATAAACAAAAAGGAAAAAATATCCCATATAGAAAGAAAAGACGACCTAATTAAATATGCGTAAGACCGACGGAAAGTCGTGACGCCCATCTTCTTACAGGAAACAAAAAAAGCAGTCCGCTTTCCCACAAAACTTTAATATAAATCGCCGGTGAAAACTAGGAGAGAAACTCGCCGGCGAAACCGCAAATCTTCCCATCGATCATCTCGCCATCATAATAATCTTCAAAACCCTTTACGGCACGTTGCCTCACATTTGATCTCGATTCTGGGTTTTTACTGATCTTACTAGGGTTCATCAAACACCCTTTTCCCCCCTTCTTTTCTTCTATATCTCAATTCGTCATAGATACACACACCTACTGCCCTCCAACAGCGGCATTGCCGGCGGCGGTGCAGATTTTAGCTAATGGACGGTAGTATGACTGACCCATCGTCAGTAGATGCTAAGGAGAACAAGCTCTTAAAGGGTACTTTCGCCGTTGTTGGAATTATGTCTACTCTCGTCATCTACGGTGTCTTACAGGTACTTTATTTCATTTTCGTGATCTTTGACGTAGATGTAAAGACGATTTGTCCTATTTGAGAAATTTGTTTGAGTTGATTCAAGTAGACGGGAGCTTAAAGTAAGATAATTGTAACGAGAAATACAAATTATTTTGTCGATTTTAATTAGATTTTGTGGAAAATGTGGTTTTATATGCAATAGTTCTTAGCCTTCAAGAATTACTGCTAGCATTCTTTAAATTCGACGTTATAAAAAGTTGTGTTCTTTGATTTAATTAATTGGTTTAGAATAGGCATAACGATTTGTGTAAGATCACTCTTGGATGGATCTTGTAGGAAGCATTGTTCATGCTTAATTTTCCCAATATAACATTGTTAATGATGTAAGGTTGTTTGTTAATTAAGCATGGTGATCCTTTTTTCCCATGTCTGGTCTTTGATTTTTTTGTCTTTTTCTTAAATCGAATGATCTTGAGTTGAAAAATGGCCATCCTGTCATGTACTGGATAACTGGAAATATCAGTAGGTTGGTGCCTGATAATGTTCATGTTTTATCAGTTTTTGGGAACAGTGATCTTTAATCTGATGGAAAAACATGAGTTTAATCGTTTCTTAAAACCATTTAACTAAGATTTTGATCCAATATGCCCTCTGTTCGTCGTTCCATTAATAAAGCTGGTTCTTGAATGTTTATTTGCAGGAGAAGATTATGAGAGTTCCTTATGGTCCAAACCATGAATTCTTCAAACATTCTTTGTTTCTTGTTTTCTGCAACCGCATTACCACCTCAGCAGTATCTGCAGTTTTTTTAGTGGTACGTTGTGATTCGTTTTTTGGTTTGCAGAACTTGATTTTACCATCTTCCATCAATCAAATTAAAGTTAGATAACCAACTATAACAAAATGGAGATGTAGGAGACAGTTGGATCTGTATTTTCTGTTTAAAGATGTAATAATCATATAACAAGTTGTTTGTGTGTTAGACAAATTTTGATTTTTAAGAAATAAATACATAAAATGATGAAAAAAGACATTCTTGTGAAAGAAAGACATGTAATGAGTGATGGGACTGTAAGTATTTCTAATGTGGTAAAAATAGATGGTAATTAGGTAAATCAATTTACCATTTGATAATCATTTTGTTACAGATTGTGTGAAAATGATCAATTGACTCCTGAATAATCGATAGTTAGAAGCAGCACTTTAAAAATTTATAATTGCAACTAAAGCCACAATAATCAGATAACCAGTTTCCAATCGAGAAAGTTCATATTGTTTTCTATATGTGTTCCTATTTTAATGCTTTATTTCTAATGCAGACAAGTAAAAAAGCGTTGGATCCTGTTGCTCCCCTTTACAAGTACGGTGTTGTATCAATATCTAACATACTAACTACAACATGTCAATATGAGGTTATGTATTCTATATGCTTATTTTACTTCTATTGTTAAAAACAGTCACACACACACACACACACACACACACACTTTGTATGCTTTAAATGAGCTACATACTGATATTTTGTCTTCTTCTACATCTTCAGGCTCTTAAATATGTTAGCTTTCCTGTTCAGACCTTAGCCAAATGTGCCAAAATGATCCCAGTAATGGTATGTACTATGTTCTAAAAGTAATTATTCAGTATTTAGTATTCAGGGGTTATTCGGACTTGCTGATTATTGTAAGTTGAAGTAAAAACATCATCAATCTTCGATGTCTTCAAAAAAGATAATGATTTTGAACTTATTATTATATAGGGCTAACATTATTGGATTTGAAAAAGCATGTCAAAGGTCGAATTATGCAAACTGATGATTAAGATGAATGTAACATTACTTGTCTATCATTAACTTTAATAAACTGATAATCTTAATTTAGATTTTATTTTTTATGTTTCATTAGTTTGTTCAAAATGCATGTATGAATACTCTTAATGGTGTAACATCTAGCTTTCTAAATGCAATTCACCCCTCATTGTCATCTTTCTTATTCTTTTTGGTTACATTCGTACCGAAGTGGCTTCTTTTGATAATCTGTGCAGATTTGGGGAACCCTAATCATGCAAAAGAAATACAAAGGGCCAGACTATTTTTTGGCTTTACTAGTTACCCTTGGGTGTTCATTATTTATTCTATTTCCGGTAAATACTACAGCTTACCCCTCTACAACCACTGTAATTTCACTTATGTTTTTTTGGAATCTGTGAAAATGAATGGTAACAAATTCTTTGTTTATAATTTTAGGGAGCAAGTGAGGTAAGTCCTTACCGCAATGAAAGGGAAAGTACCGTGTGGGGTGTCTCCTTGATGATTGGTTATCTAGGGTATTTTACAGACTCTTAAGTTTTTATTATATAAACGAAACCAAGTTTTACATTTTAACTTATAAAAAAATGTTTACAACATATAACTTGTGGGTGGCGAAATACTTCCAAAAATCTTGGTGTGAAGTTTTGGTATTATCATACGTGTAACATATTAGCTTTTGTGGTAATGTTTGTGATAGGGATTTGGATAGTTATTAAATAGTATTAAACTAGAAGGGGAAAAAGGGTAAATTGGGTTTTAGTTTGTTAGTAGTTTTAAATAAATAGAAGATAGAATCAGATTGTATGTAGGCAGAAAATACGTAAGGTTTAGGCTCTTGTAGTCGGCTCGTTGCCTTTGGCAATCGAGAGAGGGCACAGCCCTGGACCAATCTTCCATTGTTGGTTGATTGGGTTTATCATTGTTGTTCTATTTCAGTCTATGATCAATCGATTAGTAGCATTTGTTCTATCTTCAGTTTACGTTCTGCATCATTGGTCCGATCCTGCCCTAGACCTGCCGATTGTTACATCGCTATTTGCTGATTCACGTATCTGATTCATTCGAGGAATTCTGCTTTCTCTTTGCGTCGATTGTCGGTTTGGATTTGCCGATTTCTCTATCCTTCAGCAATCGATTTCCATAATCGCTCAGTACTACACTTCCGATTTCAATTTTTGGCTACTATTGAAGTTCCGATAGGTAAGTATCGCTGTTTCGTGACCTTATTTTTCTCGATTTTGGATTCAATTTCTGCTCTCGCTAGTTGCTAGTCGCTGTTTGTATACATCAATTTCGAATTCAATTTCAGTAATCGATCTGCTCTTCTACAGCCGATTTCAATTTTTTTTGGGACCTCCGTAAGTCGTGATTAATTTCAGTCATTGGTCTGTTTGTTTTTGTGGTGCTATCGATTTGAGATACTAGCAATCTGGTACTCACTTGTTTATCACGATCTGAACCTATTGATTGCTATTTGATTTCGTTTTGATTCTGGCCATTTGGGAGTTTGTCTTCCATTTATGCATATTAATTACAGCGCTGCCTTCCAATTGCCTCCTACCGATCTGCAAATCACATTACCAGTCCCTGTCTATTGCATGTATTGATTGAGTGTTTCAAATTGATCTCCATGGATATTCGATCTATTCATGCTCGATTGGATATTCATGATGAGCAGATTCAACAACTCCAATTTGATGTTTCTGAATTCAGAAAAAAGTGGGAAGCAGATCGAGTTGAAGAAAGGGAATTTCGTAAGGTTATGTTGGAATGGATAAAACAACAAGACCCTGATTTTGTTTGGAAGGGAGATCGAGGTCCCGAAAATGCATTACTCGAAGGAAAGGACTCGGGAACTCTTGATTCTAGTGTAAATGAGGGGGACTTTTGCAGTGACCTGCATCAACCAATTCATGGTGAGGGGGGTAGTTCGGTAGTATCATCAGCAAGCATCAATTATCACATGGGAAAAGACGATCTTGCTTCTACAGTGAGGGCACCGACAACACTGACGAGTGAGGAAGAAAATGCAGCGGCTGATATCAAGGGACAATTAGTTTGGTTACAATGGAGCCTAAACCATCAATTGGATTGGAAACACCTACTCCATTAATTATGAACGAAACAGTCCACTCCACTTGGCAGCTAGGGACGTTTGCTGAAGATCTCACTGTTTGGGTTAAAGTTGCCATCGACAATCATATATTTATGATGAATGGTATTTGTTTAGTTGTGGGGCAGCCTTCCAAAGGGGTTTACAAGAGTCTAACTCAAGCTGTTATTCATGGGGACTATTGTTTGTTTGAGGAAATTTGTGTTTGTGATTTGCCTCCGGGGAAACCACCAGATCCGTGTTTGTTTATGAAGAATTGGGGTTGTAAACCACTCAAACCCCCATATTGCGTACACTTCCTTGTTTTCCCGTGCCTGTTTCATGATCACCAACCGCCCCGACCTCCTAAACCGCCGAAACCACCGGATCTTTGACTTGGCGCAACGTGGAATCTTTTTTACACAAGTCTTGAGGACAAGACTTTTTGACGGCGGGAGTAATGATAGGCTTGGTTTAAAAATGCGGGATGCGATCTGATGCGTTTAGAGTCCCGGGAGCCGATGCGTGATGCGTGATGCGCTCGCATCACGAACACGATGCGCCCGATTTTCACAAAAATTACTTCTAAACTAATTTTATACCTTCTAAGTACTTATATATCTCAAATTCTTCAATCAATACTAAAAGTAGTTTAATAGTAGTTCACTAAAGTTGAATAACATAATAGATAATTACGGTTAGGTAAATCAAAATCACCAAAACACAAATTATCAATACCCCCCACTTCTCTTCCCCCCACAATGTTCTCCAAAGTCCAAACTTTCTCTAATCACAAACTAAATGTCTCCAAGATCTGCATCATCAAACCTAAGTACGTCTCCATCTCCCTCATCATCATCTGACACTCCAATGCATAGTCACATGGATTGTGGATCGCTTCGGTACGGGAACGAGGATCGGGATCGCGGTTCGGTAGGTTCCTAAAATTCGGTACGATGGGGGGTAGGCTCATTTCGGATCGCTCCGGTACGATGTACCACATAATGTGGTACGATGTACTATTTAATAATAATATAT
This sequence comes from Pulicaria dysenterica, assembly GCA_947179395.2. Lineage (NCBI taxonomy): Eukaryota > Viridiplantae > Streptophyta > Magnoliopsida > Asterales > Asteraceae > Pulicaria > Pulicaria dysenterica. The sequence continues at coordinate 81,981,558 of OX359288.1, forward strand.
ATTTATACATGACTAATGAAATTATAAAAAGTATTAATTGTTGATATTAAAGTATGTAACCAAGATTCATAGTTCAATTACTTCAATCACCAAAGCAAATTTAGAAAACAGGAACATAAAAATTAAACCTCAAAAGAATAAAAACTCAAAAAGATATGATTAAAATATTAGTCCACCCTTCGTTTAGCAAGAATTTAATTTTAATATTAAATATACAAAGTTTCTAAACTCTAAAGTCTTTCAAACTACCTGTTCAGACTACAAAGTATATAAATAAAGTAGTGACTTTCAATCTACATATTAAATTCTTATGTGAATTCAATTAATGTTAGTTCATCGTACCTACAAAGTATATAAATAAAGTAGTTCATCGTACCTATAAATCATGAAACGTGTTTTGAGTTTAACAAAATCGCCGTACCAACAGCATCGGGTACGTCCCAGAAGTAAACGACAGATCGCAACTTTTATCGTACCAAACGCTATCCAAAGCGTTCCGGGATCGCGAATGTACCGCGATTTGGTACGGTCGATCCAAAACGAAATTCGTGGCAGGTCCAGCGAATTATGTGACTATGCTCCAATGTCTTCCTCCACCTCATCTTCATCAACAAGAGTGGGTCTTTTTCCTTTATCATTTCTTGATGGGCCGGCTTCTTCATCACCTCCTCTTCTTGATCCTCTAGTGAAATAACTTGGCTCATAAGCCCCGGAAGCTCTACCCACCGCATCCCACGTAAGATCATCATCAACAAACACCAAATCATCTTCATCTTCATCATTTTCCATTCTACCCATTAACCATTCATTACATTCATCAATATCATCCAAAGCAATAGGATCATTGACTCCCTTTCGGCGTTGCAATGCACGATTGAATTTAACATAAACCATATCATTCAATCTTTCTTGTGCCAACCTATTGCGCTTCTTGGTGTGAAGCTATAAAAAATTAAGTTGTACATTAATTGATAATATATTCTAGTTAAAGTACGAAAATATATATATATAGACACTTACGTGTTGAAAAACACCCCAATTTCTTTCACAACTTGTAGCACTACAAGTAAGACTAAGAACACGTATCGCAAACTTTTCCATTTGTATTTGAACCGGTTGCGGTGCCAGTAACATTGGGAGTTGGTTGATTTGGTTCCATTCTAGATATCACAAAAAACAACTTACTAAAACTCTAAAACACATAAAAGCATAAACAAAATGTGTGTGTATATATATATATATATATATATATATATATATATATATATATCAAATCAGAAACATAATGTATATATATAAAATTATAAACATATAAGTTTAAAAAAAAACAGTCTGTTCCTATAGAAGTGTTCACTGTTCACTGTTATATAAAAATATCAAATATACATCAAGTTATGAACTAGCAATTGACTTATGAGCTGTTGTTAAAAAAAAAAAGAGTTGTGGCTCATTGAGCTGCTGTAAACACATTTTAGAAAAACAAAAAAGAAAGAAAAAGAAATTAACAAACCTGTCGATGTCTTCAGCCTTCAGGAGAAGAGAGCAGCAAGCAGGGAATGGGGGGAAATGGGAGGGATAAAGCAGCTGACTTTGTTTTATTAGGTCAAGACTTAAAAGGCTTTTTTTTAAAATTTAAACAGGCCTTTTAAGCCCAGCCCAGAAAAAGACATTAGAGCAGATGCCAACAATTAGTTACAGCCCAGAAAACGCAACGCATCGCATCACGCATCGCACGCATCACGCACCACTCGATAGCATCAGAGCGCATCCCGCACCCCCCAGCGCATCAGACCCTTAATGCGTTTCGCCCAGCGCATCAGGCGCATCACGCATCAGGCGTGCATCAGGCGCGCATTTTTAAACCAAGATGATAGGGATTTGGATAGTTATTAAATAGTATTAAACTAGAAGGGGAAAAAGGGTAAATTGGGTTTTAGTTTGTTAGTAGTTTTAAATAAATAGAAGATAGAATCAGATTGTACGTAGGCAGAAAATACGTAAGGTTTAGGCTCTTGTAGTCGGCTCGTTGCCTTTGGCAATCGAGAGAGGGCACAGCCCTGGACCAATCTTGCATTGTTGGTTGATTGGGTTTATCATTGTTGTTCTATTTCAGTCTATGATCAATCGATTAGTAGCATTTGTTCTATCTTCAGTTTACGTTCTGCATCAGTTTGGATTGATTGTGCCAATCATACATCGGTTGCCTTCTCATTTTTCTCAGGTTTGATGGTTTTACTAGCACATTTCAAGATAAATTATTTAAAGGATACGATATGGGAATTTACAATCAAATTTTCTACACTACTCTCTGTTCCTGCATACTTAGCTTGACTGGTATGTATCTTCAACTTGAAACTAAGTGCTCCATCATGAATATTATAAAAGTTACGATTTTTAGATCTAGATTGTATTTTTTCACTAACTTCCTCGTGTTATTTTGATTCCTTTTGTTCTTGTTAGGTCTAATCTTGCAGGGCAATCTTCTCGTGGCGATAGAATTTGTATCTCGCCACAAGGATTGTTTCTTTGATATTGCATTGCTTTCAACTGTAAGTCGTCTTTATTTTCTTTTCTAGCAGTAGAATTTTTGAAATTTTAAATTATATTTGCAATTTTTAATGTACTTTATCTCCTGCTCAATCGGTGATCTTGTGAAATTGATGTGGCTTCAGTTTTGATGACCTGATTATTATTCTTCAAGTTGCACTAATCATTTACAAAAATCATATCCAAACCCCACCTAAAACAAAAAATGTACACAATTAAAGTCATTATTTTTTAGCTAACAGTTATGTTTATCTCATACTTATTTATTTGTTCGGTTGTAGGTTGCAACAGCTAGTCAATTCTTCATATCTTACACGATTCGCACATTCGGAGCTCTTACATTTGCCACCATAATGACCACTAGACAAGTAAAGCAAGCTTTAATTATCTCCAAGAAAAACTTTTATTTATCTCCTTTCATTACCAAACTCTTAATAAACTCGCTATTTTCTACTAATTTTTTTTATTTAAATTTATAGCTAGTGAGCATTTTGCTGTCGTGCGTGTGGTTTGCTCACCCTCTTAGTGCGGAACAATGCATTGGAGCCGTAAGCACCCATTTACACCTTTTTTTTCTCCCTGCTTAACAATGGTGGTGTAATAGGCGGGCTGGTTGGTTAATATGTCAAAACGGGCAAGTTTTTGTGGAGTTCTTAATGTGGCGAGTTAAGTTGACCCAAATGGTTTTATCTTAACTTCTAATGTTTTATAAATAATTACTGTGTCAAATAAGGTTACACCAAGTTATGTTTTTCAATAACAGGTTTTATACAGTAAAACTACACTTTAAACGACTTTTGACTGGTTTTGGTGAACTATTTAATCTTAGAGCAAATTGGCGTAAAAAGTAACACATATATTAAAATTTACTAATAAAGGTGCAGGAAAGAGTTACAAACTTTTTATCTAATAAAAAAGGTATCTTTGATATTTGCCATGTTACGATACCCTTTTTTTATGCAAATATGAAATTTACAATTGCTATTTATGCATAGTTGAAATTTACAGTCCTTTTCTATGCAAAACTGAAATTAACAATTCTTTTCTGGCAAAGTAAATTTCACATTACTTTTATGGGCAAATTTGATATTTATGTTACCTTTCTCGACAATTTGCTCTTGATCGGTAATATATAATGCATGAACCTAAACATCCTTTTGCAGGTTATTGTCTTCGGATCACTTTATGCAAGGGGTTTCTTGAAAGGCAAACCCGAGAAACCCTTACCCTCCTCATTACATAAGTCAGATGAAGAAGCAACTGTTCCATTAAAGGCGATTGCGTAACACAAAGGCTAATTTTCTTTAGAATTTGGTAAAAGATTTTAGATACAACTATGATTAATGAATTATAGAATCTGTAACTCTTTTTCTTTCTCTTCAGAAATATCACAAACCGGTTTTTTCTTGGATCATAGAGATTTAGGTGAAGCCTTTGGTTACTTTTTTGTTTTTTGTTTTTTAAAGTTGTTTTCTTCTTCTTCTCCGGTATATATGGAACTTATTAAGGTTTTTAAAGGGTATTTGTCCTTCGAATTCTTTCACGTTGTTACTTCCAGTTGGGGATTAAATATAGATATTCCAGATGCCAAAGATTTTGTGCCTCTTTTTTGTTTTTGTTTTTGTTAGACAATAAATATTGTACAAATCTATTTACATAAAAGTTGAAGACCTCAGGTATGATTTCAGTTTTGCTTATTTAACTTAATTATTGATTAGTGATCAGTTTAAGTTATACTTTTTTCAAGGCAAAAACAAGCTAATCTGTTCTCTCATCTCTTTTGTTAAGATGTGACCAGAAGACTTTTTTCAGAAACTGAAAAAATACTATTTGTTCTTTTAGAATTCAATACCTCTTCTCACATTGAACATATAAAACACTAACCACCATGGAAACACTAAACTTCTATGGCCATGCAATACAAAAAGCCAAGTGAGTTATTAAGACTTCATGCAACTACAAAGAATGATGAATAATCACATACCTATCACTTGAGTTAGCCAAATTCACCAAATTTATATGGTTTTCCTCCTACTCTGATAGCACACTAGGGAAATGAAATGGTGGACTGATTTTTAAATATATAAGTCAATAACTGGGCAAATTAACAAGTATTCACACTTAACCCCCTTTCCAAGTCTCTACTTTATGAATTTAACAATAAATTAACTATACTAACATATAAACTTACCAATAAATCATAATCAAGTTCTTTAGCTATCCAACAGTCTGCACGATTTTAAAAAACTAGTGCAACCTAATAAACTTATTAAAAAAAAGATGTATGATATCGTCATCTTTATTTGTAGGAATTTTTTTACCAATCACTGTTAAATAATGAAAACCCCGTAAGTATAATGTATTACAATGAAGACTATTTATAGAGTAAAAGGTACAAAGAAAACCCTAATTTGAAACCCCAATTGGCCTAGCCCAACTATATTAAAACCCTAATTACATTTGGGTGATTGCAAAAGGTTGGTAGCAAGGGTATCAATTGGGTGATAGCTGAATCATTTGGTGTTATATCTAACAAGAAATCGGTGAGCAGTCATTCCTCATTTAGAGGTCTTTTTCTTTTTTTTTTGTTGTAAACAAATATGCTCACCGAATCAGCATTTCCATTAAGTGCTTAAAGGTTTAGTTAAGAGGCTAACAAACACATCCTTAGATATTAAAATAGCAAGTGGCTTGGAATCTTGGACGTAGAACCTCGTAGGGGAAAAAAAGCCAAATAATGTCGCGGCAAACTATATGGCTCGAGACGTCGTGGAGAGAGTAGAGACGATTGGTCTTGTCATTGGTGATTGGTTCTCCTTTCGCCGTTTCATTCTTTGCAAACAATGAAACACAAAAACAAATCATAATTGTAAATCATTCGATCCAGAATTCTTTGGTCTTTTCTAAACACACTAGGTGATTTCTTATAAATTGATCGACCGTCGGCAATTCACATCCTATAATTTCAAAGTTTGTGATTTTAGTAGGCCATAAGCATTTTCAAATTTTGTTTTAGTCGGTTACTTGTAAATGCATATTGTTTTCATTTTTTAGTGAGAAAATTTATTTAACCTTTTAAGTAGAGTAGAAAAAACAGAGTTTTGGTTGTTGGTAATAAGTTACTTGAAATCAGTGTACTAAATATGATATCCGATTATATCATTTGAGTTAGACTAAAGAGATTTGTAATTAATTTGTGTTTGATCTTTATTTCTTAATTCAGTTTATTGTTGCTTGTTTTGTAGATTTAATTTTATCAAAACGGACGATATGATTGTCCAATAGAGATGATCCAAGTTAGTCTTTTTTTTATATTTAAAGATTTTAATCGTACGATCTAGAGTCTTAATAATCAATTTTTATTGAACTAAAATCTAATTTTGACTTTTCTTAGTTAACTTTGGAATCATTTTGACTATAATTTACATCAATAAATTTAAGAAATTTCCTTATATGTCCTTAAATATTAAATATTGTATTAGCCCACCATAATTTAAGATATTATATTATTCTTTATGAATTTTAAAAATATCTTATTTAACCAAATTCTTAATTTTATCATATTAAAATATTATATGAATCAATGAATATTGGATATTATTTATTGCCCCGAATTGTAAAAATAATGATCGATGATTTGTATTCTCGCGTTACATTTGCCCTCCCCTTGTGTCAATGGTTTCGCCGTTAGTCTGAGTGTTGATGCCATTTGCCGTCATTTATTAAATTATTATTACTTTCGAGTTTTATAATTATTTTTCATTTTTGTACTTATATTTAATCCTATCATATTTTGAACCAATCTATATATTACATGAATATTTAATATAGTCAACATATATAATATTATAATATATTAAGAATTTATTATTAGTAGAAAACTTTAAGTTGAGATATAAGTATACATAAAGATATATTATATACATTCAATAGAACATATAAGATATTACTATAATAATTTATTAACAAATAATATTATTACAATAACAATATTCTAATTCTAATATGTATAAAAGACTAATTTGAAAACAATTACTATATGATCTGGACCCTTCATTTAATAGAAGATTTAATCTTAACTGTTAATTCCTTTAACTCTAGAACTTTGATTTTGACTTTTTAGAGTCAAACTAATGTAAATTAGATAAAGATAAGGGTTAAAGCCATAAAATAACGGTCTACTTTCCCAATTTTTCCATTGTGGCACGTCATGTTTTTTTTACACATTTGGCCAGTAAACTTATCAAAACCGTGTTGATGTGGCAATTTCGTGACCTGCAACCTGCAATCCGTTTTCAGCCCGTTTTTTACGATTTTTGGTTCGATTTTTGATCGTTTTGTGTGATTTTTTTGTAGAATCTTGTAATTTATCATTATACCTTTCAAATGAGACCAAAATCATGAATTTTCGTCAAGTATAGAGGGAGAATTTCGAGCTCAAAGTCTCGACTTTTTTGGGTTTTTTGTTCGAAAACAGTGCAGAAAAAAAGACTCGTTTTTTGGTCGATTCTTAATCATTTTACATCATTCTTTTTATAGATTGTCGTAGATAATCTTTTTACCTTTCAACAGACACCAAATACATGAAAAACCATGAAGTGTAGGCCAAGTTATTACTAATTAAAGTTGATAATGACCCTATTCGACACCCTTACGGTATTTCGATGAATTGACACATTTTAAGCTCGTTTTTGTTCGTTTTTTATACTAATTGATAGATAACTCGATTACCTTTCCATAGAGATAAGAATAATTGATTTTCGTTAAGTGTACATGGAGAATTTTGGCTCAAAAGTTTATTTTCGAAATGAAGAAAATTGGGGAAGAAGATGACCTGCTATTGCAGGTCAAAATCACCAAAATGAGCACATTAACACGTTTTTTTTATAAGTTTACTGGCCAAATGTGTAAAAAAAACATGACGTGCCACAATGGAAAAATGGGGAAAGTAGACCGTTATTTTATGACTTTAACCCTAAAGATAACCCTTAACCAAATCAATGATAAATTTAATATAATGATTCAAAAAGATAGAATTTTTATATTAACTATACGTAGGTTACAAACGTAATGTTCTCATAATTTAATTTTAATGTTTCTAAAGTAAACATTTGTATATAGTTTATATTTATAACCTTTTATAATATAAATAAAACTTAATTTTAATCAATTTGATTAAGGAATTCTATCTTTCTATTTAGTTAATATTATATCTTAATCATCCTTTTGATTAAAATTGAAACTCAGTATAATTTTAAATTGTCAAAATTTTAAATTACTTTAATTTGCATTAAACTATTTTTTATCCAAATATATTTCTAGCTAAATGAATATAAAATAATAATTTAATATAAATAATCATGGTTAACCGTGTATTTACACGAGTATTTAAACTAGTATTTTAATATAGTGAGAATTTATTGTTGGTTGATAAATTTAATTTGAGATGTGTTAACTTAATATATTTAAATATTTATTAAGAAATTTTTAATATATCCGACATGTTTTTATTAAATACGTCATGTATAAACACGAAGAATGATTAATGTCGTCAAATATTGCTTCAGATAATTTAATATCTAAAGATTAAACCATATCTTAGAAAAAGAATAAATATAATCATTAAGTCCTAAAGAATTTAAATTAATAATGATCCTTTTTACATTTAAATTATGTGAAGTAATATTTGACGACATAAAGAAGACATTCTCCACAATTGGATTTTTGAGTTATTTGATCCGAAGGATTTTACCTTTATCTATATTTTAATTTTAAATTTAAAACTAAAAGATCAACATTCAATGTTATCCGGATTGGATTTAACGTGAAACTGATTATCAGTTTAACTAACTTTTTTTATTTTATTTTTTATAAAAATTAAAAAACCCTATCCTAAAATTTATTCTTTATCATTAAAAGCTAACATACACATTCATGAAGATAAAGATAAATTTTTTATTTAATTTTAAAAAAATAAATGTAATTTAATACGAACAATTCAATTTTATTTACCGGATCTCGATTCTCCACATTTCCCGTTTACTCATACAAATCGGTTGACTGTTGCATTTTACACTCTTCGTGTTTCACTATAAATACACCCCCTCACCTCCCTCATTTGATCATCAGAAAACCCCAATTCTCTTCCATTTTCTTTCGAATTCGATCTTTAGTTTCTATTTCTCGTTAATTCACAGGCAATGGATATCGATTTGTCACCGAAATTGGCTAAGAAGTTGTACGGCGGTGCTGGTGGATCGTATCATGCATGGTGCCCCAATGAACTCCCAATGCTCCGCCAAGGTAACATCGGTGCTGGTAAGCTTTTTCTCGAGAAAAACGGTCTGGCTCTCCCTCGTTACTCCGATTCTGCTAAGGTTGCTTACGTTCTCCAAGGTACGGATTTCGATTGCTATGTTTTGATTGTGTTTTTGTGAATTCATTCGAATTTTCGCAATCCGGTTGTTGATTTTTGTTTCTCGATGATTAATTCGTTTGATTTTCGTTGTTTTGATAATCATTATGTGTTATTGACTTATTGTATAATTCTGTCGTTTTGTTTGTGGTTCTGATCAGTGACTACTGACTTGATTCCGAGTATTGTTGGTATCGATTTCGTGCGGTGTTTGCTATGTATTCACCACCGTCCACCGACACACACACACACACATTGAGTTTATTTATATTTTTGTTTTTACTGATACAAGATGCAACGTGATCGATAGTTTTGATCCCTTTTTCTATCTCCATATCAGTTTAATTGTTTTGATCTACAATGAGTTTGATTCTGATTTGATTGAATGCCTGGCTCTGATCTGATTCGGTGCTGGCGAATAATTAATGTTACTTTCGCATTCAACTTTTGTAAACAATTATTTTTATATTGATTTCTAATATAAGTAAACATAGTCAAAGGCTTTTCAAAAAAAAAAAAAAGTAAACATAGTCAAAGTTTAGGCCAATAACGTGAAACACATGGCTTTCCTATTTACTATTTAAAACTGAAGTTTTCTTTTTTGGGACAACTCAACTAATGACAAACTTCCCTACTTTAAATTGATTTGGTCAATTGGTCATTGTTATTGATTTAATTTATAATAACGTGTAATTGTTTGTTTCATTGATGCATCCTTGATTCTTCATAGCTTAATATGATATGATCTATTTTTTTTATCATAGGTGCTTTAGGTAAATATTCTGTTTACTGTGATTTCACACATTATGTTTCTGTCTAGTATGGATTCACATTTCACACACATACAATTTCCCTTTAGGCAATGGAGTTGCGGGCATTGTTCTACCTGAGAAAGAAGAAAAAGTGCTAGCAATCAAGACAGGCGATGCAATTGCCCTCCCATTTGGTGTAATCACATGGTGGTACAACAAGGATGACACTGAGCTTCAAGTCCTGTTCTTGGGTGACACCAAAACTGCTCACAAAGCAGGCTCATTCACCGACTTCTTCCTAACTGGTTCCAATGGCATCTTCACTGGTTTCTCAATGGAATTCGTGTGCCGTGCTTGGGACGTAGACGAGGCCACCGCCAAAGCACTTGTGGGAAACCAAAAAGACAACGGAATCATCAAAGTTGATGCTGGTGCTAAGATGCCCGAGCCCAATAAAGATCACAGAAGTGGGATGGCATTGAACTGTTTAGAAGCTCCTTTGGATGTTGATATTAAGGGTGGTGGTAGGGTGGTTGTTTTGAACACAAAGAACTTGCCTTTGGTTGGTGAAGTTGGTTTAGGTGCTGATCTTGTGAGGCTGGATGGTAATGCTATGTGCTCTCCTGGATTCTCTTGTGACTCTGCCCTTCAAGTGACCTACATTGTTAGGGGCAGTGGCCGTGCTCAAATTGTTGGTGTTGATGGTAAACGTGTTCTTGAAACCACTGTGAAAGCTGGGAATTTGTTCATCGTCCCGAGATTCTTTGTGGTTTCCAAGATCTCTGATAATGATGGCTTGGAATGGTTCTCCATCATCAGCACTCCCAAGTAAGTCTTTCATTTTCCCATTTGTGGATAAATTCATTAATCATCTGTTAAGATGGAAGGTCTAACTTATTACAATGGATAAATGCTTATTTGTGGCAGCCCAATATTCACTCATATGGCGGGAAGAACATCGGCGTGGAAGGCATTGTCTCCTGAGGTGCTGCAAGCTTCGTTCAATGTGACACCCGAGGTCGAGAAGACATTCCGTTCGAAGAGGATGAACAGTGAAATCTTTTTTGCACCAAATTGAGTCCCCTCTTCAACCACCATGCTTTTAGAAATAATGCTTAGTAATAGTAGTTAATAATATCTGGATTTTGGATGCTTGTTTTTGCTTCGTACAGTTTTGGTGGTTTGATTTGCTAATACAGCCTTGGTACTATACTACTATGTTTAATTACTTTTACAAAAATATATTCTTAATCCTACTTCCGAATAGATGATATATAATAATCTGGAGATAAATAGAAGAATTTATAGGAGGAGATATTTTACTTGAGATAACACTTTTGATTGCCCGGTTTTGATCAATATTTGGGCCAAAATCTTTCTTAGACCATGGCCCATGGGTTAGCCCAGGTTATTTCTTTTTTCCCCTTCTCTTTCTAAAACTAGGGGTATGTTTGGTTGGACGGAAAGGAATGACAAATGAATGAAATAGACAAATGAATGAAATGGTCAAAGGAATGAGATAGTTTATTACCATTCCATCCACATTTTGGTTGCTTTCTCGGAATAGAACGAATCGTTAATGTAGTATGTTTGGTAGAGATGAATACACATTGGAATGAAATAAAATAAATAAATAATGACCAAAATGCCTTTGCATTAAAAAATAGGTATAACTTAAATTCTATTCCATTCTATGATAGAATGAGGAAAAACCACCCCTCCCCCATAGAATGAAATGGAAGGAATCACATTCCTTACGGAATGGTTCATTCCATTCCTGCGTACTAAACAAACAGATTTTTTTCATTACGTCGGAATGAGTTATTCCATTCCATCTCTTAATCACCCATACCAAACGCTGCCTAGGGGTAAAAGTGGGGTGCGGTGATTTCAAGCTTAAACCAAATCCAAACAACGTATTTTGGTTTTAAAATTTTCAAAACCAATTTTTCCAATTTTTATCGGTTTTGGTTTTGATGGTTTCATATCATTAATGGTTTTTGTTCTGTTTATAAATTGAACCCGCCTCTTCTTGATTTAACGGACTCATCTGCTTGATCTAATTCTATTTTTGGATTTGAATTTGTTATGACTAAAAAGATATTGTAATACATCATTTTAGTTTAATAAGTAACATATATTTTTCTATAAACATAAGAAACAAACACTCAATCAAATCTAGAGAAACCTCAAAACTTCACCCAAATCATATAACCGCTATGTCAGAAGTCTCAAAGTAATTAGTAAACTGGTAATATTTTTTAAAATACATTAATAGTTATACCATTATAAAAATATAGAATGTATTTAAATATTTGGTGGGTTTGGTTTCATAATAGTTTGGTTTTTGGTTAAAACCGTAACCGAACCAAATCCATCGATTTTGTAAATTCTAAAACCGAAACTATTTCAATACCAACCATTTTTAACCATTTGGTTAAAAATGACAAAACCAAATGGTTGGTATTGAAATAGTTTCGGTTTTGTCATTTTTAACGGTTTGAATTTGGTTCTTCGGTTTTAATGCTCAGCAAGTCACCCCTATGTTAGACAATGGTTCCATCCCTTCTTCTTTCCTTCCCAACTATGTTATACCTCATTTTCTATTCCTACGTCTCTACTTTTTTTAATTAAATATGAAGAGAGACATAGAGAAATGGGAAGAAAAGTAAGAGAAAGGAGAAAGATAGAGAGAAAGGGGACGTGATGTTCCCTAGGGAAACCGCGGAGGGCGTGTTTCTTTTTTTCTTTTTTATGGTAAACTAGAATTTCGTATTAACCATCTGTCAAAGTCATACATTTACGTCTCATACCATCTAAGATACTTTACCGCAACTTATCTTTTCCTTCTCATAATAACAAGGCCGGCCATTGGAAAATTTTATATCTACTTGTGTTCTTTGTACTTCCGGCCATGCGCTAACAAGACGTAGAGTTCCACAATATTTAAATCATCAGAAATGTTTAATATAGTCCATACTTATTGCATAGTCTCAAGAGACTAATCTTAGTCTTTGGATCAGCCCCATCAATGGTCCAGATTGAATTTTAAAAATTTGGGCGGAGTGGCATTTTCGTAATTAACATATAATGATTTTACCATCACATGTGATTGTATACTGAATCACATGTGATTTTATATTGAATCACATGTGATTAAATATTAAAATTTAGGACTATACTTTTTATATGGACTATATTGAACACAACTCATTTAAATCATATCAACTCTTTAATCAACTTCGACATTCTCTCAACTCCCAAAAGCTTTTTGCCACTGATCATGAAACTTGAGTCTTGATTGATACATTAGCTAGTGTTAGTTACGTCACAAAATAACTCACAATACGTCGTTATTGATTCAAGAAAGTCTTTAGATAACCAAATTGCATGAAAAACAAAAGACTTGCTCGTTTTTTGTGAAGAATCTTTCACTTAAAGTAAAATTCCACTATAACATACGTACTCTATCTTAATTCAATCACTTTGACTACTTTGACCATGGTTCGATACAAAGAGAGTATATTCCGCGCTTCCATTTTTAGGGCTACCAAATTCAAATATAGTTGGTATAATGAAAGCTGATATGATCTTACAAACAGTAGGGAGCACAATAAACAACCTTAAGAGAAGTGAATCATCAAAAATTGATAATTTGGTTGGGTTGGTTTGGCCTAGTAAATATCAAATTCAGAAATAACAATCCTTCTTTTTAAGCAAATAATTAGATTAATGATAAGTCTCAAAGGTTGAGGCAACACAATTACAAGACATACATAACCAAAATCCAAATCTCTTTTGATAATTGTTGGCCTTTTATAATTACCATTAGTAGATACGAACTTTATTATTATTTGTATGTAATTATACTTTAGACTATGTTTTATTATGTAATAAAGTGGGGCTGCAATAACACCACTGTGGGACACCACAACCACCACCAACCACTGCTAGGGTGGCGGTAGTTAGTGCCTGAAACTGTTGGAGTATGCCCACTGACACACGTATATTAGTAATTCTACTGATGATACACGAGCCTATTGGGTCACACGCCAAGGATTGATCCCGACAGCCTGCAAAAGGAAGAGAGAAATAAAGATTCTGGAATCTGTGTTTCCGCGCCGCGTAACCTATTGGTTTCCGCGGCGCGTAAACCACCTGACAGAATCTTGACTTTTTGGTTGTTGCTTGCTTCAAGTTAAAGACTTATGGGACATATTGTAATCATGGTGCCCGACTTTGAGACTCACTTTTCTGCTGAAAATATCTTGGATGTTCATAGATGAGAGAAGTCCTTTTCTTGATCAAGTAACAAAGAGTGAATTCTCTCTCTTTTACACACACACACTTGCATACACTTTCCTAAGTGTTCTTGAGTGTTCTTGCATATTTCCAGAAATCATAAGTGTTCTTAGTGATATCTTGGAGTTTATGGGTTGTTCCAAAGAGTGATTTCAAGTCTTGAAGATCACATTTTGGCATACTAGCATTTGCGGATCAAACTAACTTGGTGTAGACTATCAATAGAGAGTTGCTCTTTTGTAACTTAGAGTTCATCCAAACTAGAAGATTTCAGAAGCTGGAGCATGGTATAATTCTTTATACTTCTCTTTCTTTACATGTTGCATTTTGTAGTTATAGAGTTCTTGGTCCATTTTTGGGGTTTCTAGCCTTTTTGCTTCCGCTGCTGTGTTCATGGAAACCCAACAGAAACCGCCTCCAAACACCTCTATAAATATATACATATGCGGTAGAATTTGAAGACAATCAGATTTGTTATAAGAAAGCAAGTTTGTTGTGTTTTTATCTCATGATCATTTGTTCTTGTTTTATACAAGATTATTGTTCTACAAACATGCCTAACACACTCCCAAGTCCAAACCATCGATCATCACCCTACCAACAACACTTACGATTTAGAACATGGTATTAGAGCCCAAGGCTCGATCTTGTCAAAAATTCCAACCCTGATGTCGATATTGAGCACACAACCCAAATCGAATCACTACTCTTGACACCAATTTTGACTACAACACCAGAAGTACAAATTGTTTTTGTTCCCTAGAAGATTTCGAGAACTCTGCAGATCATGAGGATCGATCCACAGAAATCTCGACACCTTCCTATGCGCATAAGAAGAAGTCGACAAAATCAGAGAAAGAGAAAACAAAACGTTTGTTTTTAGGATCTTCATCAAAGAGGGTTGCACACGGGAAGAAGACGACAGGGACAAGAAATTGGGGCACGACACTGAAGGCAATCTATAATGCCGAAAAATTAATTCTTGAAGAAGCAAAACCTAAGAAGAATGCAAGAATACATGGAGATTGGGTACCGGCAGGCTTTACTTATGATTTAGATGTCACGATGAAGGGAAGAAGGAAGGCAAGGAATGATACGATGAAGGCAGGGAGAAGGTCAAATAAATCGATGAACAGACTGGTTAAAAAGGAAAGATCCAGGGAAAAAAGAAAGGCTTCAATTGGAATAAATAAAAGAAAGAATTCAAGAATTAGTAACAAGAATAATCAGAAAAGAAGCATGGAACTTGCAAATCTGCTAAAAGATTGGAACTTAGGAGGAGAAATCGGGGAAACACACAACCGGAATCCGACGTGTTATCGTTTCCACAGGGATGGCTATTTCGCGTGGAAATGCCCGAAGAAGAAATCCAATCTTGTAGGAAGGACGTTTGATTTAAGGCCAAGACTTGATGAAAGTGGCGGAGTTTCAACATGTCTTGACCGGATTCTAATCAAATGTGAGTTTGTTGTGAAAGGTTTGGAAGGGAAGGTGTGGAACTCAATATCTAACCATTTGACCCCTAACTTTGATTTATTTATTAGCTTTAAAAAAATGTATGGGTATATACAAGGAAGGGGACCTTCATATAAATGTGCAAGGTTATGGTCAAGTGGAAATAGAAACCGATAGCAATTTTCGAGATACCACATGTTGGATATGCTCCAAACTTAAATGGAAACATTTTAAGTTTGAATCAATTGGTGAAACAAGGTTTTGAAGTTAATACAAGTAATGGTACTTGTATCATTACTCATGTCAATTATGAATGTTTTAAAGAAAATCAAGATGACGTTTCAAAGGTTAAAGGACAATCGGTGTCCTTAAATGTCAGAGTTATGATGATTTCTTTAGGATGATGAAAATAGCAAATGATGATCGGGTTATTAATGAAGATAGAAAATTGTTTGCTAAAATTTTTGAAAAAACCATAGATGGTTCTATTTAACGAAGGACAGAATTGAATTAGCGTTACCATCATACCTCAACGGGATTGATATCAGCCTATTCGAGTTATACGTACTCATAACAAGATTGGGAGGTTATGAGTTTATTATCAAGGAAAATAAGTGGGATCAGATAGCAATGTATTTTGGATATGAAGGCGGAAATGGAGAAAAGGACGTGTTTGATTGTTACCTTTTGACTCCTCAAGAATCCTATGAATTCGGATCGAAGTTGGTGAGCCAAGATTTGGCATTGTTCGAAGATGGTAGGGGTGACCATGGTTCGATTGGTGAAGTTGGTCTAGGTAACCTCGGGTTTGTTTGCTTTTGATTTCGTTCAACCATCCTCTTGTTGATCACAGTCTGCAATCGATAGAACAGTATACACGAAAGAACAAATAACAAAGAGAACACTAATACGAAATCTGATTAATTCTTTAAAAGTCTGTACACATTTCCTATTTATAGGATTCTATGCTAACTTCCTAACATAGGTTAACCACAACTGCATACCGGTGGCAGTTGGTGGTTGATGGCGTTATACGGGCAGTCATAGTGACTGCACAACCATCGACATTTATTCATTAATAATACATAATATATTTAAGTATTTACATTTACAAGTAAGCCACTAATGTTTAGAATAATTATATTATGAGTTAAAACCATTAATCTTCCAACAACTCCCCCTTAATGGTTTTAAATCATTACTTCATGATCTTCATTCGCTGATGATGACAAAGTTTGTGTCATCATCATCTCTGTTGTTGGTGATTTTCCAAGTCCATCTTTGAGTGATGTTGCCCTGCATATCTTCCATGCTTCCAGCCTTGGGTTTCACTGCAACTACTCCTGGTATGTTTTCTTTCCCTGGTAGCGTCACTGTCCCACTCATCCCTGCACCTGCATTCTCTTCCACACTTGGTGCTGCACTTGCACAATCCCCTGCTTTAAGTGCTAAATCTCTGAATGAGTGTCTCTTAGCCATATCCGAATACACTACCAACATCCCAAGATAAGTTACAAAACAGTCCTTTACACCTTTAGCACTAGTGTACGGTAAACCCAACTCAAATGCCACTAAATACCATTTTTTCCACAAATACACTCTCATGTCCTCCATAACTCTTGACTATCAGATATAATTCTAATATATCAATTTCAATGCCACTAATCACAATCGGAAAGCACCTCTCATTTTCATTTAAAAATAACTTACTAAACTGTGAAATCAACTTTTGCAAATGGTTCTTTACTATCATCTTGCAACCCATGTTAATTTCTTCATCATTCAACAGGTTCATAAAACCCATCATGCTGTCAAAATCATTTTTTGATGGCATCACTTGTTCTTCTAAGTTACCAATTATTGACAAAACATAGAAATCATTGAAATGTTTCATTAACATACTTACAGCCCTATCCTTGAGTTCCTTTAGAGTTTGTTCTCCATTGTTCATCAGAGCCAAATCTTCACTGCCATCGCATGTACTTTCTGCAATCTCCATACTATCACTGCTGTTTGTTTTGCATTCATCCTCGAAAGCCCTTTCCAAAACAGCCTTTGATCCTTTGATTCTCACTTTGAAACCTTTCATAACCAACTGTTGCAAACTTAAAACATTAAGAGAAGATTTTGGTGCATACTATACACCAGGTATGATGTATAATATTGACTCTGTTGATACCAAAATCTCACCAAATCCTTCGATCCTTATTCCATCACTAGAACCAATCTTCCCTTCCTTAAAGTGTTTAAACAGATCACGATTTCCAGTCATGTGTCGAGGGTACTCATTTGAGATGTACCAGATATCGCTCCAGCCCTTTTCATCGCTGCCTACAATTATCCACGTCGTCTTGGGTAGAATCATACCAGTGCTTGAATCCCTTAGTTGCCTTTGATGTTCATTGACATTCTTTAAGTCATTCACGATGGACTTGTTGGCACAATCCCAATAAACATGTCCCCGTCCATAACATACAAAGCATCATGCACGTTTCATCTTCTTTATTTCATCAGGGTTTTGATTCAATCGACTGTTGTTCATGAGATTTGGAAACCCATCGTAATCCTTTATGTCCATCAGATTCATCTTTCGTAAAACCTCCCCTCGTCTTCGATTCCAAAACTCATTTCCGAAATGATTCCACACTTCATTCATCGAACCTTGTGTTGTACGTTTCCTTCAATTGTCGTTCCCTGTGGATCACTTAAACCTTGGGCTCTAATACCATGTTTGATTTTGATTTCGTTCAGCCATCCTCTTGTTGATCGCAGTGTGCAATTGATAGAACAATATACACGAAGGAGCAAATAACAAAGAGAACACAAATACGAAATCTGATTAATTCAATAAAAGTCTGTGCACATTTTCTATTTATAGGTTTCTATGCTAACTGCCTAGCAGAGGTTAACCACAACTGCTTAACGGTGGCACTTGGTGGTTGATGGTGTTATACTGCAGTCATAGTGACTGCACAACCATCGACCTTTATTCATTAATAATACATAATATATTTAAGTATTTGCATTTACAATAAGCCACTAATGTTTAGAATAATTACCTTATGAGTTAAAACCATTAATCTTCCAACAGGGTTCACGGAATTTGTTGGTGATAAGAAAGCAAGTTTGCTGTGTTTTTATCTCCTGTACATTTGTTATTATTTTATACAAGATTATTGTTCTACAAACATGCCTAACACACTCCCAAACCATCGATCATCACCCTACCAAGAACACTTACGATTTGGAACAATAATCTATTCATATTACTAAACACCAATCCAAATATCCAAAAAAAGAACTTTTTTGTGAAGTGAATAAATTCATGAGAAGCCTTAAAGTTATAATTAACTTTATCTCTAAAAGGCTCCAAAATGAAACTCTTTCTTGTTGTACATTTTCATATACATTTTCAAGTGATCTTTTGATCTTATATACTATCCGGCCACATGAGAAGAACAATCTATATATAATAGCAAGAGCCAAGAGATTGAAGAAGTTTGTAATTGTTTTTACATGAATCGAATTATCTTCCATATATATGCATACTTAACTGAGTGATAGTATTCTATCATATTGTACACTTGAGAGTTGAGAGGTTATTTCTACTCATAGTAAGGAGAAAGTTGAAGTGAGGTTGTGAAGTTGATCATATTTCTTGTTGTAAAAAGAGAGAAGTTAGAGCTGATCTCTTTCGCTTGTAATTGATAGAAGATACTGGTCATCATGTCCATTTAAGTGTGAAGATCATACAAGATGGTCACCACATATTTGTGAAGAATATAATGCAACAAACTATTGGAGAAAGCCAATGAGTGAAGGTAGAGGGATCATTCACCTGAAACATGCACTATAAATGAGTGTACACATGTGAATTAGTCTTTCTAACTATAAAACTCTATATTTCAAGTTGATATCTATTTATTGCTCTTACATAGATTTTAAAGTCTCTACTTATTTGCAACTAACAAGCTTTTACAAAAACTATTCACACTCTAATAACATATAATTCCCTGAAACTAATGACATTTAGATTTTGTGTATTTTAATAACTTCTATTAATATCTTCATTATATATACTTATACTTATTAAATTCATCTAATATAATGTCTTAAAGCTAATACTTAAAAATTCTATTTTTCTTAAATCTGTCGGTTTCATTTCTATTTAGAGAATCGGTTGGTACAAAACTAAATCCAAACCATTAAAATTTAGGTTATATTGGAAAATTGACCAAAACTAACAATAATTTAAAATATTAAAAACAGTGTGATACGTCTTCAGCCCAACAGGCTTATCTGAGCATCCCAAACAGGCCCAAGAGAACAACCAAGGCCCCAGCCCGATTCAATAGTTAATGGCCACGTGATTAGTATTTTTTTTTATTGTTTACTGAGTCTTTTTTTTCTGCATGGAATCCTCCCACGATTCCCATTTCCTTTCCTAATTTCATGCATGCTTTTGAATAGTTAGGTTTGACATATTGTTAGTAGGTCAGTCACGTTTCCATTCATTCCTTATTTCTAGGTAGGATTAGAATATTCCTTTTCTATTTAACGTATTGTAATCTTGTCTTTTGTTCTATTAGTGAAAAATTTGCTCCATAATATTTTTGCAATTTATTTTTCCACGAAGACTTACCCATCTCGAATCGGGTACATACCAATTTGGTGCTTTCATTCTTGTCCTCTTCATGCCTCCTCGTAAGGAAACCCCTCCGATGGAAGACGCCATGGCTGCCATGGTCGACTCCATCAACAAACTCACCAACAGCCAATCTGATTCCAAAGCACAACTCGACATCATCGTCAAACAACTCGCTGCCCAATTCGAACAGACTTCCACCTTAATCTCAACTCTAGCAAACCAATCTGTAACACCACAATTTCAAGCCAAAATTTTTTTTTTTAACACAACGGAAGACTGAATATATACTATATTAACAAAATAGTAAACTAATAGAGTTTACTAAAATATATACATATCTAGTGCTAGGTTCACATCCGAACCTTTCAAAAGAGTTTAACAAAGTATGCATATAATTACTACATATTTCCAAAACAAACTTGGTGTTACAGTTTTACCAAAACAGGGCTCAACAACCTCTTGTAAAGTATCCCACCAAGCATCCACAAAATTCACAGCAACCAAAACTGTACAACCTGCGGGCAACTAAAACCCGTTAGCTGTAAAGCTAAGTGAACAATACATCACACTGAATAAATATAAACCAGGAATCAAATCGAAACAACACATAGTTGCAGTTATCACTGCACAGTTTCAAACAATTGGGTCTCCATTTTGACCCGCTTCGCCAGGAGGAACGGCGGTGGATCAAACCGCACCCCCATTGGCCTATGGGAGTTACCGTTAGCCCATTAACTCGGTACTTAACCCGAGTAGGCCTGTCAATCAGACAACCTCCGAAGAAATGAACATGTTCCCATATTACAAGTTATTAAATACAAATAACTCATAATCTCAAATCTTTATAATCATACTTTAACTGGAAGCAATACAAAACTGCATCAGACTTTAAGTCCGGAACTAACGATTGCAAACCAATTCAATATTAAACCGTTACCTGAGTTATAATTATTCAATTATAACGTATCACTCACCTTTCTTCGAATATGAAAATATCACTTTCCAGAGGCACCTGCGCGTTGTTGGGGACCTAACATCCACAACAAAACCAACAAGTTAATATATTATCACAATAACACTCAAAGATGCTAAACAATTCAAAACATAATCATAATTAATATATAACATATAAATACTACCTTTGACTTTAATAGTCAAGCACTGCTCAATGTAATTAAAATACCAATTTACAAGAGCATAATATACCTTATAAGTTATCATCTATATGTAACTTATTGCTTTATTAATAATAGTCACTATATGCCAAAACAATAAGGAGTATATATATTTCTTGTGTTGATGACCTGATGCTATGTCCAAAGCAATAAAAGAAAATACAAATTACCTACACACACCAAACACACTATATATATTTATATATATGCACTACAGTCTACAGGAGGTTCCACCAAAGAACCAAAAGCAATCTCCATTCCTATTTTTACTTTTTACATACATACATACAACATGACATCTATATACATATACCATACATACATACAAATATATATATATTTCCTATCGCATGGCAGTAGCAATAAGCACTTTAGAATTACCATTTTCCACTTTCTTTCTTTCTTTCTTTTGTTTTCTGCGCAGAACATCAAACAACAAAACAAACTGCAGCCCTTGTGTTTTTTTTTTTTTTTCATTTCTGCTTCGATGGCTAGCAGCAAAACAACCACCACCCTTGTTTAATTTATCATACTTATTTATATACATACAGTGTACAAAAACAGTAGCAAGAGATAATTTTATGGTTCAAACAAAAGCTTCATCTTCTACCTCCATAAATGAGGGTTTCATGCTCCTAACACCAAATCACTAAATTTCTATCAATAATGTATCTATTCATTGTCAAACTTGCTAATAAACATGTGCAAACTCAAAAAACCAATCAATTTGCAATTTAGATCAATTACTCATAAACCCTAAAATAACCCTCTTCTAGTTCCTGCAATAATTCATGAAAACACAATAGAGATTCAAATTACATACCTACTTAGCCTTCAAATGACAGTTGCTCATCAACAAAATCCAAATAATAACAAGTGATTTAGGCTTCTAGAGAGCAACTTTGGGTATCATCAAAGAGAGGTAAAAAAACAAAATGAAGTCTGGAGGTCTATACCTTCTGTATCGATACACTGCATAAGATATTTGAGGTAATCTTTTTTTTTATCTAATAAGCCATGCTTTATTTAAATATTCTTTTAAATATATAAATATATATATTTATATATGTATATCTAAATTTCTAACACTAATATTAAACACTAGAAATTAAAATTAATCAAAATAAAACCAATTAAAATCCAAGTAAACACTACGTACCACATACGAAGCTCTGAGTACTACCAGACCCAGATTTGGGATGTTACACAATCCTTTCACCATACACCACCACCACCACCACCTCCACCTCCACCACCCCCACCCCCACCGCCACCCCCACCGCCACCTCACAACCACCGCCCCCCTAAGATATCACTTCCCACCTTCGACGGTACCAACCCCTTGACTGGATCTTCCAAGCTGACAATTATTTCACTTATTACTCCATTCCACCCAACCAACGATTAGCCTTAGCAGTCTTCTACTTCACCGGAGACGCACTAAGCTGGTACAAACATCTATCCCAGAACCATCTCTTAGGTACTTGGCCAGAGTTTGTTCGAGCTCTTGAACTCCGTTTTGGACCTTCTACATACGAAAACCACCAAGCTGCACTCTTTAAACTCCGTCAAACAACCACAGTCACCGCTTACCAAACCGAGTTTGAAAGATTAAGCAATCTTGTAACTGGTCTCTCTCAAGAAACATTACGAAATTGCTTCATCTCGGGATTACGAGCAGATATTCAATCCGAGATGGCTATTCACAACCCACAAACTTTGCATCAAACATACGGTTTAGCGAAACTTATCGAAGACAAGATCAATTCAGCCAAGACCCGTTATAACTCCTTTACCCGCCCTAATACCACACCGTCAACACCGTTACCAAACCCACACTACCCTCCACTACCACTACACCACTTCTCCCATCGACTTCTCTATCCAAACCAACCCTTCCATTCACTAAACTCTCAACTGATGCCCTGCAAAAACGACGTGCTGAAGGTCTATGTTTTCACTGCCCAGCCAAATACCACCCTGGTCACAAATGCAACCCACCCCAATTCTTACTTATCGCGGAAAATGAAGACAATGTCGATTCAACCGAACCAACCACCACTATCGAAGATACTACTCAACTCGAGGATGTCTTCCAACCCCCCGATCCTACCAATCATCCACAATTTTTATCTCTTTCAAACGCCGCCTTCTTTGGTCTCCAATCACCCCGAGCACTACGTGTTACTGCCCACATAAATGGCCATCCGGTCACAACTCTCATTGATTGTGGTAGCACACATAACATCATACAACCTCGCATCACCCCCTTTCTAAACGCCAAACCCACATACATCACCCCTTTTATGGTCATGATTGGGAATGGACAATTCCTACAATATGACGGGTACTACCCCACAGCAAATCTCCATATAAACAAAACCCAATTCCAAGTTCCTTTATTTGTCCTACCTGTTGAAGGCGCTGACATTGTTCTTGGCATGGCCTGGCTAAGTTCCTTAGGAAAAATCACAGCTGACTTTTCCATTCCAGAAATCTCATTCCAAATTAATGGCAAACCATGCACCATCAAGGGAGAACCAATTGCCACTCAAGCTTCTTCCAGCACCATACACACCCTTCTACGAAAACACTCTGTTGCCTCCTTACACACAATGATTTTTCACCACCAACCACAAACAACTACCACACCCATTGACACCCTAAAACATTCTGACCCTCATATCACCAACCTTCTTTTCAAGTACAAAACTCTTTTTGATAACCCTCATTCATTACCTCCCTCACGTACACATGATCACCACATACCATTGCTCCCCAATACACAACCCGTTAACGTTAAGCCTTACCGTTACCCACATTTTCAAAAAGAAGTAATGACCAATCTCATCAATGAAATGCTATCCGATGGTGTCATTCAACCAAGTCAAAGTCCATTCTCTTCACCGGTTCTTTTAGTTCGAAAAAAAGACGGCACTTGGCGGTTTTGTGTTGACTATCGATCTTTAAACGCCGTCACAATTCGAGACCGTTTTCCCATTCCCACCATCGATGAACTCTTAGACGAATTGCACGGAGCTAAGGTGTTCTCGAAAATCGACTTACGCGCCGGATATCATCAAATTCGTGTCGCTCCAAAGGATGTTCATAAAACGGCTTTTCGCACAATCGACGGCCATTATGAATTCCTTGTCATGCCATTTGGACTCACTAACGCTCCTTCAACTTTCCAATCGGCGATGAACGACCTTTTCCGTAAGTTTCTTCGTCGCTTTGTCCTAGTTTTTTTTATGACATCCTGGTTTACAGCCCATCCCTAACCACACATTATGAACACCTTGAAATGGTTTTCCAAACCTTGCATAACAGTGCGTTCAAAGCTAAACTTTCAAAGTGTATTTTTGCAACATCAAAAATACCATTTTTGGGTCACTATATTGATGCAGCAGGTGTAATGGCCGATCCTGAAAAACTCACTACTATACAATCATGGCCAACACCAAAAACACGAACAGAACTACGAGCATTTCTCGGGTTAACCGGGTTTTATCGTCGCTTTGTTCATCACTATGCTCACCTAGCCGCACCATTAACTGATCTGTTGAAAGGAAAAGAATTTTGTTGGTCACTCGATGCTAAAAATGCCTTTGAAAACCTCAAAAATGCAATGGTATCCTTGCTGTCCTTAGCTTTACCCGACTTCACCAAACCCTTTGATCTAACCACCGATGCATCCGGTACTGCTATAGGAGCGGTTTTATCACAAAACGATAAACCAATTGCTTTCTTTAGTAAAAAGATGTGCCCTCGTATGCAGACCAATTCTACTTATATTCGAGAATTATATGCCATAACCGAAGCCGTAAAGAAATGGCGACAATACCTTTTAGGTCGCAAGTTTCGAGTCTTTACGGATCATCACAGCCTCAAACACCTCTTAACCCAAACAATTCAAACACCAGACCAGTATAAGTGGGTCTCGAAGCTACTCGGTTACGATTTCGAGCTTCATTATAAGCCAGGAAAAGAAAACAAAGTAGCTGATGCTTTAAGTCGCACCGACCCACCAACCCTCTTAGCCCTCTCAACCCCAACAGCCCCTTGGTTAAACGAATTACGTTCATACTTTCATCAATCTGACCAAGGAAAGCACTTAATGTCCCAAATTCAAAACCAACCAAACTCTTATCCTACCCATGCAATTCGAGATGGTCTCATCTACGTGGATGGTAAATTGTTTATTCCTAACATTGCTACTTTGAGAAACTCTCTTTTGCAGGAATTCCATGCATCCACATTAGGAGGTCATGCCGGCATAAACGCAACAACAAGAAGAATAGCAGCAAATTTCAAATGGCCAAATCTCAAACAAGATGTTACCAATTTTGTCCGCCAATGTCATCTTTGTCAAACAATTAAGTACCCTACACATGCACCGTACGGTCTTCTCCAACCTTTACCAATTCCATCTAATCCATGGGAGGATATCTCCATGGATTTCATCACACACTTACCACCTTCAAACGGGAAAACAGCCATATGGGTAATTGTCGATCGCCTCACAAAATATTCACATTTCATCGGCCTTACTACCCAATTCAATGCAGCCTCATTAGCCACCATATTCTTACATGACATATATCGTATCCATGGCCTTCCAAAAACAATCGTATCAGATCGCGACCCAATTTTTTTGAGCAATTTTTGGAAGCAACTCTTTAAACAGATGGGTACAAAACTTCATCACTCAAGTGCCTATCACCCACAATCCGATGGTCAAACCGAAGTTGTCAACCGCTGTTTAGAATCTTACTTACGAGCATTTGCTTGTGATGAGCCAAAAACATGGTTTCGATATTTATACTTGGCTGAATTTTCATACAACACCAGTTACCACACATCCATCAAAATGAGCCCATTCAAAGCCCTTTATGGAAGAGAAGTATCTGCCATTCATGAGTACAAACCAGGTTCCAACTCAGTAGCATCCATCGATACCTCTCTAATGGAGCATCAACGCATCATTCAATTACTACGCCAAGCACTTCTACAAACTCGAGAACGAATGATAAAACAGGCTAACAAGAAACGTCTCGATAAGGAATTTAACGTAGGAGAATATGTGTTTTTGAAGCCTCAACATCACCGCCAGCAGTCGGTTCAAACTCGCACAAATCAAAAATTATCGAAACGTTTTTATGGTCCTTACAAAATCATTGAACGAATCGGTCCGGTCGCATATCGACTGCAGCTTCCGGAATTATCGCGTGTTCATCCGGTATTCCATATTTCATTATTGAAACAAAGCCATGGCAACTGTGAGCCTACTGAAATTCCTCAAGACTGGCCTTTACAGCCCATTGAGGCCAACGATGCTCCAGAAAAGGTACTCAATCATCGAAAATTTGACGATCAAGTTCAACTGTTGGTTAAATGGATGAATCGTGATAACTCAGAGTCCACTTGGGAGAATTTAACCACATTTCAGCAGCAATTTCCAGATTTTGAAATCGACCTCGAGGACGAGGTTCATTTTGATGGGGAGGGCAATGATACGTCTTCAGCCCAACAGGCTTATCTGAGCATCCCAAACAGGCCCAAGAGAACAACCAAGGCCCCAGCCCGATTCAGTAGTTAATGGCCACGTGATTAGTATTTTTTTTTATTGTTTACTGAGTCTTTTTTTCCTGCATGGAATCCTCCCACGATTCCCATTTCCTTTCCTGATTTCATGCATGCTTTTGAATAGTTAGGTTTGACATATTGTTAGTAGGTCAGTCACGTTTCCATTCATTCCTTATTTCTAGGTAGGATTAGAATATTCCTTTTCTATTTAACGTATTGTAATCTTGTCTTTTGTTCTATTAGTGAAAAATTTGCTCCATAATATTTTTGCAATTTATTTTTCCACGGAGACTTACCCATCTCGAATCGGGTACATACCACAGGGTGACAATTTATGTTTTTGATACACAAAGGCTAGACTTTAGGTTTGAGCTTGTGTACCATAGAATCATAGATGGAGCTAAATCAACTAAAAGCTAGACCCCATTTTTACCGAAAATCAATCAATCAATTAACTCAAATCTATAAAATAAGAAAGTATTCGAAAGTCAATGTTTAACTAACGCAATAGTTCTCCCACTTCCAACAATAATCCTGCCTCCGTACGCCCTCTCCACTGCCAAAGCTTCTGCACCACCGAAGCTGCAATTCCGATTTCAAGTACTGATAGTGATTTCAAAGAGGCTCTGTTTGGTATCTTCGATCATCAAGATTAATAGGTTACAACTTCTTTCCCACAATGTTGATTAGGATCAATTTTAGACCAAAATTTAGTCGATTAGGTTCGATCTGGAAGAGGCTCCTATTGTGTTCATCTTCTTACCCATAATGTGTTTTTGTTTGTTGTTTTGTTTACATGTTCCCTTGAAGATCTTTTATGAAGATTTGGTGTTCAGTTCACGATTTTGTTTGCAACCGTGATTGTGTTTGGTTTAAGAGTTTATGTGATTTTTTTTTGTTTAATACTATGATTGTGTTTATTTGAATATTTTATGTGAAACTTCTTTTGTTTGCTAATGTGATTATGTTTGTTTGAAGAGTTTATGTGAAAATTTTGTGATAACCTGTTATGCATATAAGGTATTTGGTTAAATGCCTCAATGAAATATCATTCATTATAGAAAATGTTTATATGGTAATTTTACTTTATTCAGATTCACTATTTAAAAGTATTATCAAACATGTTATAGCTATAATCATTCATAATCTTTTAACCATTTAGCTTTAAAATCATTTGATACTATTTTTTACAAGAATTTCTAGTTTAACAAATAGACATATTAACAATATATTAGTCATTTTATGGTGCTGAAAAAGTATATTAGTCTCCAAATAAAAGCGTGTTTGCACTTTATCAATATCAAATGCTATCTAGGGGGTGTTTGTTTTAGCTTATTATGGGTTTATTTTTCATAAGCTCATTTTTTCCGACTTATTTTACTAGTCCGGCTTATTTTATTATTGCAGATGTTTCCTCTTATTATGGGTCATACTGATACTCCGTAGCGAGGAGAGATGGGCGCACTGGAATCTCTGAAGGAAGATTATTCTATTATCGACGCCAAGTTTCTTCAATTTTGTGCATCTCATGGAATTTTATCCCGTAAGTAAACCATTCTCAATGCTTTGCTAGCATTTAATCTAACTCTACAAATCTCTAGCCCTAAATCGATGAATGCTTATGTTGTCATGTGGTTTATTGCATGATCGAGATCCTATGTTCTTAAGTCCGTATGCAATTCACGTTTGTATCTAAACTGAAGTGATCTTTTGCTTCTATTTCAGTCCATTTTCTATAATGTCATCAGGATACAATTTTCAGTGTTCTATTGGTATGGTTACATTGAGTTGGATCGTAGATGAAAGACAACTGGTGATTGTAGGCTATGAATCTTGCGTTTGCCGTGTTAAATGTGTATGCTTAGGTGGATCAATTCGTTTCTAATGTTGTTTAGTTGAAATTGAGGTTGAATTAACTAACTTGATGAGGTTTCTGGTTTTTGCTTAGCTCAAATATCATCGAATTTGGGCTGCCATGTGCCATACTGTCATGTCATTTTCCCTGGAGTAGCTTTATTCTGATGATTTTAAACAAAGGGTCAATCTTTAGTTAGGTTCATGTGCAAAAGGTACTAATGGTTGCTCTGTTATTAGAAGATTCTTTTTTTTTCCTCTCTAACTAATATAAAATCACTAAGCAGTTTTTTGTATACAAACACCTCCAAATGCTTTTTGGCTTTCAACAAACACCACTTCAAAATAAGCAATCCCAAACACCCCCTAAACTTATGTGTAGGAAATAGTTGTAAGAGTGTTTAAAGAGTATAGGATTAGCTTTCTTTTACTAAGCAGGGTAAAAATCTATTTGGTATGGCAGGACATTTGATGCGTTTAAGGCTTTGAAATAGTGAAAAACATGAGAGAAATTTTTTCAATTGAACAATACTTTGCAGCACCTTGTTTTATACTTCTATCTTTCCTTGTCCCTTTTCTACTCAAAGTCTGTGTGTCAGTTCTTGATCTAAAAAAACATGTGGAAAAGGATTCTGGTGGTTTATATTTTATCTATAAACACGTTTTTTTATAAGATCAGACTTTTAATTCTTAGTTTTTATGTAGCAAGAGTTTTTCCTTTACACAGTTGAAGATTTTTTAGTTCATGATGCACACATGTTAGTGGCTTCAGCAGAGCAACTGTCAAATTCGGATAGATTAAAGCAGGTTAACTGTTCACCTATCATTTGTTATAAAATTTATGTGCATGATTTTTATTTATTTTATATCCAATGTTACATGGCCGCTGCTGGGCAGCAGGGTATCAACAAACTCTTCTCTATAATAGAAACTTGTCATCAACCATGGATGAATGGTTTGGAGTTATTGGAAGATAGAAAACAGAATAAACATTTTCTATTAACTGGATGTCAAAGGTATATATTTTCTTCTTTCTGCTTTTTTGCATTTGTTATTATAGGAATATCATTAAAATGAGTTACTGACTTCATACATTGAACCAGCTTTGATGTGTTACTTCAGGGTGGATTAAGTGAGGGGCATGTGACAGAGTTAGTTGGGCCATCATCATCTGGAAAAACACAAGTTAGAATCGAATTCGTTGCATCATGTGTATCTGATTTCTAAAAATGTTAGTTCTGATTTCCTAAAATTGCTAGGTTTGCTTTCAAATTGCATCAAATGTGGCGATGAAGTTTGGTAGTGTCATCTTTATTGACTCAGGAAATTCATTTTCACCTACACGCATTAAGCAATTAGTTGCCCATATATCTGGTTCAACTGAAATTCAGGTAAAGCCATATTTCCTTCTTTTGTTTTTGTTTTTTTTGTTTTATTTTCCTATCATAAGTATTCCCTTTGTCCCAAATAAATTGCTTAATTTGGACTTTATATTGGATATTTGGTGCATCTAGGACAGCTTAAATAATGCTTTTCTTTATTCTTTTATTTGCTAAAAACTCAAATCATTGTACCTTGCTTATACTGATAATCCATTTGGGTTACATCAACTTTAAGTTATTGAAAACCCTTTAACAATGTTTCAAAGCAAATGAGTACATGTCAACTGTCAAAACAGTGCACTCAAGATATAACCCTAATTCTATGTAATTGATCTACAAAAAATTATGGATAGAGGTATGACACTATGACTCTTTACATCAACTTTCTGTTTTATTAAGTTGAAGGTCTTCTTGAAAGCAGTCTCTGTACTCGTGGGTAGAGGTATGATTGCCTACATCTTACCTCCCCCATAACCCACTATGGTGGGATTGTGTATTGTTGTTGTGTGTACTGAAAAAAAATTGTTAACAAATACTCATGATTCTTTACATCAGACAGAGAATTTGTATAAAGTCTTCTATAACTATGTACTCTCCTTTTTGTTACATTGTAGGTCAACGAGATTCTTCGACAAGCAATGAGAAATATAGAATGCCATGCTATTTTTGACATTTATGTCTTGCTGAATGTTCTTTATCAGCTAAAGTCAAATCTAAAATCTCAGGTTTGGTGAATGAATACACAATTCCTTTTCTTCTTCTGTTTTATATATCTTTATTATTAATTGTATATTTCATTTGTTGTCGATACCCTTTTTTATACATTATAATAAAACTGTATCCTATAGCAGGCTGGACATAAAGTACGGTTGATAATAGTTGATTCGATATCATCACTTATTGCTCCAATTCTACGGGGTAACAATGCACAAGGTATACAAATCTATAATTATATATCATTTATTTGTACGTAGATGTAGGTTCATGAAGAAATAGGACAGTTAATTAACAAAATAGAAGTTGATCATGGTTTATTGGGTAAAATGCAGGACATGCTTTGATGGTCTCTGTTGGATACTTGCTGAAGGAATTAGCAGACAGACATAACATTGCTGTGGTGGTGAGTGACATTAATCTTGTTTTTTTTTCTTCATATTGGCAGGATTTGCATGTGTGAGTTTTGTTCCCTATTTCTGTTATATTACCATTCTGTTTTTATTTATTTATTTTTGATCTTGTTAGTAGGTTTTTTCTTGGTTTAAGCTAAAAATTCCTTCAGTTCCGTTTATTATGATATATAAACAAAGTATAACCCATGAAAACACAGCTATCCAAACATCTACTTCAGTTCACTATAAATACTACTATACCAGAGGCGACAGTTTCCACCAATTTGTATGAATATGGATCAATTCAGGCTGTATTTGTTCGATAACAAGTCAAATACTAAAAAAGTAGCTAAAAATGAAGCAATTTAAAAGGGGAATAATTGAATAAATGGGGTACTAGTCTGCTAAAATGTCTGAAGCTTACATCCTAAATTGTTTTCTTAGAAAGAAATTATATTATTGTTCTCCTTAACACTAATTAGTTACATATTTCAAGAAAACGTTTACAAAGGGCGTTGACGGGACTGCTCACCCGACTGAATACCACCTCTAGTAATTACTTTGTCTATGCAGAACTTTTGTTGTAATAATATTATGATATACATATTTGCTTTTAAGGTTACTAATCATATGGTTAGTGGAGAAGGAGGTATTCTTAAGCCGGCTCTTGGTGAAAGTTGGAAAAACATTCCACATGTGCGGTTACAACTTTCCCGTGAACATGCAACCAGCATCTATGGCGTGTATATACTTAGGCATCCAAACATGGTATGCCCGATTGCCCGTTATTTAAACTTAATCACATACTTTTCTTGTATACACTTTTTGTATGCTTCCATAGTCACAACTCACAACTCACAACTCACAAGGATATTTTGAAATACGGGAAGTTAAATAACTTTATTATTATGTGTTAAATATGATTACAATAACTTCATTATTGTAACAGTAATCTAAATCTTCTAATTCGTGTTTTGTAGAAGATTTATGCATTAAAAGAAATCCATTTCTGGTGACTTATTAACATGTGTAGTCTGTTCAACACATGTGGCAACCCGATTATGATAAATATAGCCCCAAATCAACTAATTCATAAGCAAATGGATAGAAATTTTCAATGGTACTTACACTGTTTGTGATTTCACCCTCAGGCATCTGGCAGAAGTGCAAACATCATGATTCCATAACAATAGTTATGTCAAGAACGCTGCAACGCAGGGTATGTAAATGTGTGACTGAACATATAGCGACTGCTGACCCAAATATATCCTTGTGGTAAAATTAGTAGAACTTAAGTAGCACATAAGATCTTACTACTCTGACTCCGTCATTGTTTGCATCTTTAAGGGATGAATGATAGTGAACGAATTATTCTTTATTATGTAAAGCATGAATATTCCATATATTGGCATTTGGCAACAATCCATCGAGTTCAACCTTTTACCATACCATTTTTATTTTCTAACCATCAACGAGATTTAATCCGACTAGGGCGAGATCCATACCAGAAGGGTAACGAACCGTCTTTCTGGCTTTGGTCACATAGGCTTGAACAACTTGTGGAAAACATACTCTTCTATTCTATGATTGTTCTTTTACCAAATCGGTTGGTAAAAGATTTCTTTAGGAAGCTCTTGAGTGGACCGAGTGCCGGACTGATTCTGTTGAAACACATACTAGTGGAAAGGCTGTTTGAACACATACGCCTTTTGAACTCTATTTCTCTTAATTTCTACGATAAAAATACATTGATGGATGTAGGTATTGATCTTATGACGCCGTTGTTGTCCGTAAACTTGTCAAATTGCTGCCAAATATGAGATCCTGGTTTGTGATTTAGGTTGTTTCTTATTTGTTTCCGGTATTGGCTCGTTGTTTGCGCTTTCGAGGTTAATTGTCTCTTCTTCAATGTCATCGTTTGTTTGAGACATCTATAAATCAAAGCACATCAAATAATTTCAGTTTATAACACATGAATACAAGTGTGAGACATCTATAAATCATGAATACAAGTTTGAGACATTCATAAATCATGAATACAAGTTTGAAAGCAGGTATTCAGTTGGGCTGTTGGAGTTTAATGGGCTACTGTCTAATATCTCTTGGACTAAATATGGGCTACTATTTATGGGAATTTTTTGGGTATTATTTTGTTGGCACAAGATCAGATGAAGGTTAAAGATGGGCAGAATACTTGGTTGCATAGATGATAATATAAAAGTATCATTGTTAATTCACATTAAGAAGTATCTGAAAGGTGTAATGGGGTTACACTTCTTTTGGGCCTCTTTCCAAAACTTTCACTGAAATGGCATGGATAGATTGTACATTTTGAGATGCTATAGGTACTAGTAGTCAATGCAAATTTATTTAAAAAACAGGTCGGGTATTTCGGGTATACCCGAAACTTATTTTCAGCACCCAATACCTGAACTGAATTAAATATGGGGTAACCAAATTACCGAATATGGATACCCGATAATTGAAATAACCGAACCGAACTACTTGAACCGTTAACGGGTCTGGCGGTCGGGTTTCGGTTTTTCCAACACACTACCACAAACTGGTCTGAAACGAATTTTTGCGGACCGGAATCAGTCCCAACGCCTATTTTTCAATACCTGATGTCCAATGCTTAGTTTTTCGGTCCAAACTTGTCACAACGGTTAGTTTTTTTTCTTTACAAATCCTCTATAAATAGGTACCACCTTTTCCTTTTTCTTTACATCACACTTCTTTTTCATATTCTCTCTATTACTCTCTCTACTTTTCAAATTTCGATTATACATTTGATAAATTACGAACGGTTTTGGTTACACGTTTCTAGTATTCTCGTTATAACTTTGAAAAAATATGGTCCGAGAAGGTAGTAGGAATATGAACCCGGGTCGAAGTGGTTTTGATCCAAATCTCTTATTTGAAGAAGTTCCAAAAACAAACCAAGTTACAAAAGTTTGGTTCAACTTCGACAAAACAAAAACTTTATAGAAAATATAGACATACTACTAATTTGTTTTTCTGCATAATTAGATCATAAAAACATACATACTATTTTGTTTTATTAATTTATTTGTGTAATATTATGGATTTCGAAATTTGCATTTAACAAAAAGTTTTGAAGTTTTGAACCATAACAGCAACAAAAGATTTAAAAATGTATAAAAATTAAACCATTAACCAAAGTGTACTACTATATACCAAGTGACCAAGATGTTAGTATGTTACTTAACTCAATATTGAATTCTTAATTATTAAAGCTAAATAACAAGTTGGGTTAAATATCCAAATCAACAACCCACTCCCCAAAAGGACCTGTCCCACAAAGCCGCCTCCCTAATTGACCTCGTCTATCACAAACACCATCCCAACAAACGTGCCTTGCTTCGCTTGTTCTCCAAAAAGTATATAACCGTCGACAATTTAACCATAAATCAAGTAGGACCCAATCGTATCAAGTATCAAATAAGAATCGAAGCAATCATCAAAATAATATATCGGTTT
The DNA here is from genome assembly GCA_947179395.2 of Pulicaria dysenterica. Classification (NCBI taxonomy): domain Eukaryota; kingdom Viridiplantae; phylum Streptophyta; class Magnoliopsida; order Asterales; family Asteraceae; genus Pulicaria; species Pulicaria dysenterica. Next base: position 82,016,284 of record OX359288.1, read on the forward strand.
GTAGGTTTGTCGATGAAGAGAGAACCAAGAACATAGTAACGTATTATGAATTGTTTATTGATTTAGGGTTTACAAACTTGTACTTATGCCCCTTGGGTATTTACAATAGTTATCCTAAACTATGACTAATGTCATATGTAAACTAAACTCCACTAAAATATATTGAACACAATTTAGGACCTAACAGTAGTACCTTACAAACAAATGGGTCACGACTCCCACCAATACATAAACATTAGAGAAATAACTTGTATTACGCAGTTCAGCATCAACATAATAGTACATTATTTTCAACTTTTACGTTTCCTAATACTCTTTGTACTTTTGCTAGTATTCGACTGCCAATTTGTAACCATCCATCCATATTACAAATTAATAGTTTATCATCATCAAGAAATCATCTTTCTAGCAAGAAAATTTTCACAATTTAGTACATAAATATTAGCATACTTCACATTATAAGACTACTAGTCTCCTACACAACAATAGTTCCACTTTACATGTGTGCAACAAGTATAAATAAACGATGATAATCCACAAAGAGATCAGTTGTGAGTCAAAATTTAGTTGTTGACCTCACTTTTTTTAACGCTAAACACATACATATACTCACCTAATAATCTACATATATTTTCATAACGAGACTTGAACCATTAACCTCATAGAAGAAGAAACATCTTAACACTCCTTGAAGACCTCACTTGTGCAACCTATTTTAGGTCTTTTGTCATTGAACTAGTAGTGTTCTTGTTTTCTTCTTTCCTCTTTGATATAAATTTGGGGACTTGAACAATCTCTTATGTATGATGGCTAAAATGTCAAACAAATGAATAATAAATATTCGAACCATATAATTTATTAACTCGAATATCTTATATGAAAATCTATAAAAATAAAGACCAAGCTTGAGGAATTTTTCACACAAAGAATTGCAGCTGATCGAGATGAAATATCTAGTATTAGTAATATAAAAAACAATCCAAAACCTGAAGGTGGGTCACACAAATCGAATAAATCTTGAGCATGCAAATGAAACGAATGAAGATACCTAGAAATCGGATGACAGGGATGTGTTTTGTCCCTAATTAAATACATTATGATTTCTTTAGTTCTATATTACCGGAGTTGATTTAATGTTATTAATTAACTTGGTTTATTTTAAAATTGATAAAAAGATCGTCTCTTAATATCTTTATAGTCATAATTGGATTTAATTTTGATTCAATGAAAAGTTAAAATTATATAATTAGTATAGGCTCTAAATTTTAACTATACAAATAGCTAAGGATTGTCTTATATAATCTTTTTTTAATATTAAAAGAAAAGATAAAATATATACCTTACAAAGAAAGCAAGTTCGTGATTAATTGTTAGTACTTATGAAACGCAAAAGATAGAAGCTAAACAACCCGATGGTTCGGTTATGTCAGGGTCGTCTCAAACATGTTTAGAATCTGGGGCAAAACTTAAAATTAGCCCCTTAAAATACTAAAGTTTGCAAAAACAACTAACATATATAAAAATATTGAATAACAAACTTACAATTGTTTAGGTTTCTGGATTCTTTATAAATTTATTAATTAACTTTATTTGAGATTGTTTTAAGTTTTCAAATTATTCTCTTTAATTCTTTTTTATTACCACCAGATATTGCATTTTGAAAAACTTGATTTATTAATTAGTTATAAAGTGATTTAAGTAGTCAAGTAAACAAACCAATTAACTTGATATCCAGTAATTCAAATATGCTATAACACACCAATTGACTTAATATCTAGTGATTCAAGTAACGTGTTTATCTTATAAAGTAAATTTGCTATAACACACCAATTGACTTGATATTCAAGTGTTTCAACATTTCAAATAGGTGACACCAACAAATTTGATCATTGATAATAAGTTATTAAAGTTGATATCGAGTGATTACATTTCAAGTAAGTTATTTAAAGTGACCAATTAACAAGTGACCGGAATAAGTAAGTGATTTTAAGTAACTAAAACAAATTAGTTAATCTATAATCAATAACCTAAACAAGAAACAAAAGATAATTGAAACTTTTTAGTTGTTTTATTGGATGATTTTTAGTTGTGGTTTGCTTTTACGTCTCATCATTTAGAAAAAAACGAAAGGAAGAAAGGAGAACCAATTACCAACAGCTTCTGATCCATATCCAAATAGTTTGTTGTGACCTGATTTCGTTTTTTTTTTTTCTCTACAAGGTTGCTATGCATCCGTGATTTCCAAGTCGATTGCTATTTTAATTTTTAAGACTAAGTTTCAAATGTTAAACCTTTAAGCTTTTTTTTTCTTTATGTACATTTGGGCTCAATAAACTTTATATATAAAAAAATATACCAATTGTGGACCCCATTTAGTTACAGGCACTTGACAGTTTCCCGAATTTATAACCCACTCTAAAACGACCATGGGTTATGCTATATTCAGAATTCATGTGCATGCAAGATCGAGAGAACCTATATTTATGAATTCACTTCAAATCATGAACCGAGTACCTTACCGAAAGTGATTTTGTATGTCTATATAAAAAAATTTATTTTATACCACTCATGTAACACGTAAATAATAAACTAATTTACTAATACATAAAGAAACCACCGTCCGTAGTAGAAAAATTCTTCGGGAATTTATGTCGTCGTCGAAGACTTATATTTTAGTTTTCCTATTTTCACAACTTTAGTTTTTTTTATAACAGAATATATAATAATAACGATCTCTATCTTACGTTATTAACTCTAATATTAAATTAACTTAGTTTTGTTATAGTTTTAACTTATGCGTTGATTTTTGACTTTTATTGTAATTTTGTCATATAAGCTTTATGATCTGTGCACATTGTAATTTGTATATATGTCATGGATGCATGCATGCTTTGTATGTATAATTAAAATTAATGTCTTTAACAACCCTTGAACGTTCAAAGAGTCGTATGAATTTGTAATATGACATGAGTAAAGAATAAATTACATTTTTATTCATTTTATAACTCTTTTAATTTTAGGTTTAGTTTATAAAAATATATTGAATTTGTCATGTTTCCTTTTTATGTGTTTTGAACTTTATAAATTTTTATTATGTGTATCAAAATTTATGTTACTATTGTATGCACTTTGTTTACATTAATATCATTATTTTGGGAAGATCAAGTTTTAATAATAATTACTCATCTACCTAGACGCAATTCACAATTATGTATATATATAAATAAACAATATACTCCTGTAAATAAGTCATCAATGAATATTAATAATGATTACAAATATTTCTAGTATTGAAAATGTTTAAATAAAATTTCTCCCATTAAATTATATATATTGCGAATTTTATATTGGTACTTCTCAAACTCTTGAGGCCTTCATTATGATAGGATAATAATTAGCAATGGAAAATAGGACACTCTACAGGTTCCAAGAATGATTGCTTTCAACCATTTAATCAATTACGCACTGTAGCATATAAAACGTGCAAGTATATATGTATTATGAAGGGCTTAATACATTATAATGGAGATTAGAAACAATGACCACTTTCATATCATTAGGTTTGATAGTTTTACTCGATAAAAACCAGTGTTGTAAAACTTCTATTTTAAGGTCAAGTACTTGGCGAGTACTTGTGACAAGGTGAGTAACCTTGCCAGGTTAGATAAATCTAAGTAGTGCAACACTAGACCCTGCCTCGGTCAAACTCAAAATGATTCAGTCTTAGATTCTTTTAATAAATCTTGGTTCCTATAGTTAAAGCTATATTATATTTATATATATAAAATTCGAATACTTCCAAGTACTCCTCGCCTAGGCCGATTACTCGATACACCCCAGTCAGCCGCTCAAGTACCTCCTAGAGAGTTTTATAACATGGGCAAAACCGTGTCACACCGCTACAACTTCATATAAATTTTATTTACATCAAGATCTAATCATTCATCATACTTAAGTGCAGCTTTAAGACGACTACAACGTAACTTAAGATCTTTGCCACCAAATTCCTAATATCTATTTTTTTGCCTTATAAAATAATTATAAGCTTTCCAATATTTCTATCTTATTTAGTGATCTTTGAAAAATTATAACGTTATATCTGTATCTATATATAATATATGTATATAAATATTTGTGCCCCTTTGAAACATATGTCTTGTACGATTGCATCTCATGCACTTCGTGAAAGACACCCCTGATACAAATAAGAAAAGATATGTAGAGAGTGAAAGTGTTGAAATGCAAGATTTTGTTTACTTGTTACAAGCTATTCACAGAGACAAGTGAGGATGAGGTATTGAGGTGGTAGTGCAACCAACAACGCGCGTGAGTGAAGAGAAATTAAGCATTGTTGAATGCGTGTGTTGATGTAAGGTCATGAGTATAGCCTCCTTTAACCTAAACCAACCCAAATGCCACCTCTGCTGCTACATCAGTTTTTCTTACTTTTTCTTTCTCAATCCAAACTCAACCCAAAACACAAGTACGTAGCTACCAAACTTCAACCTAAATCAACACAAAATATTTTCTCTCTCCTTACACTCTCACTACTCTCACAGAACAAAACAAAATAAAAAATAAAAGAAATAAAAAAGAAAAAGCTTCAGGTTGCTTTGGGATGGCAAATTCGAAATGAACAATTTGGGTTGGAACCCGAACACCTCGTATGGGTGTTTCCATACAAACCAAAGGAGCCCGAGGGCTATACGATCAGCCTAATATGTATGCACTAGTGTTTAACGAGATATATCTAATTTTCTCTCTCTTTTGTATTCCCTGTTTTTCTTAATTTATTAATGCATATTGTAAGAAGATTGTGCTTTTAGATTATATTAATTGATATAAACTTGATTGGGTATTTTTGGCGTAACTAGCTGAAAGCTGGAGTTAGAGCTAAAGCTGGGGCGCGCTGGAGCTTTTAGGAGGTGGAGCTATAGCTTTTATTAAGAGCTGAAAGCTAGAGTTTTATTTGTATAAAAGTGTTTGACAAAGTAGCTGTAGCTGTAGCTTAAAAATGTAAAAATACATAAAAAAACATTTAAATAAGAAACAAAACTAATCAAGGGTTATTAATGTAATTTGTGTTTTAAAAGCTTTCATCAGCTCCTAAAAGCTACCCGAACTAGCTTTTCATTTTGAAGCTTTTATTAGCTTATTTTTTTGAAAATAAAAGCTCAAGCTCTTGCGACTAAACATAATTATTGAAGCTTATTTTTTAAAAACTAAAAGCTTTAGCTCCGAAAAACTCCTCCCAAACATAAGGGTAACATGGTTTATTTAATATTTACTTAACCAACCTGAAATATATGAAGTAAAATTTCATGTAAACTATAGAGAAGAAAACGTAAACATATTTCTTGGATAAAAGTTTAAACCTTAAATTAATCAAAATATAAAGTGACAAGAGTACTGTGACTTATGTCGGCTATTAATAAGAGTATTGTGTTGGCTTATAGTAACCTCCAAAACCAGAGTAGTTCTCGTATTAGGTTTGATGGCCGGACCCTCTAACATCCATTCGAATAGATGTCATTTTGTGACTAATTATATAAATAAGATGAATATAATTAACAAAGTTGTTATATAGCAACAAGTTCCACCAACAATTATACTGCTATGTATATACAAAAACAACCCTCCAAAACGTGCAAACAAAAAAATAATTAATTAAGTTGCATGCTTTATTCTTCACATCACAAGTTCAAGCGACAAGTAGACCTTTGGAAGTTCTGTAAGTTTTTATCATGTTTTCCGGTGATATATATATATGGTTCAATCTTAAAATTTTGTATATCAAAACCGGTTAAACCTAAAGCCTTATAACAAACATTAAACACCTTAATTTGTTGTAAATTGGTGTTTTCACTACTTTCTTTCGTATTACATATTTTAAATCTCAAACTTGTTTGGTACAGTACAATTTAGTTAATCTTCAAACTTTACATTAAAAAGCAGGTAAGTCATGAGCTCTTTTAATAAATGTTTTTACCCCCAACAAGTTGCGAATTAAACCGTATCTAATTACCAAACAGCTTTGAGGTTTAAAATGCGTAATAGAAAGTTAAATAGCTAAAACACCCGGTTGCAACAAGATTGAAGATTAAAACACTCATAAAAACCGTTTAGAAGTTAAACCGTTTTAAATGTTAAACCATACATTATATCACGAGTCTTCTTTCCACCTGTTTAGCTAGCATTGAAAGACCACAATCATATTCAAACATATATCAAAATAAAAACTCAATTCAAGATAAATATATTATAATTCAATGCCCGTTTTAAATTTTCAAATAGCCTTTTTAATTAACATGATAAGTCAATACGTAGAAGAGAACATCTTATTGATATTTTCTTATAAGGAGATGTTTGTTAGTAAATTAAGCCTCTATACATCTTTTGAAAAACTTGAGAAAGTGATCATTAAAGTGAATTAAACATGCAAAGTCAGTTATGTTCTAGTCTTTAGAATTAGTTGGGAATTGAGAAAGTTCCATGAAGAAGAAAACAAGAGAAATTGGAAGACAAGGGGGGTAGAAGTAGAACCCACCTTTGAAAAACTTTAAGAGTATTAACATACTCACACAAAAGTGTTTCTTGCTTTCATCATTAGGCCTTGTTTTTTCTATTCTTTTTTATAATTTTTTTAAATTTATTTTTAGTGAGTGTGTAGAGGTACCCACATAACTTATCAATCCACATAATTTATCAACACTACCAACAAAAAGTTGCATGCCATCATGATTGGGGTAATTCACAAACCATATTTCTTACTAATTAAAAAGCTTCCTTGTGCTTTTGTGTGTGTGTTGAACCAATGTTACCAAATGGATCAAGTGGTTGAATGTTCTTTCAGTTTTGTAGTAGTTGAATCACCAATACGACTTTTAGGTTTTCACGGGTTTGGCCTTTTATAGCTAAACAATTGACCCGACGAGAGTATTGTGTTTTTAGTTAAAACTTTTAACCATGAACCCTCGATTGTATTACAAACATTGCATATTAATTTATATTTTAAACTGCGAAAACTTTATGTCAACATCCCCGTTTCAGTTAATCAAGGAATATAAAGAGTACTGGTATTAGTTATGGCCTTATGGGTGACAAATTGACAATTAAAATCAAAACCAATATATTTAGATAACACTGGATAACTTTTTAAGGAGTTCATAGCAGTAACTAACGTTGGCAATCATAACAATGGGTTCAACTGGTTAAATCTTAAAAAGTAGCAAGTCGACAAAATTGCTTAAGAACGTAAATAGATGTAACGCATCCATATCTGACGAACCCTTACGACGCTAACACCACCACAAAATAGTGTCGTCATCACCACCGCCTACCATCGTCTGGCCGCAATCAACACCACCATCAAACCATCTAATGTTGCCAACCACTGACGTCGTGACTCGTACTCTTAGGAAAATTTTAACCGTGAGTTTTTGTTGCCAAACTACAAAGCCGAGAGGCTTTGGACTTTAGATAACATTTAACTAATTTCCTCATCTATTTTGCAGCTAAGATGTTTCTCTGTCTGGTATGTTTCGAAAAACTCTTACGAAAATGTTAAGAAAAATGAGGGTAGTGACACCAAAATAGGATATTAGTGCAATCAATGTCTTTAATTTAATTAAACATTATTTATAATATTGTAATGATACAATTTTAATATTGGAAATTTTTTGAAATTTTATAACATCAAAGTTAGTATGAAAATAATAAATTTACTAAAATACTTATTAGAATATAAATTTGCCAGATCACAAGTTAAATAAATAAAGATGTTCTCACATGTCAAAGTATGTTAAATTATTTAAAAGGCAAGCAAAATATATATATCTTGAGATAAAACTTATTGGACAAACAACAACGACATTATATTAATATGTTTCTTGCCAAAGATATTGATACAATAAAGGACAAGACAACATAAAACGTTCAAAACTCAAAAGTTAGCTTATTTAGGTCTCCACAGTTGATATTTGCTCCTTAAAGACCAGTGTTTTATTAAGCCAAGGAGATTTGAATTTCTAAACTTTTATAAAACCCAAAGGTACGTATGTGTAAACCATGGCTTTAAACCCTTCAGATGATGACCTTTAGAACTCAAACAGCAGACCCATCTTAAGATCGATAACACGAGTCCTTTGTAGGACCTGAGACTCCCCATCAGACTTTAAGGTCCATTTTGAAGCCTACTTTAAAGACTCCTCGTTTTTTTTTTGGAAAAAATGTTTGAACTTATAAATTAATTTTGTCAAAGAATGGATAGGGTTTAGAAATGACTTGTAAGGAAAAACGATCTCCGTCTTTAAAGGAAAATTAGAAAAAATAGAGTTGGAAGACTGTTGGAGATTATAAAATCATAGATTCATAGTTGACTATTTTTTAAAAGACAGCCAAAAGTTTAATAATAATGTGGACTTTTTCTAAAAATTTAAACACTCACTACAACAAGTACGAGTTTTTCTAACGCTTTATCAAAAAGCTTGTAAAATTTTAAAACAATACACACTTAATACGCGTATAATAGTTTAAACAAAGTGTAGGTAAAAACAACCAAAAAACCTGACCTTTAAATGTATAATCTTGATTTTAAAAAGTTCATACTTTTAAATGTATGAAAATAGTAATCAATATAAATTGCATGAACTTTTATAACCTTAAGATGTTTTTAATATTTTCATACTAAAAAATATAAAAACTTTTAGCTGTTCATAGTAATAAATGTGATACTTTAACTATATTTATCACTTTTTTACATATGAACTTTATAAAAAAATTTGTCACATCATATTTTTTCACGCTTATTTATAATTCTTTACATTTTAAAGTATGAAAATATTACTAAAAAAGTGTGAAAAATCAACATGTTTGTTGTAGTTACTATATTAATTTACAAAATAATTTAAAGATGGATTCTTTTTTGAAAAATGTAACATAATAATATGAACAAGTTGGTGGAGCTTTATGTTGTGTAGAGTACACACCCCAAGTTAAAATCTTGTAAAAGGTAAATATGTACCATCAAAACCTACCCACTATAACCACTCACCAAAAAGATGACACCACATTCATCAATACATCTTATGTTATGTCTCTATTCACTTGAGATGTATGCTATGTTAGGCACCAAATTTAGGATTCTTGTTATCGTATGAAACCCAATGAATACAACAACAAAAAAAAGATATTTTATGATATTTTTTTATTAGAATTGACAATATCAGGTAAATCTTATAATTCTAGCTAGAGTTGACAAAAAACCCGACATGAATCAAACATGAAAAAAGTTATACAAACCCTAAGCGGGTCAAAAAAGGGCGATACGAAATCGACATGAAAATAAATAGGCCGGATTATGGTCGAAACAAACATTAAATAGTGAATTTAAAATATAAACGAAAATCATTTTCAAAATTCTTACAGAAAATAAGAAACAAACATAAAATTTGAAAATTTGATAAAAAAATCATAGTCGAAACAAAAACCGTATTCCAAAATTAACAAAATACTAGTCAATCATGGCCGAAATGGGTCCACATTCACAAACCCAACACAAAAAATAACATGACCCAAACCTGATACAAAAATAAATTAATCGAAATTGGGTTGACACAAAATTAACCCGAACCCGGCCAACCCATATTGACAATTAACCTTATACTATCAAGTATCTAAGCCGATTCGGTAAAGTGTTAGCTTCTACATGTTGTACATCGTTCAATTTGCTGATAATCAATGTTTTTTTATTTATTGAACGGCATCTTCATCTTCATATATATTAAACCACAGCGATAAGTTTAGGTACACATCTCCAACACAATATTACACACCCTATATTATACATCCACTATAGCCTAAACCATGACAATCCAACTTATCTCAATTTTTGATTAAACCTCTTGCTGATAATCAATATGTTTGTGTTGTTTAATTTTATCATTTTAAGTGTATTTTTATTTACTTATTTCCGGCTTAGAAATATATTAGAATTTTGAATAAGCTGGTAAGTTAAGTTTTTAAATCTTGTCAATTTAAGATTATATATATAAACTTAATAAGACATAAGTTTTAAGGCCGGAAAAACCGGTTTATGAATTTATGAAAATAATAATAATATTATTATTAATTATTAATATTTAATTTTTCTTATATACAATTTATCACAGATCAAGAATCGATTGGACAACTTCTCAGTTCTCACCTTTATATCTGCTACAGAGAAATCCGGCCATATTCCATAACTGCATTTTCTAGAATTATTGTTGCGAAGGACAAAATGCATGACTGTAGTCCTCTCCGGCTCTACTAGTTGTTAATAACTTAGAGTTTTTATTATTATATAAAATGGAAAAAAGACAAGAAAAACAATAATGCCATATTAAAAAAACTAAATACGTTTGAATTTATTAGACTAAAAGTTATAATATTTAAATGAATTATGGCGTATATTTTTCTGGAATAGATCGAATGTGTATCAACCCATGCTGCAATCTGCGCGCATTTAAATTTGGAAGTTTAATTAATAGGGTTTTGTAAATTTAATGTTGTTTAATTGTAACAATATCTATTCAACATTTTGTTTACTATGATTTTTTATGGTGAAATGTTTTTGCATAATTCATATTTATCATAATTAAGGTAACTCGATCAAATCATTTTTTCTTGAAAAGCTCTATTTGTTTAAGGTAAATATTCTTATTTCATTATATGGTATTTTTAATAAACAATTCTTTTTTCTCGTATCATTTTTTTAATTTTAATACTTAATTTTTTTATCAGAGTGATTTTGTATAAGGATGTAGATATTTTTATACTACTTAATATATTGTATTTAAGTATTTCTTTTAAGCTAAACGAGTGATTTTAATATATTGCTTATCAATAATATTCTCTTAAAATAAAGTGGACCAAACTCTTGTACGTGTTGATGGAAAGATATAAGCAGTTTGATTCGTTAAACCCGGAATCTTGTACTTTCTCCAATTATTTAATTAACCATAAAAAAAATAGATGCAAAAATAATTATTGATGTTTACAGAGGAGTGGTTGGTAGTTTTGACGTGAAAGAGGATTGATGGCGCCATGGTCGAAGGTGCCGTCACTCTATGGTGGCGTGGTGCGTAGTGGAGAGGGGTGATACATGTGAGGACGTCTCTTTTCCTCTTTCTCTTTCTTTTTTTCATATTTTAATTTCATTTTTCCTTTTTGTTTTTCATTTATAAGACTTTTGAATGATAATGAGTATTATGTGATGTGGTGGAAAGTGATCATTATGTGTCTGTATGGTAAGCTAAGTGGTAACAGTAAAAAGCTCACCACTCTCACTACACTTTTAGTTCTCATATCAATATACCAATTATTTTTTATCAACATAATTAATATTTACAATTTTACATAAAACCTGTTTCTTTCTAAAATCAAGCAATTTCTATAAACACCGAAAAATTACATAAAAACTGTTAAAACCGTGTTAAACACTTTGAAAAGTTCGACCTTTTCTTTGAGATCCAAGCACCAATCCCACAACAAAAGAAGCCGAAAACCAATATATCAAAATATAAACTTAAATAAAAAAAACACTTCTGAAGGCAAAGATATACCAACTTGTGCATTCCTTCTTTTTCCAAATAAAATGTATCTATATCTACATCGATCCACACCAACACTGTATATGAGTTCATTTTCTTTGATATACATTGTTATGATTTCTTAATTTACATTGATTCATATATGAGTTTGTTTCCAAATTTTTTTCTGGTTTCTTCACTATTATAAGTTATAACTCTTTAAACATGATTTCTTTTATTTATTTATTGTGTTCGAACTTCTATCACTCTATATCTATACAAGATGATTTGTTACACACGTACTGCCCTTGTTGAAAGATTGTTGGACTCGTCTAAGAGTTTCTAGATTCCTTTTTTTTTAGATAAGCACACAACGAGAAACAAAGGATTGAAACTATTGGGAAAAAATACAAAAGATTTCATTACAAAGAAGAAAAAGATAATGTGCAAATTCAGTATCCGATAGCAATAAAAGGCGAAGAAGAAGACGAAGAAGGGGAAGGAGAAGGCCATAATTGTGCATTTTTAACCTTCGAAATGCTTGAAAGAACACTCAATGGAGTTACATCTCCAACCACAGTCACCTTCTTCGATTCCAAGTCTATGTGAAATGATCTCACTCCTGCATGTATTCATCAACATCAATATATATCCCTTTAGAGTAGAATTTCTAGTATTAAACTTTTATTATTATACGATTTTATTTTTTTTGTTTTCTATATATGTCGACGACGTTATGTGATTTGAACAAAAGTTCCATTTTGGTTTAATTGATTATATAAAACCATTTCTAAAGTGGGGTTAGGTCACATTGTCACAAGATCTTTTTTATTTAAACATTATAAAAATATCTATATTCTAGTTAAATACTTTAATACTGTGAAAACCAAATGAGTTAGATTTATAAATAGATATTCTTAATTTAGTAGGTTAAAATATGGTACTCATAATTCTAAAATTAAGGAGATCAAATAACTACGTCATGTGGTCAAAGAAAGAAAATGTTTTTCCAATATTCTCTAAAATTAAAAATTACGACCCAATTAGTCGTGTCAAATAATGTTTGACCACCAATGATCTCTTAGCCTAGTGGTTAAGGGTGAGGGGGAGGCAAAACCTTCTAGGAGGTCCAGGGTTCAAACCTTGGCAATAGAGTTTAATTATAACTTGGTGTTACTAACTTACTAACAACTAACTTTGCCGTTCAAAAAAAAAAATAATGTTTGACCAAAACTTTAAATAAAAAAAAAGCATAAAACAAAAACATCGTTAATAACCTTTTTTTACGCACTTACTGTTATCTTGGTAATCCTTAGACATTAAAATTATATATAAGCGGAATAATTACCATTTAAAATCTAAAAATTAAACCTTAATTAAAAGTATTGATTACTATTATTATTGACAGATTTATGCGTTCATTTTAGATGGTTTTTTTATATTTGCATGTCTGATTCGAATAATTACCGCTAATATTATATCTTAATGAATATTATCACGCCTAATTATAAAAATTAAAGTTGTAAAAGTAATCATACCTTCCATCCTGGAAATATGTTTTCTTACTTTCCCTTCACATCCCTTGCAATGAATCGACACCCTCAGTTCCACAACCTGCACGCCACTTTAAAAAATCAATCTTTATCTTATATGTGTATTATTATTTTAAAGCATGTATTATTATTAAATAAAAACACCATATTTAAGAATACAGAATATTTGTTTCTGTTAATAAACGTTAAATTATTTAGAATAATATTTAAAGAAAAGATTCGAATTGTCGAATCTTGAGTTTGTAAAAGTACGGACAATCTTAATCTCGTCATCCGTTTTTAATTTTATTTCAATTACTTACATTTTAACTTTATAAAGCTATTTATTAATATAAATGAATCAGAAACAAAAAATGGCTCACTGACATTTTGAATTTTTTAATTTTTATCTAATCTTTATTATGCTGTAATGCCTTACAAAAAGACATGTTTTGGCCTCCTTTACATTTAAATAATAAAAAAAAAGAAAAAACAAAAATCAAATTTGGATTAATTAGTATTAATTACACATTTTGATGCAGCGAATAATAATAATAATAAAAATAATAACTAACCTGATCACGCGAACGGGACCTCGAAGATTTCGAAACGGGGGAATCCACCGCCGCGTCCAATCGAAGCGACGGAGTTCTGGATTTAACCAACGTCGTGGAATCAACACCACCGGACCGTCGACTCAACGACAAAGACCTCTTTATCACCGGCGAATCATCATTATAATCCGGCCATACCGGTTCACTAACCACAAGTGCGCCGGCATCGGAATCCTTCAAATCCGCCACAAATATAGGATTATTCAGAAGATACCTAGATGACGAACCACCGGCGGTATTTCTATCATTCAACTCTCCGCTGCTTTTCCTTCTGGCCACCACGTCACTACTTTTTCCGGTGGCAGGTGTGGCGGAGGTACTTTTTCGGTTTTTCTGAAGGTAAGCGGTGTAAGGTTTTGGATCAATATGTTGTTGTGAAGTACATGGGATTGCAGGTACTTTGAATTTAGGTTTATCTCCGAAATCAAATTGGTAATGGTTGTTGTAGTAGTTATGGTGGCGGTGGTTTATCGGTCTTGGAGTGGAGCTGGCACCTGCGCCGCCGCGCCGGACCATGGCATGCTGGTTCATGGTGGTGCAGATGGCGGTGGAGGCAGGAGAAGCGCAAAAGAGTTCTGCTGTTTTGATCTTCATGTTTGTGTGTGAGAGTGAGAATGTTCGTTGATGTGTGGGATATAAAGTGGGGGGAAATGGAAAAATGGAAAATGATATTATATATATAAAAAAAGAAAAAGATTAAAAAAGGGTTATAAAATAGTAATAAGAAATAATGATAAAAGGACACCTCATCATCATGTACATGTAGCATTGTAGCAATGTAGCATGATGGTATATTTCCATGGTCCAAAGAAACAAAGGAAAAAAAAGGTAATGATGTCTATTTTTAGTGTTGACGTTTGTTGATTTAGGCTTTAAAGAGCAATGGAATAACGGTGAATCATAATCCAATTGGAATCGGATTTCCCGGTTGACATTCACAAGAATGAAAATTTCATAAATCTCAACCGGTTTGGTTGGAGATTTACTTACCTTTCTAATTTGAAATTTCTAAATATCTAAGATCAATTTAAATCAAATTTTCAAATATAAATAAAAAACTAACTTAAATATTTTTATTAAACAATTTTATCCGCTAAATTTTAGTAAGTTAAACTCTAACTACTTCAATTTACTTTAACTGTTAATCTTTTATAACTCAAACTTCTCTAATTTGAATTAAAATTATTAAAGACAATTTTATATACGTACTTATTAAAACTTTAAATATTGTATTTGACCATAGTAAAATATCACCTCTAACCAAATTCTTAGTTTTATTATCTTATAATATATTACAAGTGGTTTAAATTCTTTTTAAGTTATAACCAATAAATATAAAACCTTATTGTTTCTAATTGTAAAAAAAAATGATTTGATGACTTTTACAACAATTACAATCACGTCTCACATCATAATACCACGAATTTGCTATATCATGTCTACCTTCTCCCTCACATCAACGCTTTTACCGCTGGTTTAAGTTTTACCTTGTGTGTCACCATTTTCTTAAACTCCCATTTCTTTCTTATTTTATAACTATTTATTACTCATTAATTATTGTTTAATATTTATACTGTTTAAAATAACTAGCGTATCACAAGGACATTTAATCTAACTTATTATACAATCTTAGCCATTAATTTAACAAAATTTCAATATTACAATCTTAACCAATTATTTTGAAAATAATCTGAAATCAAATTTATTAATTTTGGTCAAAATTGGAGTCAATGTTGACCTTCATTCGAATCAAATTTATTAACAAACTTCATATATGCCATTTTTAAACATTCAAATATCATATTTGTTCACCTAATTAAAAATATTATTTATCCATCATATTTTAGAATATCATATTTAACTACGTTTTCAGTTTTAATCATTTTAAAAATATTTTCTAAACACCTTAAAATTCTTTATAATACCAATAAAAACTCAATTATATTGATTCTAATTGTAACAATAATGATTTATGGCTTGTAAATTAAACATGTGATACCACATTTCAACATTCATGTATGCTCTCCCTTTTGTGTTGACATTTTCACAGTTGGTCCGGATGTGGACGTTATCTGTCATTATTAAAAAATTCTCATTTATTTCGTGTTATATAAATATTTAATATCTTTTTATTAATATTTAGTGTTTATCATTATCTAATCAACAAGTATATCACACAAACATTTAATCTAGTGTGTGTGTAATAGAGTATATGAATGATATGCTGACTTTACAAATACTAGCTTTACCCGTGTATAAACATAGAGAATCGTTAATGTAAATTTAAAATATTTATGGTGTGACACATTAAACATATGATAAATTTATATCAATAACAAATCGAAAAACATATATGAAAATCGGAAGATTAAGATAAAAATTGATATACACACATATTTATGCCGATATTTGTTAGTAGAATTATTAATTAGAAATTACATGGGGTCCACGATATCCATTAAGCAGATAGGTAAACTGTTTCTACTTAAGATCCATGGTCAACTCAAATTTTACAGCTTAAGGCTTTTGACTTAAAAACTCTTTATTTGTTAGTCACTTTAAAAAATAAAATCGGATGATTAGTGCGAAAATTTTGATGTAAAAACTCTTTATTTGTTAGTCACTTTGGAAAAAAAAATACAAAAACGAATGATTAGTGGGAAAATTATAAAAGTGGTAGGACAAAATTATAAACCATCTTTTATATACTAGAATGATACACGCGCAATACGGCGACAACGAATAATTTATACTTATGAACATGTTCATTTCAAGATGTAGGGAGCATGATATTTATGTAATACGGTGACAGCGAATAATTTTTGTTTAGTGAAATGTTTATTTTTTTTTTCTTTTCATAACTTTTACTTTTCTGTTCTCCATAATAAAAAAAAAACAGTTATGAAATATTTTTTTAAAATATTGTTAATTTGTATTTGCTTTGACTTTCAAAAAAATTGTATTGATTTGATTTTCTTAAATATGTAAATTTTAGTTATTAAAATGAAATATAAGAATCTTATTAACTATATCTAATAGTTACTCAATTTAGTTTATAAGAGGAGTAACTTAGTAATTTCAAAACATTTAAAATTTAAAAGTTTAAGCAAAAGTTTTTTATAATATAGTATAGATATATTAAAGATGTTTAAAAACATGTATTACATATTCAATATATAAAATGCTTGAAGGAATCGTCGGTCAATTTTTTCTCAGGGTTAAATATATGGAAGATTTGAGACTCTCGATCATCTTGACTTCGGATTTTGCTAGAACAAGAAATGACTCGTGAATCTAATCCTATTGTTCACAAGAAATGGTCAACTCTCATTCCGATCGAAGTTAATGTTTTTATTAACTCTTCTTTCTTAATGTTTTGCCAACGAGAAGTAACCTGAACATCAAAGGTAAAATATTCAAGATCTCTCTTGTCTATTTTGTAAGGACGATTAGAGGATGTAGGCAAAAATTTTAATTCTCAAAAGTTGAAAAGAGTTTGGAGAAAAGTATGAAGTTAGAAAAGTAATAATTTAGAAGGAAGATAGGAAGAATTAAAAAAAATTTGTGAATGTGGCCGTGTGGGTTTTTTTTAAGTCAGAGAAGAGAATTGATTTAGAAAGAAAATTTTATTAACTTTCTCTCATAAATTCATTTGAGTAATATTTACGCATGCCCTCATCTATACTACATTATTATCATATTGGCGTAATGCAACGATAACGAATAATTTCTATTTAGTAACATATCGTTTTTATAAATGTTAAATATGTTATTCGCACGACTCGATATCACTAAATAGTTTTTAGAGTTAATTACTGAAATGGTCCCTGTGTTTTGCTCAAAATATCCTTTTTAGTCCTTTATGATAAAAATTGATCTGTTTGGTCCTCCTGAATGTCATTTTGTATCGTTTTTTGTCCTTTAGCTAACTTTATGTTGGTTTTTTTGTTAGTTTTGTCTTATTATGGGGTATAATAGTCTGTTCACAAATAATAGATTTTTTATTATTAAACCAGGGACCACACACACACCAAATACAACACACACACACACATTCTCTTAGGGGTGAGCAAGAAAAACCGAAACCGAACCAAAAACCAAAAAAACTGAAAAAACCGAACCAAAACCAAAACCGACGGTTTTGGTTTTTAAAATTCTAAAAACCGACTTTTTCGGTTTGGTTCGGTTTTAGGTTTCAAAACCGACCATAAAAACCGAACCGAACCGAACTGAAGAAACCGAACCAAACCAAACCGTTAGGGTTAAGGGGCATACATGTACATTTACATATCAATTTAACATAACTCAAATCCCTTACCTTCCCCTTGTTTTCACTTTTTCCCCAAAAATCCCAAATCGCCACTCACTATCCAAAATTCGACACACAATAACTCGAATCTTGAAGATCAAATAGACAGACCAATCTTGAATTTTGAATCGACAGACCAAATTGACTCTTGAATCTTGATTCTTTGAAGTTTGAAGCTAGAAGATCTTGATGGAAGTTTGAAGCTAGAAATCTCGACATATCATACAACGGCGTTCGCTTTCCCTTTGTCAAGTGTTGTAACCAAAAATTTGAAAAACCAAAAACCGAACCGAAAACCGAAAACCAAACCGAAAAACCGAAAACCAAAAACCGAACCAAACAGAATGGTTTTGGTTTTGGTTTTTGAAAAACCGAAATTTTCGGTTTGGTTTCGGTTTTACCCCAAAACCGAACTGTGCACACCCCTACATTCTATTCTCTCTCTCTCTCTCCATCTCTCTCAATCCCTCTCCCTCTACTCTCTCCTTTCTCGGTCACCACCACCATCCAAAGACGCCACCACCACCATCCACTGCCACCACCACCAACACCTAACATCACCATCCACCATCCACTGCCACCACCACCACCTAACATCACCATCCATTGCAAACAAACGCCACCGCCACCACTCTCTCTCTCTCTCTCCTTCTCGATCTGCAAACAGTCACCGTCACACCACCATCCTCTAGTTACAGAAACCCTAGAACAGCCGCGCCGCCGCCACCGTGTTTGTTCAACCTAGAAAACCCTAAAAATTCGACACCGTAGAAAACCCTAGAAAAATCCCTCGATCTAGACTCAAAACCACAGCCACCGTCACACCACCATCCTCTATCTGCTTTTGGGGTTTTCTCTTCTTTGGGGTTAAGGGCAGAGATCGAGAGAGGGAGAGTGAGAGACTGTGGCGGCTGTGGATGGATGGTGGTTGTGTAGGTGCTTTTTCAGAATCAGACATCGAATGTGGATGGTGGTGGTATCTTCCTTAAACTGATTCCTGAATTCATCCATAAAAAAATCAGACATCGATGTTGAAAAACAGGGTTGATGGGGGATTCAGAGATAGAGACAGTAGAGAGAGAGATTGAGAGATAGAGAGAGTCGAGACTTCAGGTTTTTAAAAATGAAGAACAGGGTTGGTGGGGGATCAGACTGTTGATGATGGTGGCGGATGTGGATGGTGGTTGTAGCGGTTGTAGGTATGCAAACCGTTTTAGAGAGAGAGAGAGTCTGAGAGAGAAGAGATAGAAGAGAGAGTCGTGGAGGTTGAAGTGGTGGTGGCGGTTGTAGGTATGCAAACCGTTTTAGAGAGAGAGTTTGAGAGAGAAGAGAGAGACTGAGAGAGAAGAGAGAGAGGTGGTGGTGGAGGATGGTGGTAGTGGTGGCGGTTGTAGGAATAAAAACCAATCGGTGAGGATGAGTTTTAGAAAGATAGAGAGAGAGACTGAGAGAGAAGATAGAGAGAGAGAGAGTCTAGGGTTAGTGGGTAAATATATTAAATAAATATTTACTTAAAAAAAGGTTTAAAGGGAAATGACTAAAATACCCCCTATAAAGACAAAACTAACAGAATATTTAACGGACAGTTAGCTAAAGGACCATTTACGTGACAAAATGACATTCAGAGGGACCAAACACATCAATTTTTGTCTTAAAGGACTAAAAAGGATATTTTGAACAAACCACAGGGACCATTTCAGTAATTAACTCTAGTTTTTATTCAACAACATGTCCGTTTTCTTCTATTTTTTTATTTCCATTGACTTTTTATTGATTTTTAAAAAATATTAATATAAGAACAAATATTTCTATTTATGAATTAAGGAGGGAAAAAATTAATAAGATCTTAAAAATTGTGTTGATGTGGTGAATAATTGTATTAATATGAGAGAGAGTTTGTTAGTGAGAATATATCTAACTGAATGAAAAGTTAAAGTAAATTAGGAACGAGATTGAAATAGTAATAAAGTAGGTGGATAAGATTAATTTTGAAGAATGAATGGTCAAAATGTTTTCATTGAAATTTAAGAACTCTTAAAATAGAGGAGTAGAGAAGGTCAAATGTTTTATATAGTACTATTTATACTACATTATAAATCATTTAACTTTTTCTCTCTTAAAATTTTTAAGACTACTTAATTTTAAGTAGTACAAGTTTTTATGCTTAAGATACAAACACTTAAAACAATAGTCTAACCAATCATTCCCTTAATTATGTCAACAAATTTAAGACAACTATTATTTTAATAAATCATTAAACATCACAACAATTATTTAATTGATGGTCCCGAATGGATACTACAACAACAAATGTTTGTAGAAGGGGGGTTGAATACAAACTTTAGCAAATTAAAATTTAAGAGACACACGGTTTACTTTTATATAATTCTTATTGATGTTAATCAAGAATTACATGAACTAGATGTGGAAAATCTAAGTTCAATAAAATGTGGCAACTAGATTTGTCTAACACATAGACAATGCTAATCTTAAACAACTAATGTTTAAGATGTTCAACACATGAACAAGTTTGTTACACTGAAAGTAAAATGCTAACTCTTCTAATTCTCAACTTATGAGATTTCAGTGCTTTTCAACGCATACTTAGCATGTTTCCATGCATTAGTATATATAAGCAAAGTGTGTCCAGGTTGATGAAAAGAGAAGTAGACAAAGGTACTTGGTTTAATAATATTATAATAGATAAAGTTAGTGGGTGAAAAGTAAGTTAACTTTATACACAAAGTGTGTAAAGTGAACATACTTTTCAGTAATGAGTATACCCACTATCTATTATTATATTATTAAACTACCACCTTTATATCTTGGAAAAGTAAACTTCTCCTTTCATGCTTGTGCTTTAATCAACACCATGCTTTCTGAAGATTTGACTTTACCAAGTATGGAGTTGCCAGCCATACTTAACATCATATCTTCGAGATCTTCTTTTCAAGAGTATCTTTCTCCTTTTCCAGGGGATAAAGATCTATCCTTTTTGTTTCTTTGCAGATACAAAAAGTGCTAAGTACTTTTACAAAGAAAGATCTAAGGCATAATAAGAACAACACATGTTCTGCCTTTGACTAAAGAAAATATTACATAGAAAAGCTATTAACTGAGATATACAATAAAGACTCAGCTAACAGACACTGAACTGCAAATGTAATTTTGCTCAGCTAAGGATAAATGTGAAAGACTCACTGACTAGATTTGCTCAGCTGATCTAAATGCTCAGCTAATAATACAAATCAAAGTATAGCTAATAAACTGATCAAACTAAACTGCCAGCTGTTCCTAAGGGCTCAGCTAATCATTTGAGTATGATCAGCTTATGAAGAAAAGATTGAATAAGTAGTAAATACCTTATCTGATAGATGAGAGGCATTAGCTGAGCAATGTGATTGTGTCAGCTGATCCTTGACTGCTCAGCTGATCTTGAAATCTTCATTAGCTGATGGTTTTAAACCATCAGCCGATCCAATGTGTTTCCTCAGCTGATGCTTTTTCGACTGATCTTTTCTTCCCAGCTGATCTTTCTGATGCTGGTCCTATGGCTGATACTCAGTGTTAAGCTGACACTATGATACGTCAGCTGGCATTTCTTACTTAGATATTCTTTAAGTCTAAGATAAAAAACAACACATGTTTTTCATCAATCTAAGTCCAAAACTGAATATATGGTTTTGTTAACATCAAATCCTATTTTACTTAATAGATAGGTTCGATTTAGGTTTGATATTGCTATCTCCCCAACAATCTCCCCTATTTGATGATGACAAAACCTTATCTGTTTAAGAAGAATCAGTTTGACTCGATTTTATAAAGATGAAACTTTTAAGTGCAATTTGGTTACCTAGCTATCTGTTTTTGGTAACTCTTTAAAGTATGTTCCCTGATATTCTGTTTTTGGAAATCTTTTCATTTATGAAGTACCATGTTCTGTTTTTGTGGTATCTTTTCTATCCTTTTTCTGTTTTTAGGATTTTTTATATTTTCTATATTCACACTATGTGAGCTATCTACTAAGAGTCATCTATACTCGCATTTTAGCTAAGTAGTCCATGATCAAAGTTTCAAGCTTGATTACAGAACAAAGTATTTACATCAGAGTTTGTACAAAGCAATCTAACTATGAGTTAAACTAAGTACAGAAGTTGAACTATTCTAGGAATTGAAATTACATCTAATCTAGTTATGAAGTGTGGTCTTCATTCCCACCAAGGTTCTTCTTTGATGTCTGGACGACTTTCAACTGGAATAGTGGCAATTAGTTCATCAGCTCTAGTCTCCATCATACTTTCAAAGTGTTGACTTCCTGTCTGTCCTCTTGCCAGTCTTACAGCTTGAAAAATTAAAGCTCTTGGCGCTCTTCCTATGTCAGCTTCTCTTAGGAATCTCCAATCACCAGTTCTGTTCTTGAAGAACATCCCTTTTTCTGGCTCAGTTATGTACTTAAACATTTCTGGCTCAATATTGGAGGGCAAAGTAGTGTTGAGACTTTCATAAGTAGGAAGAAAAGGATAGTCAGGATTGACAATGATCTGTTCAATGGTGACAAAAGCTTTTGAATTCTTTTTGAAAGCATCTTCAATCAGATTGATGTGTTCAATGAACTGATCATGTGTGAAGAGCCTATTGCAGATTGACATCTGAATCCAGTATTCAAATTTTGGCATGAACCTTTGAACAATTTCACTTTTGGACTTGAGGAGATGGTACAGAATCTCTATCATTTCAAAGAAGGAGAGTAGTTTGCAATGTTGAAGATAGGTATCTTCATATGTCTTTCTTTCATCTCTTCTCACTACTCTGAGATAAGGACCCTCATCAGTACCTTTGTATGGAGTAACCCTTGAGATGATGTCTGCACATCTTCTATTGACCAAGTTTTCTTTGTTTTCTCTGAACTCCTTGGATTGCCTTTCAGTTTGCTGAGCTAATCCTCCAAAATTGAAGTTGAACAAAGCTTGAATGGCTTCCTTTTGAGTCTTTCCTCTCTTAAGAGCTTTCTTGGTAGAAGGGTCACTTTGCAGTGGTGCTTGTTGTTCTTGAGGAACTTGAGATGATAGTAAGATCATTTCTTCTTCTTGTATTTCTCTTATCTCATCATCTGTAACACCAACTGCAGCAGCAAGATACTCAGTAGTAGTGAAATCCTGGTGTCTCTCTTTTGGCTTTAAGGACTTCTTCAATGGTTGTACCAAGAGCAGCAGCCAGTTCACTTAACTCTCTGAGATTTTCATCCTCTTGATGAAGTTGCTCTTCCTTCCTTTCTTCTGCTTCAATCTCCTCAGCAGACATAATTTTCTTTCCTTTTCTCCTTGATGTGCTGCTGGGAGTTGGTTGACTTGGTTAAACTGGAGAGGAAGCTTGGATTGTTGGAGCTGTTGTAGAGGGGTTCTGCTTCTTTAAGTTTAACAGAGAGGACAGAGGCATTTCATCTTCATCATCATCATCAGAATCATCAGATGGTAGTTCAATTGGAGCACATGATTCACCTTGCTTTGATTTCTTTGCACTCTTCCTTCTAGCTGCTTGCTTTAATCTTCTTTTAGGCTTAGCAGGTTGCTCCCCCTCAGTTGGATTCTCCCCTTTAACATCTGATTTTCTTTGAGCTTCTGTTTTATTTGGGGCAGATGCACCTTCTGCTTGCATAGCCTGAACCTCAGCTGTATATGCATCAACAGCTGCCCTTATTGTTTCAGGGGAAGGTTCTCTTACTGACTTCTTTGACTTCTCCCCCTTTTTGTCATCAGCAGAGGAGGTAAAAGCAGTAGGCTTAGCAGGGGCACCAGTGCGTGGGAAAGGATGAGGTTGGGAAGCGGGGGAAGGTGTAGAGGTGGAGATGAGAGGTCTAAGCCTTATGATGGCATCAGTGATGTTGGTGAACTCTCTAAGAGTGTCACTGTGCCTTTGCCTTGAGTACTGGCTTAGTCTGGTGACCTCATCATCAATGGTATGAAGAAGGGAGGGTACTCGGAGAATAGAGTCAGGGATGGAGACGGATATGTTAGGTGGTGAAGGCCTGAGGGTGGAAAGTTGGGAAAGAAGGTTAGAGATGGTTTGGTTTAGGGTGGTAATGGTTTGAGTTGAGATGGTATGTGAAGGAATAAGAGTAGGAGTAGAAGTTTGGGTAAGAAGTTGATCCAATTTGGTTAGAATTGGTGAAAGATCAACCGGGGCAGGGGTGGGTTGGGATTGGGATTGGGTTGAGTTGAGTGACTCAATCTCTTGGGTTAGATGAGAGAGTTGAGTTTCTGTTTGAGTTTGGAAAGAGGTAAAAGAGGCTTGAAGACTATCCATCTTTTGAGAGATAGATAGTAAGCTTTGAAGGATTTGGGGTGAGGGTTCAGAAGAAGTAGAGGGAATGGTTTGTGTGGGAATTGATTGAGGTGAGGTGCCAAGAACAGGAATAGATTGAGGTCCCTCACTTAGACCTTGGTATAGAGCCCTAAGATCACTGGGAACATAAATTGTACCCTGTACCAATGGCTGGTTTATGCCACTAGTATTGACAGGCAGTGCACTAGTATGTGTAAGTATTTAATCAAAAGCATGTGCAAGGATGTGAGTGTGAGTGAGGGTTGCACTCAAAGGGGTATCCCTTATTACAGTAGCAAGTTGTTGTGAACTTACTAAGGGAAAGGTTTGACTCAATTGGGTTGTAGACACAGTATGACCTTAGGAGGAGGTCTGTCTTTCAATGGCATCACCCTGTTGGGAGGGTGATCCAGATTGCAGGAGTCCCATTGTTACAGGTGCACCTTGTTGGGAATATGCACCCACTGGTTGTAGGGTTGTATCAACTTCCATAAGCTCCCCCTCAACATAAGAGGAAACTATAGGAGTTGAGGTTAAGGGTGCATTGTGCAATCCCTCTGAGATGAGTGCAGTGTGCACCATCTCTAGTGACTGTTGGGAGTACACTATAGCTTGGCTGTTGTGGGGGTGTTACAACTAGTGGAGAGGTTGGGTTCTCACTGGTGGGGTTTACCAAATGAGTATCCTCAAGGGTCGTAGAGATTATACCTGAGATGTGCTGAGTCTTGCTGATCTCAATCAGTTGAATAAGATTGTCAGAAATTGTGTCTTCCTCAGCATCATCAGCATCAGCTGCATCACCACTTTGTTGATTTTGTAGGGTGCTTGAGCTGGAAGTAACAGGGAAATTTGCGAGTGGCATCCCAATTTGAGAAGATGAGGAGGTGGTATCTTGAATGTTTTCAGCATAAGTAATTCCAGCATCACCACCATGAAAGTCATCATCTCCCTCATCATGAGCATCTTTACCACTGTCAGCACTACTGTCATTATCACCCTCAGCATCAGGATTAACTGGCTCATCATGTGCTGGTTCATCAAATACATCTGCTCTAAACATCAATTCTTCTTCCACTAAGGCTTCAGCTGGAGCATGAGTCATAGACTCTGCAGAATGATCAGTGATTATATCAGGAGACTCAGAATCATCAGCCATTTGTCCATCAAGATTCTCAGCATCATCTTCCTCTTCATTTTCAGCATCCTCAGCAGCAACATCAATCAACTCTTGCATTTGATCAGTGATAGCAGGACCTTGAAATTCCCTTATCAAAGTGAAGGTCTTTTGACCCATTTGAGGAATGGTCATTGTATCCAAAGTAGCAGCAATTCCAGTATATTGTTCCCATTGAAGGTGATGAAGTACAATCAAGCTTAAATACCTTATGTAGGGAACAACAGTCCTTGTTGATTTCTTGGTTGTAGCAAGAGTGATTTTATCCACCATTTCTGAGAATATGACTTGAGCAAAGTCAATATTCCTCCCTGTGACCAAAGCATGAAGAATCATCAATTCAGACTGATTCATTTGGTCATGACTCCCAGATTTCTAACTGAAGCATTTGATGATCACACCCGCCAAGTATTTCCATGGATGTCCCAGCACAGACAATTTATACTGACCATGGGTAACTGGTGCATTATATCCAATCAAGGGTAAAACCTCCAAAACTTGATCCAGTGGAGCAAATGGTTGATACGGAGCCAAGTTGGGCAGAGAAATGGCTTGTCGAAGAATGTCGACAGTAATGTTGATGTTGATGAAGCCATTCAAACAAGTACAGGTAAAGAGATTTTGATCAAGATGGTACCTAGCAATGTACCACATCTCACCAACAATATTTGGAAATATGAAGAAAGGATGAGCTGAGAGACAAGGAAACAGGGGATGAGCAGTGATAAATGCAACCATGGGTTCATATCCCTTGTTTGCTTTGCTTGTGGGAATGTCAGTGGTGATAATAAAGTTGTTTGGGCGAATGGTGATTTCTGAGTTTACAGGCACATTCTCACCAGCAATTGCATTTGGAGTTGAAGCAAGGTTAAAGATCACCATGATTACAGAGTGAAACAATGTGAGCAATGAAGTTTTAGGGTCTGAAAAATTTTGAGAGAGAAAGAGTGTTTGGGAATTTTGAAAGCGTAAGAAATGAAAAACCGCCCAAAAACACCTTTATATCTTCCTTGGAAACCTAAACTGTCACACAAATATTTTCCAAAAAGTAACTGTCACTTCTGCAAAAAGGTGATAAACGGAACAGTTAGTAAATACACAGACAACTAACGGACAATTTAAAAGAAATTAAATACCTAGTTAATCATATTAAATACAAATGAGAAAATAATAAAATAAGTGTGGGGACACTGAATTTTTGACCTTTGAAAATCATCAGCTGACAAAAGTGAGTGTCAGCTGATCCATGTTGAGATAAAATAAGTGTCAGCTAATGAACGCACTTAGCTGAGCTTCTAGGCCTTAGTTGATGGTTTATCATCTGAGGTATAGTGTCAGCTGATGGTAGTCAGCTGACATAATTCCATTAGCTGATTTACCATTAGTAAGATATGAAGAAGCTGAAATAAGTACCTTGTTTCACACACTAATAAAATTATTTTCTCACACAAAACTAACTTCTTAAGAAATGAATGTTTTACAGATTTAACATACCAAGTTTGGATATTAGGAAGTTGAACCGAGACTCATCCAAAGGTTTTGTAAAAATGTCAGCTAATTGAACATCAGTATTTATATAGTGCATTGAAACTTTCTTTTTCTGCACATTATCTCTATGAAAATGATGTCTGATTTCAATATGCTTAGTTTTTTAATGCAAAACAGGATTGTTAGAGATTGATATGGCACTTGTGTTGTCACACAGAATTGGGGAATTTTCAAACTGTATGTCATAATCCAGTAGTTGATTTTGTAGCCATAGCAATTGAGCACAGCAGCTTCCAGCAGCAATGTATTCTGCCTCCGCTGTAGAAGTTGAAACAGAGTTCTGTTTCTTGCTTGACCAGCTGACTAATCTTCCACCTAATAATTGACAACCCCCAGATGTACTCTTTCTGTCTAGTGTGCAACCTGCAAAGTCAGAATCAGTGTATCCAACTAACTCAAAATCAGAGTCTTTGGGGTACCAAAGACCTACATTAAGAGTTCCTTTGAGATACCTGAAAATCCTTTTAACTGTAGCTAAGTGAGATTCTTTGGGATCTGCTTGGTATCTAGCACAAAGACAGGTAGAAAACATAATATCTGGTCTACTTGCAGTGAGGTATAAAAGAGACCCTATCATACCTCTATAAGCTGTAATTTTCACTGATTTACCATCAGTGTCCTTTCCAAGCTTTAAGGCAGTGGACATGGGTGTTTTCATTGAAGAACAATTGTCAAACTCAAATTTCTTAAGTAAGTCATTTACATACTTTGTTTGATGAATGAAAATTCCATCAACCTCTTGTTTGATTTGAAGACCTA
Organism: Pulicaria dysenterica; assembly: GCA_947179395.2. Classification (NCBI taxonomy): domain Eukaryota; kingdom Viridiplantae; phylum Streptophyta; class Magnoliopsida; order Asterales; family Asteraceae; genus Pulicaria; species Pulicaria dysenterica. The sequence goes on from OX359288.1 coordinate 82,044,111, forward strand.
GAAAATAGTTTAATTCACCCATCATACTCATTTGATAATTATCAGACATGAGTTTGGAAAACTTTTTGCAAAGATCAACATTTGTAGACCCAAATATTATATCATCTACATATATATGTACTAGTATTACATCACCCTTGAATTTCCTTATGAATAGGGTGCTATCTATGCTTCCTCTAGTAAATCCTTTTGTGGTCAGAAAAGAGGAGAGGGTATCATACCAGGCTCTTGGAACTTGCTTTAGACCATACAAAACTTTGTTTAAGAAATAGACATGGTCTGGCTTGCTAGCATCCTCAAAACCAGGAGATTGTTTGACATACACCTCTTCCTTCAATTCTCCATTGAGGAAATCACTCTTAACATCCATTTGGAAAACTTTGAAGTCCTTGAAGACAGCATAGGCTAGAAACAGTCTTATTGCTTCAAGTCTTGCAACATGGGCAAAGGTTTCATCATAATCGATTCCTTCCTCTTGACAATACCCCTGAGCAACTAGTCTTGCTTTGTTTCTGATGATTAGCCCTTGTTCATCCATCTTGTTTCTGAACACCCACTTAGTACCAATGATGGATTTGTCCTTTGGTCTTGGCACCAAAGTCCATACATTGTTCCTAGTAAATTCAGCCAATTCTTCTTGCATGGAATTTATCCAGTGAGGATCATTTAGAGCTTCATCTACCTTCTTTGGTTCAATCATAGAAACAAAACTTGTGTATAAACAAATATTGCAAGCTTTTGATCTCGTTAGTACGGGTGCTTCTATATTACCTATGACCTGATCAATTGGATGATTTCTGAGGTCCTTGTAGGCATTTTGGATTCTGGGAGAGTTTGGATTTCTTTGGATTAAGGGAGTTGAACTTCTTTGGTTTGGGTCAGCTGATGAGACTTCTGGTTGATCAGCTGACAGAATTTCAGGAATGTCAGCTGATGAAACTTCTCCTGAAGAAGGAATGTTTGATATGGAATTAGAGTCCATTGATGTTGAATCATGATTCTCATCATTCAGTAAGAGTGTGGGTTGATTCAGGATATAATGTGTAGAGGTGTTTTGTAGATTTGGAACAGGTTCATCTAAGTCATCTATGTCAACTGATGAGATTGGATCAGCTGATGGGAGTGGATCAACTGATACTTGAGTGTTACCTTCAGTATGCAGCAAATCATTAAATTCCTTACCTGTAGATGGATTAGTAGAACAGGAAGCAACAAAGTCATTTTCATTAAAACTTACATTGATTGATTCTTCTATGACCTTTGTTCTGATGTTGTAAATTCTGTAAGCTTTGGAGATCACAGAATATCCAACAAAGACACCTTCATCTGCCTTGGGTGCAAACTTCTGCAATTGATCTTTCTGGTTCAGAATGAAACACTGACACCCAAATATGTGCAGAAAGCTGATGCTGGGCTTCCTTCCCTTGAGTACTTCATAAGGAGTCTTGTTGTGCCTCTTGATTACAAGGGATCTGTTCTGAGTAAAACATGCACAGCTGACAGCTTCAGCCTAGAAGTTGAATCCTAACCCACTCTCACACAGCATGGTTCTTACAGCTTCAATCAAAGTTCTGTTTCTTCTTTCAGCTACAACATTCTGTTGTGGAGTTCTTGGAGCAGAGAAGTTTTGAGATATGCCTTTTTCATCACAGAAACCTTCAAGAGTTTGATTTCTAAACTCAGTTCCATGATCACTTCTAAGCATTCTTACCAGATTGCCATTGAGCACTTCCATCTTTCTAATGAAGCTTATAATCTCTTCAGCAGCCTCACTCTTTGCTTTTAGGAAGATGACCCAAGTGTATCTTGAGAATTCATCAACCATCACCAATGCATACTTACTTCCACCAATACTTGCAGTAGCAACAGGACCAAATAAGTCCATGTACAACATGTAGAATGGTTCAGTAATGGAGAAGGCTTGCTTAGATGGAAACGAAGTCTTGTGCTGCTTTCCCTTCTCACAGGCAGAGCAAGGTTTAGGCTTAATATATGTCAGTGAAGGTAGTCCTGACACTAGTTCACCCTGGCTCAGCTTGTTTATATTTTTTAAGTTTAAATGGGAAAGCCTTTTGTGCCATAACCAGTTTGTGTCAGTTACAGACTTGGTATACAAACAGGTTAACTTGAATGGATCACCGGAGGACATATCAAGAGTATATACATCCTTGGTTCTTTTTGCACAAATTATTGTTTTACCTTCTTGATCTAAAATGGAACCACCTGTCTTTGTAAAGAGGACTTTATGATCACCATCACATAGCTGACTTATGCTGATGAGATTGTACTTAAGCCCTTTAACATATGATACCTTGGACAAGGTTAGGTTCCCATTATGAAGTTCTCCGTAGCCTTTTGTTTGCCCACAATTGTTATCACCAAAGGTCACTCTTGGACCTTTTTCCTTCTTGTAGTTACTAAGCAAAGCTTTACATCCTGTCATGGTCCTTGAGCATCCACTGTCAAGATACCACGTGTTCAGCCCCTGCATAGTTGTGATTGAAAGAAGGTTAGTGACACTTGGGCATCCACATTTAAGTGGACCCCTGTGGATTGCACCTAGCCATCCACTTTATATTAGGTTGTTTATGAATGATAGAAACATCTGTGTTATCATAATCAGTCCGCTGTCTTGAGTTACCTTGAAGAGAATAATTACTTGCCTTATGTTCTTTACTCCTACATTTATAACATTTTTGATTTTTGGAGCCTTTAACATATTTTGGTAATTGCCTAAGAGATGTCTTAGCTGTTTACTGATGACTATGGGTTATCAGCTGACAGATTTCACCATTCAGTTGTTGCAACTGATTCTGTAAACTGATAAGGTCTTTGTTTACAGTTACCTTAGGTTGACCCTTAGTTAAAATGAGTTTATGATCAACTTTAGGTATGGCAGACTGAGACTTTTTGTAAACAAAAGGTCTTTTACTTTAAGTTTCTCCTATTAAAAGAGTTTGAAGTGATATTTGATCACCTAAACAAACAGAAGAGGATTCATGATCAGCTGACAAGATATCAGTTGAGCAGTTATCATCTAATTTTTGATCAGCTGATTTAATATCATTAGCTAAAGAATTTTCAGTCAGCTGAGTTCCTAAATTTAATGTATCAGCTTTCAAGGTTTGACAACAGAATGTCTCTTTGGTCTCAACAAATGATTCCATTCCTTTACTTACTTCCTTTACAATTAAATTTTCAGTACTTTTGCTATCTGTCAAAATAATAGAACTTGAATCAACTTTTGAAGTGGTTGAGTCTTTCAGCTGAGTACTTGTACTTTTAACGAATCTGTTAGTGATAATACTTTTTCCTTTTACAATCTTTTGAAAAGTAAGAGGTAAAATATCAGTTTTTTCTAAGATATTTATGTTCTTGCTAAAATCAACACAGTTGGCAGCTTGGGAATAATTCCCACCAATAATAGCTTGAACTTGTTTTGGAATCTGCTCATTGACACACTGAGTGGTCTTCTCAGCAGATACACACCAAGATCTAACTATTTTTTGAAGGTCATTAAACTTTATTGTTGCTTCATTGTTTCTTTTACCAAGATCTGATTAAGTATCTTTTGATTAGCTAAATCATCTTCCAGTTTTGTCATTAGTTTCAGTTTCTCATCTTTAAGACTTAATCTCTCTTTTAGTGATTCTATTTCTAATTTTAGCTTCTTTTCTCTTTGAATATTTGACTGAAACTCAACACACAGATAATCAAACATAGTGTTCTTTTCATTATCTTCATAATTAATAAATTTTCCAACCTGATACATAGAAGAGGGATCCCAGTCAGGAGAAGTACAAGCTTTAGCAGCTTTCTTCATGTCCTCATCAAAGGAACTTGTACTTGCTGTGCTAGCCATCAAACTGAACTGAGCTGTGAGGACCTCATCTTCATCACTTGAGAGATCTTCCTCAGCCCAATCTTCTTCTTCAGCTACCAGCACCCTGTTCTGAGCCTTCTTCTTCTTCTTCTTGTCAAGGACAGCAGCAAGAAGCTTCTTATATTTTGCTTCATAATCAATCTTGCTGTCTGAGCTTGAGGAACCCTTGAAGCCTGTGTTTCCTCTGGTCTTACATTCACTGGCATAGTGACCAGTCTTGCCACATGAGAAACATCCTTCAGAAGCCTTTGGTTTTGACATGACTCTTTCTCCTTTGAAGGGTTTCCTTTCAAACCTCTTGACACCCTTTCTTTTCAAGAAAGGTTTGAACCTTTTAACCAACATGGCAGCCTGCTCAACAGCAGCTTCAATGCTGTCCATGTTCTTCAGATCTTCATCCCCATCATCCACTTGCTCTTCATCAGAAGTTTCCTCTTCTTCTTCCTCATCACTTGATTCATCCACCACTGCTGCAAAACTCCTAGATCTTGTATCCTTAGATACAAGGGCAGTAGTTGGAGCTTTTGCAGCCTCCTTCATATCCTTGGTAGAGAGTTTCCTTTGTTTCACTGATTGTCCATGATTTATAAGGTTTCCATATAAACCAACCAGTGTAAGACCCTTGATTTTCTCACCGTGTTTAAGAACAGTGATAAAATGATCCCAAGATTCTGGGAGAGAGTCTAGAAACTTGTTTACAAGCTCTTTATTGCTCTTGAGAACATCTGCCCTTCTTAAGTCATTAATAAGGCAGTTGAATCTGGTGTAGGTCTGAGTTAGACTTTCACATTTATGAGCAAAGAAGAACTCATATTCTCTTACCAGAAGAAGTTTCTTGTTTTCCTGCACTTCTTCAGTACCTTCATATGCAACGGTCAAAGTGTCTAGCATCTCTTTTGCAAATTTGCAATTAAGAACTTGATGATAGACATCATTTGGTAGTGCAGAGACTAAGGCTGTTCTTGCTTTAACATCAAGATTAACAAGCTTTTTGTCTTCATCAGACCATTGATTTATAGGCTTTATAATTAGTCTTTCAACGGCAGGAACTTCATCAGTGGCTTCAGTTACTTGGATAGTTGAGGAAGGAACATAAGGACCTTCAGTCACAGTTTTGAGCATCACATCATCTATGCTTGACATATAGAGAAGAACTCTACTTTTACAGAGAGAAAAGTTTTCTCCATCAAAAGTTGGATACCTAGTGAGTGAACCATTATTTGAAGAACCATTTGAAGCAGCAACCGGAGTGACCATTTCAGTAATTAACTCTAGTTTTTATTCAACAACATGTCCGTTTTCTTCTATTTTTTTATTTCCATTGACTTTTTATTGATTTTAAAAAATATTAATATAAGAACAAATATTTCTATTTATGAATTAAGGTGGGAAAAAATTAATAAGATCTTAAGAATTGTGTTGATGTGGTGAATAATTGTATTAATATGAGAGAGAGTTTGTTAGTGAGAATATATCTAACTGAATGAAAAATTAAAGTAAATTAGGAACGAGATTGAAATAGTAATAAAGTAGGTGGATAAGATTAATTTTGAAGAATGAATGGTCAAAATGTTTTCATTGAAATTTAAGAACTCTTAAAATAGAGGAGTAGAGAGGTCAAATGTTTTATATAGTACTATTTATACTACATTATAAAACATTTAATTTTTTCTCTCTTAAAATTTTTAAGACTACTTAACTTTAAGTAATACAAATTTTTATGCTTAAGATACAAACACTTAAAGCAATAGTCTAACCAATCATTCCCTTAATTATGTCAACAAATTTAAGACAACTATTATTTTAATAAATCATTAAACATCACAACAATTATTTAATTGTTGGTCCCGAATGGATACTACAACAACAAATATTTGTAGAAGGGGGTTGAATACAAACTTTGGCAAATTAAAATTTAAGAGACACACGGTTTACTTTTATATAATTCTTATTGATGTTAATCAAGAATTACATGAACTAGATGCGGAAAATCTAAGTTCAATAAAAGGTGGCAACTAGATTTGTCTAACACATAAACAATGCTAATCTTAAACAAATAATGTTTAAGATGTTCAACACATGAAAAAGTTTGTTACACTGAAAGTAAAATGCTAACTCTTCTAATTCTCAACTTATGAGATTTCAGTGCTTTTCAACGCATACTTAGCATGTTTCCATGCATGAGTATATATAAGCAAAGTATGTCCAGGTTGATGAAGAGAGAAGTAGACAAATGTACTTGGTTTAATAATATTATAATAGATAAAGTTAGTGGGTGAAAAGTAAGTTAACTTTATACACAAAGTGTGTAAAGTGAACATACTTTTCAGTAATGAGTATACCCACTATCTATTATTATATTATTAAACTACCACCTTTATATCTTGGAAAAGTAAACTTCTCCTTTCATGCTTGTGCTTTAATCAACACCATGTTTTCTGAAGATTTGACTTTACCAAGTATGGAGTTGCCAGCCATACTTAACATCATATCTTCGAGATCTTCTTTTCAAGAGTATCTTTCTCCTTTTCCAGGGGATAAAGATCTATCCTTTTTGTTTCTTTGCAGATACAAAAAGTGCTAAGTACTTTTACAAAGAAAGATCTAAGGCATAATAAGAACAACACATGTTCTGCCTTTGACTAAAGAAAATATTACATAGAAAAGCTATTAACTGAGATATACAATAAAGACTCAGCTAACAGACACTGAACTGCAAATGTAATTTTGCTCAGCTAAGGATAAATGTGAAAGACTCACCGACTAGATTTGCTCAGCTGATCTAAATGCTCAGCTAATAATACAAATCAAAGTATAGCTAATAAACTGATCAAACTAAACTGTCAGCTGTTCCTAAGGGCTCAGCTAATCATTTGAGTATGATCAGCTTATGAAGAAAAGATTGAATAAGTAGTAAATACCTTATCTGACAGATGAGAGGCATCAGCTGATCAATGTGATTGTGTCAGCTGATCCTTGACTGCTAAGCTGATCTTGAAATCTTCATTAGCTGATGGTTTTAAACCATCAACTGATCCAATGTATTTCCTCAGCTGATGCTTTTTCGACTGATCTTTTCTTCTCAGCTGATCTTTGTGAAGCTGGTCCTTTGGTTGATACTAAGTGTTAAGCTGACACTATGATACGTCAGCTGACATTTCTTACTTAGAGATTCTTTAAGTCTAAGATAAAAAACAACACATGTTTTTCATCAATCTAAGTCCAAAACTGAATATATAGTTTTGTTAACATCAAATCATATTTTACTTAATATATAGGTTTGATTTAGGTTTGATATTGCTATCTCCCCAACATTAATTTATCTAATTTTGGCTAAATACTTACATCATCAATACAATGTTAAGGCTATAATATATTTTTCTCTAATTATTTAATAATTATATATTTTTATTTTGTTTTTCAAAAACTATTTTAACAACTAATAAAATGGTTGATTGTAAAAAAAAGTAAAGAAATCAGAAAAAAGAGAAAAAACATGGATAGGTTGACTAACACTGCATTTCACACATATCATACCATACTTTTTTAAATCAAACATGTTGTCGAGCACAAACTATTGTCGTCACTGTCGCATTGCGCGGGTGCAATGCTAGTAGATTTTAAATTACTTAACTTTCTCTCTCTTATAAATTTTAAGACTACTTAATTTTAAGTAATAGTTTTTATGCTTAAGATACAAACACTTAAAGCAATAGCTTAACCAATCATTCCCTTAATTATCTCAACCTAATTTAAGGCAGTTATTATTTTAATAAATCATTAAAGATCACAATAACTTTTTAATTTATCTAATTTGGCTAAATTACTTACATCAATACAATTATAAAGCTATAATATTCTTTTTTTCTAATTATTTATAATAATATTTATTAATTATTTTTCAAAAACTATTTTGACAACTAATAAAATGGTTGATTTTTAAAAAAATAAGGAAATTAGAAAAAGGAGAAAAATCATGGATATGTTGACTAACACCGTATTTCACACATATCATACCCTACTTTTAAAATCAAACATATTGTCGAGTTGGATGCAATGCAATGCTACGTGGATGCAATGCTAGTCAATTAAAAAAGAAAACCATGTATGCTTCATTACCCAATGTTGACAGTCCTTTCCCTAGCTTCCCGACAATTTGACTTTTCCACTCTCATTCATAGTGCAAATCGCTAATGGCAACTCCATGACCATTACGACATTACCCACTATTCCACCACTGTCAATTGGCCTCCAACTCTAAGCTTAACAAAACATCGACGACAAATCATCCAGTCACAACTCATTAGAACAATAAAAACGTGAGGGTTGTTAGAAAATATATGGTTTGTTTATTATTCTAGATAAGTACTTTTTATAAAAAGTCTTTGAATGGACACACGCTTACAAATAAGACTCTTTTTTTGTGATCCTACATTAGTAGTTTAGTACTTTGTAGATTTTATTTTGCACTTATTTTCAAAAGTAATAAATTATAACTACAGTCCTACAGACTTTCACGGACTTCATATCTATAAGTCATATTTTTATTGCAATGTAAAATGAGATATAAGACATAAGATTTTTTATAAAACATAAGACCTTTTATGTCTTAAAACACAAACACAGTCTTAATTAGTAGATTAAGCGTTATATTTCAACTCCCAATGCCGTATTTTTTTTAAATTCAGTACCTATTCTCTAATGAATAGAGAAAAGCACATCTAAATCTTCATTAAGCATGCCTTATACTCTTATCTAATTAAGCTTTTTGATAGCTATCATGTTTTCTATGATGCAAAAACATCCAAATGTTGGTTTGCACTACCATGTTGAAGAACCGTTTGCAAATAATTTCTTCTTATTGGTTAGGGAAAAATTCACATAATAGAAATCAAGTTTGAAAATTTTTATATTAATATCATTTATCTCTTTATTTAACGTTGTGAAATTTTCAATAAACAATATTGATATAATAGTTTTCAATATTACATTATTTATAATGAAAAAGTAAACTACAATAAAGGAGTACAAGATTTTAGAGAGCAATGAGTGACCTTTTTGTGCCTAAGAGATGGTAAATTATTGGTTTATATTCTTTTGAGAAGATTAACTTTGGGTGCCACCACCTCCATTGATACCATTTTTCGCCAAAGCTTAAGGCTTTATGTAGTCATTATTGCAATATCATTGTTAATCCTTTCATCACAAAAAGCCTAGCTACATGCATTTGACTTAACTTTAAATTTTAATCAATGGGCATGCAACTTCTATGGTAATTAGACTCAAGCCAAACTTTTTTGCATGTGCTTCTCTTTCTTTATTTTTTTTATTACTAACTTATTATTGGTATTTCTAAGGTACATAATTGATAATTCAATTCGTTACAATTATGATATATATATATATATATATATATATATATATATATATATATATATATATATATATATATTTCATACGTTTTTATATATTTTTCTAATATAGAAGTATAGTTCGTAAGTCTTTGGATGGTTTAACAAAAACAAAAAAATCAAACTCGTGAAAATTTTACCCTGAAAATATCTCGACCATTTTGTTGATATAGAAGGAATGCTTGAACTTTTGTGAACATTAGTATTGTGAAATTGACTATGAAACTCTAATTTTCAGGCACAATACAATCAAATTTGAGGAGAATCAGCAGGTTTGCAATGTTGACACACCGGTGTATTTGAGGGAGTTTAGAAGGTGTGATTGTATATTATCCATATTTTAGTGCGGGTTCGAATATTTAACAGACATATATTATATATAGAAGATATAATGTTATAATTTTTTAAAGTTTACTTAACAAAATAAAAATATTATAAAGCTCATATTTAGAATAATTATTCTATAAACTTAAAAATAGATATTAGGGATTCAATGACAAAGATCTTAAGTAATATTGTAGTCATGTTGAAACCGCATTTAAGTATGATGGACGATTAAATCTTGATGTACATGATCTTTATATGGAGTTGAATCATATGTTAAGATATCTTAAACAAGTTGATTGCTCTCCTAATTCAGTTATTGCATATAGGTCTTGTGCGGCGCGCGCGCACACACACACACACACACTCTCTCTCTCTCTGACACACACACACACACACACACACATATATATATATATATATATATATATATATATATATATGTGTGTGTGTGTGTGTGTGTGTGTGTGTGTGTGTGTGTGTGTGTGTGTGTGGAAAAGATCAAATGGGAATTGTTTTTTCGTATGGGGACTATTTGTAACTTAATTAATGACTTATTAGTAAGAGTATTTTGGTTATTTATATGTCCATCCAACCGTCAATTGCATTCTAGTGGATCATCATTAATAAGCGAGATTAGTTTCACATAAAAAATAGTTTTTATTTAAACACTCTCATATATATATATATATATATATATATATATATATATATATATATATATATATATATATATATATATATATATAGAGAAATAGCATCAACAAAGAACCATGTCTTAATCAAAGAACCTAAAGAACCAATCTGGACCTTTAGATTAACTTGATCAATGGCTCATATTAATTTGTGGCAAAATTGTAATTATCATATACTAACTTATAATTAAAAGGGCAAACATGTAAATTCTTTTCCTCCCACCCCCATGTTCACGATAACCTACAGCTCCCTCAATTCAAGTTTAAAAAAAATACATCTTAGAATTTTAAATGATCATAACTATTTAAGTTTTTTGAATTTAAACAAAAAAATTATACCAATATTTTAGTTTATTAATTATCTTTCAATCAAGACCACTCATCCCAAATTTTTCTAATTTTTTTTTTGAAAATGCAAATTTTGAATATGTAATTTGCATTTTGGGTTGTATTGTAGTGTTATGTATAGATTTTGCATTTTTTTTGAACAACCAGCAATAGATTTATTATGTATCAAAATTGCTTGTACAATACACATTAGTAGGGATAAACTCACTGTAATTACATCATTTGACCACATATTATATACCATCAGCTTTCCTTTGATAATTTCCACGCGTCTATCCGTATTTTGTATTATAAAACATTTCCCCGGCAGCTCGTAACCCCTACAACAGACCATAAGTTGTGCGTGAATGGAGCAATGACACTGCACGGGTTTTGCGACAGCAGCCTGCAAAGGCGTTATGACCTTACCGAAAACAACTACCGATATAATACCAGCGTCGTGACCACAACGGCAGCGTGTGAATGCAGGAGGCGTTAACTGTACCCACAAAGCTTCAGCATACACCATTGTTGGTGTATTGAATCAAAGCAAAACAGCAGCAATATAATGTAATCGTAACAAGAAACAGCTTGTTCAGCGAATCACACTCGTAGCAACAGTTCAGTATCGGCGGCAATGCATTCCTTGCAGCAAACCATCTGCAACAGCAGCGTATTCGCATCAGATGACATCAAGTTCCCAAAGACAACAATAAAACAACAACAGATCAGAGTAAAGTTCCACTGAAGGTAATTCCGAACAGCTCATTGCAACTAACACTAACAAAAGAGAGTCCAACAACTCTCCGTCATACTAGCATTAGTACAGACCCATTACGGCATCTCCTTGTCGCGGACGACATCGAACAATTCCTGTTGACAAACTAAAGAACCAAAACAGTGTAAAAAAAAGTCATAGTTGCTTATTAACATGCTCACTATATTTGGTATAAGCAACATCTAACTGAAGAGACTCTGAGGCACAAAGGGGTTATAACATCTGACTGAAGCAACTCAGTGGCTCGACAGGTTTGCATTTTGCATTTTGCATTTTGGGTTGTATTGTAGTTTTGTGTACGGATTTTGCATTTTGAGTTTCAATATGTATTTTGCATTTTGAGCTGCATTTTCATTGAATCATGTTGGGTTTGCATTTTTCATTTTCATAATTTGCATTTTGGAAGCATTTTCATGAACTGCATCTTCATATTTTACATTTTCACTTTTTTGCAGTTTGCATTTTGGAATGAAACCCAGTTTCAAAATGCAAAATCTGTATTTTCGATTTTTGCATTTTGCATTTTGGAATGAAAATCAGTGGAAAATGCAAACTTTGCATTTTCAAAAAAAAAAGTTTTTCAGAAATATATCAAGTCTGGTCTTGTTTGAAAGAGGACGGAAAATTAAAGCTAATGGTATAATTTTCTTACTTAAACGCTTAAAAACGAACGAGTTATGATCATTTAAAGTTAAGTGGGTTTTTTTTTTTTTAAATGGGTTTGGCTGGAAGGTGTTGAAGGAGGCGCGTGGGATGACTTCTTATTTGTTATTTTCCAATTTTGCCTCTATTCATAATGCCACGTGTCATCATCAGGGAGGTTCTTTAGGTTCTATGTTTAAGAGAGGTTCTTTATATAACCTTACCCTATATATATATATATATATATATATATATATATATATATATATATATATATATGTGTGTGTGTGTGTGTGTGTGTGTGTGTGTGTGTGTGTGTATGTGTGTATGTATGTATGTATGTATGTATGTGTGTGTGTATGAGAGAGTTCAAACAAGAACTGATATTAGTGCAAGAACAAATATTCAATTTTGGAAAATCAATCCTCACTCAATAATAACGGTTCCACCCTTAGTAATGAGTAATTAATTTTATTACAATAGTATATATAAAAGAGTTTTTCTACTCTCTATATTTCCACCCTTTTAATTAAGTCAAATATTATAAAACATTATAATCTCACGTTATTTTGAACCTTGATAATTATTAAAGAGTTTTTCTACCCTTTATATTTTTTTGAACGGCAAGAAAGTTACACTAGGAAAGTGTTTCTGCATGATCATCACACTCGATTAGCGCAACGGAAATATTATTATAAATAAGAACTAGCAAGATGCTAGAAACCTCAAAAAGCAGGATAGTCACTAACTAGATACATTCGTAACAAAAGACAAGTAGAAAATAAAACCACCACTAAGAACTAAAACAATAATAAGGGAAAATACACCATTCGCCCCACTTGTTTGCCGTTATAGCTCCCCCAATACTGTGCTTGATCCAAAAGTAGGACTATGCTTGTATTTGATTGCACACCATTGAAGCTTTTTTTGTGGTTGAAGATGATCAGACTTTCCCATTCCTTAATTTCGATGGTAGGGTATCGATGGTGCAATGGTTAATGATATTGAGGGTCTTTTGGCATTGTGGGATACGCTGAAATACAAAGGTAATACACTTAAAGCTTTTTATGGTGTGATTTATATGTATTTGTGGTTTGTTTGGAAATTATAAATTTTTAACTTCAAAAATATCAATTATATATTTTGTTCTATTACCTAAAATTTCTATTCAATATAAAAACAAATAGTTCATATAGAAATTAAACAACATCACAATTAATTTCATCAAGTTAGATAAACTACAATACCAAAGTTGATAACATATATAAAATACCATTCAAACCCGACAAAATGTTCAAACATTCAATTAGTTTTTGATTAAGAAGTAGTGATGATATGAATCCTAGTTAGAGGAAGAAGGATCTCGAGGTTGAAGTTGTTGAAACATCAAATACGTATAAATCACACCATAAAAAGCTTTAAGTGTATTATCTTTGTATTTCAGCATATCCCTCCATGCCAAAAGACCCTCAATATCATTAACCATTGCACCATCGATACCCTACCATCGACTGATTTCGCCTATGTAACACCGTACTTTTATAACAACATAATTACGCGTGCGGAATCTAATTACATATAATTAGATTTAAAACTAAAGATAAATACAAACTTTATCCGATTTATAATTACAAAAAGCCACTACGGTGTTAATTACAAAACAGGTTCTAACAAAATCTTGGACATCAGAGTAGTGGTCCGTCCATATTCCCAGCCTTCCGTATTCACAAACTTACAAAAGTTTATCTGCAAAACAAACTAGTGGGGAATGAGCACAAAGCTAAGTGAGGGAACCAACATCTAAGCACATACAAAACAATCAATCCAAACACATATAGCTCATCAGTCAAAGAGAACCGGCGGTGATGCAACAACCCAAAACCAAGATCGGCCACCAAAACCAAGGTTCATAGTTGCAATCACCCTTAACCAAGGTCGGCCACCAAAACCAAGGTTTACCGATAGCTCTGCTACTTGGATAACAATACCAGCACCCTTGATTGCAACAAATGCAACTCAAGATCTGATACGGTAAATCCCTAAGCAAAAGCCCAGCCGCCCCGCTAAAGCTGATCTCCCATCCAAACACATATACAGTTATTCATAACACAATAACTATCAGACTATCATATCCTGCATATCCGAAGATATCAATCCACTCACCAAGGTCTTCACAACTTAGGCCACTCAGCAATCTATCTTACTGAGTCTTGCCACCTCCTGAGAAGACAATTACAAATCAGTATTTGCTTAATAATGCACAATAAGCATAATACTACTGTTATCACATTTATATGTTCATTATTGAATCCCAATTCCAAACATAGACAAATCCGATTACTAGTCCAAATCCGAGTAAAGGGTTCAATTCCGAGAAACCTGAAATCCGATTAACTCTATCGGATTCCGACCAACCAGTCGGATATTGCAAATTCCGATCGATTCTCTCGGATTTCACCAAATCCGATTAAACTTATAGGATTCCGACCCTTCCAGCCGGATTTCACCAAATCCGATTAAGTCTTTTCGGAATCCGATCAATTCAATCGGATTTCACCAAATCCGATCACTTCAGTCGGATTTCTCCAATTCCGACTGATTCAATCCTCAAATCCGATCTATTCATCAACCAGAATCCGATTAAATCAAACTTTAGATTTCTTACTTTAATTCTAACTGAAATCAAACATGCATACCTTCATACTTTCCAGAAATGATTATAAGCATATTATAAACATATTTAAACATCAATCTCTAGCATGCAACAACCTAAGATCATCAATTCATCATGTAAAGCATTTAATCGGAATTCATAAATAAAGTTCTATAAAACCGAGATTATCATCAATTAACATAATGTTACTGAAATCTAACCTTCTTATGATGTTAAGAACTCAGTTACTAATTGCAAACAAGATCAATTGCCAACTATAGAATTCCTTTTCTTCTTCTTCTTGTTCGGCCGAGAGACACAAAAACCCACACACACACACTCAATGTTTATTTTCTAAAGAAAAAGAGGGTATGGGCTAGAGTTGGTGACATAGTGGCGTGGTGAAGTAAACAAAAGGACATCATCATCATCATATCCATCTTCAATTATTAATTATCATATTCTAATTAAAATAATAACATTATAAACAATAATACAATCAATAATAAATATCACATAATAATAACAATTCAATTAATCAAACTTAAAATCCAATTCAATTAAGTTAATTACCTTAATTATACTAGACCATATTAGGGGGTGTTACAGCCTACAACATGTTTGCTAAATGGTCATTGAACAAAAACATAATTTTGTAATTCATTTGCGATACCACACATAGGGCGAAACAACGACAAAAGAAAAACTCCTCTCTTATGTAGGTTTACTGTAGTGGTTAGACGACACTGCGCAATTCTCCATGTATTCAAACACACTTTGAGAGGGACCCAGCTGCACCAATTAAAATGCACGTTACCAGGCTTTTTAAGATAAACATTGTCGAAAGCTCTCCTTAAAGATACCACCGAAAATTGTCCTGATGATTCCAAAGCCCATGTAACATTTCCAGTTGACATATTAGGTTGTCGCTGCACTTGAAACTAGTCATTTAATAGTATATTAACTTTGTCAAAAGTTTTAAAAACCTTTAAGATATTTCTACAAGTCTCTGGAATTTTACCACATGAACTCACTCCTATTAAACCCCCATTCTTTCCATAAATTGCTTGTATAACTTCTTCCATAAACCATCATGTTCTGTTTTGAATCTCCATATCCATTTAGATAAAAGAGCAAGATTAAATGCTTCAAGGATACACACCCTGAGACCACGATCGACTTGTTATTTAAAATAACGCTCCAAATAATTCAAGAAATCTTTTTTTCCTCATCTCCAGAACCCCAAAAAAATTTAGACCGATAAGATATTTTAAACAACTATATTGGATATTGAGTTTACATTCTATATTTCGAAAGATATTTTGACATAAGTATAAGTGCATGTTGGGAGTTGTAGAGTAAGATGTCAAAATAGAATTCCTTATAATCAACTCGTTTTCCTTTAACATTTCTCAACCAAAATACTCAAATACCCCATTATATTTGCTAGGTTTAAAATTCTCTTGCCAAATAATTTTGTTTCTTATTCAAAGATTTATTTATATCCTTTTATTTTATTTTATATTTTTCTAATAAGCCATAATTAACTATTTTATCAAATAACTGTATACAAATAAAAATTACAACTTATAACTTTGAACACAACTTTAGCTTTTAAAAGCTTATTTAGACTCAACTTAAGCTTCCTCCGACTCTAGCTACTTTCACTAACCATATTTTATGTTTAAAACTTTTAAACACTCTTATTAGGCATGCTTTTTATTAGACAAGAAGATTTGTATTAAATCACCAAAGCAAGAAGCGGTAACTAAGCGTGTTATTATTATAATATTATCAATGCCTATAATTAATGACCTTTAAACTTAAAGCGTTACAGTTAACGTAAAAAGAAAATTACTTAATTACCAAGACATTATTTTTGTGCTTAGTTAATAATATTCATTATAAAATAATTAACTCGGTACGTCATTAATCGAAAATTATTATTATTATAATTAATAAACAGTACGAAATGTTAACGTAAAATACAATACATGAAATCAAATTAGCAGAATTTTGAGACCGACAAGCACGTTGTGTTTCATAAACAACCATTTTTGTGCATCATTTTAAGACAAAAAGAACAAATTTCTGAATCAAAGAAAGAAGAAAACGCTTAAATAATTTATGTGCACTTTATAGGGCCAAGAGTCAAGTTTACCATGTTGGTTTAATTTAATTCATTTCCAACTTCAGTAATTCAGGTTTAATGTATTTTTAAATCCATGTTTTTTATTTTAACAATTTTATAAAAATTATCGTATAATTATAATATATGATCTAATTCTGAAAAAGGTATTCGTTTGATCGAGTTACTCATCGAAGTTGAAATTATCAAATAATCCTTTAAGCAAAATCCAGCTAAATACAGTAATAATTTGAAAATAATTCTAAATTTATAAAATTCTATGTTTTTAAGTATGAATTTTTTTTAATTATCTATTTATTACTAAATACACATATTAAAAAAAAGGACATTTTCAAAAAAAATGTACATATTTATAATATGTTTGAACTATTTTTACACTTATAAGTGTTACAATTTTTAAAATTTATATACAAATTTTATAGAGTATGGATAGATGATATATATATATATATATATATATATATATATATATATATATATTACATAGACTCTATTATATCTTATCTGACCTTACTAATTTTCATCATCAATTTATTGACTTTTGATTGATTCTTAAACACATATAGGTGATATTATTAATTAATTTTTTCCATAGAGTATAATGTAGAAAGAAATTAGAGTATGATGTAAGAAAAAGGCATAGTATCATTTGTTTAAATAGTTAAATCCTCGTTAAATTGCTAGTTATTATAATCATATATACAGTTTTAATTGTGTATAAAAGTAGAGATCGTGGAAATGATGACAAACATATTTGTAGATTTATTTTACTCTAGAGAAACGCACAACCAAACAGAAGAGCAACGCACGATACATTATAAGACTATCAACATCAAACTTCATGTTATCCTATTAAATTCACTTTCACATTAGCTCCCACATCATTCACCACCTCCAACCCCTTCTTACCCTATAACTCCCACATCCAACTCTCTTCAACCCCACATCAAATAATAATAAAAAAAATATAAATTAATATGAGAGAGAATGAGAGAGATAGATCCACTACTAGAAAATAACGGGAATTCCGAGATATTTCCGATGACATTAATTCTCTCGGAAAACTTTTCGAGGAAATTCCTACATATTTATGACAAATCTGAGTTCAAGTAAGGTACCTAGAGTTTTCCGAGAAATTTCCGGGGCTGAGAGACTTCCGAGGAAAATAAACCCTCGGAAAACATAGCAAGAGATTTACGAGATATTTTCTAAAGATTTCCGAGAACTAAAATGCCCTTGAAAATTCCTCACAGAAAATTCCAAGGCATTTTCGAGGAAGTAACTTGTATGACAACATACATAGAAATTTCCGAGTTATTTTCGAGAATTACAACTTTGTTAGAACACCCTCAGAAATTTCCGAGTGAATATCAAGGGCTAAAATGCAATTTTTATATATTTATCACTTTAAAACACGAATTATCAAACATATAGACATACCAATACTAATACATGTATCTAGGTTTATTTTGAAGCATAAATTAGTATATTTGTTGTAACGTACCTATATGAATGCATATTCGTGAACAAACATTAAGACAAAAAATGGAAGCACAAAAACTATCCACGAAACAACAAACAAATGATTTGAAAGAAGACGTGAGAGCTTTGACGCGGATGATGTTTCAACAACTTCAACCTCGAGATCCTCCTTCCTCTAACTAGGATTCATATCATCACTACTTCTTAATCAAAAACTAATTGAATGTTTGAACATTTTGTCGGGTTTGAATGGTATTTTATATATGTTATCAACTTTGGTATTGTAGTTTATCTAACTTGATGAAATTAATTGTGATGGTGTTTAATTTCTATATGAACTATTTGTTTTTATATTGAATGGAAATTTTAGGTAATAGAACAAAATTTATAATTGATATTTTTGAAATTTTTTATATTTAGCGAGGGTTTTCCGATAGAATTACGATCCCGGCTGTCCTCAGAAATCCCTTGGAAACTTATTCTCACAAATCTCTCAGAAATATGTCCTCGGAAATCTATCGGAAAATTGTCCTCGTAAATCCGTCGGAAAGTGTTCTCAGAAATATACCGGAAACTATCCCTTCAGAAATCCGTTGGAAATCCCTTGGAAACTCATTATCTTGGAAATCCCTTGGAAAGTTTATGTCAATGGAATTCTCTCAGAAATGTATGTCATCGGAAAGACCTCGGAAAGTTCCCTAGGAAATTCCTCGGAACTGTTTTTCGAGAAGGGTTTTTACTAGGGCAGATTTTCATCGGAAATCCCTTCGAAAATGGCCATTTCCAAGGGATTTCCGAGGGAATCTGTCCTCGAACACTTCATGTTTTCTAATAGTGAGAGAGAGGAAAAGAAAGAAAAAAAAGACGCTACGGGTCGCTGGACTCGCTGGCTGTTGGACCCGCCAGAGCCCTATAAGGGATGATGGTGTTCTCGCAGGCTTGAGGCCTCCAACCCATCGGCTTCACCCTCTGATGCGGTTGGTCGATACCTTATAAAGTAAAAACTAACCACCATGAATTTAATTAGTTAGATGCCAATCCTTGGAGATTTAAAACCCATTCCAAAGCAACGACGATCTTAATTATAATCTAAGATCGATCTTATAAAACGAATGTTTATTAAATTCAAGTAATTAAGTGGTATTATTGAAGTAGACAAAAGAAAAAAGCCAAAAAAAATGGGTAAGAGCTTGAAACAGGGAATAGAAATAAGAGGAATTATTAGGAATTATTAATTAGAATATAGTGAAATATTCAAAGAATGTAAATACGTCTAATCACGTGATATGTGTGGCTGTATATTAATCATTTGATGTCCTTTATTTTAATTATTATATTTATAATTAATTAATAAATTGGTATTCAACAATAACTATACAACAAATTTTAATTGTTTTTTTTAATCAAATTTATTCACGGGATTTTTGGCTTTGTAACAGCAAAAGCACTTCCCTTCAAATTTAGCTTTTAGTAACAGTTCAGACATGAGACACCCCATGTTCATCTAAAATATGTATATTTATAAAATATCTCATATTTTATTTTATGTTTTCATAAAAAAATGTGATTTAAAAGATCTTAGGACATAAATGTCTTAACTATTTTTCATTTCTTCAGAAAAACGTACATGTGATTGGAAAGACTTACGTCTTGTTCTTGAGTTTTATTAGGTAGGAAAGTAAAGGATTTAAAAGGAAAGCTTTAAAAAAATGTTCTTAAGTTTTATTTAAAGAAGGAAATGAAAGGAAAAAAAGCGGTTGAGGAGGAATGCAGGCTTAAGCTGATGTCAAAACTATCCTTTTAAATTTTGGATGATTTAGAAGAAAAAAAATTTCTTTCATTTCCTTTCTTTTCCTTTCCTCCCTCGCTTAAAAAAGGATGTTTTTTGCTTCTCAAGATAAACAAAAATAAGACAAGATAAGATTGTAGGTTATGACAAACAAACAAGCTTCTTAAAAATGTCTGCGGGTGCGCATATGATTTATTTAAAAAACAAACAAGCTTACTAAAAACGTATATACACCTGTAAACGTTTCTTTTAATTAAATAAGAAAGAAAATTAAAAAAAATGAGTGTTAATCTTTTAACTTTAAGTAATTTAAAATTACTATTTTACCACAACTTTTCACCTGAAGAATAACTAAATAGAGTTGATGAGATTTTTAATTCTCATAACTAAACCTTAGATAATAAATAATATTTAAAAAATCAAGTCAATGCAAATTAATTTTTAACAAATATGATATTATATAGAAAATCTCCATAAAAATAATATTTTAAACATTCATTTATATAAAATATATTTTAGTTTAAGTATTAGATAATAGCTATAACTAGATTTCATAAACCTGGCAATATCATACCCGAATTTATAAACATTTCCGTAATATTATAAATTACTCATATAATCAAATGAAAAGTTTTAATTTTTAATATATTTAACATTCTCTTTTTTACTTAAGTAATGGAAAATGACTTATATACTCTTAAATATCCTTAGATTTTTCTCTAGGGTTTAGTATTCAAAAGTATACCGAAGTTGTCACTTTTTGCTATTGTATATACCATCTTTCAAAACTCCTGTTCAATATACTGTAGTTTCTATAACTACCATTTGATATACCCGGTTACCTACTAAACAGGTAACCGGTACTTTTTTATTAGTACTATAATTGCGACCTCATTTGCAATGTCATTAATTATTGCTAACTCATTTTTACTTCAACTTCAAGAACATGAAGAACAACTTGAAACAAGACGAAGATGTGTTCAAATATATTCAAACAAGATGAACAATCTGGGTTCAAGTATATACAAACAAAGAATCAAAATACAAACAAGAACCAAGAACCGTCAAATCAGATCTGGGTAACAAATACAGTATAACCGAGATTGATGAATAACAAGAACAAGAACTTGAATCTAAACCAAGAACCAAGAAAACGAAAACCCTAAAAATGAAACATTTAATCAAACCAAAATTTGTGAACCAAGATCCATATGTAACTCAAATCGTATACCTGGTTCGAACTAATCTGAACTCAAATTGATACGACAAAGTCGACCATCAATTAGACTTTCAATCGACCTTCAGTCGATGAAGATGAAGCTGAAATGTGTATGAACAAGAATCGGATAAAGAAACCGAGACCAAGAACTCGCATATCTGTTGTTCTTTAAAACCTCAAATGGAAAGAAGAAAACTCAGATCTCTTGTTCTTGAAAACCCCAAATCAAAAGAAGAAAACCCAGATCTGTTGTATCTAGCATTTGAAATCACAGATGAAGAAAACCACAGATTTGTTGTATCTAACCTTGACAGTCGATGATGGTAGTGATGGTGCCGGAAGTCGATGATGGTAGTGATGGTGACGGAAGTCGATGCATGCACATGAAGCTTCTTGGTCTCTTTCGATTGAATGCTGGAAGTCCATACACACATGGAACTTCTTGGTCTCGTTTCAGATCCTTTTGATTGATATTAACACAAATTACAAAATAAGAACCCCTTTACACTTTGTTCTCGAGTTAATTTAAGGAGGGGAAGGAAAGGAAGGAGAGGTGAAACTGTGTTCTTGAGTTTTTTTAAGGAGGGGAAGGAAATGTTGGGAGAGGCAATTTTACTATTTTTGTGTGTAAAAACTCCCCCCCCCCCCCCCCCCCCACTTTTGGGATGATTGGGAGGGGAAGTTTTTCTATCATTCCCTTTCGTTTCTATCCTTCCCACTCCTTCCCTTCCCCTTCATTTAAAAACTCGAGAACAAGCCGTTAATGAAGATGAAGAACCTAACTGTTCAAGGTGAAGAAGATTTCAGATGACAGATAAAGGTGTTTGTTGTTACCCCAAATAGATTTCTTTGGATCAGGGTGTTTGTGTTGTTATTAACTTATTATTATTATTATTATTATTATGAGTTAATTGCACCAATGGTCCTTTAACTATCCAAAAGTTGCGAGTTTAGTCATTTTTTCCAAAAAGTTGCAAGGATAGTCCTTTAACTGCCTAAGAGTTGCACAGATGGTCCTTTTTAACGTTTTTCGTTAGTTTAATATGTTAGTTTTTGTAAATTGACCATTATACCCCTTATCATTATTTTTTATTTATTTTCTTAATAATTATATTATAATAATATTATTAATAATTAAAAATCACTGAAAAGTACCCCTCACTCCCTCCTTTTCTGTCAGTCTCTCTCTCTCTCTCTCTCTCTCTCTCTCTCAAACTCTTCTCTCTCACTCACTGGACCACCGCACCACCACCGATGCACCACCACAATCTCCTCCACTGACCTCCACATCCGTTTCAGATCAACAGATGATCTGCAGGTCTACAATGCTCATCCCGAGCACCTGCGCGTGATTTTTAAAGGCGGATCTTATGGAAAATGACAAAAGTAAGTTTGCGGAAGTGAGAGAAGGAATTAGAAATCAGTTTAAAACAATTGAACAGATGAGTTTTGGGGTTTCTCTCTCTCGCCGGAGACACAAACACGCGTCCCGAAACTTCGAAATATTTTAGGGTTTCTTTTTTAGAGTTTCAAAATCATTTTTAGGGTGCGGCGGTGGAGATGATGGTTTAGGGTTGTATGGTTTTTTGGTGGGGCGGGAGTGGTGTTAAACGGGTTTGGTTTTCTGGTTGTGTGGTTTTCTGGTTTTCCGGCGAGGCTTTTCAGCTTGTCACCAAACGGGAGTGGTGGTAAACGGCGGCTGTTGGTGGGTTCCATACGGCAGATCTAGGGTTTTTGCATCTAGGGTTTCTTTTTTAGGGTTTCAAAATCATTTTCGAGTTTCAGCTACCGTGGTGGTCAAAGAATTAGAGAGAGAGAGAGAGAGAGTTTCTTGGTAGTGGTAGGCGGCTTTTGGTGGGTTCCAGACGGTGTATGAGGGTGAAGGCGGTGATGGCAGCGTCGGCGGTGGTGGCAGCGATGGAGTTGGGTGGTGGCAGCGCCGGAGTTGGGTGGTGGTAGTGGTGGTGGTTTTTTTGGGTTTTGGGTTGATTTCATCGGTAGTGGTGATGGTAACGGAGGTGCTACAGTGGTGGGTTTTTTGGTGATGGCAGCTGCGGATTCCGGTGGCGGTGATGGCAGCGTTGGCGGTGGTGACACGCCGGAGTTGGGTAGTGGTAGCGCCGGAGTTGGGTGGTGGCAGTGGTTGGTGTTTGATTTTGATGAAGAACTTGTTTGGGAAGGAAGAGAGAGAGAGAGAGTGTGTGTATTTGTGTGTGTAGGAAGAAAGAGAAAGAGATAGATAGAGATGTATATTGGTATTTGTGCATTTAACTTTATTTAAAAAATAAATATTTAAAACTAATTAAAAATTACAAAAATGGAAAAAAGACCTTAATACCCCTGATTTAACGGACTCTATAAACGGAAAACGTTAAAAAAGACTATCTGTGCAACTTTTGGGCAGTTAAAGGACTATCCTTGCAACTTTTTGAAAAAAAGAACTAAACTCGCAACTTTTGGATAGTTAAAGGACCATTGATGCATTTAACTCTATTTTTAATTATTTTAAAACAAAGAAATAACATGTCAACACCCAAGTCAGATGCCACATCATCCATAAACGCGCCACATCACATGTTACCTGGTATCAAAGGTAACGATACATTAAATGTTAGTTTTTGAAAATTCGGTACACTAAATGATAATTTTGAAAATTGGGTATACACAATAGCAAAAAGTGACAATTTCCATCCGCATCAACACAATTTCCAATGTTTTGATATGTTTTCATCATCTTATTTTATAAGTAAATATTATTTTTTCTTATTATATTATTTTACAAAAATTATTTTAAAAATTAATAAAAGAGTTGATAGAGTAAAGAAAAATAAAGGAAATTGAAAAAGGAGAAAGAAAACGAACATGTAGCAAATGAAAATTATCCATTATCTTCATAGTGTGAATATCACACCCCTATGTTATCAAATAGGAATTATATGTCATCACATTACTCGGGTACTATGCTATTATTATTATATGGGGAATGTTTCATTAAGAACCAGATTTATTGCGAGAATTAAACTATAGAGTCAAATCCTTCCTTTAGATTCATCATTATGCATCTTAATTAGATTGTCATGCACATTTTCATAGCACTTGTGTCAAGAAATGGTGATAAATTAATGAAAACATAATTGTATATCATTGGCGATTCATGTTTAATATATTTTTATATATCTGTGTTTTTCTTGTTATTCTTTAACCTAAATTCTCTGAAAATTCATGAAACACTATAAATAATGTGCATAATTATAAATTTAACAAATTTATAGATACGCATAATGTGAATGTTCAGTTCTCGTAGGTCTCTCAGTGAAGCTGATTTTCAATGGAACCTTCATGACACCACAGTACTCTCACACGCACACTCAAAGCATTTGAGAAACAAAAAATTTCAATAAAGAACCAATTTCCTATATGTAGCGCTTCAGTTGGATGTTGACGAATACATCCTACGTCTATTTCTTGTCTTTCAATCCAAGGGTTTCCTATACTAGCAAAAATTCTCTTAAGCGATAGAGATCACTGGCATAACGACTAGATACGTAGTGATCACCTTTACAACGTTTCACTAATTTTTCAAGGTAATGATCCCTTTAATTAAGCACCTTATAACTAATATTTTAATATAGTAATCACCTTAAAGATTTGTCACTAATTTTTTAAAATAATGACTATCTTAAGCAACTTTCATAACTAAAGTTCTTCACAAGAACTACACAAAAAACTCTCTACACCAAGAAGGTGATAACAATAAAAGGTTCTCATTAAAAAAATTCGAACCAAATAGTCCATTTTGAATTTAGTTTATTTTATAATAACCACATGTAATTTGCAACCCGTAATAATAATTTGGTTTTGATTCGAAACAATTCAAATATTCAAGAAATCCAAATCAAATAATCCAATCCGTTTTATTCAGTTCAGTTGAACAATTCGACATCATCGGCATAGTAAACACTCGTGAGTATAATTAAGTGTATAACATGCTAAATAAATTTAACACACCTCATATATCATTATTCATTTTAGGGTGATGATGCATAACCCTAAAACTATAATTAATTATCGACTCTAGTCTAAAAAAAAACTAACAAAGTGATAACTTAACGAATGAGACAAAAATATATTTAGAATCATAAACTAAGATGTTTACAACAACATCCTAAAGCTATAATTAATTATCGACTCTAGTCTAAAAAAACTAGGATGTTTTTTCTTATAAATATCATGTATTCTAGAAGAATGAGACAAAAATTCTGCTTTTGTAATTGTATCACTTTGCTAGTTTTTTTTTAAAAATGTTACTGCTATTATAAATATAAAAAATAGACTGCTATCTTGATAACTTAACGAAGCAGATATTGTTAAGTAGAAAAGTTGAGGGTTAAAAGGGTGTTATAGAGTCACCCCAATCTACAAAACCCTAGTCTAGCATAGATAATTATATTGTAATGATTAATATCTTTAATTAACAAACTTATTTAATTACATCAATATCCTTATCCTTGTCTTTTAACTTAAAGTACTATAAAACCCCTCATTTCTCTCTTTTCCTTTCTTTTTTAATTTAAAATTATTTAAATATAATAAAATTAATTAATCTAACCAAATCCCCCCATCCCTTCTCTTCTTTTTTACGTCTCAACTCCCTCTCCATTGATTGACTGAAACACCACCCCTTTGCAATCACAACCGCCACCCACCTTCCATCACCCTTTCACCGGAGAAGACTGCCGTCGCAGACGCCGCAGTCGTCAACCACCTCCCCTCGTCGCATCACCACAGCCTGCCACACCCTCACCTCTCGTTCTCTCTCTCTCTCTCTCTCTCAGCCCTAACCACTAATAGCCGCCGCCTCTCTCTCTCTCTCAACCCTAACCACCTCCACCCACCGTCGATAGACTCCGTTAATGACAACCACCATATGTTTAGATCTTTCGACGACCACCACTATCTAAACATCAAATCTCCTCGTCACGATTTGTTCAGAATTGTGTAGAAGATTTGCGTTGACGGTTCAGATCTGTCCAAGACTCGGCGACAACCACCATCGACTACACTTCTTCTCTTCTATTTTTTCTTTTTTTTTCATGAAATTTGTTCAGATTTGTGAATGTTCATGGTGGTTATTGATGGGGGTTGTAGACGGAGGTGAGTGGTGTGGGTTGTAGACGGTTCAAATCTGTCCAAATTCTTGTTTTTGTTGGTGGTTGTAGGTGAGTGGTGGTTATTGATGGGGGTGGTCAGTGGTGATTGTCTTTGACGGAGGCAAAGATAGTTCTTGTCATTCATCTCCGCCGGCCACCATCACCGTTGAGTAACCTCCAACACAACTGTCACCCTTCATCTCCTTTGTGTCCGGCATTCGCCGTCGATGACGGAGTATCGACTAACGTTGAAATGACGGCCGGAAGTTGGCTGGACGTTGGTCGGAACTAGGTGACCGGATTCTCCATTTGAACTTAGAAAGAGAGAAATAACAGTCTTTTGAAATGAAAAAAAGTGATGGTAAATTTATTGGGAATATGCAAAAGAATAATAAATAAATTAGATATTTATTGGGACTCTGCAAAAAATAATGAGGAGTTTTTGAAGAAAAAAAAGGTGAAGTAAAAATGCATTATTAACTTATAATTACAATAGATTTGGTATATTGATCCTTAAATTATGGTGCAAAATAAATTCCCGGGTTAAAATTGTGTTTATGAGGTTGAAAGTCGGCTTGGTGGCAGACTTTACTCAAATTGGATACGCAACCGACACACGTAAACTTCTTGACATTACCATGGAATAAAAGCAGAATTTTTGTCTCATTACTAAATACATAGGAAAAAAATTTATTTATTTTTATGTATTTTGTCATTTTATGTAAGATATTATAATTATTATATTATATTATCTTATATTATATTATATTATTATTATTATTATTATAACATTATATTATATTATAGTATATTATAATTATATTATTATTATTATAATTATTAGATTATTTATATTAAAAAATAATTTAGTTTAATACAATAGTTGTTTATATTAATATTAGTGACCGAAGTTTAAAGATAAAAATTGGAAAAATTTTAAATTATTTTTTTATAGAGTTATTTAAATGCGTTTTATTAAATAATCTTATAGTAGACAAGATATTACTTTTACCCGCCGCGAAGCGCGGGTAATATTTACTTGTTCTTCTACAATCTATTCAACTAGTTGATAGAAAACAAATTATATTTATTGTTTAATTCTTATATTTAGTAATTTATCAACGTATCACTAAATGGATATTATATAGAAGTAAAACACTTTTTTTATTTGAACACATAGCAAATATGCGTTATAAGAATAGCATGTAACATCCTAATCTTTTCATTCGAAAACCGTTGTTAGTGTGATAACCGCGTGAACCAATCTCAGTCGTTCCTTAAAAATAGGAAGTTAATGGATAGAGAGCGTGAAGGGATAGAGTGTGGCATGGTGCATGTAAGGAATTCATGGGTGGACAATGACATTAAAGGAGGAGGAATTGGACGGTTGAGATTGGTTCTCGCACTAACAACGGTTCTCAAATGAACTTCCTCCTATATATATATATATATATATATATATATCACTAATGATGTAAGGTTTGTGATTCTAGTTATCACTCCAATTTGAGATTCATATTAAAAACTGATTTACGATCACATCGTCATGAGACTTACGGTTCCAGCAACACTTGTTGATTTGTTTTTTTATTTTGAACAGCCACAATATACCTTCATTCAACAAAAGTCTAAAATAGGTACATGCTAGTATCCACGCATTAATATTGAGATACACCAAGTCAAACACATATTAAAATCACAGTACTCTCTTTTATATCTCACACTATATAAAACACACATCATGAACCAGTATGCTCCGATCAGCACAATGACAGCAATGTGTTAAGTACCATCCGTAACACCCTGCACAACACCATCACAGAAAATCCAATACATCCACAACGGTTCTGCTTGCGGCTTCCTTCTGCCCAACAGCGACCACCATCCATTACAAGACACTCAGTGTCGGAATAGCGTCAAAACTGTATCATATCATCGCACAACAGCAGCATCAAACTTGAAACCATAACCCAACGGTGAGCGTGCAGCAAAACAACAACACACTACATCAGGCCTCGTAGAAAATACGCACAGTAGCACTTGGAGTTAGCAGCACACGCAAAACAGCCAATCAACTCCACAACAAAACATTAGTAGCACTTGGAATTTAGCATCATTATCACCAGCGGATTCAAGCCCTCCTAACCCACCCCAGAAAATGGTCACAGATGTTTAATTAATCACACATAATCAAGGTATTAAACATCAGTGACCCAAAAAACTCAGTGGCTCAACAGGGTTTACAATATCGATGGTAAGACTACTATGATGTTACTCTTCCCACCACTCACTAGAGGATCTACATCCCTAAAATACACCACAAACAAAATGTGAATGAAAGACTCAGTGGCTCAAAGGTCTAGAAAACAGGTTAGGATATCTCCAGCCTCACCATTCTTCCTCCTATCCTCCAAAAACACTTGTTGATTTGTGATTCAACTTAGAAATCTCAATTTGCGATTCATATATGTGAGATGATTTATGATTCAAGCATGTTAACTAATTTGCGATTCACACACACACACACACACACACACACACACACATATATATATATATATATGCAAAAGTTCAAACGAACCAATCTGAGCCGTCCAATTCCTTCTCTTTCAATGTCATTGCCCACCCATAAATCTTCACTTGTACCCTGCCACACTTGATCCCTCCACGCTCCATATCCATGAGTTTCACTTTATCAAATCAACGACTAAGATTGGTTCTCGCAGTTCTCGTACG
The DNA here is from genome assembly GCA_947179395.2 of Pulicaria dysenterica. Taxonomy (NCBI): domain Eukaryota; kingdom Viridiplantae; phylum Streptophyta; class Magnoliopsida; order Asterales; family Asteraceae; genus Pulicaria; species Pulicaria dysenterica. Next base: position 82,073,349 of record OX359288.1, read on the forward strand.
AAAAACGGTTCTCGTTTGAACCGTCCCCTATATATACATATATAATCTACGATTTACCAAAATAAGATTGGTGATATGCGATTCTAGAGAATCCACTAAGGAACTCAACCCTCAAGTTTTTCGATGTGCGATTCCACATATACCTAATATGTGATTCATACTCGAATACTAATTTCTGGTTCTTACTCAAATGTTGATTTGCATTTATACAAACATTTGAAATTCTTTTATTTGATCGACTGGTCTAGGAATCAATCTCACTCGACCTCTAATTATTTCGTAAAATTCTAATCCCGTTGTGCTCATAATGTTAAATAATCAAATCCAACAACTTCAATTTCATTTCTTTGACGAAATAAATGATTAAATACCCTCTAAACAAAAATTTTAAAACATTTTAATATTTGGAAATTTACCTTTATTACAAGTTACTATGCTATTTTTCTATAATTTAAATTGGTTAGAAAACCTTATCAATTTATTTTAACCCTTTTTTACCATTTTCATCGTTGTTTAGACTATTGTTCATGTCATAGTGTTCATTAACTTCTTGTACATATGATATATTCAAGCTTTTTTCATGAAGGTGTTTCTTCAAAACCATTTATATCGATAGTTTTCTTCGTATATAATTGTCTATATATATACACAATTAATGTTTTCTTTTTTAAAATATATAGTTAAGTCTATGGTTGTATACTCATAAACACACTCACACGTATATAGATATGTCTATACATATATACATATACACAAAACTTAGTGACACGTAGTATACGTGAATATATATCATTAGTTGAAAAAGTGATATTAATAAAAAAAAGACGCTTCTCTTATCAGAATATCTGTAAATATATACAAAAAATGATAATAACTCTTAAAATATATGAAAAATCATTTCTATAGATAGTGTTGTTCGTATATAATCACACATATACACACATACACACACGTACCACATTCCTTTTAAAATATATACTTATGTTCAAGATTGTATACTCAAAACCACGCACACGTGTATGTATTTTTATATGTGTATACTTATACATAAAACCTAGCAGCACGTAGTATACATGTATCTATATCATGAGTTGAAAAAATGACATTTATAAGAAAAACCACTTCTATTATCATACAATGTGTAAAGATATACAATATTAGAACTGCCCCTTGGAAATCCATCGGAAACTTCCGACGGATTAATTTGTGACAGATTTCTAACGGCGTTTCTTTAAAATAATTTATATCGATAGTTTTCATCGTATATAAGCGCACATAGACACACGTATATGTATTCATCTTAAAATATTTACTTAAGTATAAGGTTATATACTCATAAATACGCACATGGTATGCATCAATACATACACACACACACATACACACACACACACACACATATATATATATATATATATATATATATATATATATATATATATATATATATATAATCAGGTTTAAGTAAAAAGAGTTTTATGGTACAAAGAGTAAGGAGAGTTCCTGGGCTGCCACGTGTCCTTTTTAGATTAAATTAGTTAGAGGGTATTTATGACATTTTATACATTTTTCTCTCTCTTTCCTTCAAAATAGGTCTGCCGACGTTCATATTGCACGTTCATATTGCATATCGATTCCACAGTCTTCACACATCCTGTAACACCCACTTTCCCGACCTAGATTAATTAAGGTAATTAATCAAACTTAAGTTGAGATTTAAGTTTATTATGTGGTTTAATTCTTTTGTGATTTAATTATTTAAATTGTGAATTAAATGATTATATGTTAATATTAAAATAATGGATGGTGGGGCGGTGGCAATGAGGTGGCCGATTTGAGAGTGATTAGTCACCACCCTATTATTCTAGGTTTCCACTAACCCTTTTGCATGTGTGTTTGTGAGTATACTCACCGGTTAGAAAGGCTTAGCTCTCTCTTCATTCCTCATTTGCATGCAAACTTCAAACTTAGTGTGTGTGTGTTCTTCTTTGCTCTCGGTTGAAGTTAGAAAGAAGAAGAAAGCCGATTTTGGTATTATAATCTCGAATTGATATTATATTTCAAGTGTTCAAGATCACAAGGTTAGATTAATTAATCTTTATGTGTTAATCGTTAATTAAATTCGGTTTTGAAGTTGCATGCTACTTTGATTGAAACGTGATGTTCATTCTATGCATATATGTGAATGCATGTTAGATTGATCATGTTTATATGTCATTTCTATGCTTTAAATGATCATAGAAGTTATGAATAACTTGCATGTTAGATCGGTGTTAAAATGAATTTGAAATTGATATTTCGGTTGAATTTATGCATTGATCGGAATTGGGGATTGAAGCATTCGGAATCGTGATATATGCTCCTTAGACTTGAATCATATGAATTACATTGAACTTGGATCGCATTGGAATTTCCCTTGAGTATGGATCGCATTTAAGTGGGTAGCCTTGACAATGGATGTTTATATTTAAGAAATTCCTTTACTGAAATTGAATCACACTGAATAACATATGAACTTGATTCGCATTGGATTGGATATGAATCGCATATGATTTGAATAGTATGAAACTTGAATCGTATTCGAATACATTGGAATCGCATGGTATTGGATTGAATTTAAAGGCCCTTTGGATCGCATTCGATTTGGATTGCATTGGACTTGGAATCGCATGGGATTTGCATTAGCTTGAATCGCATTGGAACCTTATGGGAATCACATTGGATTCGAATCGCATTGGAATTGACTAAGTTAATGTTCGAATCGCATTGGTACCTAGTATCAATCGCATGCGATTCGCATGCGATGTATCGCATGCGATTCACAAGTAATCTGAATCAGTGTTAATCGCATGCGATTCACAAGGAATTGTATTTGATTATTTATTTGTGAGAAATTGGATTTGGGATATACATGTATTATATATCAATTGATTTATATATAATGAATATATGAGAATATGTAAGTATATATGATACTTATTTTGGATCAGTATTATGAATTAAATACCGACTTGGGTTATTTTATTCTCAGGAACTGAGAAGACTCAGTGAAGTTAGTCACTTGAGTGTACCAGGGTTTTGAAGACTTTGGTGAGTGGGTTTATATCTTTTGATATACAGGATTTAATATCCTATTTGGAATGCTCTTGTTTGGATTGTATATACATGTTATTTAGAGATCAGCATGATGCTGGGCTTGTTGCTTGGGGGTGTACCGTACCAAATCTTGAGGTGCATTTGTTGTACACAAGAAGGCTGGTACTGTTATCACTGTTAGCAGGGTTATCGGTAAACCTTGGTTTTGGCCTACCTTGGTTGTAGGTGCTTGCAACACTGCCGGTTCTCTTGGGATTCATGAGCTATTTGGGTTTAGGCATGTTTGCCTTGTATTTGATTAGATATTGGTTCCCTCACTTAGCTTTGTGCTAATCCCCCACTAGACTGTTTTGCAGATTATCTTGGTGAGCTTTGAAGCTTGGGACTGGGAATATGGACAGACCTCACTCTGATGTCAAAGTTTTAATTAAGAGCCTGTTTTGAATTAACACTGTAAAAGTTTTAATGTATAAAACAAGTTAATCTTTTGTATCTATTATGTAATCAAGATTATTATATGTAATTAGCTTCCGCGTGCAGTAAAGTATTGTTTAAAAAGTACAGTTTTACACATCCCCCGACGAAAACCCTAAAACTTCCGCCGCCGCCGCCCAGATGGTCGTCTCCGTTCACCGCCGCCCAGATGGTCGTCTCTGTTCTCCGCCGTTAACCCCACGCTCCCCAGAAATTAAACCTCCGCCCAGATGGTCGTCTCCGTCAACGGCATCCGATTGTCATGCTCTACTCGCCGCCTGCATCTTGCTGCCGCCTAGGTCCGATTTACTTCTTGTCGCCGCCTCCCCATCTGTTGCCCCGTCGAAGAAATCTGCTTTCAGCCACCGCCGATTGTATTTCGAGACCGCCGCCGCATATTCCGCCTATTTTACGTTGCCGATCACCGTCGTTCTGTGGATCGGCGACAACATTTAGGGTTTCGGTTTCTCGATAGTACTGTCGCCGCTGCCGCTGCTTGATTAGACCATCACCGTTGACACCGTTTGCGTGATGCTCTCTATGCATCACCGACCACTACTGCCGCTGCACCTCTCCGCCGCCGCCGTTGTGACCACCGGTGCATCATTTGTTTTTAGGGATTGTGCATATCATGTATCAGGTACTTTATGCATCAATTTTGTATGTATCATATTCTAAAATTCTGTTCTTCAAATGTTTATTTTGGTTGTTCATCATCTTTTTTGGTTTTTCTTTGTGACTGTAATCGAAGTAAATTGTTTTTTGGATGTTTATTGTTCATCCGATTTCGAGTTCTATGATGATTTGTGCACCCGGTTTCATCTGTTCTTGTGAATATGGATTATTATGCATCAAAAATCAGTTTGTTTATCATCTGTTGTGTGTCCATCGGACCAGTGATTGTGCATCAAAATAATTCTGGGTTTAAAATCAGGAACTGGTTTGAATTTACATAATCGTAGGGGATGGTAAACAAAAAGACTATTATACCCTTTCTGTAATTTCTTTAATTAAAACAAAAAGAAAAAAACCAATTTTATAGGAGCGGTTACAGGAAAAATGAATGGATGAGATTTCTCTTTACTTTTTGTAGAATAAAATTCTTTGTAGCGGATGTCTACCCTATATATATATATATATTAGTAGTCCATCACACACACACACACACACACACACACATATATACATGTTATATAGACATACATTAATCTACAACATACAAATATTTGCAACGGATTTCCGATGGATGAATTAATAACGTATTTGCGATGAAATTTCCGACATATCTCTGACGGATTGAATTTGCGCAGATTTCCAACTAATTTCCGAGGACTTCTTTCCTCGCAGATCTGTCGCCAATCCATCGATAGATTCCGACTAACTTTTAGCCGACACAAATAGCTCGGAAATCTGTCGTTAATCAACGTAAAGTTGATCAATCTGAAAACCGTCGCTAGTCACTTAAAAAAATGTCCGACAGAAGTTTTCTATCATAAAGTACGTCAGTAATATATGATTTTCTAGTATATATATTTAGCTTAATACAAAGGACTTAATTATTAATAAGGGTTTAGTTTCAAAAAGTGTATCGAATTTGTCACTTTTTGCTATTGTATATACTCATATTTCAAAACTACCGTTTAATGTACTCAAGTTTTCAAAACTACCAAATAATGAATGTAACCTGGTATAGTAGGTTAACTACTGACGTGACACAGGTTATGATGATGTGGCCTATTACTTGGATGCCGACATGTAATATTCTTGTTTGAAATAATTGAAAATAATAATAATAATAATAGATTACCATCACCACCAGGTCATGATGTCATCAATTTCCAAGGCCACCATCTACACATTTTGATTTCCTAGGTCACCATTTGCAGGTTTTGATTTCCCACCAGACGTCACCACCATCTGCACATTTCTTCAACTATTTCTTCATCTGCGTCTTCTTCAACCCGATTTCTTCATCTGCGTCTGCAATTTCTTCAATGGCGACTTTGGATTCGGTTTAGGGTTTTATCAACGGCAAGTTCTTCAAAGATAAGTTAGGGGTTTTCATCTAATGTGGTTTTCCATTCTGAATCTGATTTGGTTCGAACACCATGGATTCGGTTTCTGAATCAGATCTGGTTTAGAGTTTTAATTTTAGGGTTCATCTTTTGGGTTCCATTTTTGTCCCCAAATCTAAGTTCTTTGTGGGTTCTTTCATCGAAAGTACCTTCGTATTCGTTTATGTGTTCTTCAACAAGATTTGTTCTTGGTTCAGATTTGTGTTTCACTTGAAGATTCCGGGTTTCTTTGTTTATTGGTTCTTCAACAAGATGTTTCGATTTGTTCTTGTTTCAGATCTATGGGTTGCGATGAACAGAGGGTTTCGATTTAGGGTTATTATTATGATAAAATAATTTGAGTGTTAATCAATATGAAGATTTGTACTTCTTTTAGGTTTTTGTTTCAGCTTAATCTTCGGTTCATAGAAGATGTTATTGTTTGTTTATGCATTCTTCATTTTGTTTCATCTTAATCTTTTGTTCATAGAAGATGTTGTTTGTTTATGCATTCTTCATTTTAAGTATATAACTGATTGAAGTTTTTCTTCTTCTGGGTTTCTGTTTCAGCTTCCGGTACTTGTTCTATGATCTATGAAGTTGTTCTTGTTCTATGAATTATAGATTTTACTTTTTAAGTAAATAACTGATGTGGCAATAAATAATGACATGGCAAATTATATGGTATTAAAATTAAATAGAAAAGGAAAAAATAATTTGTTACCTGATCAATAGGTTTTAAGATGCATCAAATGGGAGTTTTTAAAAGTTGGATACACAAAATGGAAGTTTTGAAAATTGGGTATATACAATAGCAAAAAATGACAAGTTTAATAAATTTTTTAAAACTAAACCCTATTAATAAAGATAACTTAGATGCTTCATGCTTTTAAGCTTGGACATTTCCATGCGTTATCTACTTTCTTACCTTATTCACAATTCTAAGCGCGTTCTCTCTCTCTCTCTTTTTGTTTTTTTTCTTTTGAAAAACAACAGTATATTGTATTCATAATTAAAAAAACTTAATCTTCTTACTACAAGACGTAGCTAAAAAGATTGATATATACATCAACAAATACAATTAATCATAAGAATTGCCTTTCTACAAAAAACGTACATCATATCTCATACTATTTTCAACTAGTTGTCAACATTCTATCTTTGCTGCTGCTAACGATCCATTTGTCAACCCAACTAAGAAGTTAATTTCCAACTTTTTAACCTGTACTTAATCCAATTAAAGTATAATAATCTTACCTCCATATCGATTTCTCCTATCGTTTTATTTTTCCTTACGAAAATATGATTCTTACGATACCTTTATAAAAGGTATCCGGTGATTCTCACAATCGCCTCCTAAACTTTCCTTTAACAATCAAACTATGAATTAATATACATGATATATATGTGAGGATATAACATGTGATGTATGAATACATATGATTTTTATTATAAATCAGTATTGTGAATTGAATACTGACTTGTGGTTATCTAATCTCAGAAACTGAGAAGACTCAGTGAATTAGACCACTGAGTGTGCTACAGTCTTGCTGATTGTGGTGAGTGGATTTATATCTACTAATATACAGGATATGATATCCTATTGTTACTTGCTCATTGGACTGTATGTCTTGATTTTGAATATGTATACATGTTACCTTTGGAGATCAGCGTGGGGGATTTTCGGCTGGGCTAGGTTTAGGGATATATAGTATTAGCACACGGTTTGATTTGCATCTGTTGTATTCAATGGTGCTAATATTGTTGTCCATGTAACTGAGCCATCGGTAAACCTTGGTTTTGGCCGACCTTGATTGTAGGTGGTTGCAACACCGCCGGTTCTCCTTGATTTATGAGCCTTGTGTTTTGGGCATGTTTGCCTTGTATATGTGATTAGATATTTGTTCCCTCACTTAGCTTTGTGCTAATTCCCCACTAGATTGTTTTGCAGATACTCCGTGGTGAGTTTTAGATAATGAAGACTGGAATTTTGGACCGACCATTACTCTGATGTCAAGGATTTTGTTTAGAGCCTGTTTTGTAAATTAACACTGTAGTGGTATTTTGTAAATGATAACCAGTCAAAGTTGTATTTAACTTTGGATTTTAAATTTAAGTATATGTAATTAGTTTCCGCACGCAGTTTATTGTTAATTAAAAAGTACAGTGTTACAAATGGCAGCTCAATTGGTGATATCACTCTGGTAGGAGTGGTATTAAAGGGTGAGGTCTTGGGTTCAAGTCTCACCAACAACCTACTCTGGTATGATATCAGAGGGAAGAGTTGGGGTGTATCAAAGGGTAGGTGGTAGCGCCGGTATGAGACCGGTAGGCGTCGGCCGGGTATTACAAAAAAAGTGCACTTTTTTGTAACACCCCCGGTCAAGGCGCTTACCGATCTCATACTAGCGCTACCACCTACCGGGCATGTCAGGTCTGCAGCCCAATACACCCCAACCCTTTCCTCTGGTCTCATACCAGAGTAGGTTGTTGCAATGGTTAGAACCCATGACCTTTTATACCACTCTTTCTAGAGTGATATCACCAATTGAGCTATTGGTGATATCACTCTGGAAAGAGTGGTATAAAAGGTCATGGGTTCTAACCATTGCAACAACCTACTCTGGTATGAGATCAGAGGGAAGGGTTGTGGTGTATTGGGCTGCAGACCTGACATGCCCGGTAGGTGGTAGCGCCGGTATGAGATCGGTAAGCGCCTTGGCCGGGGGTGTTACAAAGTTTATAGGGTTCAAACTCGAAATTAATTGACAATGAATGGAGTAATTAAAATCTTATTAAGCACATTATAAATTAAGTCACGCTCGTCCGATGTGGGACAATACTCAACAAGCTCCCTTATGTGTGGAGTTATTTGCGCCTAACGTGGATACTTATCGGTTACGTGGAGTGTGTGTGGTTGTTTGATCATCATGGATGAACCTGACTCCGATACTATATAAGTTTATAGGGTTCCAACTCTAATCAATCAACAATGAGTAGAGTTACCGAAGACCTTTAAAGATTACAAAATCATACTCATCGAATGCGAGACATCATTCTATCATATTATTCATAGTGATTTGTTTTAATTTTAAATATAATTGTCTAAACCTTTGATGTCGAAAACCTCATATATAGTGAAAAATGAATTACATAAAAAGTAGTGTAATAGGAGCTTTAACAATTCAAATGGCTTATTATTGGTGGAACACTAATACATTGGTTAAAATTAAATACTAAGGTTTTTTTAGAATAATCTTATAATATTATTAAATGAAAAGGGTTCTTCCCTTTCCAAAAATTTAAAAAAATAGAAAATATTAGGGTGATGATGTCATAATTGCAAAATTTCCGGTTTATTCGTTTCCTTTTAGATAATTAAATATAATTAAAGGGGTTGAATGTAAATTGTTAAGGGGGTAGTATGAAATATGTGAGGGGGTTTTAAGAAAATTGTATATTAATATAATTAATTATAAGTTGTTTTAAAATTATGTTTAATAACTTCAAATATATTTTGTTTTGAGAAAAAATAATTATATATTTGTAATCGTCTCATTTTTATGTACGTTTTGGTATAAATTTTATCGGAATATGAAGTTTTTAAAAAAATTAGTATAATTTAATCGTTTTATCAAACATCTAAGTAATTATTGGACATATTATTCGTCTTTTATAATTATTCACTCTATATAATATAGTCGACATAACCACTTATTCATTGGTATTTCGATAAAAAGAATTAAAAATATACTATAACTAATGGTTAGTGGCATAAAGTTGTTTACAAAACTACCACTACCACTACCACTTAGAGCTTTTTAAAATTAATTGTTACTTGTGAGTAAATAACCCTAAAGAAGCTAGAACTCTACATAATTACTGAGTAGTGAAACAGCTGTCATGATAGTTTGTAACACATATAACTTGGAATTTCATATAAAAATTTTAATTGTCTAAGTTTTCTTATTTTTTTAACTAAGAACTTGATACATTAAATAAAAGTTATTATAACATGGATATTTGAATTTCAGTGAGATCTATTTTTAATTATATTTAATTGAATAATAAATTACACTTAAGTGATTTACGTATGTATAGACATAATCTATTCTATGTTAGAATCTTATTTTTATCTGATCTAATTTGCGTATACTTAGATGGATGTCATAATTATTTAACTTTTAATAAATTTAGTTTACAATTTTAAATATTCAAATATATAATTGGCTAATAAAAATGTCTTTAAAGCACTTGTTATTATAACATCGACAATAATATTATAGTTATGTTTTTACAATGTCGGGATAAAGCTCCATCATGAGAAACACATTACTATTATACTAAAAACTTTTAGACGTGTAATGTAATTTTATATTTCTTAAAAGAGTATTTATAAAAAGTATTAGAAATACACCTTTTCACTCATGGACAATTATATGTGACGGTTTCTCGAGTGAAGAGTAAGGAGTGGTTAAAAGTTTTAATTTGCGATGATGAAGTAAACACTACTAATAAAACCATGAATTTTTTTTATAAAGAGGTTTTACAGAAAATTTAATGATAATCTTATGTATGGATTTCAAAATTCTGTAATGGTTATTCATTTCTTATTTTCTTACGACATTTTATTTTCCTATCTATGCTTTGTAATTATTTTTACTATACGTGTTATGACTCTTTAAAACTATATAAATTTAAATTTACTTATATCATCCCGTGTTGATACACGGGTTGCTTAGCTAATTAAAATATCACTGTATGAAATCAGATACTATCAATACTTATTAAAGAGAGAAAATAAGACACATTGCACACAGGCTACATCCTCATAGAAGAGGATAGTGAAGTTAGCAAAATGATGCAGTAGTATTCCCTATCAAATTTTAAAATGCATGCAAATGCTAACATTATGTTGTCAATATCCATAAGGCCCCTTGAACATAGCAACATCTAAAAGAGTAAACACCGCGCCTCAAACATGTAAGTGACTACTGACTACTGTTTTCATACAGATAACTGAGAACTCTTTCATATAGCTTTTAACAAGTGCATAAGTTAGTACAGAAAATTTAATGATGATATTATGTATGAATGTGAAACTTCTGTAATGTTTATCATATCTTACGAGCTTTTATATTCCTATATGTTTTCTAATTTTCTTTAACATGTTAGTACTTTTTAAATCTGTATAAATTAAAATTTTAGTATCATCCCCGTGTTGATTCACGGGTCGTTTAGCTAGTTTAAATTGTGAGAAAAGGAAGGTAACCTAGCAATCCCTGGAAAAAGATAAATCTTACAACATTAGAATACTTTTGAAACTTTATTCTTTTTGCAGAATTCAAAGTATCGGTAACTTTAATGGAACGTATTAAAACTTGGTTACTATTTTACGAGTGGATTTCATATACTCGAAAACTGTATTCCAAAATAAAATATATACTTGTCGATCACATTTAGTCGAAATGGGTCGATATGAACCCGGCATGACAAAATGACACAACCTGAATCTGACACGAAAATAAATGGATTAAAATTGGGTCGACACAAAACTAATTCAAACTATACGAACCCGATAATATAAATCCAACCTGAATTAATAACATCACTTTCTAATAATGTTATATCTTACTATAGAGTATGTAATTTTTTCATAATATTATCCTTTACAATTAATATGTATATAATTAAAAAGAAACACAGATGATCCCGTAAGTGTACTCTACCGAAAATTAAACGGTTAAAAAAACAAAAAAAGAAAGAAAAGCAACACCTAATGTGTGTTGTGGTCGTAATGATGATACTTTGGCAAAAAAGGTTGAAAAAACTAAACTAATCCCAATTTTTGACATGTAAAGGTTAAATCTTTTCCTCAATCATATGTTTTAAATTCATAACTGATGTATCTTTCCCATTTATTAAAGTAAGTATTTTAAAGGGACAATTCATATGTATATATATTTTTTAAATTGTAAAATATCTTATATATATAAATTAAGTTTTAAGATCATTGTATTTTATGAAAAAAATTTGTGATTTTTATATGTAAGATATCTCGCAAATTAAGAAAGACATATATGATATATTCACTTTTTTTAATCTCGGATCATTTATTCGAACCGGTTCCAAATCTGGCGGTGGCACAACACATGACCGGCGAAGGTCGCCGGAAAAAATGAGTCTGGTGTGTGCGGCGGTAAGGGAGGTATTTGTCCTGCTTTCTTTTAAAAACCAAATTTAATTATCCAAGCCTTTAAACATGGGTTGCGTATACCAAGGAAGAGAGAGAGAGATTTTTTTTTAACTTTCTATATTACTCTTTAACTCTAATTGACAAGTGTCAATACCAGGTTTCTCCTTATGTTTAGTACCTTAATGTTTTTTTACTTGAACCCAATTATATATATATAATATATATATATATATAGAGAGAGAGAGTGATAGAGAGAAAGAGAGAGAGAGAGAGAGAGAGAGAGAGAGAGAGAGGTATATATATATATATAGAGAGAGAGAGAGAGGGGAAGGTTCATGTCATTGTAGGCCACGCTATACATCATGTAAATTTCTGGTAATTTAATATATATATATATATATATATATATATATATTAGTAATTTGTTATACAGAATATTAAGATAAAAATATTTCATTATGTTTTGGTATACTCAACTTAATTTAAGATTTTATTTCATTTAATACATGATAATTTGTTATTTTGTTTATTGTCAAATACCAAAATGAAATGTAATATAGGCATATAGCCCTTACCTATTTTCTTCTACAGCAGAAGCCCATCTTAGAATTTTCAAGTTTTAAATCAGAGATCTAAACCTCAACAAAAATATAATGAAGACCTTAAAATTGAAATCTATTGGAATGATGATTAAGATATAATGAAGAACTTAAAAAAATGAAATCTATTGCACTAATGATTAACCTAAACCCTAAAATCGATATTTTATGTTCGTAAATTTATTAATTCTAAATAGAAAAAACAAGTTAAATGATATATACATCTGGTTATTTAACTTTTTTGGTTAGGTTTAATTTAAAGTTGAAATAGCTAATTTTATTTGAAGTAACTTTCAAAATGTAATATCCATATAAACTCTAACAAGCATAAATAAGAAAGAAATTAAAATTAGGAGGATGATATTCACAGTCTTAAAAGTTGTTGATAAGAGTAAAAATGTAATATTAATTTTCAAATATAACAATCATAACTCATGTTTTATAGTCAACTTTTCATCTTTTAAAATAAATCCAATTTAATTGTCTTTTATTTAGATTTCAACTTTTCATACATGAATCAATTGTCATTTTTAAAATATTAAAATCATATATTATTACTTTTATACATAATCTTTAGAGTTGTGTTTATCATTTTTTCTAATATTAATCTTGTACTAAATGTGAGATGCATGTCAACTTTCAATAACATATAATAATAAATTTAAATAAAGTAAAGTAAAGTAGACTCAAGAAGTTCTTGAGCTTTAATAATCTAACTAAATATTTTTTCTAGTAGATATAGACTCTATACATAAAAAGGAAACATTACATGTTACTTTAAAGAATACGTAAGAAATTGGAATATTTGCCAATTAATTATGATAAAAATTAAGAAAAAAATGACGTAATCTTAATGATTAAAATGGAACTGACTTAATAGTACTGAAAATTAAAATTCAAAAAACTCTACTCTTTAGATAATAGCCATATTTACAAAATAAAAGATAACGATAGCGAAAAAGTGACTATAAATTGTTGAGGTAATATAATTAGTACTAGACTAAATATCCGTGTCATACACGGGTTAGTTTAAAGGATAATTAATATTAAACACTAATGAAAACGTATTAAATAATAATAAAACGCGAATTAATGAGAACTTCAAAAAATTGATGATATACGGTATCCACACTCTAACCAGCGGTGGAAACATTGATGCGGGTGAGAGAGCATACTTGACAGCAGAAACATGATAGCATGATACGAAAAGACATGATTGTATTTTTATATAAATCATTAATTATTATTTTTACAATTAAGGGTAATAAAGTTAAACATTATTTGTTATAATTAAAAACAAACTAAAATGATTATAAAATATTTTAGAATGATAAAACTAAGAATTTGGTTAAATATGATATTTTGAAATATTATAAGAGTGAATATGATATTTATAAATTAAGGTGGACAAATACGACTTTATATGATTTAATAGAGACATATATCAATTATCTTTAATAAATTTGACTCTAAAAAGTCAAAATGCAAATGTAAAATAAATTATCTTTAATATATGCACATAATTATGTGAATATAATGCAATATAAGAATATCAATTTGGTACTTTTTGAAGTTTTATATAACGTGAAAGATTTAAGAGAGTATAAATTTTTTAAAAGGGATCTCGTACATAATTTTTTGATGTAATTTGAATTTTTAGTATTTTTCAAATTTGAATATTTAGTATTTTGAAAAGATAACAAATATTGAAAAAGGGATCTCGTCCATAAATTTGGATGTAATTTGATTTTTTAATATTTTTAAAAGATAATAAATATTGAAAAAGTAATTTCAAATCTTTTTGTTGGTAATATTTGATATTTATTTAAAAATTATACTTATCTTAATTCACATTAGTTAATCACATTAGTTTAACTCTAAAAAGTCAAAATCAAAATTTTAGATTTAAATGAATGAACGTCTAGGATTAAATCTTTTACTAAATGAAAGGTGTAGATTATCTAATAATTTTTTTCAATTTAGTCTTTTATATACATTAGAAGATTATAAAAATTAGTTTTTCGATTAATTGTTTGTCTATAAATTGTAACTGACCCGAAAATCAATTTTTATATGGTACGGTAGAACTAATTTTCAGTCTAGGAAGTTGGTTTTATATCAGTTTTGGATCTTGAAATTTCTTAAAGACCCCTGATTAATACTTTAAATTGTGATCAAATGATGTATTCTCAGCATCAACCAATATGGTGGTGGTTAAATCTTAACTAGATGGTGGATTTTGTTTGAATTATTTTGAAATGCAAATTACATATCACTAACCACATTAATTAGCACAACCTGCATGGAAGGTTAGTATTTAAAAAGTTTAGTACATAGCAAAATATATGTTTTCAAGTTTGATATATATAATAATAAAACATTAAAGTTAAATACGCTATAGAAAAGTAAATCCTTCAAGGATACTTTTTTGAGCAAATAAGATCAATATAGGGCAATTGTAATAGTTGGCATTTTGTAAGAGGAAAAAAACCTATAAACAGGAAGAATCAAAAGCTAGTTAAGAGGTCTCATACTTAATAGATAAAAACATATGTTATCAATTAAAGGGTAATATTCTAAAAGAGTAATATAGGAAGATACCGGTTTAATATGTTGTGAAACTGGTTTGTTTTGATCGGGTCGGGCCGAGTTTGCGACACCAGGATGATGAAGATATGTGGGTCCGAGGGTCTGTGTGGGGCCGAAGAGGTTTATCCAGTGCTAAATAATCAGATGTTGGGTGGGGCCATAAGACAACAATAATTATACAATCACGCGTTTAAAGCTGTGGGTCTTAGGAGGCTGATTAGTGGGTGGATTAAGGCAACCCCCTCTTCTTGCAATTGTTTCTCTTTCTCTAGTTTTCTCCTTTATCTTTTAGAAAAAATTATTTAATTAATAATAACAGTACTTAATTAATTAATTAATTGAGTAGGCCGGTAGCTTCACCCTTTAGGCCCGAAACTTCCGCAAGCGTAACTTATTTTCCTTAAAATCCGATTTTTTTTCGACAATTTCCTTTAGAAATCCTAATACTTCTAGCTTAGTTAATGTGGTAGTATAGGTTTGGTGTGGTTATGATCCAAGGGTGTGTTTGGTAGAGAGAAAAGAAATAGAGAGAATTGGAAATAGAAATGGGGGAGAAATGGAAATGGTGAGAAATGGAAATAAGTAAAAAATGCCCTTGTTTGGTATTAACAAGAAATGAAAATGAGAAATGTGGCTCAGGTCACCGGAAACTCGGCGGCGGCGGCGGTGACACCGCCTTGCCGACGCCGGACTACTCATCATCGCCAAAAACCAGTTTAGGGTTCAATCGTAACGACGACAACGGCTGCGGCGATGGCCACCTCGCCGGAAACTCGTCGCAACTGACAACGACGAATTAGGGTTTTATCGAACGGCCGCGGCGGCGATAGGGTTCAATCGCAACAGACGACGACGATGATGGCTGCGGTGTAGGCCGCCTCGCCGGATACACTTCGCAACAGACAACGATGAATTAGGGTTCAATCGCATAGCGGCGGTGGCGATTAGGGTTTAATCGCGACATACAACAATATCGACAATGACGGCTGCGGCGTTAGCCGCCTCGCCGGAAACACGTCACAACAAACAACATCGTAACAGACAACGAGGATGACGAAGACGGCTGCGGCGTTAGCCACCTCGCCGGAAACACGTCGCCACCTCCGCTCAAGGCAACCAGATAACATTTCTCCCCATTTCTTCACATTTTGTAGAGAAATAAAATTACAAAGAAAGTAGAGAAAGGGAAATGGTTAGAGAAACCATTTCTCCGCCGTTTGTGAACCTCATTTCTCCCAAACAAGAGAAACCCATTTCTCCCCTTTTCTTTTATCTCTACCAAACAGCCCCTAAGATCATATATTCAAGTCCTGGCGTGAACAAATTTAGGCTAGATTTAAGAGCCGTTAATAAAAATTTCTTGAGAAAGTAAACATTATTATTATATTATTATTATTATTACTCGTTTTAATGTCTGCGTAACACACGTGATAGTTTAGAAAAGTAATACATATTAAACACTAATAAACGATATTAAATATAAAAAGCGGAAAAATGAGAGTTCAAAAAAATAACGTCAGATGATGTCAATTCTAATACCAGCGATGAAAGCACTATGAAAGGAGAGAGTAACCATGACTCAATAAATGTGGTATCATGATATCAAAAAACGTGATTAAATTTCTTGTACATGTTATTGATCATTATATTTATAATGATAAGCAATAAGATCAAATGTTTTTGTTATAATTAAAAAGAATTTAAAATAATTATAAAATATTTTAAAATAATAGAACTAAAATTTTGGTTAAATATAATAACTTGAAATGTTATAAGAGATAAATATGTTATTTTTAAATTAGATGGACAGATACGAATTTTTAAAGTTTGAAAATGATATATATTAAATTATTCATAATAATCTTGATTAACTTAAATAATTTTGACTTTTAAAAGTCAAGGTAAAATTATATTTTCAACTTAGCTAAAAGGTAAAAAAATATCGTTTAATTCAAAAATATTCATTATTAATATTTATATAAAAATGATAAAGAAAGAAGTACGATTTTAATATAGTTCATAATTTATTGATTTAATTAAATGTTATATTTATCTAGTTCACATTAGTTTGAATTTAAAAGGTCAAAATCAAAATTTTAGAATTAAAGGAATCAATAGCTAAGATTAAATATTTTAGAAAATGAAAGATACGGATCATTTATAATTTATTTCAAATTAGTTTTTTACAAATATTAGAATATTATTATTTTAACAATTACATAAAACATATTTTACTTTAGGAGAAAATAAGAATAACACCCTAAAAGTTATATAAAAGGACAAACTACATAAAAATAAAACGAATTAAGCTAAACTACTATTGTATATAAAAAAAACTAATATTTTAAATTAATACAATAAATTTACACAATACTCTTATTGTATATAACTTGTAACCTAGTTAGCACGTTACAAGTCACTTTTAAACAAATTACACTTTTTACTTTTTTTTTAACTATATTCATCCATTATAATGAACAAACCTAGAAACATCATTTTTTATCTTTTAGAATTGTCAAAAGCTTTGGAAACTAAGGTGAATACAGATCATAAGAAACAATGAATAAAGCCAATCGATCCGTGCCTAAACAAAACATACCATCAGAATCTGAAATCAATGAAGCCGTAATCAATAAAAACCAAAGCCCTAATCACATATGTTCAATAAACGAAGAAGATGAAGTGGATGTTTGTGTGTAGAATTCAAACCAAAACTTGAATAAAATCTTAAAATGAAGATGAACACGAACAAATGAAACAAAATTAGACAAGATTAAACCCAGATTAAAACACATGGACACACTTAAATCAAGACAAAGTAGTGAAGAATTTTGAGTAAATATGGGGAAAGAAAAGAGAAAAAAGATGCATTAGAAGAGGTTACTTTGAGCCCCAAACTTGCTGAGTTGCTGGTATAAGATTCACACCTCCCAAGTTGATTTTGTGATCCTTTAATTTGACCAACCCAAATCAACATTCCCTTTTAAGATATTTATAAGGGAACAATTGCATAACTTTCCTAACTTATTTGATTGGGGCAATATTTTGGGATTTAAAGGAGATAAGAAAAGCGTTTACAAGTATCGATTTCTTCTTTTTGTGGATAGTATGAAAGTCAAGGAATGAGAAGTTGTTTTCATGCTTATCTCATCTAAGAGGGTGTTTGAGATTGCGTTTAAATATTGATTATCTGATTATTGTGATTTGAAATCGTAGATAATTAGTTTAAAGTGTTTGGGGTTGTGTTTTCAGAAATCAATTATCTGCGTTTTAGATACTACAAAACGCAGTTTTAAGAATCTAACTTTGAGTTACTTTTTCAAACTGATTATTTGATTATTGTGTTTTTACCCTTTAAAAATCAATTAATCTATTTTGCTAAGCACTCAAAAAATTGATTATCTGATTATTGCGATATGAAGCAGTATCTACCTATATCTACCTATTATATAAAATCTCCTTATTTCTCTCTTAGTCGACACCTGTTATTTAAATAAGTGTAAACTATTCACTTTTTAACTAGAAGTCTTCCTACCTGCTTCTCTCCATGCCTTTGTACCTACTTCGCTGTAACCGCTTCTTGCTCTGTTCTATAGCATGTAACTGACCCAAATATTGTTGTACTTGTATAGTTGTATATACCACTGTTCTAAAAAACGCGTCATGGCGTGAGGCGTGGCTCCGACGTTAAGAAATGGACCATGGCGTGAACATTAGGCGTGGCGTGCGCCAAGGCTCGCCAAGGCGCGCCTTTACCCGCCAAATGACGAGTTTTTTAAGGCGTGGCGTGAAAAAAATTAAAAAATTTAAAAAAATTAACTTTTTTGTGTCGGATTTGAGATCGTGTATATTGGACTTTTATAAATTTGATTTTTGTAATTTGTATAATGTTACTTTGCTCTCAATTTGTGTGATTATCAGCAATCTGCATAAAAATAAGTATACACTACATACATTAATTATAAAATACAGACAAAAATACCGCGTTAAGTCACGCCTTAGAAAACGTCATGGCTTCGCCATGACTTCTATAACTTGAGGCTTGACCATGCCGCCACGCCGCGCCTTACGTTATTTAGAACCTTGGTATATACTACAAGTGTCCATATATAGTAAATTAAAAAAGCCCATCCTCTTCTTCATGTTTAAAAAAGGCCATATTGTTGGGTATTCTTTTACTTCTAAGCCCCTCATATGCTTTTTTTTTGCTATTATTTTCTTTATCCGGCCTATAAGATTATAACACTTTTTGATTATAAAATCATTATAAACCAAGAAAAATTATATAACAACAAAAGTTATAATTATACGAATAGTTAAAGACAAATAACATATGTAACCCATAATACACACACACACACACATATATATATATATATATATATATATATATATATATATATATATATATATATATATATATATATATATATATATATATATATATATATATATATAGACAAAAGTTCATGCGAGAACCGTTGTTAGCGCGAGAACCGCGAGAACCAATCTAAGCCGTCCAATTCCCCCTTCTTCAATGTCATTGTCCACCCATGAATTCCTCGCATGCACTCTGCCACACTCTATCCCTCCACGCTCTCCATCCATGATACTTCCTATATCCTAGGAATGGCTAAGATTGGTTCTCGCGATTCTCGCACTAACAACGGTTCTCGCATGAACCCTCCCCTATATATATATATATATATATATAACACATACCCTTTACAATTAACACTTGTCCACTAGAATAATATGAAACTATTTTACCTATTAATGCAAAAATAATAACTTGTATTTTGTATAAAAAGAAACACGTAGTTTTTGCCTTTTTGGTCGATGAATAACATATAGGAAAACAAATCAAACTATTCAGTTTTCTGTCTTATACGCTTTAAGTAGTTGGAATCCTAATTTAGAGGATATATATGTTAGAAACATAATTGTATTACAAATATTATTCTATATCTTTTTATTTGGTCTTAAAATATGTAAAACCAAATAATTTACATTATTATTTTATTAGTTTCTTCTATTGTAAAAGATATTCATTACTATAATTCCACGACTAATGCAAATATTTTTACTGTTTTGGGTACATTTAAACTAAACATTAAAAATTATAGATAAAATTTTTATTATTGCAACTATTTTAACTAATAGTTTATACTGAAATCCGAAAAAACAAACTTTGTAATACATATTAAACTTTTTAATCAAATATGTAGCTATTTAAATTTATGGACTCCTGATATTTATAAATTATTCAAAATTCAAATAAAATTTGATAACTTTTTTTAAAAGATGTTTATGTTTAAATGCTCACATATTAAAATATTAATATTATTTAACATAATTCAAAATTTTATTAATATAAGATATTCTAATATTTCATGATTTTCATCCATTTTTGTTTACTTTTAATTTAGTTAGAAGTTTATAATTGATGACGTATAATAATTAGAGATAAATTGTTCTTTTATATGCAATTTAAACAATTAAGTGATTTTGATATTAAAAATATATTTTATTTACATTAGTAATAATAAATTAGTAACTATGAAAAATTAGTTATAAAAAATGACTTACGTTGATAAGTATTTACCTAAATATATTAATAGATCTATACAAGTGTGCATAAATACATATATAATATTATAATTAATAACTTATTATAACATTTTGCTAAAAAAGACAACAAAGTTAACAAACGAAAGTATGAGGATGAAAATATATTATGTTGAAGGTTAAGTTTGTTGATTATATATATTTTAAAATGAAGTAACTTGCAAATTAGTTGGTTAATGACATTTTAGGTTCGTAATTTTGGAAAATAGCAGTAAACCCACCAAATTCATGTTTTTAGTATCGTCTAATATATTAGATTGTATGTGTTATACGTTTTGTATTTGTTTTGACAAGATCGCTTATTTATTCTTAAATAATCATCGTAAAACGTCATGGGCTGCGTAGCACAGCCTTTGGATCATACTAGTATATAAAAACAACTTATACCCTTTCCAATTCAACACGTGTCCATAAACAGGCTCAAACTATTCACACACTTTGGCTCCATCTTCTACCTGCTTCCTCCATCAGTCCATCCCGTCCTCTTCGTACCAGCCCCACTCCACCCCCATGCTATTCGTATGCCTCTCTCTCTCCCTCTGCAGGTTGGCTCGTCTATTCACTCCCTCTCTCCGTCTCATTGTTCTCTATCTTGTTGACTCGACACACCCAAAAGAAAACTCTTATCCCTACCACATCATGTATATCTGCCTATCTGTAACCACCGGAAGATAATATATTCACCACCACCACCGTTGCTTCAATTCTTTCTCATCCCTTCTCTCTCCCGTTCTTGTTGAGTCATAATCGGAAACCCACACCATCATTCTCAAATCACTTCGCCACAACACCACTTGACTATCGATTGCTTATTGCGATCGTACCTGGTGCTCCTTTTACGTGCGATTTCTTCATCTGCTAAGTGAAAGAGATGGAATTTGGGATCACCGACTTCTACTATTGATTAGTCTACAGGTGAAAATTCCATTTTGTTGTTGATTTCAATTTTCCTGCCTTCCGTATATTTCAATATAGCTTCTTGTTGGTTTCTACTACACTTTAGGCTTTATCCTTACGTTCACATTGATAATCAATTTTCCAGTTGGGATGATATCATTTCGTTGCTTCGATGTGTACCTCCTTCTTAAGTAACCGTAGTTCAAATGAGTCAGTGTTCTAAAGTATGAGTACTGAAACCCTGTTTTAGTTCAATAACCAGGGGAAATTGTATACAGATTCATTCTTTTTGACCAAATTTAATGTGTGGATGGTTCATTATAAGGCAGTTTGGGGAAATTGGTACTGAAACTATGTTTACGTTTACTTTTATGTGCATTTCCCAGTTGATCTGGTTAAAGACACTTTTACATATGTACTCACTAATGAGGCTAAGTGCTATGACTTGGTAACCACTTTTCATATTACTTCTACTTTTTGTTTACATCATTACAAATTACAATGAAACAATCTCATACTATCATGTAACAAATACATAAACACGAAAGAAAAAGAGTGTTAGATTAAGCTTGCATCAGTCAAATTAGCAATGAAGTACATGAGAAGAGTATCTGCAGAACTGGAAACAGGTGGCTGTCCGGAAGAAGAAGAGTTGATTGTTCAAGGTGTACGGTTTGCAGTTCGTGTTCATCAGTTTGCTGGGGGATTTGATGTTGAATCGATGAGGGCGTTCCAAGAGTTGCGCGATAAAGTAAAAACGTGCCATGAACAGTGCCCAAACCAGCAACAGCAGAAGCCTTTGTGCAGGTCTACCGTTTGCTAAACATTTTTTATATGTAGCAATCTCAGCTTGAGCATTCGTTACCTATAACGGGCTTTTTTGCTGTAAAGAAGGGACTCTTTTTCGTGTGAATACAGACATACAGTAGTGACCTTGTATTTCCATTTTCGCATTCATATTATATTTCAACTTTTAATACCATAATTAAGGAAATGGTTGTTAAAAAAAATACATAAACACAACAAAATTTGAAATTAAAAGATCTCATCACAAATCAAAACATTAGCAATGAAGAGATTCAAACAAACAAAGTTTCATAGTTCAAACACAAACAAATTGTAAGTTTTTCTCCACAACTTTACTGTGCGTGATTTGATTTTATGGTTGAAACAAACCATCTTTTATGTATTAAGTTTAAATTGTTATGTTAATGAAACATTTAGTTTTGACCAACAGATCTTACAAGATTAATATGTATTTTAGTTTATTTTACACAAACATATGATGCTTAAGGTTATAGTGGGTTTTGTTAAAATTTTCAGGTTGGCTGATTCGTTGTTGGTCGGGGTACTGTCTTTCTAGATACATTGGTGACATGGATGTTGGTGATTTATGATTCCAGTACAATACGTGAATCAAGTCAAGGTATAGAATGAACATCTTTTATATACCCTTTGAAAAAGAGGCTGGAATTTCAATCCATTTGCTTATACAATGTGTCAATTTTGGTTGCTCAATTCAGATGGGTTAATTACGTGAAATAAATTTTTTAACTGAGGTGGAGACCGGTCAAACTGGTTCCGTTTGCTCGAACTTACTTTTTACTGCATAACTCTTATATCGTTTTATTCATATATTTAGAAGGTGTTTGCACGTCAATGTAACCAAGCTTGACCTTTTTTGACATTTGCTAAAAAGTAAAAACAACATGTTTCATAACGCAAACTTCCTATTCCTCCTATCTTGTCACCTTCTTTTAATTCAAATTATGACCATCTTCTGTTTAAGTAATAACAGTTTTTTTGTGTGGTGTTCAAAGATTTCAGATGGTGGTGGAAGGCTTATAATTGTGTTTGTTGGCTTTTGGAGGTAATTGAGATGTTTTGTCATCTCAGACTGCTACCGAACGTTGCCGTCGTTAGCCTTCCGAACTTGCTGCTAGGCAAGTACTAAAGGTAATTTTTTGCTTCAAGTATTTTTGAATGATGATATCTAGAAACTCAGCTATCATAAGCTTCTGCGTAAATATTGCAATTTTTATGGGACAAAGAGAGTAATGTTATATTATTTTTGCTATATGCAGATCAACCTAACCTACCTTAATGTAATACAAAGCATAATTTTTGGTCTTCATTAAATATATTTATTAATGGACCAATTAATCTGGGTTACATTGAATCTTATTAATCTTAAACGGGTCAAATAGAAAATGTTGCTAAATGAAAAAAAAAATGAGTCAAACGAGTGAAAAAAGTTGAAATGGTTTTTGTAGTTCAATCTGATTAGATAGTTCAATACAATGTCATCTCCAAGTAAAAGGGCGGAAATGGATGACATGAAGCTTTGAGGATCATCTCTATTAGATGTTCTTTGTGTATAGTTTGCTTTCCCTGAAACAAACTTATATGCTTAAGTTTGGGCAAATTGCCATAAATAGTAGAATGCACGAGACTTTTGTTACTAAATAGGTAAGTTTCCAAGATTCATGAAACACTAATTATTTATATGTGCATTAGTAGCTGATACTTAAAAAACCGAAATGGTCACATTATATATATTTGGGTTGATCCTCTTAAAAATTTAGCACTTAAACTTCAATTGTATTCCTTTATTTATATATATTTTTATAAACATCATACCTTCTGAATTCTTTTTGCAAAATCTCGTGCTCTTGCTTTATAAATCAACATAAAGTGTCGTGGGTTGTGCGTAGCACAGCCTAAGGAACTAACTAGTAATCAAATAATAACACTATAATTTAGTAGTATGTTCTCTTATAGCTGATTATCTGATTTTAATTATTAAAAACGCATAATCTATTTTTAAATCGCAATCCCAAACACCCTCAAATTGAATTCCTTATTTTCAATCAGCTTCAAGCCCAATCTTTCTTTTGGATTGCTCATAGATCAACGCTATGTGATTTGAAATATAGGTTGGCTGATTGGTGTTGCGCCGCTCTCGTGTTTCTAATTTAGCTTTCTTTTTAGTAGTCTCATGTATAGAATTTTGGTAAAGGTTGGGGAACACTACTTTTAGTGGTGCTTATTTCCTGTTTGTAACTTGTTGGATCACTTTGTAGTGTTTTTTTAGCGTCTTGCTAGTCTTTTATAGTATTTAAGTTCGCTAGGTGGGTGATGACCATACCAAAGCTCTTCCCTAGTGTGTTCTTTCGTTACCATTAAAAAAAAGGGAACAATTGCCATTGGTGATGATGAGCCAAACATGTAAAAAATAAAAAAATAAAAAATAAAATCTAAATAAAATCCAAAAAACTAATTGATTACCTATCATAATAGTTCCATCTGCATACCATAAAATCTTCTATAAGATATAGTAAATAATTGTAAAACATACATAGGATATAAAAACTAATTTATATAATAAACAATTATAAAACATACATAGGGTATAAACCTCTTAAAAGTGATAATCTATTAGAAACCATAAATTAATACATAATATAATTAAATTTTTTGTGGAACCTCTTTATAAACAATATTTATCTTTTTATTTATAGAGTTGACTTCTTATTGCAAATTAAAACTTTTAAACTATTATTATTTATTTGGAGAAACTGCAATTATCTTGACCATTAGTGAAAGCAAAACGTCTTAAGTTAACAATTGAAAAATAACATAAATAAGTTATATAAGTTATGCATTATATCGTGATTATTTTAGGTAATTATAAAAAAAGAAAAGGAAATTTTTAATGCTTGAAAAAAATCATAAGCTACGTCCGATGTTTTTTTAAATAATTAACATATATTATGTTTATCTAATTCAAGAGTATATATGAATAATTTTAATGTAAGAAATTTATATATTAAGTTATTATTTGTATGTCATTTATACAAAAATAAAAAAGATTATAGAAAGAAAACTTCAAAAATAAAATGTTGATATCGTATAATATTTTTTAATATATGTTAAAGATAAAGATTAAATATAAGAAAAAGTTTTAAAAAATGGAAAGTTATAATTGGTAGAATTAAAACTTAATAAAAATAATAATGTAAAAAACTTTTTATTTTAATATCTATATTAGAATTAGATTATACATTTATACTAGAAGCAGTCGATATGTTATGCGTTGAAACTTTTTCGGTTTATATCACCGTCCAATCTACTTTTTCTTTTCACCAATTTATATTTTTTTTAATTCTATTTTACAAAAAGTAAATAAATTAACTTAAATAAGAAAATAAAGTGTGCATTGGTCGATATATTGTACAAACTTCTTCTTTTCAACTAACTTAATTGCTAGTAACTTACATTATCGATTTCCATTTGTTTTTTTTGTTTAGGATCAAGTGTGCAATGGTCGTGGTTTTCAAGTAACACATTATATATATTAACTCGTAATCAACTTATCTTTAGTTAAGCGATTATTCCAATTCTCATTTGGATGTCTTCTAAACACTAAGAAAGCTTTAAGAAGATGTTTGAGATTACTTTACGTTTGAAATAATACCGTTTTCAAAACAATATTTTATAAAGCAGGTATGGATCCACTTCTCTAAGACTACCCGCATCCGTCGCGTGGGGAGGATGTGAGAGCTCCTCACGAGCACCGCACACCATCGCTGGCATGCGTGAGCCAGCGCTCACGGTCACACTCGTGAAGCCGGTCGCGTACTTGAGAGAGGGTCATGTGAGAGAGAAGCTTATTTTTTTTTCTTTTTTGTGATGTGGAGTATGTGATGGGTGCGGGATTTATGTGATGGGATGAGGGAATGGTGAGGAAATGATGTGGCGCTGATGTGGCTGTGTGAAAAGTGTGATGGATGCCGATGGTCTAAACGCACAAATCAAAAAATAATATTTTCCAAATCTCAAATACCTTTTAAGATAGAATTACAATCGGGAACGTTACGTAAATTTTATGAAATAAGGAGACGTAACATAATAACATTTTAGAAATTGTGTTAATGTGGATGAGTAATTGTGTTTGTATGAGAGAGTGTTTTAGTAAAAGAATATATTTTAAGAATAAAAAGTTAAAGTATATTAGGAGCGAATAAAATTGTTAAATATTGAGTGGATTAGATTAATTTAAATAGAATGAAAGGTCCACATTTTGGCTTGATTGAAATTTAAGAATTTGCAATTAAGAAAAACAGAGAATGTTATATGATTTATATAATAGTACAGATAAAATCAACAAAAGACATGCATATTGAGTATAAGTAACAAATAGATGCAACAACGCCGTAGCTCTATGTCTTACGTATTTTTTTTGTTGTTCAATTTTTTTTTGAGTATTTTAAGTTATCAATATGTTATTGTGGGAGATGGGAGATATGTGAACTTAGAGTTTCATTTTGTGAGGAAGGGTAATTTCATAATAAAGATTTTATTTAGTTTTTAGATGTTACTTTTAGATATAAAAACTCAATTACTTACTTGTAAATAATAATTTCGAGATATATGAGAGTTTCAAGGGTTTAAAAGGATATTGTAATACTATTAAGGGAAAAATGTTTAATTTAATCCATACTTAATGCATAGTCCTAAGGGATTAATTTTATCAATTGGATCCGCCCCATCGGTGGTCTTGATTATATTATAAAAATTTGGACGGAGTGACATTTTCGTAATTAACATGTGATGATTTTACAATCACATGTGATTGAATATTAAAATTTCAGGACTATGTTTTTCATATGTAATTTATTGAATACAAATCAATATAAAGATATATATAATGTCTAATAAAAATTAGATTTTTAAAACGTGAACCGTATCTCTAGAAATCTCTTAAAGACAGCTCTTATTATAGTATAATGTCACATATTAAACTTGAAACTTTATTATAGTTTTATTATTAAAAAGTTATACTTTAAATTGATTTAAGTTGGTTAAGACTTAAGACTTAAGAGAAATAATACAATTTTCTATAGCTATGTGTCCGTAAAAGTTGGTTAAGAGTTAATTAAGAGAAATAAAACATTCTTCACGGGCTACAATTATAAGTTTTACAAAAATCCAAGGCCCAAAAGTCTTCCCTTTGCTCATTTGAAGCGACTAAAATGCTAACTACGAAATGGATTCTTAGTTTTTTTTATAAAGTATTGCTTTTTTTTCTAACAGCAAAAGTATTACACTTGTTATGAAAACGATTTAGACTTCGAATATCCATGTGTTTCCTCCTTCATTAATATCATTCTAAATAATTAGTTTTAAGGAAAATGATTGACCATGTTTTTCAAGTAATTAAATTATATTTTTGAGAATGTTGTTCGCTATTTTGATAACGTAATAATACGAGGTTTCTATGTATTAAAATGTTTTCCATGAATTAAATTATGGCAAAAATAAGTTTGTTGAAGTTTAGCATAATCGTGTCGTGTCTTTCCTCTTATCCTCTATTCATCTCACTTATTAATTTTGTGATTATGAAGATAGTACCTGACTAGTCGACTACTCGCCTGTGCGAATGGGCCTGTTAATGTCTTATGGGCCGGCTGAGAAACTAAGTGCTAACTTGCTACGGAGCCCCTTTTGCTTGGGTCGTGATTTGGACAAGAAGAAAACTAGAGCTATTTATTTATTTATATTTATATTTATATTTTAAAATGAAAGTCCACTTCTGTCCTAATTTATATATGTTTAACAAATTATACATATATGACGTTTATGGAATTAGCTACTATTTGTGATCTTTTTATAGTATCTTAGACATGGACCGATGCTAAACTTTGAAAAACTATATATATTCTTACGAAATATATTATAATTATAATTATGTAAAATATACTTTGACAATACTTTTAATGTTTTAATATTTTACAGCATTTAAGTAATTTTGGAATCGGGAAGTCTTGTAAAGTATATATTTGAAATACAAGATAACCAATATTTTTAGATTTTTCAAAATACACCAACCAGGTCACCATCTAATACCTAGATAATTCTTTTTCTGTTGGTGTACCCTATTCGTGGGCCTTACAAACATGTGGTATACCCATTGGGCTCAGGCCCATCTTACTCTAGACACCTCCCTATATATAGGAGAAGGCACCAAGGTTTAAGGGGCTCTCTCTCTCTCCCCCTCTATCAGCACCCACATATGGAGTTCTTTCCATACACACATACTCTCTCTATCTCCTTACAAAGAAATCATATGATCATCATGATCATACCGATGCCTTCCATCTCTAATGACCATGGGTTCATACACCACGAGATC
Source organism: Pulicaria dysenterica (assembly GCA_947179395.2). Classification (NCBI taxonomy): domain Eukaryota; kingdom Viridiplantae; phylum Streptophyta; class Magnoliopsida; order Asterales; family Asteraceae; genus Pulicaria; species Pulicaria dysenterica. The sequence goes on from OX359288.1 coordinate 82,102,077, forward strand.
CTCATGTCACCCCCGCCATGGACACCGTTTCCTAGCTCGGGGTTAACCACCGCAACGGGAGACTAAACATCCAATCCTCCTTCATTCCGATCTGCTGCATAATATGTACCTGTGCGTTCTTACGTACAAACGAATGGCGCCATCCGTGGGACCTGGACAAAAACTCACGAGAAGAACTCCATGAGTTCGTGTTCTTGGTTTCTTGCCCAAAGGTTCATGTTTCCTTTATCAAAATTTCAGGTTAGGCCTTCCTATTTTATCTATGAACTTACTGTTTGGATGAACAATCATGGATGAGGTTCGTTTTCTACAAACCGTGATGTTTTGTTGTTCACCCTTCATGAATATTCATGTTTATTTACTGATATGTGAGCATGAATCATTATATATTCTTCTTTTCACATGTTCCAAGCAATAAAGTACAACTTGAATATGAATAAACACATATCCAGAAATAATAAGCATATTCCAGGCCTCTAAAATCGACATTCCAGGCCTTTAAATTGTCATTCCATGCCTTTAAATTGCTATTCTAGGCCTCAAATATGTTTATTCTAATGTTTTAAATAAATAATAAAAGAAAGGGGGACAATAGTACAAGAAAAGGTGGGATATGACAGCTCAATAGTACAAGAAAGGACATGACAACTTTATTAAAGCAAGACATGTCAACACTAGTACATGACAAGACATGACAGCTTTAATAAAGCAAAAATGTACCAGACCAATGAGAGGGCACCACACAACCTATTTTTTTTTAGCTTTGTCAGCTACTTTAGCTTTTTCAGTAGGCCTTATCCTTGACAGCCCCTACACATGGATACAAAGCCTGAACCAAGCCGGTAAATGTATAAGTATTATCATAGGCCTGGAGTGACCTGCCTTAGTCCATGAGCGACCTGCCCAGACCTGACCTGGCCTGCAGTCACCTGGAGTGACCTGCCTTAGTCCATGAGCGACCTGCCCAGACCTGACCTGGCCTGCCCAGACCTGACCTAGCCTGCAGTCACCTGGAGTGACCTGCCTTAGTCTATGAGCGACCAGCCCAGACTGACCTGGCCTGCTCAGACCTGACCTGGCCTGCAGTCACCTGGAATGACCTGCCTTAGTCCAGCATAGACCTGCCCAGACCTGACCTGGCCTGCAGTCACCTGGAGTGACCTGCCTTAGCCCTGCAGTCACCTGCCTTGGCCTGAAGTAACTTGCAGTGACCTGCCCTGACCTGCAGTCACCTGCCCTAGCCTGCCTTGGCCTGAAGTAACCTGCAGTCACCGGCCCTAGCCTGCCTTGGCCTAAAGTAACCTGCAGTGACCTGCCCTGACCTGTAGTCACCTGCCCTGACCTGCAGTCACCTGCCCTGATCTGCGTTGTCCAGCAGTCACCTACAGTGACCTGACCTGCACGCTCAAACTATTCCTTAATTTTGTGTAACAATAGTGCCAAACTTGGAAAACCCATAACTTGAGATTCCTCAGGAGTTATGAGGCCCATAACCAGTCAACGGAAAGCTCTCGACGAGAATCGAGCCCAAATTTGAGACCAAAATCGACCTGAGAATCGAGCCCAAATTCGACCATTTAAGGCCTCAATTTCACTTTTCCCACAATTTGTCCATTTTTTAAGCATCATTTGCTCATCGTTCTTGATACAAATCATGTATTTTTGGGGATTCTTTGAGTTTACTTCATATATGGTATTGTTAATTTCAGTTTTGTGCCATCAATTTCAATTTTCGAAAATCTCGAAAAAACTGCCCAAAATGGAAACTTTCTAAAAAGGGAAACTTTAGAAACTCTCATATAACAGCCTTACCTTACCGTTAAAGAAACTCGCATGGGAACATTTGGTGTACAGACTAATGATACAGTATGAAAATCACGTCTCTGCTACTCATAGATCTCTCCTTCACGGCCAGGCCACACAGTCATTACTATAATTGACATATCGTCACTCAAACGTACAATACTTAGCCATCACTAACAACCTATTTGGTGATTATGAACCCGTACAAAACATGTACACCTAATAACCATATCCATGCTGAATGGCAGACCATGCGCACACGGCACGCGCCCTTACTGGCTGTCAAATAACACCTAATGGAAGATAGCTGAACAGCAACAAACGACGAAATAGCCTACATTCCAGGACTAAGTCTAGCCTACCATGACTAGTCATGACAAACTAGACTGGGAGACTTGATGACGTACCTTAACGTCCGCAAAGACAAACAATCCTCATTAGTTACAAAACATTACCTGAAGTGTGCAACACTTTCACAGATCGAGATGATTGCGAGTTTACCATACTTGATCGATTCATTTAATTATTACTCTATATGCCCTGACCTGGACACATCCATAAACCTGATCAACGTGACCCTCACGAGCATATCACCAGAACAGGCTTGACCTGTACACAACACACCAGGCCTCTTGGCCTCTAAAGAGTCAACATCAGGCCTGACACAATCACCACATGTGTCAAAACACTATTGGCTGAGACAGGCGTGCCACGTCTGAAATAACTAACACACGTAACCTCCTCATGATTGGCTGACATAGGCGGTGGGAAGCAAATTCCGCCTACAGCAGAGAGGTATGACCTTTCTAGTCCCCTATGGGAGATCATGCCACTTGTCCATCATCCAGACGGTTCTTTCAAGGACCTCGTCAACTGTAAGTAGGAGACCACCGTCTCCTGCCAAGGCCGTCTTCTACCAAGGCTCATCCTCCTTCGAGAACATCTCAGCATAATCACACCTTGTAATCTCACTGTAACGGGGTAATGCCCTAAGTATGATACTCCAGGACACACCCATGTCCTGGAGCCTGAACCCTACATCTTATCCATGCTCCGAAGCATTTAACTTACTCATCAGGCTTTCGCACGAATTAAAGATCTTCTTATACCTCTATCCAGCAGACTTAACAGAATCCATAATGATTACATCCATTCAACCCTTGACACTTGGATGATGATCCAATGGCTCAGGTGTCGATTGTTTCACAGGTATATTCATCAATTGGGTCAGACGCGTAAGGCATTCATGCATCTTGCTGATGATCTAGACGGGAATGCCCAATCACATCACATTGCACTTGTTCATCGTTACGAGCAAAAAAAAGATACCTTACTATTTAATGCTGCTATAAGACTAATAACATCATCACGAGAACGTTCTAATGATTGCCTGTACATGACTTTACATAGCTAAGACATACATACACACCCTTCTTGGGCCTTTATAGATTAACTCGAGTGCCAGACTTATCATTTATTTGCCATTTGCCACCATGGCATACGGGGTTAATGCCATATTTTGGCTATAAACATGTAATATTACCAATACGCATAATAGGCATGTACACTACCACGCAATACATCACCTTCGTTTTCACACAAGATTCATTAGCAACTGTTATTTACAAGTACGCCTAAATCATATGCGATACGTCGCTTTGTATACACTTGCCTGTTATGACGCATTACATTAACGCATAAATTATGGGGTATGTATGGCATACCAGCTACACACTCATGCCTTTATGGTAGTTTAACGCCACTAACTAATTACTAGCATTAAACTGGGGGAATGCATACTCTGGGAATCACCATCATGTGCTACTACGACTACCTCACCTGCTGTAGCTTAAATAAAGCTGCGAACACAAACCGAACCTACACGGGTTGACAACTATAATCTAATGATTTAATTCTTAAGTACAAGGCGATACAGGGTACATGTATCGACGTTACCCTGGTATCGGGAAACTACCTGAAGCCCTGGCAATTACCCTATGTCCTTAATGGTTCTACAGTCATCACGTAAAAACGGCTTCTTAAAGTCTGGATGTTCATTGTTACATGAGCATAATTATTGTTATTTGAGATACAAACTTCTAAGTTTATTACTACTACTAGCAGTTGCTAACAATGAACTGGGGATTGGAACTACGAGACGGTATGACGTCCGTCCTTAGTAATTACATTTCTATGCATTAGTGCAGGTACACCCTCACGCAAGACAAGGCTCATACGCCTCCAAGACAAGGCTCATACGCCTCCAAGACACGGCTCATACTCATAAGCCTGCACGACTCTTATTACTGTGACAAAAGTAGCATGTAGCATGCTACCAATATAAAACAAAACAGATCTGAAAGTCTAACATAAATGTGGTTTACCATTATTTACGACTTCTCATACTATTCAAAGTTCGTTAGGGCGGAGTCATCGGTTCCCCCGAAGGCGTAGGTATGGTCATTGGCCATTACTAGCTCCGGAAAGTCTAGTAAGGCGGAGTCATGGACTCCCCTGAAGGCGCATGTATGGTCATCGACCATCGCTAGCTCTGGACTATAAACTTGGGCATTGCCCAACATATCATCAATAACAGGTTTCAATAACTTGTACAAAAGACAAAAACAATGGGGGACTTCCCCATTCATTTCATATAAACTAGGGCATTGCCCATTACATACATACATACATCACAACCACACCGTCTGGTAGGGCGGAACCATTGATTCCCCCTAACGGTGTAAGTATGGTCACTATCCATCAGTCACCACATACATGTTGAAAAATGAAATACATAACTTACAGCACGACTGCAGGGTATCACCACACAGCCTGGTAAAGTGGAGCCATGTGCTTCCCAAATGGCATAAGTATAGTCATTAGCTACTACTCGTTATGGGCTACAAGCATAGCCATCATCTGACCACTCAACAATAGCGTAAATGTGAAATCTGTCAGATACCATCCTGATCAAATTATCAGGGCAACACTAACATTGAACTAGCACTAACACCCAATATGTGTGCATGCACAAATCACAGCAAGGCATACTCCAACACCTGTTGATATGTCTCAAATTGGATTGGATGTCATAAAGGATCTCTGGTTTGACCCACTTGATTGAAGTAGTTTGCCACGACATGTATGGCACAGTCTTACCAAACTAGGGGGACTTGTTGGTGTACCCTATGCGTGGGCCTTAGGTAAGGCCCAAACATGTGGTATACCCATTGGGCTCAGGCCCATCTTACCCTAGACACCTCCCTATATATAGGGGATGGCACCAAGGTTTAAGGGGCTCTCTCTCTCTCCCCCTCTATCAACACCCACATATGGAGTTCTTTCCATACACACATACTCTCTCTATCTCCTTACAAAGAAATCATATGATCATCATGATCATACCGATGCCTTCCATCTCTAATGACCATGGGTTCATACACCACGAGATCCTCATGTCACCCCCGCCATGGACACCGTTTCCTAGCTCGGGGTTAACCACCGCAACGGGAGACTAAACATCCAATCCTCCTTCATTCCGATCTGCTGCATAATATGTACCTGTGCGTTCTTACGTACAAACATTTTCAAATCAAAACAATTTTGAAAGTTAATTGATATGTTTTCACCATCTTATTTTATACGTAGAGATTTTTTTTCTTATTTTATTGTTTTTCAAAGTTATTTTAAAAATTAACAAAAAAAGTTGATAAATAATAAAAAAAAATACATAAAATGAAAAAGGAGGAAAATTGACCTGCTGCTAATGTAAAATATTCGATATCATTATAGTATATGAATACCAACAGTACGTTATCGAAGCGGACATCTTATATTACTATACATATAACCCTAATATATATGCATTTATATTATAAACATATTTTGTCACTGATTACATTCCAACCGAGCACTCAAACATAAACAGAATAGTAATAACTTATTCTAATTTATTATACCGTTAATCCTATTATTTTGTCAATATCAGTACATTTCGTAAAAACTGGTCAATCAATTTTAATTCCTTAAAAATAAAATAAAAATAATAAAAACTGTTTAAGAAAGCTGAGAGCCGGCTGAAAGTTAACGTTAGCGACCATTTGGGGTGGGTGATAGGCTTTCACTTTCTCAACCAAAACGCTACTTTAATTATATTATTTCTAATAACTTTAATTTCTGCTGAAGAAAGTATCGTCTTAAACTCTTCATATATATATTAATCAATTTCTGTGAATTAACTTAAATAGTCAAATTAACAAAGTATAGGTTAGTTAAGCCTGCAACACGTTTCAAATGCTAAAAGAAAACTTGGATCCCCAGAACTTAAATAATATTTATTCCTTAATATCTGGCTTAGTGTCTCCTTGACCAATGAGCTCATTAATAACCAAAGGATAAGTGGTATCAAAAAGTTATTTTATATAAGGGTATGTTTGGTTAGACGGAAAGGAATGACAAAATAATGGAATAGACAAAGGAAAATAATGGTCAAGGGAATGAAATAGTTCATTACCAAACATTCGCATGTTTGGTTGTTTTCTCATAATATTATGAATCGTTAATGTAGTATGTTTGGTAAATAGGAATAGACATTGGAATGAAAAAAATAAATAAATTATGATGACCAAAATGCCCTTGCATAAAAAATAGATATAACTTCAAATTTAAAGATATAACCAACCTATTTCTTAAATTCCATTCCATTCCATGATGGAATGAGGAAAAACCACCACTCCCCCATGAAATGAAATGGAAGGAATCACATTCCTTACGTAATGTGTCATTCCATTCCTGCGTACTAAACAAACGGATTTTTTTCATTACGTCGGAATGAGTTATTCCATTTCATCTCTTAATCACTCTTACCAAACACTGCCTAAGTTTTGATCACTAGTACAAACTAAGCCATGGGGACCGGTTTTTTTATGCATAGGGACCGGTTTTAAATAGGGTCCCTTTTAGGGGTGGTTCCCTTGACAAAACACATAAAGACCGGTTTTTGAACCGGTCCCCATAAGTATATATATAGACCGGTTAATAAAAAGAACCGGTCCCTATAAGTAGATCAAAAAAACCGCTTATTAAAAACATATTAAGACCGGTTTTAGAACCGGTCCCCATATTAAATCTATAAGAAGAATGTATGATCATTAGGACCGGTTATTTCTTAGAACTGGTCCCCATAATAAACTATTAGAACCGGTTTTTCTGTAAGAACCGGTCTCTTTTTAATAATAAAATAAAAAAAATAAAATTTTCAAAATGCTAGTGGTGCCCATAAATTTCAATATTCACATAATTAAAATCATCAAAATATCAGTGAATAACATATCACAACGTAACTATACAAAACATGGTTGAATATTACAATTGAGATAAACCAAGTTAATATTTATCATAAATCTTCCCTAACTGCAACAACATGCCTCAAAAATCTTCCTTCCCTCCACACATAATTAACATATCTGCAAGACCACATACATTTGTGTTAGCTTTCATATATAGGGGTGTAATCGAGCCAAGTCGAGTCGGCAAAGTGTCAAGCTCGAGCTCGACTCGGTTCCAAAACTCGAAGCTCGAAACTCGACTCGAGCTCGATCGAGCTTTAATTTACAAGCTCGAGCTCGACTCGAACAAATAATCAACACTATTATGCTCGACTCGACTCGGCTCGACTAAATTTAAATTAAATAAAATGTTGCAGCACATAAAACTAATTTACAAACACATCAAGAGACTAATATACATACTGCAGCTAAACTTAAATTTAATCAACACTCAACTTGTACAAATCAAATAGTCAATAGAACAAGTTACTTAGATGAAAACCATCCCATATGTCATAGTTAACCCCAGTAAATACTGCCAAATCCACCTTCACCAAGTTTGTTGTCACATTGTCATAATCTAAATTATTTATAGCATCATGCAATTCCTTCAATGAATATATCATCCATGTTGATTGTTTCTTTCCTAGTAGGTTATTTTCAACTTAAGTAGTAAAGGACATCTCATTTTAGTCATCCATGTCTGATTGCTTACATAGAAAACTTATAACTTTATTTGTATTCATTGATAACCTTAAACATAATTCTTATTTGATCAAATGCACCGCTAGTTTAAAAACACATTATAGTGATAAAAAAACTAGAAATGGAACAAGATCAAGTAACTTTGAACTGAAAATTATACAAAGTATGCAGAAAGTAAGGGAAGAAATTGAGAACTAACCTCGGTGACAAATGACAAACGCCTTCAAACAGTCACCGGAGCATGCTCCTCATCAAAAGCATATCCTTAACCGCTAAATCATTGGCAACACTACGGGAACGTAATACAACATAGACTAAATACATCAATGCTTTGTAACGTCACAATCACCAAGACTGCACCAAACTATAGGAAAATAAAACGTATCAGCCGGAGGTCCATGTGCAACAGAAGATGGAATACTAATCCATAATTTCATAAATCCATAAAGAATTCCAAGTTTCCAACGAGAATATGTAATGGCGAGTTTATTTAATTATTTTTTTCAAGTTTTCCAACGTGAATAATAAAACTAGAAGGAGCAATAACTAATTATGAAGAAGATTAATGGAGAAATGTGTAGAAATCCAAAGTTGCAATCAGATATTTACCTAATAAAACTTGAACTTACTAGATTATATGCCTGATAAAACTTGAACTCGAAAAATATACGATGAAAAAGAAACAGTTAAGATTTGGAGGATGAAGAACGACTTCGTCGAATATCACATATTTGACTTCGCTTGATGTATAATAGTAATCGAATGTAATAAATAGTGGTTACTTTACCTGATCAAATTGGACACATTTTGTGCCATGTAGTAACAATATCACGCAATTCTTTTTTAGAGAATGGACGACGACTCCACGGCACCTATATAAATAACAAGTATATTAAAGGGGTGACGTATATGTGTGTGTGTGTGTGTCACAAGTATATACATGTTATAAAATGGTATAAAATTTTACAAGTGCTTACCGTAGGAGGAAAATGCACATGATGCCGGGCCACAAAATCATACATCCACCGCATAACATAATATCCACATTCCCAATTCTCTTTTTGTTGGTTGCACTAAATTTTAATTTGACAAGTATACGTATCAAAAGTAAAATTCAAATCAATTTGTTTATATATCTATACATATGACATTGTTTACCTCAATCATATTCCATGAGAGATTACCAATAGCACTAGAAAGAAAACAAAAGGTAGTGTTAGCTTTCGTACGACAAATTTGAATAGTATGCCAAAGTAAAAAATACTAACTCATGTACACATTTTGTGAGTGCGTAAGCTTTTTCCGTTTTTGATTTATCGTTATTCAAGGAATCAAGAATGTAGCCCTGACCCATTGTAGGCCGTAGTATATACAAAACCCAATGATTGCTGAAAGTGTGTAAACACATTAGTCTTGACAATTAACATATTAACTAGTAACTTATATAATAATAGTTAAATAGTATGGCACCTTTGATGAAACGGAGCAATAAAAAAGTTGCAACTAGAGTAATTTGGGTTTTGTATTACTCCCCTCAAGTATTCTATAGCGGCCATTTCAAAACGTACACATTCGTCACGCGTTATCCTACAAGGGTTCAAGAAACGTAGTTTTGCCCGACTAGAGGAGTCCATTGAGTAGTATAACCCCCTTGTAAAAATGATAACCGTTATATGAGGATCAAATAAAATTAAATCAAGGGAATACTGTAAACATTATTTTACTTACTTGCAGAAATATGTAACTATGCTTGTTTCTATCCATCCGTCTGTCCATAGCAGCCTCATGTCATCGGGCTCTAACGACGAATATGGATAAAACTCTGATTCCCCAAAGATCTCGTTTTCTATATCATACTCGAATAACTGAGTAGGATCGTCACGCATCATCCAACGATTATAAGTCTCTTGTATAACACGATCTCTACCATCCATTTTACTAGACACGTTTTGAAGTTTATTTAACATCAATTCGTGTTCTTTTTGTCTGAACATATCCCTTTTTCTTTTAGCTTCCTCTTCGGTCACCTGTACTTATATGATAAGGACATATTTTGATTAATAAATTAATTGAAAGGTTTTTAGCATGTACCTTGTTGATAGTACCTAACATCTTTCCTTGTGTCTTGTTTGTAGGCGTCTTCTTTTGTAGCGGGGTCTTATGTAAAAGGTTCAATTTGATGTGAGTACTTTTGTTATAACATAACATGAAGTAGAATAGGTTTTATAAATCATAAATGTACCTTAGAGCGAGTCATTCTAGACATTGGCCATTGAGTAAAACTATTTTTTGCTTGAGCCAATGTCTTAGGTTCACTTGTGTTCCACGAAAGCTCTAAGTTCTCATGACCCGAAGTGATTGAATCTACAGAGACCTTCATGTAGGAAGGTAGCATACGCACACCATGTATTTTACCATCCCTGAGTGGATGTAAAATCCCTCGAGCAACAACGATGTTGTTGTTGTGTGTGTAAGGGTCGAACAAAGCGACCGGTGTAGGCTCCTATAGTATAAAGATTAAAATATAAATGATATTCCGATTGCAAAAAGTACTAGATTGCAAAGGGAAGTACAAAAATATCAAGATGTAGGCATACCTTTATTTCAGACATAGGCGGAAGGGAAGGGACATAGTTAGAGCGAACTGGCACCGAAGATGGGTCCCGAGCACGGGCAGAGATAGGAACGGGTTGTGATAACTTCTCTCGATACTTTTCTTCAAACATCATCTCGAGTTTTGCTGATGTTTGTTGCATGTGGGCCTGCATCCGTTCTTCATTCGTTGCTTCTAATTGTCTTTTGTATTCTTCTAAATGTGCATCCATGTCTTCTTTTTCTTTTCGGACCCTCTTTTTCGGCAGATACCCCTCTAAGGCCCTTTTGAATCCAATCCTACCCCCGACACCCCTAGTGCGACCCGGGTGCTCTGGTCCTAACACAATTGCTAACGGGTCTACTCCCGGTTGAGATTCACACAAACCTTCGGAGATTTGTCTATCTTTCTCTATCTATTAGTTGAAAAAAATTTGTAAGACGGTTAATTAATAAACATCACCAATAAATTATATAAATTAGGAAAACATATGTACAATTATATTACCAGCTCTTGACCGATCGCACTACACTCAGGATATATTTGCCTCAATCCGTCACTGTCGAGGCGAGTCCGAGCCATTAACCATTTAAACGTACGGGCATCTGTAATTTCATGGATACTTGTCAGGTTTTCGGACCTTCTTTCGTTTTCCCATTCATCCTCGTATCCACGATAGCCTTTTGCGCCTAATCGTGCATGATTTTTTTGACATTTTGCATTCTCTTTCCCTTTTTCTCGCTCCACCTTCATGTGTGAAAATAAATAATGAATTAGAAACAATATATATCGAATATGATGTTATGTCATAATAATATATAGTTAAAAAACCTGTTTCTCTGGTGCTTCATTAATACGGATGAATTCTTCCCATACTCGTGGTTCTATAAAAGGGTACATTTCAAAAGGTTCTACACCCTTATCCATGTACTCGGCTCTAAGAATTCTTTTGAACCTTTTCCATGCCACATTGCATGATGCAATTGTTGCATTTTTAGCATAATCATCTTCAATGTAGAAATGATCCTGTTCAAAAGAGAAAACGTTAATTAATTATTTAAAATAATGTTACTTATTAAATAAATGAAATCGTAAATAAAAGTCTTGGTCATAATTATACCTTGATGTTTAACCATAATGCCTCCTTCTCATCTTCTTCTACTTTGTGCCAACTAGGTAAGAGGATAGAAATCCTCGCTCGGGTCACAGCACCACAATATGTTGCAAAATCTTTTTGATATCTATTTATACATTGGCCATTCTTGTTAAACGTAACACTAATAGGTGTTTTAGATTTAGTCTTCATTTTTGAAGGACCTCTCGGTTTACGTTGTCTTGGTACATCATTTTCATTTGGATCCTAAAGAAACAAGTAAAATAATTAAACTTTTAAAAGAGAAGATATCCACTTGATCTTGAAGTAGCTAGCTATCCTTCCATCATCATAAAATATAAAGTTTTTGTGAAGGAGCTAACTTCTTAATACTTCACGATAGTTACTGATTTAGTCTTAACAAGTTAGAAATTAAACACAATAACCCAATCTATTCATTCCTAAGTAGAAAATACATTAGCCACAACAAGGATTGCCAATACCTGTTATAAAAATCAAGATAAGCATGAAAGACAAGATGGCTACATTTCAATCTAGCTTATGAATTATGTTAAGTATTGCTGGTGTTATCATTTAAACAGACCGTCCATAAGCACAAATCTTTCAACTTAATATGCAATTTGATCTCTATATTGAAAGATTATATATAGAATCTAATAATTTATAAGCCATCAAAGAGAACTAGCTAGAATAAACTGCATTCAATTACTTAAACCTATAAAAAGGAAAGAATAAACCATGGCGTTATTAAACAAACAATCCTCAATTCTCATGAAACAGTCATCACCCATTCTATCAATTACGCTTTTTTTCCTCAACATGAAACATTTCCCTATTAAAACTTCAAATATGCTTACAATAATAATCGGTTTTGAAAGCGACAAAAGCAACAAACAACTGAACCAAAACAACAACTAAATCAGAACACATAAACAATGCAGTCAAAATTACTACTGCTCCTTACCATTGTGCGACCCACTTAAGACGAGAGAAAAACAGTAGGTCAAAGAGACCCAACTCGGCGGCGGCGACAGAATAGGAGAACACTGCAGATGGGCTTGCGGCGGCGGAGGAGCAGGTGGGCTTGCGGCGGCGGAGGAGCAGGCGGAAGCCTCCGGCAGTTGGCGGAGCAATAGTTGTCGTCGAGTCGATCTGAACTACCGTAGCGTAAAAGTGAGCGTAAAAGTGAGGGGGGGGGGGACTTGGTTTAAACTTCCGCGCGTTAAAATTTGGGATATGAGGACCGGTTACCTAAAATTTGGGATATTATTTCAATTTGCTTAATTATTTTTATTTATTTTATAATTATAATTTTATGATAAGTATATTAATACATTCTTATTATTATAGTACATCATATTTCAATTTTTAAACTCATGAAACATTCTAATTTCATGATTAACTTTTTTATATAAATTAGTAGTTAGGATTTTTTTAATAAATTTTAAAAATTAAAGATAAACAACGTAAGTTTCTTTTGAGGATGATATTGAAGTATAATGATTAATGGTGCTTTGAAATTCAAGTAAATAAATGAAGATGTATATTGAGCTGAGAAAGTGCCGAGATTAAACTTTTTGATGAAAAAGTCAAATACCATATAGAAATAAATTAATACAAATGAAATTAATAAATAAAGTAAAGTTGATCTTTATTCGTACATTATTTAATATGCTTCCTGCAAAAATGAAACAATAATGTATAAATACATTTATTGTATATTAAATAAATAGAATATATGTAGTTTTATAATATAATTCTTTATTACCTTCTGAATTATTGGAGTGATTTAGACAACTTCTCCTTCTTCATGGTCTATCCTTATGTAGGCTGTGTCATCAGGAATATCATTTGTAGATGTAACGCCAACAGAAAATGAAGGTAGCTCATCAAATTGATCGTATTCATCCTCATCTACAACATCATCAACACCAACTATACGTCGCTTACCATATTGGACAACATGCCATCGTGGATCTTTTGGGTCTTTGACAAAAAACACTTGGGTGGCTTGTTTTGCTAAAATGAACGGTTCAGATACATACCCATTTGTGGAAAGGTCGACCATTGTGAATCCATCGTCATCAACTTTAACACCCCGATTATTGTCAACCCATTTACACTTGAACAAGGGTATAACAAATGAAGTATAATCTAATTCCCAAATTTCTTGAATGACACCGTAATAAGAATTTTTTGCTACCCTTGACCTTTCTTCACGGTTCACCATGGTTAATTCTGTTGTTGATGCTATTAATGTCACTCCGCTGTTTTGGAGTGTACTCTTTTCATCCTGTTGTTTTGTGTAAAATGTATACGCGTTGATCTCATAGCCTTGATATTTGACAACACGCACTGGTCCGTACCCTAAATGTTCCACAGCTTTATCTGTAATATGTGCAAGTGTACTCCTCACTCTATTCAACAACCAACTTCCAAATGTTTTCATGTGCTCTTGAGCCAACCATATTGTGCTCTTTTGATGGTTTGTATTTTTTAACCACAACTTATGCTCATCTATGTATGGGGCAATACATTTCATATGTTCAAGGACGGTAAAATGTGCCAACTGTAAATCTTTCTGATGTGGCGTCTCATCCTTTCGTCCTAGTGTTCCTAACCCTCCAAGTCTACCCTCGTGTCGAGATTTTGGAATGCCGATATTTGTAACACCTTTCAAATAGTCTGTACAGAATTCAATTACCTCCTCCGAAGCATACCCTTCAACTATACTACCCTCTGGTCGATATCGGTTCCTTACATAGCTTTTTAGGAAACCCATATATCTCTCGAATGGATACATGTATCGAAGGAATACAGGACCACATACTTTGATTTCTCCTACAATATGAGATATCAAATGTACCATTACATCGAAAAAGGATGGTGGAAAGTACATCTCGAGTTGGCAAAGAGTGAGGATAATATCATGTTGCCATTCATCCAACACTTCAGGCTCAATCACTTTTGAATGAATAACATTAAAAAATAAACATAGCTTTGTGATTGTGTGTCGAATGCGGTCAGGTAAGATTCCACGAATTGCAATAGGAATCATTTGAGTCATTAAAACATGACAATCGTGAGACTTCATACCTAGCAACTTCAAGTCTTTTAACAAAACTAGTTTCTTAATGTTTGCAGAATAACCGGATGGAACCTTAATAGTATGCAAACACTGACAAAAACTAGTTTTCTCAGCTTTCGACATAGTGTAACAAGCTGGTGGCAGATACGTACCACGTCTTCCATCTTTATTTTCAACCGGAGCAAGCTCTTTTCTAATTCCCATTTCCATCATGTCCTTTCTTACATTAACTCCGTCTTTTGATTTTCCTGGTATGTTCAACAATAGTCCTATCAAGCTTTCACAGACATTCTTCTCGATATGCATAACATCAAGACAATGTCGTACTTCCAAATGCTCCCAGTATGGTAAATCCCAAAATATAGATTTTTTTTTCCAAATACCTTTCGGAGGGGCGGTCTTTTTTCCAAACACGGTTTCTAAATTTACAACCCGAGAGAGTGTGGCTTTTCCATCCAATGGTTGTCGTATTACACCATGCTCTATCTTACCATCAAATAATTTCTTCTTCTTACGATACTCGTGATCCTCCCCAAGCCATCGACGATGCCCCATATACACTGTTTTCTTGCAATTTCCCAACCAAGTTGAGTGGGTATCATCCTCACAAATTGGACATGCTTTCTTCCCTTTCGTACTATATCCTGACAAATTTCCATATGCTGGGAAATCACTAATCGTGCAAAAAATCATGGCTCTTAACTGGAAGTACTCTTTCATATACGCATCATACACTTGTATGCCTGTTTCCCATAATTCTTTCATATCATCAACTAATGGAGCCAAATACACATCAATGTCATTCCCAGGTTGTTTAGGACCTTGGATTAATAATGACATCATGATATATTTTCTTTTCATACACAACCAAGGTGGAAGATTGTATATGCAAAGAAGAACCGGCCAAGTGCTATGACGACTGCTCATGTTCCCGAACGGGTTAATTCCGTCTGAGCTCAGTCCGAACCTTATATTTCTGATTTCCTCTCCAAATTCTTCAAAGTTATAATCAATATTTCTCCATTGAGGTGAATCTGCTACGTGTCTCAGTTTTCCATCATTTATACGCTCTTCAGCATGCCAACGTAACAATTTTGCATCCTTAGCGCTTGCAAATAATCGTTTCAATCTTGGTATGATGGGAAAATACCATAGCAATTTAGTAGGAGGACCATTTTTCATCACATCATTGCTAATTGTTTGTTTTACTTGTTTATACCTTGATGTATGACATATCCTACATTCGTGTAGGTTTTCATCATCATTTGTATACAACATGCAATCATTTGGGCATGCATGTATTCTTTTGATTTCTAATCCCATTGGACACATTAATTTTTTTGCATGGTATGTGGAAACTGGTAGCTCATTACCATTCGGGAGCATCTCATGCAACAACTCTAATAAGCCTGTAAAACTTTTGTCACTCCATCCATTGCTTGATTTTAAGTTGAACAATTTTAACACCGCAGAAAGTTTAGAAAAAGTAGTACACCCGTCATATAATGGTTTTTCCGAGTCAACAAAAAGTTGTTGAAATTTATCATGATCCTTTTCAGCAACATTATCCTCTAAATCATGTAACATGTCGTCTAAATTATCATCATCAGTATCAGTATCGTCCAAATTATCGTTGATAAACGTGTCATCTAAATTATCATTGCATTCAGACACAGTCGAGGTACTACCAAGTAAAGTTTCACCATGCCAATCCCAACAAGTGTACCCAGTCACAAAACCGTTTTTTATAAGATGATTTCTAATTTCATTACTATCAACAAAGCAGTTGAAATTTGCACATTTTGTACAAGGACAACAAATTTTAGTCTTTTGTTTTTTCACTTTGTGATCTTCGGCAACCTTTATGAAATCTGACAACCCTGTCATAAACTCTTTTGTAGTACGTTTTCCATACATCCAGTTACTACGATCCATCTACAGTTTTATTAGAGCCAATATAATAAGATGCATGTTTTCAAATGAATGTTTTCAAATATGATAAATAATTTGAAATTAGGAATTAGAGAAATACATACCTTACTTTGAGTAACCAGTCAAGCTACAAGTTTATATGTAATCGGAATCCGAACGATATGAATAGGCACTCCTAAAACATATGAAACGCATTCAGGTTAATTCATATGGTAATTTTAAGTATAGATCCTATATATTATTTTACTTATCTATACCTTTTAAGATATTTTACATAATTAATTCAAATATTTAAACATACAAATGTATATTTTACTTTTACCACCATAACTTGCATAGTAAAAAAACGAGGGAAAAAATGGCGGCATCCCAATTTTTATCCAATATTCCCTCCATTATCAAATATTTCCTCCCTTGATTCATATCCCATTTCTCTGTATTGTCAAAAATTCCCTCCCTTCCAGCCCTAATTTTTTTGAACTTAGTCGCATATGCCCTTGTTCGTGAGTTTTGGTCTCATCGGCTTCATCTCCAAGTTCCTTGAATCAACTTCGTCCCATCTTACCTGCGGCTGCCTCCACAAGTTGGCTTCATCACGTGTGTCATGGGCTTATTGAGTGGTGATTGTGGCATCAATTTTTAACTCATCTTGGTCTTTTGATTCCTTGGATGTCATATGTATTTTAGTCAGGTATGAATGTATCTAATTCCATATGAGAATATTGATGTTGTGTAGCTCTAATTTTCGTGTTTTCACTGCTTTATGAATGTTGATGGTTAGGTTTTATGCTCTAATTGTTGCTTATATTGTTTAGATCTAACTGATTTTAGCTCCTGTTTCTAGTCCTCAGTCATCGTAATCTATCATAAAATTGGATGTCATACTAACTTTATATTTGTTCTTGTCGATTTTTCATTGCCATTGTATCATCTTTAATGTAGTTATATCTTGTAGGTGTTTCTTGCAGAATAATTTCAGGATTTTTGAACTCCGCCCGCCACCTGCTCGATTAAATGCTTGTAAGATATTTTTCATAGATTAGCTTTGTTTTGAATGTGGTTATGTTTGTAGGTGTTTCTTGCATAATCATTTCAAGGTTTTCAAGCTATGATTACTGATCTTATGATCTTTCTAAGAATACTATCTCCAAATACATATAAACATTATTATACTTTTCAAGTTTGTATTGGTTCTCTTCCAAGATATATTATTGTTTTAACATTCTTTTCTAGCATATTATTGTTAAGCAGATCATACGTAGAAAGTTTTGACTATCATATAATTCTTTACCTGTAAGTCTTTATCCCCTTTTTAATTAATCGAAAACGTACTTGAGTTTAACAAGTAGACCTTTTTATGTTATAACAAACACATGTTTGAGCTTTCAAGAACAATTAAAACCAACAAGGTGCTCATTTGTTTCATGGCAACAAAACTCATGGCAATTCTTATAATTTGGCTCTTTCACAACATTTTAAGATACTAAATGATTGAGCTCTGATTTTTACAAATTAGCTGTAGCAAGTAGTGGCCTGTCAAATTACGTTAGCACAGTTCATTTTTTTGTTTTTATTTTTCGAGCCTACGGCTTAACTATATGCTCTTCTCACGGAAACTTTTAGTAATATCTTCACTTATAAGTTGGTCACTGAAGTAAGAAGATTCAGATCAGACAAGTATAAGTCCACACCTATTATTATTATGCGGCCACCAGCCTAGATTCCAATGCTTACTTGTGAGATAAATTAATCAAATCAAGGTTTAGGTAATCTTTCACACAAAATCTATACATTACTCTTTATTAATAGCCTTTATGTTAATCTCTGATACCATATTAAACTTGATTAACAGTAAGCAATCAAAGTCTATTATGATTCTTATTATCTGAAGAAACATCGATTACAAAACCACTAAATATAGACTAACGAAAGCTAGAAGATAACAATAATAATTAGAAGATAACTATGAAAGAAACTAGGAGATAAACTAGGAGATAAAAAAGGAAACGATATTAATGAATATATACGAATAAGTATATGATTTCCAATAGTTATTACTTGAAATGTTGTTGATAGTGAAATATCATTCACTTGCAATATGTATTCCGTAAGTGTGGATCAAAAATTGGTCCAAGCTCCTTTCATAGTAAACTAGTAATGCATTTGTAGGCATCAAAGATCTTCGAGAAGTCATGTTCTAACGATAATTACTTTTATGTTTATACTTTTCATATTTGTAGGTATGAGAAAAACGGATTAGTAGTCAATGTTTTATTATTTGCATGCCGAATAGTGTCCTGATTGAAAAGTCTTTATTTATTGAATAGGTAACAACTAGTATCATCGCTAAGAAAGTTATCATGGGGATCATTTGACATGCATGAAGATTGCGGAAGTTCATGATCGTGTTGAAGTATCGAGTTTCTATTCAAACATTTACTAGTTTCATGTGTTTTATATTATATAATTAGACTTATTTGACACTTATTATACATCTGGAATTGGAATACTTTTGGGAGATTATTGATCTTTTAATCAAAGTATGTCACTTTTTTTGTGTGCCATTAAATGGCATTTTATTTGTAGTGGTAATCACATATTTAGCTAAAATAATATAAAGTAATACTTTCGCATAAATAATTATGACTACCTGTTTATCTAAACAAATATATTACACTTAAAATTAAGACTAAGACGTTTTCATAATAAGGTCAGATTAGTGTACAATACCTTTTGATTTGATTTTGAATATCAAAAATTCTTGAAATTGAGAGCTTTTATTGACTTCGACAGATCGAGATCCAGAGAAAGAGTTTCTTAAGCTGATGAAGAGATTTATAATTTGGATATGAAACTCATAGCAGCAACAAATATTGGTTGTCGATCTTCAATTTTTCAGATAGCTTTGTGCAGGACTAAAGCATTTGCATACCCTTATGCCTTCATACGCACCTAAGCCTTCATATATGCCATGCACTCATGCGTACATCCATATATTTTTCAATCAAAACTTATATATTCTATTTTTTTCAAGTTGCCGTGAATGTGTAGGAGAATGTGAATATATAGGAGATGGATTAAGGAGAGCTATATTAGGTTTAGATTATCTCAAGATAATATATATTAGGATTAGTTAAATTTATCCTTTAATGTTTAAACTTTAAATTAATTATAGACACATACAAGATAAACCTTTAAGCAATTGTGAGTAATTAATTTAAACCCTCTAATATTCACGTTTTAAATTTAGAAAAAGAAATCTTATGGGGACCGGTTCTTATTAAAAACCTGTCTCTTTAAAACAAAGTCATGGGGACCGGTTTTCTTTCTAAAACCCGGTTTTTATATGTAACCATAGAGACCGGTTGTCAAGTGGGAACCGGTCCTCATGACTTGTTTCAAAGAGACCGGTTTACATACAAGAAACCGGTCTATATATAGATCCATAGAGACCGGTTTTCTACTTAGGAACGGGTCCCCATGACTTTCTTTCAAAAAGACCTGTTTTATACACATGAACCGGTCCCCATAGTTTTAACAACTTATATAAAAACCTGTTTACCTATTAACCGGTCCCCATATAGGGGTCTCTATTACAAGTTGTGTAGTAGTGGATTATAGGTTCAATTTGATTATAGGTTTTGACAATAGAGGTCAAATTGTGTCAGTACTTGGCTAAAGATCAGAGATGGCCCAGATAGCCGAAGAAGGTCGTTGGTGATGGCAGGAGAAATGAGAGGATGAGAGAGTGAAGAGAGGAGAGAGATCGAGTGTTGTATGTGTAAAGAGATAGAGAGATAATTTTAGGTTTTTTAAATAAGTAAATATTTAAAATTATAATATTAATATAAAAACTAACTAATAACTAAAAGAAAAGAATAAAATAATGGTATGAAGATATTTTGGTTTTTAAATAGAAGTGTAATAAACTCGGGTCAGGAAAGATTATCCATAAAATTTTTATAAACCAAAACCTTTAAAATTAATAAACTAAAAAAAAGATATAATTAACTTTAAAAGAATAATCAAGCAATTATTTTCTAATGATTTATCCATCAAGTGTCAACACCATGCATGTAAGTATGTAACTTTACGTGTTTACTGTTACAACAATCTTTTTCCAAGTTTTTATATTCTCTTAATAGAAAATTAATATACACCAAAACTTTAACTAATCTATCGAGTTGAGTTCATGATTACTAGTTATTAAAACAATAATTAATTATATATGGACGCATTTTCTTCAAATCATCATGATTACGGACTAAAAAGTCTACTTATATATAAGTTATTTCTTGAGATTTATAAGTTGTCTTTAAGCTTATAAACTTTCTTTATAACTTATATTAAATAACTAAATCCTGATATCGATAAACTGACAAGTCTTTTATTGTTAACTTCTATAACATATATGTAACATACTTGTATTGTAACATACAAGTCATGTCTTAAGTCTTAAAAGTTATGGCGAGTCATGATGTTTTATAACCCGTGATTTAAGTCGAATATTTTATATATAATTTATAATTATGTATATAAAATTATACAAACAAATGTTAGTTAAAATCACATAATTATAAGTTTATAACTTAGTTCATCAATTTATTTTCAGTATATTCAACCATCCTTATAACAGAATAACTATGTATTCAGCTTATATGACTCAGTACCTCTGCACGTCTAAAAAACACGACTTATAATAAATAAAGGCATGTAAAGAAAGACTTTAATTAATTAGCACACGCCAAGTCTTAGACCATGTCGCGACGACATAGTCAAGCCTCAAGCCTTGACAAAGCATTGCACGTCGAAACCAATGCGAACTTTTTATAATTAACCATTATAAAAACACATATATAATTATTTATAAACATTAGAAAACAAGGGAAAATTATTGTTTTAACTAATTATAAAATATTTAGCCTAGCAATATAAAGTGTATTATTTTATTTCTATAGTTATGGGTTAAAATCTTATAACGAATATAAAATGTATATTAAGAAGTGAGACATAGTATGTTTTGTGCGGCTCACAAAAAAGTTTATCCAACTTGTGTGTCGCTGCTGTTTTGGCATTTAAGAGACGTAATAAATTACAAACCAAGAAGTAGTCGTGCAATTAATACATAATTGACTTAATCATAACTATATGGGGAAATTGTCTTTAGGATTGTAGGCTGAAATGCATGCATGAAGACGTAACACGTTATAAGTCGATTAATTCTGAAGAAATCAAATTCATATGCCATTTCGTACACAACATTGAACATTGTTACAAACATTAATTAACTATATATGGTTTGTGACCTTTGACTTTAATTAGTATTTGCGTTGACAGCTGAAAAATTATAGCTAATCAATTAAATAAACTTTTAAAATTTGATATTTTCTTGTAAAGTTCGAAGTCTTTGTTGATGTTATTGTGTGTTTTATGTCGCTTACTCTTTGATTTTGCACATAGATGCCTTCGATGCATATATAACCTGGAATATATATTAATATATATATATATATATATATATATATATATATATATACACACATATATTATAGCTAGCTAACAAATTAATTAAATGGAGTTATTTGTTATTGAATAGCTAGACTTAATTAATGTCCTCTTATTTGCTGTGAAATTAGCGTGTATCGCAGCAAGCTCGTGAATTGGCATATTTTTTGTCTTAATTATTTGTATTTGGTATTATTATATGGATTCTGACATATCATATTAAATAAATAAAGTTTTCTCATATACCATATCACAAAGTTCAGTTTAAAATTTTAGATTTATTTTCAATACGACATCTCCTATTTATTTATTTGTATTTCATACGAAGTTTTCTTATTTATTTTTATGCCAAGTTTTGTTCATTTCTTATACTAAATTCTTGTTCATTTTACCTATGTTTGTTTTTAATGTCCAACTTTATTATTGGTTAACTGCTCTATTTAACCAATAACCGTCCCATTAAAAATCTAAAATCCATGTGTTTAAATTAAACATAATCGAAACTACCGGTTATGATTTGATATTAAACATAATCGAAACTATCGTATGGTTTGGTTTTAGGTATTAACCAACCTCTGTTAATTCAACCCATCTCGTTAGACCAAAAGAATCTTTCACCTTTTATATAACTTGTCTTATGATCCATTCTAGATTTATTATTGTTTATAAATACACTAGTTTAAATTTTCGTGTAAGCATATGAATCAAGCATAATTATTTATATGAAAGTCACTTAGATAATATATATAATACTATGTTTCTTCCGTCACGTAAATATATAATTTAGTTATTAACATTAAAATATTATTAATGCATTGATATTAATTTCAAATTGATACAAAAATAATATCTAATTTGTACTTAGTAAATTGATTGACATTCATATCAAATTAATACAAAATGATATTGTATTTACTAAATTGGATGGACATTCATACAATCAAATTAAAATCTATATATATGATTTTAAAATTATAGCAAAACTTGAGTATAGTAACAATCTTATAAACACTAAGTCTTCTAGCTAGGACCTTAGTAACAATCTTATAAACACCAAGTCTTCTAGCTAGGACCTTAGTAACAATCTTAAAATTAAAATTTATATTCATATCTTTCTTTGAAAGTGAATAACATATAATACATATAACAAAGCATTTGTCTTTGGATATATCGTTAATTATCAAATTTCATGATTTTATTCTCAATTTTCACATAAAACCAAAAACACCAACCCATTATATGTCATTTGTGGTTTGTGACCACAAAACCTAGCCTTGTTGACATACTTAAATTTCAAACCTTTCATATTTTCTTTTGACCGGTTTGACCGAATGTCTGAAATTCAAAATTAAACCAATCTAAGATAACCGATATAGACTTCATAAGATAGAATGTATAAATCATGCATTATGAATTCCAATTCATTTTCATAAGTAACGACATATGATAGTAAATTTGATTAAAAATTTAACTTCGGCTACGGATTTCCTACAGATTTTTCCGTTGGTGAAGCCCAATTTTTTTGTAGTGCGACAAACTAAACCATAACCGATTTAATCGACAAACCTGACCCAAGCTAACCAAACCATCGCACCGAACTATTTCTAAAACCGATGATTCAGTTTCCAAATTTTGTTATATTGATAAAGGCGGTTTAGTTTCGGTTAATCACAAAAACCGTCTCATTATTAACTGAACTGCTCCAATAAAATACCTTGTAAATTTTTTGTTATTATCTATACTAATAAGAAACCTTATTAAGGATTATTACATGTAAAATTAAAAGAAAAATACCTTTAGAGTGTCATTTTTTAAAGTTTATAGAGTTCATGTTATTGTTTTTAAGCTCTATATATAATCATTATTTGTTATATATCTTCCGACATCTCTTATTATTTATTTTTGTTTCGTATGAAATTTTCATACTTATTTTTGATTGCCAAGTTTTGTTCATTTCTTAAAACTAAATCTTGTTAATTTTACCAATTTTATTCTTAATATCTAACTTTCTTATTGGTTAACCACCCTATTAAACCAATAACCGTCTCATTAACCAATTAACAGTCTCATTAAAAATATATGATACCAATGGGTTTGAATTAAATATAACTGAAACTATCGATTATGGTTCAGTTTTAGGTCATAACTGACCCATACTAATCCAACCCATCCCATGTCGTACCACTTTATAAAAATCTTTCAGTTTTTATATAACTAGTCTCATGATCCATTCTACATTTACTGTCGTTTATAAATGCATTATAGTTTTTATTTTATTTTAATTTATGTATGATCATTCGATCTTGCTTATGTATAGTATATTCATAGCATGTTTTTTCTTTGAAAGGGAATAATATATAATATTTAACAAAGCATTTGTCTTTGAATATATCGTTGATTATCAAATTTCAAGATATTATTTTCAATGTTCGTCATAAAATCAAAAAACACCAACCCGTTATATGTCATTTGTGATTTGAGACCACAAAAAATCTAGCCTTGTTGACTTCCTTTGCTTACATTTCAACCTCTCATATTAAGGCATCTCTTTTGACAATTTGATCTAACGCCTAAAATTCAAAATTAAACCAATCTAAAATAACCGAAAGTGACTTCCTAAGACAGAATGCACCGATCATGCGTTATGGGCTTCATTTCATTATCATAAGAAACGTCATATATTACCAATTTGATTGAAAATTTAACCTTGGTTACATGTGAACGGTTTTAGGAACGACAGTCGACAGATGGATCAATTAGACCACAGTAGTTTGTTTGACCATACTTCTAACTCTACGCGAATAATTTTATATCTCCCAAGGTTCGAAGCATGGACATCTAAGGGTAAAGCTTTTAAAGCAAGGGCTTTAGAGCGAAAATTTTTAAATGTCTCATATATATAGTAATGTTAAGCATTCTTGTTAATGTTGCTTCAGTAGAATATTGAAGCTTTCAAAATTAGCATTAATAAAAATTAATTGAGAATCGACAATCAAAAGAGACTAAAATGATTGGATATTTGGTCGATAGAAACCAATTTATTACACCAAACCAATTTAAAAGCTCTAATAAAAGACTTTGCATACAAAAAGCTAGAAGAGTAAGTTTTGTATAAATTAATATGAAATATAGACACGTAAATTTATTGTCAAAAGGCCTCATTGTTTAGGGTTCGCTTTAACACTTTAATTACATTAAAACGACATGCTGACTATTTTCTTACCAGCCATAGCCAACCTCGCCACCTTGGTTGAAATTCCCATGAGATTAGAATCCTAGATCTCATTTATAGAGAGCTCACACCTTGCCCCATAAACTATCAGTGTGATTTATGCCTTCTTCTGGCTATTATGGAAAGCTAGGAATGAAGTAATTTTCAAAGCAAAGTCACTAGCTCCTCTGGAGATGATACTTTTGCAAGTTCAAGCAATGTCATTTTTCTGGATAAAACAAAGATCGGGAGTTGCCTCTTTTAAGTATAAATGGTCTGATATATTGGTGTATTTGCTCTCGAGAATGTTTGTAATTTCTTTTCTTTGCTTGTATTTTCTTTTCGCTAGCTTCTTGCTAGTTATTAATGAAATATCCGCCGTTTAATAAAAAATAACCTACGTAATTAAGTGTGTATGAAAATATTATATTAATATATATCCTTATAATCCAATTAAGCATATAAAAATATATTTAACATATGATATTTATAAATTTTTTTAATTAAGAATAATAAGTTTCTTGAATATGAGTTGTGTCAATAATAAGTATAGATTATATTGAACATTTTTTTCTTAAATATATTTTATTAAATAAGTTAAATGAGAAGAGTGTGTAAATTGTAATGAAAATAAAGAAACTCGGTAAAGTTTTCATAAATGACACATGTCCATATTTACATTTAATTGACAAAATTACATTTTTGACATAAATGACATTAAGAAGCCAAAATCGCATATACAAACCAAAAATGAAACTGCACTACAAGCTAAAATGCACATTAACCCTGACTTCAAGTTGGAACGAACAATATTCAAGATAACTTTCATTCTAAGTTTAAAACTGAAAAATCTTGCTTATGGTAGATGATGAGGGAAGGAGAGCGACTTTGATAGAAAGATATATGAATTTGGTTAAACTTGTTGAAAATGTAAGTCTTATGAGAGTGATTGATCCTGATGAAGGCTAATAAGAGAAAGAGAGAGAGAGAACCGTGTATGAGAGAGGGAGAGAAAGAAGATTTAGTGGTGATACGTGTGAAAGTTAAAGTAGTAATCGCTTGATTCTGCATTTGTGAAGAAGACTTCAACTTATATATTATAAATGAAAGAAATAACCAAATATCTATGAATCACTACTACAAAAAACACTTTTAGGCTTCCCTATTCAGGCCCGGTTTTTTAAAAAAATATCTAAAACCGGGCTTAAAAAGCAAAACGCGCGTTTTTTAGGATTCAGACCCGGTTTTCTAAAACAAAACCGGGTCTAAAAGTTTGGAAAAGATTCAGACCCGGTTATTTTAAAGAAAACAGGGCCTAAATCTTAGCTTTTAGCGTGTCAAAAACAAGTAAACACATTTAGACCCTGTTTTTTATAAGAAAACCGGGCTTAAAAATTCAAATCAATTCAGGCCTTTTTTTAAATTATAAACCGGGCCTAAATATAATTGGTTTTCACTCTTTATGAAGTTCTCACACTCTCGCCTCCCACTTCACAGTTTCATTTTCGACGCATGAAATATTCATCTCTCGATTCTCTGATTCTCGATTCAAAGAAAGAAAAATCGAAATTGTGGAGTGTTAGATTCATACTCGTCGATGACGAAAGAAGAAGACGACCTGTTGATTCTCATTCTCGACGGCAAAGAAGAAGAAGCCGACCTAGATTCAGACCACGAGGTAAGTCGAGTTTTGTTCTTTTTTCGGAAAATCACGTACTCGTCAGGTAGCAGATTCTTGTTCTCTTACATCGATTTTTGTTCTCTCGTGCAAATCGGCTGCTTAGGGCAAATTTTGAAGTAAGGCAGAAGGGTCCATCTGGATGGAGTATGCTTTTGTTGTGTTTTTTGTTCACTGGAAATTTTGAAGAACACTACTAGTGGTGAGTTTAGCATATGCTTTTGTTGTGTTTTTTTTTTCTGGAAATTCTTGTTTTGCAATTTTTTAGTTGTTGGATTTTTTCCCCCCAAAGTTAAGATTGAGGTGGGATGTTGTGCTATGAGCAGTAAATCAATCTAAACTTGGATAATTTTTAGTGTTCTTATTGTCTGTTAATGTTAAATGCAGGATGAATTTAATGTCTGTAGCAGAAAATAGAGATGAGTTCTAGTTTATGCGTTGTAGGAGACGACAAGCTACAATGGCTTGCTAGATGTAATGTGAAAGATAAAGGATTATAACTGATGCTGCAACTTAAGGGCTGTAATACTGTGGCACAACTTAAGGGCACAATGCATTTGAAGTAGCAACCTGCTGCACAACTCTCTCAATTGACAACCCACCTCAAAGCTGATGAAGACATTTTTTTATCTTCGAAACCTTTTTTATATGTTGTCATTTATTTGATTTTATTAAATCAAGTGCGTATTGTTTGAGTTCATAAATTTGAATATGTTTAACTTTATCAAGTTCTAATACCAACAGTTCATGGCAATTGAGAACATTGAAAAAGGAATGATTTGTATGTTATAAGGAATTTTTTTTAAATAATAAAGAGATTCAGACTCGGTTTTTAAGTTAAGAACCGGGCTTAATGTGTACATTCAGACCCGGTTTTTTAACCAGGCCTATATCCCCACATTCAAGCTCCCCCCTTTCAAGCCCCCCGGAAAACCGGGCCTAAAGACCCTAAAAAACCGGACTTAAAAGTGATTTTTGTACTAGTAAATATGACGTGTTATTAACAATCGTCATGCTACAATGACTTATTTAATAAAATGGTTTTATTATTTAAAAAAAAATTTAATTTAATCTTTGTATCTTACAATAATAACATAACAAATATTTATCATTTTTTAACCCTACTTGTATTAATTAATATTGAATCGATATCCTCCATTTGCATATTAAGGAACAAGCATCCATAGAAGTTTTCTAAAATGGGTTAGACAAATCAAACATTACAATGATAATCAGACTCAAACTATATTAAAATATAATAAACTTTAGTTAAACTATTATTGTACAAATAAATTTTACTTAAATTAATATTACGAAATTACACAATCTTACCATTGTATACAAGTTACGACTTCCCATGTATCCACCGGTAACCCCTTATTATATTTTTTATTTTTTAGTTTTTAATAATTTTAATAAAAATTATTTGGGGTCTGTTTCAGACCTAGGGTTTTTCATGTGTGCTTTTTATATATTAGATCACTCGCATCGGATGAAGAAGCCAATGGGTTGGGATGATGTGGAGGGTTGAAGCCAATTGAAACACCAAAACACCCTATTGGGATGGCTTGGGTTATATATATATATATATATATATATATATATATATATATATATATATATATATATATATATATATATATATATATATATATATATGGGAGGGTTCCATTGGGAACCGATTTTATTACGAGAACCGCGAGAACCAATCTTAGCCGTTGATTTAATAAGTGAAATTCATGGATGAAGAGCGTGGGAGGATCAAGTGTGGCATGGTGTATGTGTGGAATTCATGGGTGGGCAATGACATTGAAAGGGGGGAATTAGACGGCTCAGATTAGTCCTCGCGGTTCTCGCACTAAAAATGGTTCTCAATAAAACTTCTTCCTATATATATATATATATATATATATATATATATATATATATATATATATATATATATATATATATATATATATATATTATTTGATAAATGGTTGAATTGGGTTGGATGTGAGAGTTGTAGGGTTAGAAAGGGTTGGAGGTAAAGGATGATGTGGATGCTGATGTGGCGATGCTTTTTGTAGGGTTATTAAGTTTAATGATACACACACACACACACACACACACACACACACACAGAGACACACACACACACACACACACATATATATATATATATATATATATATATATATATATATATATATATATATATATATATATATATATATATATATATATATATATATATATATATTGTGTATGTTTAAATATATTCTTGACAAGTATCATTTGAGAGTTATTGTTCAATTGTTTAGACAAATTAAAGAGAGATTTCTTCAATAAATGAAGAATATTTTGGCTCGTATTATGTCAAAGAACACCCTGATGAGCGGATCGAGAAAATAAATGGTCGCCATGCGACGACTTCTCCGACAAAAGTTAGTGGGCGACTGCCGACACAGAGCACTCGGAATATTTTATTGGAACTTCTAAACACGTAGAACATTACTCTAAAGAAATAGTGAACATTCTAAGATTTTTGGGTCGTTGGGTGATTACGAGAGTCACTCAGTACAAGTATTTGAAATCTTAGCGTGTACGGAAGTGTTGTTCGAATGTAGATTCAACTCTTGTTTCAATTAAGAGGTAAATTACTGATCTATGAGTTTGTATAAGTTGATAAAAGCCTTTGAATGCATGTGGTAATGAGTATGAACAATAAACTAGTATGTTACGTTATTTATACGTTAGAAGTTCGATTATGATGTTATCGAGGATATAGTCAGTACTATATACATATATGAGATCCATGTGAGAACTAGATAAGTATGGAATTGGTTAGAAATCAATTGGAAAAAATATGCATATATTATAAGGGTTAGGCGACACGCACACTTAGTGGTACGCGACGAGTAACGTGTCGGATAGAAACTTTGATTTTCACCATATCGATATTTAAGTTTGTTGGGTATATTTAGATATTGTTTTTATACAATAAGACTTGTAGTTGTGATATTGTTTTATAAACCTATTGTAGGTTAATTTCCGGTTACACGTGTTCAATCCGGATCTTTATTATCGTAATAACTGTGATTATCACTCACCTACTCAACAATCAACATATTAGTGTAACTATCATTTCGGTATGTGAAATGAAGGGTTGTGTAAATAGAGAGAAAACATAACTAGGGCACAAAAAAAAACCTTGGGGTGCCTTAGGTAGTAGACTGTGACCATACGAGACGTAAAACCTGTTAGATTATGTGCAGAGATAATTAATGGGCATATTGTATCCAATGTTATAAGAGACTAAAGGGTCACACTGCTACACACCCAATACGGAACAGTTGGATTTCACCATAAATCTGTGTGGAAATAATTAATCAGTTAGATTAATTATTAAAGAGAAAAAGGAAATAATTAATCAGGTTGAATTAATTATTGAAAATAGAGAAATAAATAATTAATCAGTTTGTATTAATTATTAGAAAGGAAATAAATAATAAATAGTTATTTATTATTAAGTTTTAATATTTAACGAAACAGTTAATTAATAGTTAATTAATTAACTAGTAAAGTCCAGGGGGTCAAAGTAAAGAGATTGAAAGTTTAATTAAAACCAGTGGGCTTTTAATTAAACGGGCTTAGGTCCATCTAATCCTATATATATATATCCTTAAGCCTTAAGGATTAAGATATAAGTGAAATTGGATTAAGCTAGAAAAACCTAGCCACCACATTCCACTCTCTCTCGATCTCGGCCTCCTCCTCGTCGCACACTCTCTCTCGTCGCACGATCTCTCTCTTTCGGTTCTCTCTCTTCGACGAATTCGAAGGACACCAGGAAGGGTGTTTGCGTTTTTGGTTGATCGACGCAAGAGGTACATACACACAAGGGTTTTCAAGTTTTTGAAGCCTTAGTAATCCAGGAGCGGTCTAGCAGCCAGTTTTAAAGGAGATGCAGTAGTGGTGGACTACTTTAGCAATCCCAAGTTTTAGATCAGGTATATTTTCTGTAACCTTATCTGTGGATTGTTTGTTAGAAGCTATGTTTGATCATTAGTATTAAGATCCTAACCCTTTTGGGGTTCAGAGGGTTGTGTTCAATCCAGTTCCGATTTTAGGATTGAACCAGTAGAATCAAACCCAGGTTTGACCAGTTTGTGTCACCAGGTGGTTTGGTCAAGTTCAAAACCCTTCAAAACCTTTGGTGTGTCTTGGGTAGTCCATCATAATATGACAGAGACGTAAAACTCTTGGGTGGTCAAATGTGATTTTTTAGATAGTAAAACCTTTGGGACGCCTTGGGTAGTCAAATGAAAAGTGGAATCGTTGATTGTGTCTTGTTCTGGAATTATGTGATCATAGATATGTATATGTTGTATGCACACCTAATATGGTGCGTAAGTGAATGTGTTCACTAAGCTTTATGTTTACAGTTGTTGTTGAACTATATTTAGGACGCGACCTAGGCAAGACTCCTGCGTAGTGAACACGACTCATAAATTAAATATATTTCAGCATTAAGGGCCCGTTGGCTAAATAAATATATGTTATGATTTGAAAATACGATTTAAAATATTCATACATTTGTATTATTGTTTATGAATCTTGTATATGAAGATCAAGTTGTGTTATTTTATAATTAAAGTAACTAAACCTTTTTACTCTAATATTTTAAAAATATTTGGGACGTTACAATTTTGATATAATTTTACCTTAAATCTTAGGTTTTTATGTTTGTTTTTTGTATTATGACTTTTAGTATATTTAAAATATCACCAAATTTCATCAAATTATTGTCCTCTATGTTTTTGTAATATCCTCAATTCTATGTAAAACCAAAAACACCATCCAATTCATCATGTTTTTTGAGTTGAAAAACCTTGTTGACTTCCTTTGCTTCAAGTTCAACCTCTTCTATTTATTTGCACAAATTTTAATAAAAAATAAAATATTTTTGCTTGCACCACCGCGTTCATCCCATCAATTTGGCCAAGTCACATATTTGACCAAATCAACTATCCCCCAACATTGTTGGCTAACATTAATTCCTCTATAAATACCCCTTCCTCATATTCACTCTCTCAGTTCCAATTTCCAATTCTCCAGTTTGCTTCAATTTTATCGATATTCGTCTCAAAACAAACTCAAGTATTCTTTCAAAAGAAACAAATATTCTTTTTGAAAATTACTAGAAAATCATGAGGGGATTACTTTTTACGTCAAAAGCTTCATCACCGTCGCATTCTTATACCCAATCGCCGGCGAGAACGCCGTCGATATCTCCGATGAGCACTCCATCTCATCATCGAACGTTTTCCGCGTCACTCATGGAAGAAGATTTGTTATACGCTGAACAAATCATTAAACGCTGGGATCTCGACTCTCCGTCTTACATGAAACTTGACAATCTGTTCACCGGAGACAGACGTGAAGCTCGACAGTTTGTGAAGTCGGTGAAGAATATGCAGTCCGCCATGCATTTATTTGTCTCAGAGAGTGCCAGCTCTGAGAAGATTATTCATGCTCAGAAACTGATGCAGGTAGCGATGAAGCGGCTGGAGAAGGAGTTTTATAACATTTTATCAGCGAATAGAGATGTTCTCGATTCGGAATCGGTTTCCAATCGTTCATCGAGAGCTAGATCGAGTGTTTCAGATGACGATGATAATGCTTCTGAAGAAGATGACCGGGTTTCGGTATCTGGAACTACGGTTTCCGATGGTGATAGACCTTCAACTTATACGGAATTAGTTATGGCGGATCTGAGATTAATCGCCGATTGTATGATTTCTTCCGGCTACGGGAAAGAGTGTGCGAAGATTTACAAAATTATCCGGAAATCCATCGTTGATGAGACGATGTATAATCTCGGAGTTGAGAAGTACAGCTTCAATCAGATTAACAAAATGGATTGGGAAGTAATCGAAAAGAAAATCAAAACATGGTTATACGCCGAGAAGATAGCTGTGAAATCGTTATTTTACGGCGAACGGATTCTCTGCGACTACGTGTTTTCGTCTTCCGAGAAAATCAGAGAAGCGTGCTTTTCAGATGTTTGCAAGGAACGAGCAATCACTTTGTTTGAATTTCCGGAAAACGTGGCGAAATCGAAGAAATCGATGGAGAGAATGTTCAGAACGTTGGATCTATACAACGCAATTTCCGATCACTGGACGGACATTGAAATGATTTTCTCGTTTGAATCTATGACGCTCGTCCGGACACACGCCGTCACGTCATACGTGAAACTCGGCGAGGCGGTTCGATCTATGTTAACGGACTTCGAGGCAACAATGCAAAAAGAAATATTAAAATCTCCGATACACGGCGGAGGAATTCATCCGTTAACACGTTACGTGATGAACTATTTAGTTTTCTTAAGTGATTACAACCAAGCACTTTCTGATATTTTGGCCGACTGGCCGCTTCAGGTTAACTCACCGTTGCCGGAATCTTACTTCTCAAGCACGTCGTCCGACAATCCATCGTCGTCGGTTTCCGATCGCTTTGCGTGGTTGGTGCTCGTTTTGCTATGTAAGATTGACGCCGGAGCCGAGCTTTACAAGGACGTAGCGCAGTCGTACCTGTTTCTTGTCAACAACTTAAACTACGTCGTTTCAAAAGTTAGCAGCTCAAATTTACGACACATACTGAGCGACGATTGGGTGGTGAAGCACGAGCAGAAAGTGAAACAATACGCCGGGAATTTCGAACGCATGGCGTGGAGTAAAGTGTTTTCATCATTGCCGGCGAATCCAACGGCTGATAATTTACCGGTCGAGTCTGCAAGGGATAGTTTCCGGCGGTTTAATTTAGAATTTAACGCGGCGCACCGGAAACAATCTACGTGGATAGTCTCCGACCCTAAAATCCGGGACGAAATAAAAATCTCCATCGCGAAAAAGATCTCGCCGGCTTATCGGGCATTTTACGATAGATATCGAGGGGTTTTCCGGGGAGTTGACTCAGTGGTCAGATATGCTCCGGATGATCTGGGTAATTACTTGTCGGATCTGTTTCACGGCACCGGAGCTCCGGGAAGCGTGAATACGACGTCGCACTCATCTTCGTCTTCTAGCTCCTTGTCGAGAAGCCGTTGAGACAGTTTGTAAAGTGTCGTTGAGGAATATTATTTTATTATTTGGGCGAAATGTAAAAAACAAAATTCAAAAGAAGAAGCAATATAATATTATGATTCTTTATTTAATTAGGAAATGAATACATATGGAAAAATTATTTGAATGAGTCTTACAATATAAATACAAATAAGAATGTGCATGATCTATATATAAATTCATAAGCGCTAAAGTCGATTTAATTAATTGGTTTTATAGGGTAAAGTCATGATAGATTTGGTCATGATGAAAAGGATTGATGCGGAATGTGTGGTTGCAGTGTTAAATAATTATTGAATTAAATTTAATTTAATAGGACTTATTTTTTTTATTTACTAATAAAAGGTAAAAAGTTGCAAATGGCTCATAAATGATATTGATGGTAAGTCGAGGGCCACAGGATTTTATAAGCGGCTCACATTTAGACAATGATACTGATTGTTGCATACTTGCATTTCCAATTTTAGGAGAAAGTGACTCTTTAGAGGAACTTGATGTATTTAATTTTGATCATTTCGTTATCAGACTATTGACAATGTTTATTTATATAATCGTCACAACATTTTCACTCTCTGATAACTACAAACTTTCAAATGGTTCATTTTTTATTTCATTAAAATAGAATTTGCAGTTGGGCTAAGCGATCAAAAACCAAAGTTCTTCTTTTTAAAGTAGACTTTGAGAAGGCCTTTGATTGCCTTAGTTGGGATTACCTTGACTCCATTCTTGAACAGATGCAGTTTGGCTCGAGATGGAGATTATGGATTCAAACTTGTCTAAAATCAGTCAGGACTTCTGTTTTAGTAAATGGGTCTCCTACTGCTGAATTCTCCATCTAGGGGAGTTCGACAAGGAGACCCATTGTCACCTTTCTTATTCATACTTGCGATGGAAGGTCTTCGTGCGGCTATGAAAGAAATAAGTATTAAAGGGCATTTCCAGGGGATTAAATTACCTAATGATGGTCCTTTAATTTCTAATCTATTATATGTTGATGATGTCATTTTTGCAGGAAAATGGTCCATTCCGAATGCAGCCAATCTCACGCGGATTCTTCAATGCTTCCACCTTGCCTCGGGGCTCAAAGTGAACTTCTCAAAGAGTAAAACATATGGCTTGGGAGTTTCAAATGATGAAGTACAAAACGTTGCCTCTTTTCTCAAATGTGAAAGTGCAAAACTACCATTCACTTATCTCGGATTGACTGTTGGAGCTAACATGAGTGCTGCCAAGAATTGGAAGCCAGTCGTTGATAAAGTAAGTTCAAGACTCTCTTCATGGAAAGCCAAAAATCTCTCTTTTGGGGGTAGAGCCACATTATGTAAATCAGTTTTGGGGAGTATTCCACTATACTTTTTATCCCTCTACAAAGCCCCATTAAAAGTTATAGAATCTATTGAGAAGATCAGAAGGAGTTTTATCTGGGGGTCCTCGGAAAATGGTATAACAAAAATTTGTTGGGTTAGTTGGCAAAAAGTGATGGCTCCAAAAGATTTAGGCGGGTTGGGTATAGGATCTTTGAAAGCGGCTAATATAGCTATTTTAATCAAATGGTGGTGGAGATTTTTGAAAAATCAGAATACTCTTTGGGGAAAAGTAATTGTATCTATCCATGGTATCTTGGGGAATGATGTGTCGGCTTTGGCAAATTCAAGGAAATCAGGTGTATGGCTAAATATTGTCAAGATGGGAAAATCACTAAAGGACTACAATTTAAATATGGAGGAAATTTTCACAAAATCAGCTAGGAATGGAAATAACACCAGGTTTTGGCTGGATAGGTGGTGTGGAACTACCACTCTGAAATCGTTTTTCCCTGATTTATATGAGGTAGAAAGCAATAAGATGTGCTCTGTCGCATCTAGAATACCGAGTAACACCTCAAATAGACCACAATGTAAATGGGCTTCGGTTGATGATCTGGAGGATAACAGGCAATTGATTCGAGTAAAAGAATTAGAAGATATCATGAACCATGTCACACTTACAAATAAGGAGGATGAGTGGAGATGGGAGTTGGATTTAAATGGTTATTTTTCGGTAAAATCATTGCGTGTGATAATTGATAATGTTACTAACTCCCCATATGCAGGTCACACTTTTTGGTGCAAATGACTACCTCAAAAAATTAACTGTTTCATGTGGAGATTGTTAATGAACCGGATTCCAACGAGAATAAATTTGAATACCAGAGGTATACCAATTTCGAATGTATCATGTCCATTATGTGGTGGCGACTCAGAGACGGAAGTCCATCTGTTCTATACATGCCCAACAACAAAAGATATATGGAGTTGGCTTCTTAGGTGGTGTGAACTAAATATATCTCCACAACCCTCAATTGAATCATTCTTTTACAAATTGGTGGATAGTGGACAAACAAAGGAGAAAAGAAGATTTTTAAAAGCAATGGCTGGAGGTGCTTTTTGGTTCATATGGAAAGCTCGAAGCAATGTGGTGTTTAATAGTAAGCAATTTTCAGCAGCGGTGGTGATTGGTGAAATACAAGCGGTACTTTTCACTTGGTTAAAATTTAGAGCAAAATGTAATTTATTGATATGGTCGATGTGGAGCGGTAATCCATTATCAACTCTATAGTTCTCGTTTGTACTAAATTTTCTAACATCTTGCTAGAGTATTTTTAATATATCCCGATTTATTAGGTAGGGGTGATGGTCATGCCAAAGCTTATTTCCTAATAAATCATTTTGCTGTTCAAAAAAAAAATTAAAATGGAAATCTGAAGGTTCGTGAAGGGTGGAGGGGATCTTAGAGAGTGAAAGAATACAACGTGAAGTGTAGGAAAGCAATAAGGTTCACGTGTGGAAGGAACCTACTCGCACGCGAAACTCCTTAATCCTTTCATTATTCT
Organism: Pulicaria dysenterica; assembly: GCA_947179395.2. Lineage (NCBI taxonomy): Eukaryota > Viridiplantae > Streptophyta > Magnoliopsida > Asterales > Asteraceae > Pulicaria > Pulicaria dysenterica. Next base: position 82,139,014 of record OX359288.1, read on the forward strand.
AAAAGCATTTTAAAATGGTTAATTTAGCTTTCATCCAATCATTTACTGTTTTTATTATTTTGTTTCACTTTTAGTCATTTAAGCTAACTGTTATTTATTTTAACCATTAGTCATAAAATAATTTAATTTTTCTTATTTTATCCTACTACCAAACAACATTTAATATTATAATTGTGTCCGAATATAATTTTTAAAGATTCCCTTTTTAATTTTAACCAAACACACACTCTCCCATCCCCCTCTTTCTTAACCTCACGTATGACCATCAAACAAATATTTTCGATAGCTTAAGTTAATAAGAGGATCCAAAATTCTTATTAGAAAATGTACAACTTGACTTCATCAACTCTCTCTTACACCAAAACAATGGATTTTTTATTCAGAAAATCGTTTTCCATGTGTAGTACTTCACATATTAACATTTGACTAAAATAATAGATATTTAAGATTTGAATACTTTTGATTAATTAATTTATTATCTATACTAATATATAAATTATTTAATATTCTTTCTTCTCTTTAATTTTAAAAGTTTTTAAAATTTAATCAAGACAATATCTTAACTTCTCATTCTATTTAAACTAATCTTATTTTTAACTATTTTACTATCTCTTCTACTTTACTCTAACTTGTTATTTATTACAAATATATTCTCTAATGATAAACTCTTTTTCACACAAACACAATTATTCACACACATCAATGCAATTTCTAAAATCCTATTAACTTCTCTCCTTATTTCATAAATATAAATATTTTTTCTTAGTTTAAAGTTTTTTAGAATTTATTTTTAAAAGTAAATAAATTATTTGTTGCAAATAAAAGAAAATTTTGATTTGTTTGGTGATTTCAATGAAGTTAGAAACCAAACTGAAAGACTTAATGTAAACTCGATCACAAGAAACATGAACGATTTTAACAATTTCATACAAAGAAATGAATTGGTGGATCTGCAATTGGGGAATAGAAGGTTTACTAGAGTTTCGGACAACGGTTCAAAATTCAGTAAATTGGATAGATTCTTAATTTCTTCAAAGATGATACAAGTGTGGGGGGATGTTAGGAGCTTGGCATTGGATAGGAAAGAATCCGATCACTGTCCCATTGTGTGTGCTGTAAATAATCAAAATTCAGGGCCTAAGCCATTCAGATTCTTTGATGAATGGCTGAAACATAAAGAGTGTGATAAGATTGTCAAAAAAACATGGGAAGAGGGGGTGAGTGTTCATACGATGGATCTAAGATTTTGTAAAAAACTGAAAAAGGTCAAATTGGCTCTAAAGATTTGGTCGAGATCGGTATTTGGAAGCTTGGATAAGGATTTATTAGAACTACAAAAACAAGTCACAGATTAGGAGTTAAAAGCTGAAGTAATTAGTTTATCCGAAGAAGATAAGTTTAGGTGGGTTGATTGTTTACGAAGATTAAAAGAAAAAGAAGCGGTTAAAGTGGGCATGTTAAATCAAAAATCAAGAGTGAGATGGAACCTAGAGGGGGATGAAAACACAAAGTTCTTCCATAATGCAATTAAAAGAATAAACTTTGTAAATAACATAAATGGAGTATTGATTAATGGCATTTGGGAGGTTGAGGTAAACAAAGTCAAAACAGGGGCAGAAAGTTTCTTTCGAGATTTCTACACAAATAAGGGTCATAGTTCATTTGGGTTTGTGACTAACAAGTTCAAGAAGTTGGATGCAAATGAAAGCATAGGTCTTGAAGAGAAATTCACTTTAGCGGAAATCAAACAAGCGGTGTGGGATTGTGGGGGTACTAAAGCTCCAGGGCCAGACGGATTTAATTTTAACTTCATAAAACACTTTTGGGAAGTAATAAAGGAGGATCTTTTAGAGGTAGTGAATTGGTTTTGGGAAGGAAAAAAAATTTCAAGAGGGTGCAATGCGTCATTTATAACATTAATACCAAAAGTTAAGGACCCACTAGTGTTTGGTGACTTCAGACCCATAAATTTGATCGGCTGCTACTATAAAATTCTTTCTAAAACACTAGCGAGAATGCTCAAGTTGGTGATTTCAAAATTGATAGGGCCTGAGCAGACGGGTTTTCTTCAAGGGAGATCAATTATGGATAGTATCTTGGTAGCCAGTGAAGTTTTGAAAGAATTAAAGAAAAGAAAACAGAAAGCATTCATTTTGAAATTAGATTTTGAAAAAGCCTATGACAGTATGAGTTGGGACTTTCTTCTTGAGATAATGAGAATTATGGGGTTCGGGGAAAGATGGAGAAGTTGGATTAATGCTTGCCTACATTCTTCGTCAATATCAGTTTTGATAAATGGGTCTCCAACGAAAGAGTTCAAGCCAAAGAAGGGGGTAAGACAAGGTGACCCTTTAGCACCTTATCTGTTCCTTATTGTAGCAGAAGCATTAAATGTCTTAATAAAGGAGGCTATTGATAAACAGATTTTTCGGGGGGTTCATGTTGGAAAAGAAAATATGATGGTGTCACACCTGCAATATGCAGATGACACAATTGTATTTGGAAGTTGGGAAAAAATCAATTTCAAAGGTATAATTGCTTTGCTTAATGTTTGGGAAAAGAGTTCGGGTCTTAGAGTAAATTGGAAAAAGAGTGCTTTGTTGGGGTCAGCCAGCACAAAACAAGAACAGTTGTAGGCAGCAAAATTGTTGGGATGCAAATTAGGTGAAGAAATCTTCTACTACTTGGGTGTCCCAATAAACGTCTCGATGAAGAAAAGATCTCATTGGGAAAAAGTATTTAATAGATTTGAAGCAGTATTGGATGGGTGGAAAAGAAAAGCTGTGTCAATAGGGGGAAGATGGACCTTGATAAAATCGGTGTTATCCTGCTTACCTGTGTACTACCTGTCGTTGTTCCGTGCTCCACCCGGTATCCTTTCACGCTTAGAAAAAATTAGGAAAAATTTCTGTTTTTTTTGGGGGGGGGGGGGGGGGGGGGGGGTTTCTAAATCAAACAAATTAGCTTGGGTTAAATGGGACTTGATAGTCTTAAATAAGGATTTGGGAGGGTTGGGAATCGGGAGTTTAAACATATTTAATCTAAGTCTATTGTTAAAGTGGTGGTGGAAGTTTCGGGTTGAAAAACATTCGATGTGGGTAAAAACAATTACAAGTATATACGGGTGGGGAGGGGGGTTGGACTTAAATTCTTACAAACATACTTCGGGAATTTGGGGAGGTATATTAAATGTGGGAAAATTTTTGGAAAGCAAAGGCATTCTATTGAACTCGCTGCAAAAAGTGAAAGTAGGAAACGGGGAATCTATAAACTTTTGGAAAGATTACTGGTTGGATAATTCACAAATGTACAAAGATTTCCCAAGACTTTTTAACAGGTTTGGCAATGAAAAAGACATGATCAGCAACATGGGTAGATGGGAAGAGGATGAATGGATTTGGAAGTTTTCGGATTCGGCAATCTTCAGAGGGAGATTACAAGCTGAACTATTCACACTACGACAACGTCTACAAACAATTGTGCTTCAGCGAACAGTCGAAGACAAATGGCTGTGGATGGATAATACTAGTGGTTTATATTCGGTAAAAGACACAAGAGGGATGTTGGAATCAAAGCTGCTGAATCATTCTTTGGTAAATACGAGAACGGTGTGGTAAAAGTTGCTGCCAAAAAAGGTTTCCATTTTTGCGTGGAGGGTTGACATTGGAAGGTTACCTATTCTTTCTAAATTGAGTGAAAAAGGAATTGATGTTCCGTCAATCCTTTGTCCACGGTGCATGCTCGAAACAGAAACAGTCACACATGCAGTTTTCACGTGTATAAAACTAAAACAAATTTGGGACTTTATTTGTAATTGGTGGGATTTTCAGGCCATGCGTGTCAACTCTTTTGCAGAGCTGCAAGACTTAGCGAAGAACAACTCTTCATATTCGACTAACAAACTGTGGGAAGCAATAATTAGGATCACGGGGTACTGCATATGGAGAAGCAGAAACAACTTAGTATTCAAAGGTACAAATAGTTTTGGGGAGATTATTTTTGAAGTTAAAAGGCTGGGCTTCTTTTGGATAAGAGCAAAGCTAAAAGACGTTGAATGGTTTTCGTGGGACGTGTGGATGGTTCTACCTGCTATCTTGGATCTAAAGAAGAAATAGAAAAGTGGTCAAGTTGTTACTATGATAAATGTAAACTACTAGTTAACATTTAGGATAGTAACATCGAAACTCCTCATGCCCTTTCACGGTTATTGAAAGGGGTGTGTTAATTTTGTATTCTGTATAATGATTATAATATAAGATGATAGTCAGCTTTTCAAAAAAAAAAAAAATTTTGAAAATTGGACATGTTGCCGAAGAAAACTTTTCGTGACACTGAATCGCGCGAATAACATATCATTACATTCTTGGAAGCGTCATGTTACAAACCGGAAACTATTCGCTGCCGTAATATTACACAGGTACGATGCTAGTTGTTATAAATGTTACACTTGATAAAGTAATTTCACTCATTCTATATTAGTTTAAGGCGCTTAGGCATTCTTTTTTTTTTCTCTTCCTTGTCGTTTGCATGAAAATAGTGTATGTCTCAGTCAAGGTTGTTAAAGTCCCATTTTGATGTGAAATTGTTACATTAATTTTCATCTATCGTAAAATTGTCGATACTGGATAAGATTTATATACATCCATAAGATCTTGCTAACATCTCGATCTTAAGTATATAATAATAAAATATTTTATTCTTATCGTACTCGTCTTCAAATAGTGAATTAATTTACGAATAAGTTGACACAATTACATTAAATGAAAAGTTGATTGAGTAATTAGTTAAGTGATATATAATCTAGTTACTCAATAGCAAGTTCCATAGAGTTTTCAAGTTCATTACTTCAAAACTAAATTTTTAATAATCTAATCTAAGCCCATGAGCATTTTATGGACCAATAGCCACTTACAAGAAGATATCAAATTGGCAGTAAGCATTTTCTTGAATTGGCTCTACTCTACGATTGCTCAACATATCAGTGAGCAATTCATTCTCCATTTAAAACACAAAATTCACATCTGACTTGCATGCTCTCCCTATTCACAGGCGTGACATTATTTTAGACCATGTTGAATATCAGAGATTATTATTGCTTGATCTGAAAAGATTACAATGCATCCCTATTTATAGATAACCAAAAACTAGATAAGCTAGGAAAACAAATCCTTATCTAATTAATAAACCTTATCTAAATAAATCATATCTAAATAATAAGCCTTATCCATTAATAGTTGCGTATCTTAGGACCAGTTCTACCCAATCATTCGGATTTTACCATGACTTTTATCCATAAAGACTTAAAACAATTATTAGTGGTAATCAAACAGCACCCATAGTTCCGACAACTAGGAACTCGACGTGGAGGAAGTCCAGGAACTCGAGTGGGATTGTTTTGAAATTCAAATAATATGGATTGTGATTATCTTTGTTTATCTTGTGTTCACATTCATTAGGATACGGCCGGGAATCATGTGTTTGATTCAGTTTAAAATTCTATTCTGTTGACTATAAATACCAATGTTAGGGTAAGTCAAATGTACAACATCGAAATCTCCTGAGTTGTCAAGGATAAGGCTACAACAATTAATATTTCAAATATTAGTCAAAGTCCAGATTAGATTATATTTTTATTTCATTCAAATCTGTTGTAACTATAACCTAGTTTATCTCCTATTATGCTGCACCAATCCTTGTATATATGTATCACATCTAAATCTGTTTGCAGTTAATTAATTTCTATATGTCTACCACTTAATATCATGTTAATTTTAAAAACAAGATGATCAATGTATAGTAATATAATTATAGGTCCAACACAAGGAAAAATAATGTCATTAATTGGATTTGTTGTTAGTAAATAGAAAGAAAAGTTAATTTAACTGTCAATCAAACAAGTATAAATAAATAGAATAAAATTTACCATTTTCAAACAAGTATAATAAAGAACAACTATTTTAGGTGATATGAACGTCGCCGGAGATTGATTTATAAAAAAGTAATGGGGTTTATGAAAGAAGCTTTCTCTCTCCTATAATTACAACTGTGAGATTGATTTATATATTAAATGGAGGGCAAAATTGTCTTTTGAGATGATATTTCCGTGGAAGAAATAAATCACTCCGTGGCAATATTACTGCCCTTATCTAAATTTACTACTAGAATCTTCGGACGCAAATGGTAGCCAATCCCACCATGATGAGATATAAGGTAAGATCGATGTAGACAGTCATTCGTCTACCTGAAGATAGAGAAACTATTTTCTGAAAGGCATCTGACTTGGGTTATTTCTCATTCATCTCTTAAAACTAGCACGTCTAGTAGTTGAATTTAATAATTAATGGTTTTTTTTTCTTTCACTTCTACTGTTACTAGCATGATTATTTAATTGTCTTGACTCCTTAGCAGTTTAAAAGTTGACCTAATATGTGTGCTGTATATGTAGTAAATTGACTCCTTATTTGATTGTTTTTCTCATAGTAACTGCCATACAACTTTGAATAGTAAACAAAATGATATGGTATGTTAGACCAAATAAAGTGGTTAATACCTAAGGTGAAAATCATTTAAATTTGGAATATACAGTGGCAATTGAAGGGTCAGTGCTATTAGGGGTGTTAAAAAAAACCGAGTAACCGAGAAACCGACCTACCTCGCGTGAACCGAAACCGAAAAAACCGATACCCGTAAAACCCGTGACCCGAAAAAACCCGAAAACTAGGGTACCCGCTAAATGCGGGGCGGGTACGGTTTTTAAATTTTGATATCCGCGGGTACCCGCCCCGCCCCGTATGCTTTAAGATATATATATATATATATATATATATATATATATATATATATATATTGTTTAATATGAAATAACAAAACCATTATAAAAAACTTAAATTGCTCAAAACTACCTAACTTACCTCTAGTAGCCCATACCGTCTCCCCCACTTCATATTTTTAGTTTTGATATCGAGAATTTGCAAGCCTAGAACGATCGAGAGTTCAAAATGGAGATACTTAAATCGATCAGAAGTGCCAACTTTGATCATATCGGTTTTTTTTTTTTTTTTTTTACAAGGTTCTCATAGAAGATCTGTTTGATTTCTACTAGTGATTTATTCATTATTGTTACTTGTTTCTTCCGTTGTTTATTGTTTTATTATGAATCTAAACTTGTTGAAAACAGCTAATATATAAAAATTCAATTTTAGGGTACCCGTGACCCGAACCGTGGATACCCGCCTCCCTTCGGGTACCCGCACAACGGGTACCCGCTGCTTGCGGTTCGGTTTCGGTTTTTGATATTAGATACCCGCCCCGCAGTTGCGGGTTACAAAAAAGCCACTACCCGCCCCGCCCCGCCCCGTGAACACCCCTAAGTGCTATATATATATATTGTTATTTTTTAGTTTGAGACACGACAAATTCGCGGCAAAAAGACAAAATGTTAATGGTATACTGAACTATTTGGTTGCTATGTGTATTCGATAACAGCGAGAATTATATATTTGGGTCAGCTGTTGTTGGCCTGTATAGTCCCAAAAACATCAAAGATTTCAAGGATTTGCATATGCTTTTGGGTGTTTGGCATCACAACTCACAATAAGGTTGATATAATCTATGTGTAGCTTTATGTATATATGACCAAACAACAGATGGAGGAGCTGTCAAATTCAAGTAAAAAAATGATTCAGGTAGATTCATTTGTACCTCTTCTGTAGCTAACCAACAAGCCTATTCACTGTTGGATTTGTTGTTAGTAAATAATGTCATTAATTGGATTTGTTGTTAGTAAATAGAAAGAAAAGTTAATTTAACTGTCAATCAAACAAGTATAAATAAATAGAATAAAATTTACCATTTTCAAACAAGTATAATAAAGAACAACTATTTTAGGTGATATGAACGTCGCCGGAGATTGATTTATAAAAAAGTAATGGGGTTTATGAAAGAAGCTTTCTCTCTCCTATAATTACAACTGTGAGATTGATTTATATATTAAATGGAGGGCAAAATTGTCTTTTGAGATGATATTTCCGTGGAAGAAATAAATCACTCCGTGGCAATATCACTGCCCTTATCTAAATTTACTACTAGAATCTTAGGAAGCAAATGGTAGGCAATCCCACCAAGATGAGATATAAGGTAAGATCGATGTAGACAGTCATTCGTCTACCCGAAGATAGAGAAACTATTTTCTGAAAGGCATCCGACTTGGGTTATTTCTCATTCATCTCTTAAAACTAGCACGTCAAGTAGTTGAATTTAATAATTAATGGTTTTTTTTTGTCACTTCTACTGTTACTAGCATGATTATTTAATTGTCTTGACTCCTTAGCAGTTTAAAAGTTGACCTAATATGTGTGCTGTATATGTAGTAAATTGACTCCTTATTTGATTGTTTTTCTCATAGTAAACTGCCATACAACTTTGAATAGTAAACAAAATGATATGGTATGTTAGACCAAATAAAGTGGTTAATACCTAAGGTGAAAATCATTTAAATTTGGAATATACAGTGGCAATTGAAGGGTCAGTGCTATATATATATATTGTTATTTTTTAGTTTGAGACAAGACAAATTCGCGGCAAAAAGACAAAATGTTAATGGTATACTGAACTATTTGGTTGCTATGTGTATTCGATAACAGCGAGAATTATATATTTGGGTCAGCTGTTGTTGGCCTGTATAGTCCCAAAAACATCAAAGATTTCAAGGATTTGCATATGCTTTTGGGTGTTTGGCATCATAACTCACAATAAGGTTGATATAATCTATGTGTGGCTTTATGTATATATGACCAAACAACAGATGGAGGAGCTGTCAAATTCAAGTAAAAAAAATGATTCAGGTAGATTCATTTGTACCTCTTCTGTAGCTAACCAACAAGCCTATTCACTGTTTTAATTGTAAGGACTCAAAACTATTTGTGTAAATTCTTGTAATAAAATATTAAAAGTCCACACACTGTATATATTTCATATGTGAATTCAAAAGGAAATTCTTTGCATCGTGCCTGCAAAAGGAAATTCTCTTATTCACCTATGATATTTAAAAATAAAAAAAAAAAATCTTAAGGAAATTAGGATACCGTCGCAGTGTCACACTGATATAACAATATATACATACAATGCGTATTGGTAATTAATATAAGAAGTTAATTAAGAAGTGAGTCAGAGCTTGATATCGAACCGTACCATTCAGCTAGATTTTCTTTCTAAATTAGTTTGCAAAGTCTCCTTATTAATTCGTGTTATATATTATTTTCATGGGTTGGCATATGACACGAACATGCATGCAATTACTTCAAACTCCAGAAAAACTTGCATGAATACCAATTAACTGCATGCATGTAACTGCACCATAAACAAATTAGTTTACAAATAAATAAAATGTTCACCTGAATTTTAGTTTTATACAACAGGAATGCATGATAGACAAGCTTACAATTACAAAAATGGATGTTAATTTGGAGTCAATATTCATTGAGAAGACAAATTATTATTTACCGAGGAGTGAGAGAAGACAATTTTGTTCATTCTAAAATTTAAATTTTAAATATGTAGTGCTTAATTTTATTTTTAATGAAATTTATTTGATTTCATATTTATTAAATTTAGTAATTAAGGTTAAATAGTTTTTTGTAAATAAATAAATTATAATTATAAAATATTCTTTGTAAATAGTTGGTCCTAAATAAAATTCTATGATTTTTTATAAGGAAAGTGAACTACACGTACACACACAGTCTTGGTGATCAATTTTTAAGGTCAACATAACGATGGTTGGTCCTAAATAAAATTCTCTGATTTTTTATAAGGAAAGTGAACTACACGTACACACAGTCTTGGTGATTAATTTTTAAGGTCAACATAACGATAGTCGGATAAAAACCTAGCTTCCATTCTAGACAACTAATCATCTTGTGATAGCAGAAATGGATTCTACCATTTCAGCACCATAAACAATTGCATAATGTAAAGCATCAAAAATCAGTTTTCTAGTACTGGTTGGAAACTTGGAATAATTTAAAAAGTGAAGATCGAATCACGGAGTTGATGCAAGCAGGTAGCTAGAAATATATAATTACGTTACCTGTAGATATTTTTTTTTTGAACTGCAAAGCTTGAATTAATATCTCAGAACAAGAAAGCCATACAAATTCACAAAATACATCCTCACTGCAAGAGTACTGCTCTAGTTAACCCAACCTCTAATTGCAACACACGCATTGACTTTTGCTCAAACACATTGAAAGAGAATTCACACATATTGCTACACTACACCATACTGCACATCCGGTTTTCGCGAAACAGTTCGGAGAAGCGAGCAGCATAACGGCCACCAGGCCATTGCAAAACCATCATTTCAGCACTACTTTAATCCGAACCATCACTAGAAAAGAATCACAGACACATATTGCAGCTTTACACCATCATCAAAACAGCAAAAGACACACCCGTGGGCGACAGCTAGTGTCATCACAGTGACAGCAGCCCATAACTGGCGAAGAAACCATCAAAACATCTCCTATTCGCACAGCAAATAATAAAAGCAACAGGCCTCGGCAGTGCAGATAATATATTACGTACGTGTAGATCGATTTAGCACTATTAATAAATAGATAACCAAAAAGTATTCTTTTTTATTTTATTTTATAATTTTATAACTAGTTAACCGGGTTTAATATATACGATCAAACTACCTATTTAAACTTTAGTAACAAACTAGCTTAACAAAGAAGGATACATCATGGGGCGGTTTGGCTCCTCTATTGTTCCTTTCCCGGCCTTTTAAATATATACACGGAAATTTTATATGTATATTGGTGTAAGATCATATAGTTACTTCCCTACATGGCTACATCTGATCTCCTTTTTTTCATTAACACGTATGTATTCATCTCCATTAGTTGTTTCTTCGTTATTTTCTCAAGATTTCTAGGCTTATTTACTGTGTTACAGTAATCACTCAACTTGTTAGTCTTAGATTAGTTACTCAAATAACATAATACTTGTAGAAAGGTTGAATTCAAACTTAAGTTTTTTTAACTTATTGCATAAGCAAATATTTTTGAATATTTTTATTATTGATATGAATCAACAATGATAGGTACAATGGTGCGACATTTCTAACACTATAAAAATGACAACAAGTTTAATTTAACACAAAAGATGAAATAGTATGTCTAAACGTTCCAATGTTCAATAAAATGAAAAAGTATTTTCCACTTTATGTTCTTAAGTACGTGCACCTAATTTAATATTTAATCCAACGATTATACCATTTATTTAGCAGCACTATCTTCGATCTTATTAAGTGCAAGAATCTTTGCATTTAATATTTTCAGTCTTTATTAATCAAAAATTGTGTTGTCACTCCCGCTTGATTAAAGCTAAGATCTTATTTATTTCTTAATTTGAATAATTTCCATCTGATTCAAGTTCTATCTACAATTACTACGCAATACTAAGTGTGCTGAATAGAAGAACTAAGACTATAACGAATAACATATATATTTTCAACTTTGACATAATAACTTCTACATAGAAAATATAGTAAAGCAACACCAAGATTGTCGATCAGCTGTGCTAACATAATGATCAGTTATGTTTGCAAAACTATTTACAAACAATGTTCAACTTAGTCTTCACAACTAAGGAAACTTCGATTAGCTAATCAGATTAGACCAAGATACTTGATCGGCTGCGCTAACAAAATGATCAGCTAAAGCTTAAATACTAATTAAATTACAATTCTAATATATTTTACAATTCTAATATACTAACAACACATGTTAAGTTAGTTTCTAGTCTTAAAAAATTTGTAATTATAATATTTGTAGGTATACAAGATTTGGTTAAAAGGGTTATCTCCCCCAACAGAGCCAATAAAAGTAATTCCACAAGTATTGAAAGATTTGGCGTGATACATAGGTTTTATGTTATTTTCATTAGGGTTACTAATTACAATTACATGCATTGAGATCTATTTATAAACAAAAAAACATTTTCCTTGATAGATATTAAGGGTATGTTTGGCGACGAGCTTATAGGGGATTATAGGAGCTTTGGATTCTAGTTTTTATAATCCTCAGCCCCTAGCCTTGTTTGGGTGAGGGATTATTAAAAACATAAGCCCCCATAATCCCCAAATATAAAAGTCTTTTCAAGTAGCTTATGGTTTGAGCTTGGGATTATCAATTAATAAGCTCCAGGCCTAGCTCCAGCCCCAGTCTCAGCCAGTTTCACCAAACATACCCTAAGTTCAGGGCTAGGCCCAGTACCCAAAAAGTCACATAGTCTTTATACGTTCTTCAGTAGCGGATTGCACCATCAACGGTGACAAACAGTAGCACGAGCATTAGCCGTGCCGACCTCTCTTCAACATGGCATGCAGCAGAACCCTTCAACAATGTCAATCTACTTTAACGGTGACCCTATTTGCTAAGTCTCAATAGCACTAAGGTGATCACTAGTACAGAGCTAGATGCACAACTCAGCATGAATACCACCCTAATGTATCCCCGACCTCATCTGGTGTAAATGAAGATCACATTTTCTGTAGATATTATTAACTCATTAGATGATACACATAAAACAAAATTTAGTAGTTGGCGTTAGGAATAAATATAATTTGTTGTTGCAGTTGGTATACATCCTAATACATGTATGATTAATATCATATACATACATCCAAGAAATAAAGGTTTTTGTAAAACCGCTATTTGAATTAGCTTTTCATATGCTCAGGGGAGGAGACAAGGGGGGGTTGAAGGGTGCTTGGCCCCCTCTAATGAGCTCAACATCCTTAGTATTATATAAGCTTAAATCCAACACATATATATTAAACTCCCCCTAATTGTAATTAATAGCCCAAGTATTATTCAACAAAAAATATGTAGAGAATGCTTGAAATGACGGTCATGATACCAACAATGAAAACAATGAAAACGAGGTTTCGTAATAGCATGGGTGATGATTGTCTTTTAAACACTTTAATTTTTTACATTGAGAAATTGCTAATACTTTTTCTATAGGCAATATAATGAATGAGATATGTTCAAATAAAAACAAAGTCGCGTCCAACTACAAACATACAAACTATGATTTCTTATCATTATATTTTATTCATTAAAGTTTTATCAAGATAAAATATTCGAGTTATTATTTTAATAATATTATGCTTGTAGCACATTAATTCATGACAACCGAACTGACAATTGTGAGAAAACTTTGGTCATTGAAGACTATTTTGGCAAAAGCTTAAGTGTTGTTTTAACACGTAAATTTCTTGTTTTTAAACGAACTTTCATTATTTATTTATCTAGATAGATAATGGAACTTTTTAATGTCATTCATATATACATATATATGTAGTGTTAAATAAAGTAAAACCGGCCCCCGCTGTACTAAAATCGTAGCTCCGCACCTACATATGGTTGTGTATAAATTAATTTGGTAACATCAAATTGCCACGAGTTTAGTGAGTGGATGCATGTCTTGTCCTCAAAGGTCAACCAACCAGAAAAGGGTGAGCAGTAGCCATATATACCTCCACTACAAGAAAATAGGTTTTCAGCGACAATATAACACAAATTTGGCTACAAATGTAATATGAAGCTCATTTGTCTACCATCTGCACTTGCATGTTCTATTTAAGAGATTTAATGTTTAAAAGATGGTATTTTTTTTTTCTTGAACACCCTTTTTTGAGATATACGTAACTTTTCCTTTTTCTTATTCCTAACGGTTATTACTGTTTATTGACGTTAACATCCTCTAATATAAATAAAACACTAACTTGCATAAATTTTATTACACGATCCTAGTCCTTAGTTTAAAATTTAAATTTAGTTACTTAATCTTAACTAATTATTAAATCAAAATAAAAGTTATAAAGTTTACTTTCATAAATTTTACTTCATAGGTGGTGAGATATAAAACTGTCAAAGCACTCTTATATTTACTAAACTCCTTTGGTATACTTAACCCACTCAAATGCCCCTTTGTTTATTGGCCATAACATGAAAATAAAGTTTCATTAAATCTTATTTGCTAATTAAAATTAATATTATTTTCGACGTATAATGATCGTGTCTTTTAATTGATAATTCATAAAAGACTAACACATGTTATCTCCTCGTATTAACACTTTAGTTGTTGGTCTAGGTGTTAATACCATAGATTATTATTTGTTTAAATTCTTATTTCTTTGATGTTTATAATTATTATATAACTTTTTATTAAAGTTTAATATTTTATCATCTTTTAAAGTAGCTCGTGTATCCTAGAGGAATCTAATCTAGTTATTAAACACAATAGAATGGATTATAAGAGTTTGAGATTTTAGTTTGCATAATCTTCAACGTTGTTTGGATGTTAAAATGTCGAGTGACTATAAAAAACATAATGATAACCGACCCAATTATATAAAAGGCTAGTGTCTTAAAATTTCATTTCTACTCCGTACATTGTTATTAATATAATAAAAACTACTCACAGTTTTCATCATTTAACTTTAGGTTATTTAGGCCACATAATTCTCTTTTGGGTTGGGTCTTAATTAAGTGATAGTAACTTAGCCTGGTCTGGCGTACATTGTGGGCTTGTTTTCTATAAAGCTGAAAAGGAATTTGAAGCTGGTTTTTCCAAGGGTGGTTTGGTCAAATGCTAAATGGTCAAATCAGTTGTGGGGTAGATTCTATCACGGTGCTCATGTGTTTGTGAGTAGTTATATGTTTGTATCTAATTACTAGGTACATTTTTGGCTGTGCTAGAATGTTGATTTTTTTATACAGATGCTTGCATTCAATCTTTGTACTTTGTTGAATATGTCTTAAGCTTTTTTTTTCTTGGGATTGTCATCTAGGTAAAAAGGGTAAAAAAAATGATAAGAAATTTTGTACAGTTAAGATACCAGATATCTCATGATACATTTTAGTTTTCAAATTTAGGATGGAATAAAATTGTGATAATGATAACATAGAAGTCAAATAAAAAAAGTAATTTATGTTACAGATAGTTAACAAATATACTATTAAAAGTGTGCCAATAAGTTATAGTAGTTAATACATTAGTTTACTCAGATCCGTTACTTCTCATAAAGCTCCTATAAAATTATACATTTGCTTTATAAAATCATATTTAGGGGCCGTTTGTTTATTAAGAGGTTCTGAGTCTGAATCTGAATACAATGTCTGAACATTATGAGGTGATTCTGACGTCTGAATGTTCGTTCATATGTTGCTATTTGTTTTTTGAAATATCTGAATGGTTGTAATTATCTATTTTATAATATTTTATATTTAATTGTTACATATATAACTAAATTTTAACTTTTCTAATTAAAAAGTAAATTATTTTAATAACAAATATCAAACTATAATAATATAGGAAATCATAATAGAAAATAAATAGAAGAGAGATGCGCAACGGTGTGCGGCGCTCGACGGTGACCGTGAAAGGTGTCCATATATGTAGATTAGTGGAGGATTAGATGTTGACGTGAATTAGTGAAAGAAGGAATATAATTGCTATAGTATAATGAAACATAATTAAATTATGTTAAGATGTTATAAGAGGTAATTTTACCTCTTATTTATTAAGAGGTTAAAAGTGGTTTTCAAATATTAATGAAAAGAAAAAACAAACAGCGCTTACATCTTAATACCTCTTATTGATTCAGATTAAGATGTATTAATATCTTTTTCAGAAAAACAAACGACCTCTTAATTTACTGAAAAACACACATGATCGGCAAAAAAAACACAATCTAACAAATATATGAGGATTTTCCAGAATTTCAAGCATTTGCAGACACGCTCATGATAAACAAATATATTGAAAATCCATGGAGCTCTAAACGTGCCTATAAAAGAGTAGAAAACCAGCCTCTTAATATTAATTTTGAAACACAGATCACCCTTAATTTTAAGGTTAACAAAAGGAAAAAATAAACAACAAATCCAACCCATAACATTGTTGTTGACGACACCGGATAATCATTCTCAAATCTAAAACTCAATAAAAGACTAAAATAATAATCTTAGCAAATAACACATCAATGATCAATGTAGATATAATAGAAAGTATGTTACCTCTTCGTCTGGTGTCTTGACTATGAAGTGTTCAAAATAAATCGGAGCAGGTAAGGAGTCCAATACCGTCACTCTTAGCTGGCGTTTGGTTGGATGGATTGTTTTTTGAAGGAATTGGATTGTGGGAAGGAATTGGATTTTGAAGGAATTGGATTTGGAATCTTAAATCTTACCTCATGTGTTTGGTAGTGCCAGGAATTGGATTTTGATTAGGGCTTGTTACCTCCTATCGCCGTCTACCACAGTCGCAGCCATTGTCGTAACCCTAGTCGCCGCCGCCAAGCTACCTCGTCGAAGCCCTAGTCTCCGTCATCGAAGCCTTATTCGCCGTCGCAAGTTTCCACTCGTCAGTCGAAGCTCTAGTCTCCGTCTTCGACGCCCTAGACGACCTCGTCGAAGCCCTAGTCGCCAAGCCAGCTCGACGAAGCCCTAGTGGCCATCGTCGAAGCCCTAGTCGCCATCGCAAGTCGCAACTCGTCAGTCGACGTCACCAGTCGCCGTTGTCGTTGCCACTCGCCGGTCACAGGTGCGATCGTCAATGGTCACAGGTGCAACATTGTCATCCGAGGAAGAAGGAGGCAAGGGCTTTTGGGATGGAATCTGAAATCCATCCAAACTTGGATGGAATCTGAAATCCTTCATTTGATGGATTTTGGGTCTGATGTAGGAATCCTTTTCCTTGCTAAAAGTTAAACCAAACAAAGGAATTGGTTGGAATTAAAATCTAATTCCCTTGAATTCCCTTGAAATCCCTTCAACCAAACATCCCCTTAGAGTAATCTGTCCTCAATATATTTTCTCAAGAATAGTACTTTTCTCAATCTTGAAATACAGTTTCAAATTTGATATTACCGGTATACACACGTCCATAATTTCTACTATTAAAAACCACAATTTGTCTACATTACATTTACGTCATCATTGATTTTCATGTAGGTATTTTCTTTTTGTTTGTTAACGATAGGGGTGTTCAACGGTCGGTTATCGGTTTTATGGATTTAATCGGTTCGGTTTAATTGGAGTTTAGGAAAAAAAATTAACCGGCCATAATCCAAACCAAAAGTATTATAAATCAAACCAATCCAACCGAATAACCATCGGGTTAATTGGTTCGGGCTCCGAAAAACCAAATAAAAGTTTCCTCAAAAAAACAAATATAAGACTTACTATTAGTCACACACACTTAGAACTTGACTACAAGATCACCAAATTCAAATAACCCATATTAAGATATTAGGTACAAAATAATCAAGCAATGTGTCAAAACATTATCATTATAATTTTCAAAAACATACTTGACTTTTGTTTACTTACAAATGTTTTTAAGAAAATTACTATCATATCCAGTAGTTCATAAAGAAACTCAAATGAAATAATTATTTCAAGACAATTATATTATATATATATATATATATATATATATATATATATATATATATAGAGAGAGAGAGAGAGAGTTAGGATAAAAAAAGATGTGTTTTAATGTAAGATGTGAAAGATGTAACTAGAAATCGACACGTGTCCACATCTGACCAGGGGTGTTTTTGGCATTCTATTTGTTTTTAATTTAATAACCCTTAAATCACGGACCCCATTAAATATTTAAATTAATATTCAATCTCTCTATCTCCTTCATCTCTCTCTCTCCTTCATCTCTCTCTTTCTACGCCTCTCCGTCTCTCTCCTTTTCTCAACCTGCCGTCTCCCACCCCACGCCGTCCCTCTTTCTACGCCTACCAAATCTTCCATCAAAAGCGCTCATTGACGTTCATCATCGCCGCCACCGCCCTCCCGACATTCATTATCGCCGACATCGGAGCATTCCAGATCTATGATTTTTTCGAACAAATCCACCATCAAAAGCCCTCCTCGACGATAGCCCTTCTGCCGCCGCTATCAATTTATCTACTCTCGTCGGAGCAATTCCAGAGTCGCTCACCACCACCGCCATATGCCGCAGCCGCATCCGCCGTCGATCCTGCCTAGTCGTCGAGACACAGAAGAGAGTTTTCGATTCATCAGATTTTGCTGATCAAGCTGCCGTCTCTCACCCCACACAGAAGAGGGTATCGATTCATCAGATTTTGATGGTGGTTCAAGACACAGAAGGTGGTTTGTTTGGCGGCGGCTAGGGCTTCGATTCATCAGATTTTGATGTCTGAGATGGCACCGACGGTGGTTCAAGCCCCCTTTTTTCCGATTCATTAGATTGTATGTTTGCTCTTAGTTGATTTAGAAGGTGGTTTGTTTGACGGTGGTTCGAGACCTTGAAGGTATATCATCATTTTTGACTCATCGGATTTTGATTCATATGTATAAAAGATTATAGATTCATTTTCATCAATTTTGATTTGTTCATATTCTCTGATGTGACGATTTTGATTTCTAATCTGTAACTAGTTGATGAATCTGGTCTATTTCATTAATTTTATTGTTCATATCATTTGATGAATCTGGTCTGTAACGATTTGATGATCCACCGGAATTCTTTGTGAATCGTTGTTGTTAATGCTGTTTTAATTTGTATTTTAAATTGTGTTATTTTTTTTGAATGAACATGGTATGCTCATCAGTGATTTTTTTGAATCAGTATTTTTGGATTACGTTAGCATGTTTGTAGGGGAGATTGAATGGTGAAATGGTCAAAAATACCCTTAATTACCATTTTTATTAAATTATTTTAATAAATAGAAACTTTCTATAAATTACAGATCTGATGAAAAATGAATGGTTAAGATCACATCTTTCACATCTTAGGATAATTTACATCTTACATGAACCTCGCTATATATATATATGTATATATATATATATATATATATATATATATATATATATATATATATATATATATATATATATATATATATAGGGAGCGGTTCAAACGAGAACTGTTTTTCGTACGAGAACTACGAGAACTGCGAGAACTATTCTCGACCAATCATTTTATTTGTTGTCATTTATATTTTCTTATAAAGGAAAAGGGTATGTTTGTCAAAAAAAATATGTCCGGCAAGGCATATACAGCGGGTTTCCAATTGATAACAGCCTGGGTTTCATTATGTAATTCCATTTAAATATGTATGAATGGATTGTTTCTTTTTTTTCTCACTTTGATAAATAGTTTCACGATTACATTTTGGAGTCTATTACAAATTTGATTCCTGTAGATCGTTAATTTTACGGATTTTAGTATTTAATATGAAGATTGTTGAGATATTATTATTAGTATTCGAACGAGTGATTTCCATCTTTCTTCAACCCCTCATCGATATCATCTTGTAAATCAGTCATGTCAAACAACATTAACAACATCCCTGAAATGGAAGGACCGGAAAAAATCCAGAAACTTGATCAACAACGAGCTCTTTTCAAAGTAAAGAAGCTTTCGGAGAAAGCCGTCTTGCCTTCTAGAGGGTCGTCTCTTGCCGCCTGTTATGATCTTTCAAGTGCAATCGAGTCTAAAGTACCAACAAGAGGTAAAGCTCTGGTTGCTACGGATTTAAGCATAGCGGTACCAGAAGGAACATATGCTCGTATTACACCGAGAACTGGTCTGGCATGGAAGCACTCCATTGATGTCGGTGCGGGTGTGATTGATGCCGACTACAGGTCCAGTTAATTGGGGTGATATTGTTCAACTATTCTGATTTTGATTTTGAAGTAAAAGTTGGTGATCGAATTGCACAGTTGATTATCGAGAAGATCATCACCCCTGAAGTGATTGAGGTTGATGATCTGGATTCAACCGTAAGAGGTGCAGGTGGGTTTGGATCAACTGGTTTTTAATACCTTGCATTCGTAATTATGCATTAGTATCTGTTATTGAATTTTGGCTATTTAGCTTCTAGATTTTGGTGTTGTTGATGAAACATTTGGTTGAACAGTTGGTGGTGGATGGGCGAAATCTTCTGTTCTATTGGTTTCACTGAAAGTTACCTTAGAAACTCTTGTAGTTACTCGTCTTTTGTTTTAGGAACTTAACAGTTTAAAAAAAAGTATTCAACTGTTTTAGCTACCAATATTAACTGTACTCTAATGTTATATAAATGCTACTTTTAATGATAATGAAAGCGTCGATTACTTCCCAATGTAGCCATATTTTGTTTTAATTTAGTGGCATGCTCATAATTATTATGGAATCCACCGGCATTAGTTGAAACTAATGAAAATGAGATAAAATTGGTATTTATAGATGAAGCACATGAAAAGAAGATGTTGAATTTTCAATTTAGTTTACGTTACATTTTAAACGGGCTTCGTATTATATAAAACTCATTTTAGAAAAAATATTTGCACGAGTGCAAATATGGAAATATTTGCACTTGTGCATAAATATTTGCACATGTATAAAAATATTTGCACTTGTGCAAAAATATTTGCACTTGTGTAAATATTTTCATATTTGACCTTGTGCAAAATTCGAGCTGTAGTGGAAAAAAAACCAGCAAATAAATAAAAAAAGTTTTAAAAAAATATAGCAAGATCGGTCTCAAATTAAAGAGTATAAATTTCTCGTTAACAATGGCTTTATATAAGACCGATCTTGCTATATTTTTTTGGAAAAAAAATTCATGATTGTTGGGGTTTTTTTTTCTGTACAGCTCGAAATTTGCACTAGTGAAATTTTGGACATGTGCATATCTACACCTGTGCTGAAAAAACCAGGTAAATATGTGCAAAAATTGCACTAGTGCAAATTTCGAGCTGTACAGAAAAAAACCATCAAAATGTGCACTAGTGCAAATTTTGAGCTGTACAGAAAAAAAAAACCTAACAAACATAAAAAAAAATTTGAAAAAATATATCAAGACAGGTCTCAAATTAAAGAGTATAATTTTCTCGTTAATTTGGTATAATTTTCGTAATTTAACACTTTTCCGTTTGGATGTATATATTAGTTTAAAAAATACGGGGGTAATGTAAAAATGTCCAAACTACCCTTAATTAATTAAGGATAAGTTTGATAAGTTTAAGGTTATCCATTAACAACTTTTTAATCTCAACCCTCCATCTCTTTGATCAATGGCTGTAATTGGTTCTCGTACGAAAAATGGTTCTCGTTTGAACCGTCCCCTATATATATATATATATATATGTGTGTGTGTGTGTGTGTGTGTGTGTGTGTGTGTAAAATAAAATGCAATCTCTTTATTTATTCGGGTATTCGGTCGGATCCCAAAAGGAAAGCTTAAAATCCAAATCCAAACCATAATCCGATTAAATATTCGGGTGTATTCAAATAACCGATTCAAATCCAATTAAGTCAAAAACAATTAATCCAAACTCTTATGGATCGGGTGGATTTTCAGACGAAACCAATTAATAAACACCCCTAGTTAACGATATATATTAAAGTTGGCTTAATATACTATGTGTAGTTCTAGTCTTTTAGATAATAATCATTATTATTATTAATCAGGAAAGGGAAATGGCAAGGTCCAGCCCAGCCAGAGTGCACCCAGGGCTAATAACGACAACAAGGGCAAGAAGCCGAAGCCGAACAAAGCTAAAGCCGAGAATCGGTGCTTTAAGTGCGGCGAGGTCGGGCACTGGAAAAGAGATTGCCCGAAGGGTCACGAGGCAGGTGGCAAGGCTGGCACCTCAGGTATCGTGTAGCTTCTTTGTCACTTTCCACTTGTAAAGGTTTTTACGAGTATTCTAATATCTTGCAATCGTTTATTGCAGGAGGAGATGAAAAGTGATGCGGCCCAGCATGAGGAGATCACACGTGCAGCATGCGGATATTATTAATATTTATATTTCCTAGTTTATTAAACTCTTTAAGTTTATTTTGAACAATTTTATTGTTGGTTTATGGATATTTTTTGAGTTTATGGAAATTTAATTATTTGGTTATATATCCGTGCACGTGTTCTTATCTTATTAATCAGGATTAGTCCAGTTGTGACTAAAAGAGTGCCAATAAGTCAAGTGTTGACTTGATTGGCGATTCATAATAATCTTATGCTGTGATTTGTTGTAGTTATTATAAATACCGGCTCCACTATTCAAAATACTTAAATAAACTAGTGCTGTTTATAAAATTAGATAGTTTTTCTAATTTAACAAGTATTTAAGCTTTTAGTGAAAAAGTGAATGTTCAAGTCTTGAACAAGTGGAAATAATAGTCATTATTTCCAAGTATAAATAATTTTTGATAAAACATTTAAGATATTATAAAAGTGATTATGGTAGTTACTATAATCAAGGAAGTTTATACTAAATGTTTTTAAAGAAATTAAAAATGCCTTCACAAAGTTTTTGTGCTCATGGAAAGTTTAATGAAACCACTTTCTGTAATTAGAAAGATGGATATATGAAGATCCAAGTTCTTGGTTTCATAGAATAAATTTCTTACAAAAACTAAGCTTTAAAACATGTGTTTGGAACACAAGGTTTAAGCATAGAAGTCAAAGTTTTGACTGAGGCCTAAAAGGATGTTTTAAAGTAATACACTTTTTCATAAAAGACCGTGGGAGCATCTGACAAATGTATCTATCAAAGTTAATAAAAGGTTGTTGTTAACCAGTATGATAAATACAAAATCGAACTTTTAGAGTATATAATTATTGGATGTTTTTAGAAGCTATCTAAAACAGTAAGTTCTTGAGAAAGAACTAATCCATGGAATGCATAATTTATTGGGAGGTACTCAATAAAGATATCATTGCAAGATTTCGAGTCAAGTTATGACCTGAAATTATATACGTTCTAAAATGTTCAGTAAGTCAGCTTAATTAAATATTGTTGGTTGGTTAACGTTAGAAATGATAAAATAGGATGTTCTTTAACATTCTTAGTAATGATATTAGATTAGTGTTTGCATACACAGGAAATCTAATTTCAAGGTTCTTACAAGTAGGTGTAAGAAAGTCTTATCGTTTCAAATGGGAAAATCTAGTAAGATTTAATTAATCTACAAATGTAATTAAAGTTTTAATTACAAGAAAGTTAATTTATAAAATCAGAAACTAAGGAGTTATTTTCCAGTTTTCTCCAAGTTTAAGGAATTTTATGAAATAAGTAAATCTAGAATTGTTCTTAGGTTGCAAGAATGATTTCTAGCCAAAACCAAGAAGGAGTACTCCAAAGTACTAGTCTTGTGTTTTAGGGTTTATAACCATATTATTTTTTTGTAATACGTGATAAGTTACAATGCAAAATAATAAGTAATTCAAATAGACACCGTGAATCGAGTCAATGAAATGGTAGAAATCATGCACCTTTATTCCAGGGAGGAATATGGGAGGGTGTATAGACTAGTTTCATTGTTCTTCACAATTTTGTATGTTTTGGTTTATCCAGGGATAAACTAAGTTTATTCAAAATATTATCTGTGACTACTTATCATGGTGTGAACTATGATAAGGCTATAAAGTCATCGTAATTTTGGGATAGATTTGAAAGTTTGTCGAATATAGCTGCAAAAGGTTTTTGCGGACCAAAATTGACGGATATTCGTTAGGTTTACGAATATTGGATTGACCCACTGTGAATAATACTTCGTGGTTTCATGTCAAAAGTATTAATCACATAGGTTATCCTTAAGCCTGAGGTATTTGGTTTGGGATGCGGTAACTACTGTCTTCTTAGCTAGCTCTAACGCCACGCCGTAACAGGGTGGTCATAAGGGGTGTGACTAGATTCAGTGGGAGCTGTATTTCCAAATGCAAATATGCAAGATGGTAATTGCACCTTATTTTTAGAAGAGATATTTCCGGGTCCCTTGACTGATTAGAGAAACTGGTAAGTGCACGGCCGTGCCCAAACGAACTGATCTGTTCTTTGTCGTTTATCACGTAGTTTTGAAATCAAGTATGTCATGAACAAATTCTTGAGTCTCTGAGTTGACTTCCTCCATGCTCATGCTCAAAATTGAAATATCGCGCTGCAAGGGACAAACCTATATATATGCAAGTTTGTATATATAAAACGTACTCATTCATGAACAGAGAGTTTATGATAGTTTAGTTTATAAACAGTTAGTTTATAACAGGTTACTTCTAAGCAGGTTGCTTATAAAGTTTTATCACAAGTTACTTTGGGGTATAAGAGTTCTTATAATCTGGTTACCCTAAGTGTCTGGCTAGGGACCTCCTTAGGCTAACAATGTGCAGTAACTGTTACTTATCTTGCACAAGTGGGAGTCTGTTGGATTATGTGCAGAGATAATTAACGGGTATATTGTATCCAATGTTATAAGAGACTAAAGGGTCACACTGCTACACACCCAATTCAGAACAGTTGGATTTCACCATAAATCTGTGTGGAAATAATTAATCAGTTAGATTAATTATTAAAGAGAAAGAGTAAATAATTAATCAGTTAGATTAATTATTAAAGAAATAAACGAATAATTAATCAATAGTATTAATTATTGAGAGATATAAATAATTATCCAGTTTGGATTAATTATTAGAAAGGAAATAAATAATAAATAGTTATTTATTATTTAAGAAGAATTAAATATTAAGTCTTTAATATTTAATGGACTAAGTTAATTAATTAACTAGTAAATTCCAGGGGGTCAATATGAGAAGAGATGAAAGTTTAATTAAAACCAGTTGGGCTTTTAATTAAATGGGCTTAGGTCCAAGTTAATCCCTATATAATATCCTTAAGCCTTAAGGATTAGATATGAGACATTAAGGGATTAACCCTAGCCACCACCATAACTCTCTCTCACACTCTCGATCTCTCTCCTTGTCGCACACTCTCTCTCGGTCGAACTATCTCTCTCACGGTCTCTCTCTCTTCGTTGAACAAGGAAGAAACACCAAGTGGTGTTTCTTGGTTTCGAGATCGACGCAAGCAAGGACACACACACAAGGGTTTCGAGATTTGAAGCCTTAGTGATCCAGGAGCGGTCTAGCAGCCAGTTCAATCGGAGGTGCAGTAGTGGTGGACTACTTTAGCAATCCCAAGTCTGATCAGGTATAATTCTATAACATTATGATAGATTTTTTTGCAAGAAACTATGTTGATCAAGTTAAAAGTTATAAAAGATCCTAACCCTTTTGGGGTTTAGAGGGTTGTGTTCAATCCAGTTCCGTTTTTAGGATTGAACCAGTAGAATCAAACCTAGGTTTGACCAGTTTGAGTCATATGGCGGTTTGGTCAGGCTCAAAACCCTTCAAAGCTTCTTTCCTAATAAATCATTTTGTTGTTCAAAAAAAATTAAAATGGAAATCTGAAGGTTCGTGAAGGGTGGAGGGGATCTTAGAGTGTTGGGAGTGGTCATCTCCCACCACACTCACCACACTGCCACGTCAGCTTTCTACTTCCACCACTCAACTCACCACTTAGACCCGTAGTGGTCACTCCTCACCACATCAAATTTTGGGACCCACTTTATTTATTAATTTCATATTTAATTTAATAATACTCAATAAAATTTTTTAAGTAATAGAAAATAAAATTCTTTTATATTTATAAAATTAAACTATAGAAAAATAATAAATACCGTAAATTTATTAACTTCAATTCTTAAAAGATAAAAATATAAACAAAATCATTGGTAAAAAACCTATAATAAATATATATCAATTACATGTCTCGATCGTTTCAGCAAGCAATATAAAAAGAAAAGTCATGAAATTGCAAAATGCTAATTAATGAATTGTTTGGTGAGATTATTAATTGCTATCTACCATGCAATTCAGCAGGAAAAGAAAAAGAAGTAAAGAATATAAGTAATAAACATTAAAAGGAATAAAAGTCAGTAGGATTAATCTATCACACCGCCTTTAAGTGCGCGATGGTTTCCACGCCAAAAAATAAACACGCCGCCAGGGACTGGAAATTTCTTCTTTCACGGCGCGGTATAGCAAAACCACTCAGATATTACCTCCCACACCGTATACTCTAAGTGTAGGAAAGCAATAAGGTTCACGTGTGGAAGGAACCTACTCGCACGCGAAACTCCTTAATCCTTTCATTATTCTAAAAGCATTTTAAAATGGTTAATTTAGCTTTCATCCAATCATTTACTGTTTTTATTATTTTGTTTCACTTTTAGTCATTTAAGCTAACTGTTATTTATTTTAACCATTAGTCATAAAATATTTTAATTTTTCTTATTTTATCCTACTACCAAACAACATTTAATATTATAATTGTGTCTTAACATAATTTTTAAAGATTCCCTTTTTAATTTTAACCAAACACATCCCATTCCCCACTTTCTTAACCTCACGTATGACCATCAAACAAATATTTTCGATAGCTTAAGTTAATAAGAGGATCCAAAATTCTTATTAGAAAATGTACAACTTGACTTCATCACATATTAACATTTGACTAAAATAATAGATATTTAAGATTTGAATACATTTGATTAATTAATTTATTATCTATACTAATATATAAATTATTTAATATTCTTTCTCCTCTTTGATTTTAAAGATTTTTAAAATTTAATCAAGACAATATCTTAACTTTTCATTCTATTTAAACTAATCTTATTTTTAACTATTTTACTATCTCTTCTACTTTACTTTAACTTGTTATTTATTACAAATATATTCTCTAATGATAAATTCTCTTTCACACAAACACAATTATTCACACACATCAATGCAATTTCTAAAATCCTATTAACTTCTCTCCTTATTTCATAAATATAAATCTTTTTTCTTAGTTTAAAGTTTTTTAGAATTTATTTTTAAAAGTAAATAAATTATTTGTTGCAAATAAAAAAAATTTGAAAATTGGACATGTTGCCGAAGAAAACTTTTCGTGATACTGAATCGCGCGAATAACATATTATTACATTCTTGAAAGCGTCATGTTACAAACCGGAAACTATTCGCTGCCGTAATATTACACAGTTACGATGCTAGTTGTTATAAATGTTACACTTGATAAAGTCATTTCAGTCATTCTATATTAGTTTAAGGCGCTTAGGCATTCTTTTTTTTTTCTCTTCCTTGTTGTTTGCATGAAAATAGTGTATGTCTGAGTCAAGGTTGTTAACGACTAAAGTCCCATTTTGATGTGAAATTGTTACAATATTAATTTTCATCTATCGTAAAATTGTCGATACTGGATAAGATTTATATACATCCATAAGATCTTGCTAACATCTCGATCTTAAGTATATAATAATAAAATATTTTATTCTTATCGTACTCGTCTTCAAATAGTGAATTAATTTACGAATAAGTTGACACAATTACATTAAATGAAAAGTTGATTGAGTAATTAGTTAAGTGATATATAATCTAGTTACTCAATAGCAAGTTCCATAGAGTTTTCAAGTTCATTACTTCAAAACTAAATTTTTAATAATCTAATCTAAGCCCATGAGCATTTTATGGACCAATAGCCACTTACAAGAAGATATCAAATTGGCAGTAAGTATTTTCTTGAATTGGCTCTACTCTACGATTGCTCAACATATCAGTGAGCAATTCATTCTCCATTTAAAACACAAAATTCACATCTGACTTGCATGCTCTCCCTATTCACAGGCGTGACATTATTTTAGGCCACTCATATGCACCGGCGGAACATTATAGGGGCAGGGGGGGGGGGGGGCCCAAAAATTCTGGTGCTAAGTGTAAATTTTATACTACAATTATATATAAAAAACACACGTTCTTTTTTAAACCCCAAAAGATTAGGAAACAAGTTTATAATACAGAAAAAAAGAATAAATCTTAAACATCGGGTGAACGGCTGAACAAGACCTGGAAAACCCTAAGGCTAGGCGGCGTTGCGAGTTGCGACGAGAAAAAAACTACTGGCACCGAGCCACCGTGAGTCCGCCACACACGTCGGAGAGGCGGAGACCACTCCTTTCCACCGTCAAGACTTCCTTTTGCCGTCATTCGTTTGCCCACCACTTCTTTTGCCGTCATTCGTTTTGCCGGAGAAGCCAACACCCACACTCGTTCAGTCGTTTGTCTGTCAAGGCGCCACACTCGTTTGCCACCACTCATTTGCTCCCTGCCGCCTGAAACCACCGGAGTCAACATCTCCGCCGGGACTGCCGTCTGCCGCCGATCACTTTGTTGGAGAGAAAAACTTTGCTCAATGCTTACTTCTGAGAAATTATAGTTTGACAAAAAAATGAGATTTATTGGAGTTGTAGAGTGTGGATGACAGCTTGTTGAACTGATTTGAAAAAAAAAAGCCTGCCCCAAAATAATTATTATATAAGATTATAATATTTTATTATATAACGTTATTTAAAATAATAAAAAGTAAAGATTAATATAACATTTTAAATTATAAATTTATAATATATAATGTTCTTGATTCTCGAGTTTGTATTTTCGAACTAAGAATTATTATAGAAAAATTAATTGTAGATTGATTTCCGCCCCCCCAAAATAATTTTGCAAGTTCCGCCACTGCTCATATGGTTGCGTATCTTAGGACCAGTTCTACCCAATCATTCGGATTTTACCATGACTTTTATCCATAAAGACTTAAAACAATTATTAGTGGTAATCAAACAGCACCCATAGTTCCGACAACCAGGAACTCGACGTGGAGGAAGTCCAGGAACTCGAGTGGGATTGTTTTGAAATTCAAATAATATGGATTGTGATTATCTTTGTTTATCTTGTGTTCACATTCATTAGGATACGGCCGGGAATCATGTGTTTGATTCAGTTTAAAATTCTAGTCTGTTGACTATAAATACCAATGTTAGGGTAAGTCAAATGTACAACATCGAAATCTCCTGAGTTGTCAAGGATAAGGCTACAGCAATTAATATTTCAAATATTAGTCAAAGTCCAGATTAGATTATATTTTTATTTCATTCAAATCTGTTGTAACTATAACCTAGTTTATCTCCTATTATGCTGCACCAATCCTTGTATATATGTATCACATCTAAATCTGTTTGCAGTTAAATAATTTCTATATGTCTACCACTTAATATCATGTTAATTTTAAATACAAGATGATCAATGTATAGTAATATAATTATAGGTCCAACACAAGGAAAAATAATGTCATTAATTGGATTTGTTGTTAGTAAATAGAAAGAAAAGTTAATTTAACTGTCAATCAAACAAGTATAAATAAATAGAATAAAATTTACCATTTTCAAATATGGACGTTGCCGGAGATTGATTTATAAAAAAGTAATGGGGTTTATGAAAGAAGCTTTCTCTCTCCTATAATTACAACTGTGAGATTGATTTATATATTAAATGGAGGGCAAAATTGTCTTTTGAGATGATATTTCCGTGGAAGAAATAAATCACTCCGTGGCAATATCACTGCCCTTATCTAAATTTACTACTAGAATCTTAGGAAGCAAATGGTAGGCAATCCCACCAAGATGAGATATAAGGTAAGATCGATGTAGACAGTCATTCGTCTACCCGAAGATAGAGAAACTATTTTCTGAAAGGCATCCGACTTGGGTTATTTCTCATTCATCTCTTAAAACTAGCACGTCAAGTAGTTGAATTTAATAATTAATGGTTTTTTTTTGTCACTTCTACTGTTACTAGCATGATTATTTAATTGTCTTGACTCCTTAGCAGTTTAAAAGTTGACCTAATATGTGTGCTGTATATGTAGTAAATTGACTCCTTATTTGATTGTTTTTCTCATAGTAAACTGCCATACAACTTTGAATAGTAAACAAAATGATATGGTATGTTAGACCAAATAAAGTGGTTAATACCTAAGGTGAAAATCATTTAAATTTGGAATATACAGTGGCAATTGAAGGGTCAGTGCTATATATATATATTGTTATTTTTTAGTTTGAGACAAGACAAATTCGCGGCAAAAAGACAAAATGTTAATGGTATACTGAACTATTTGGTTGCTATGTGTATTCGATAACAGCGAGAATTATATATTTGGGTCAGCTGTTGTTGGCCTGTATAGTCCCAAAAACATCAAAGATTTCAAGGATTTGCATATGCTTTTGGGTGTTTGGCATCATAACTCACAATAAGGTTGATATAATCTATGTGTAGCTTTATGTATATATGACCAAACAACAGATGGAGGAGCTGTCAAATTCAAGTAAAAAAAATGATTCAGGTAGATTCATTTGTACCTCTTCTGTAGCTAACCAACAAGCCTATTCACTGTTTTAATTGTAAGGACTCAAAACTATTTGTGTAAATTCTTGTAATAAAATATTAAAAGTCCACACACTGTATATATTTCATATGTGAATTCAAAAGGAAATTCTTTGCATCGTGCCTGCAAAAGGAAATTCTCTTATTCACCTATGATATTTAAAAATAAAAAAAAAAAATCTTAAGGAAATTAGGATACCGTCGCAGTGTCACACTGATATAACAATATATACATACAATGCGTATTGGTAATTAATATAAGAAGTTAATTAAGAAGTGAGTCAGAGCTTGATATCGAACCGTACCATTCAGCTAGATTTTCTTTCTAAATTAGTTTGCAAAGTCTCCTTATTAATTCGTGTTATATATTATTTTCATGGGTTGGCATATGACACGAACATGCATGCAATTACTTCAAACTCCAGAAAAACTTGCATGAATACCAATTAACTGCATGCATGTAACTGCACCATAAACAAATTAGTTTACAAATAAATAAAATGTTCACCTGAATTTTAGTTTTATACAACAGGAATGCATGATAGACAAGCTTACAATTACAAAAATGGATGTTAATTTGGAGTCAATATTCATTGAGAAGACAAATTATTATTTACCGAGGAGTGAGAGAAGACAATTTTGTTCATTCTAAAATTTAAATTTTAAATATGTAGTGCTTAATTTTATTTTTAATGAAATTTATTTGATTTCATATTTATTAAATTTAGTAATTAAGGTTAAATAGTTTTTTGTAAATAAATAAATTATAATTATAAAATATTCTTTGTAAATAGTTGGTCCTAAATAAAATTCTATGATTTTTTATAAGGAAAGTGAACTACACGTACACACACAGTCTTGGTGATCAATTTTTAAGGTCAACATAACGATGGTTGGTCCTAAATAAAATTCTCTGATTTTTTATAAGGAAAGTGAACTACACGTACACACAGTCTTGGTGATTAATTTTTAAGGTCAACATAACGATAGTCGGATAAAAACCTAGCTTCCATTCTAGACAACTAATCATCTTGTGATAGCAGAAATGGATTCTACCATTTCAGCACCATAAACAATTGCATAATGTAAAGCATCAAAAATCAGTTTTCTAGTACTGGTTGGAAACTTGGAATAATTTAAAAAGTGAAGATCGAATCACGGAGTTGATGCAAGCAGGTAGCTAGAAATATATAATTACGTTACCTGTAGATATTTTTTTTTTGAACTGCAAAGCTTGAATTAATATCTCAGAACAAGAAAGCCATACAAATTCACAAAATACATCCTCACTGCAAGAGTACTGCTCTAGTTAACCCAACCTCTAATTGCAACACACGCATTGACTTTTGCTCAAACACATTGAAAGAGAATTCACACATATTGCTACACTACACCATACTGCACATCCGGTTTTCGCGAAACAGTTCGGAGAAGCGAGCAGCATAACGGCCACCAGGCCATTGCAAAACCATCATTTCAGCACTACTTTAATCCGAACCATCACTAGAAAAGAATCACAGACACATATTGCAGCTTTACACCATCATCAAAACAGCAAAAGACACACCCGTGGGCGACAGCTAGTGTCATCACAGTGACAGCAGCCCATAACTGGCGAAGAAACCATCAAAACATCTCCTATTCGCACAGCAAATAATAAAAGCAACAGGCCTCGGCAGTGCAGATAATATATTACGTACGTGTAGATCGATTTAGCACTATTAATAAATAGATAACCAAAAAGTATTCTTTTTTATTTTATTTTATAATTTTATAACTAGTTAACCGGGTTTAATATATACGATCAAACTACCTATTTAAACTTTAGTAACAAACTAGCTTAACAAAGAAGGATACATCATGGGGCGGTTTGGCTCCTCTATTGTTCCTTTCCCGGCCTTTTAAATATATACACGGAAATTTTATATGTATATTGGTGTAAGATCATATAGTTACTTCCCTACATGGCTACATCTGATCTCCTTTTTTTCATTAACACGTATGTATTCATCTCCATTAGTTGTTTCTTCGTTATTTTCTCAAGATTTCTAGGCTTATTTACTGTGTTACAGTAATCACTCAACTTGTTAGTCTTAGATTAGTTACTCAAATAACATAATACTTGTAGAAAGGTTGAATTCAAACTTAAGTTTTTTTAACTTATTGCATAAGCAAATATTTTTGAATATTTTTATTATTGATATGAATCAACAATGATAGGTACAATGGTGCGACATTTCTAACACTATAAAAATGACAACAAGTTTAATTTAACACAAAAGATGAAATAGTATGTCTAAACGTTCCAATGTTCAATAAAATGAAAAAGTATTTTCCACTTTATGTTCTTAAGTACGTGCACCTAATTTAATATTTAATCCAACGATTATACCATTTATTTAGCAGCACTATCTTCGATCTTATTAAGTGCAAGAATCTTTGCATTTAATATTTTCAGTCTTTATTAATCAAAAATTGTGTTGTCACTCCCGCTTGATTAAAGCTAAGATCTTATTTATTTCTTAATTTGAATAATTTCCATCTGATTCAAGTTCTATCTACAATTACTACGCAATACTAAGTGTGCTGAATAGAAGAACTAAGACTATAACGAATAACATATATATTTTCAACTTTGACATAATAACTTCTACATAGAAAATATAGTAAAGCAACACCAAGATTGTCGATCAGCTGTGCTAACATAATGATCAGTTATGTTTGCAAAACTATTTACAAACAATGTTCAACTTAGTCTTCACAACTAAGGAAACTTCGATTAGCTAATCAGATTAGACCAAGATACTTGATCGGCTGCGCTAACAAAATGATCAGCTAAAGCTTAAATACTAATTAAATTACAATTCTAATATATTTTACAATTCTAATATACTAACAACACATGTTAAGTTAGTTTCTAGTCTTAAAAAATTTGTAATTATAATATTTGTAGGTATACAAGATTTGGTTAAAAGGGTTATCTCCCCCAACAGAGCCAATAAAAGTAATTCCACAAGTATTGAAAGATTTGGCGTGATACATAGGTTTTATGTTATTTTCATTAGGGTTACTAATTACAATTACATGCATTGAGATCTATTTATAAACAAAATAACATTTTCCTTGATAGATATTAAGGGTATGTTTGGCGACGAGCTTATAGGGGATTATAGGAGCTTTGGATTCTAGTTTTTATAATCCTCAACCCCTAGCCTTGTTTGGGTGAGGGATTATTAAAAACATAAGCCCCCATAATCCCCAAATATAAAAGCCTTTTCAAGTAGCTTATGGTTTGAGCTTGAGATTATCAATTAATAAGCTCCAGCCCTAGCTCCAGCCACAGTCTCAGCCAGTTTCACCAAACATACCCTAAGTTCAGGGCTAGGCCCAGTACCCAAAAAGTCACATAGTCTTTATACGTTCTTCAGTAGCGGATTGCACCATCAACGGTGACAAACAGTAGCACGAGCATTAGCCGTGCCGACCTCTCTTCAACATGGCATGCAGCAGAACCCTTCAACAATGTCAATCTACTTTAACGGTGACCCTATTTGCTAAGTCTCAATAGCACTAAGGTGATCACTAGTACAGAGCTAGATGCACAACTCAGCATGAATACCACCCTAATGTATCCCCGACCTCATCTGGTGTAAATGAAGATCACATTTTCTGTAGATATTATTAACTCATTAGATGATACACATAAAACAAAATTTAGTAGTTGGCGTTAGGAATAAATATAATTTGTTGTTGCAGTTGGTATACATCCTAATACATGTATGATTAATATCATATACATACATCCAAGAAATAAAGGTTTTTGTAAAACCGCTATTTGAATTAGCTTTTCATATGCTCAGGGGAGGAGACAAGGGGGGGGCTGAAGGGTGTTTGGCCCCCTCTAATGAGCTCAACATCCTTAGTATTATATAAGCTTAAATCCAACACATATATATTAAACTCCCCCTAATTGTAATTAATAGCCCAAGTATTATTCAACAGAAAATATGTAGAGAATGCTTGAAATGACGGTCATGATACCAACAATGAAAACAATGAAAACGAGGTTTCGTAATAGCATGGGTGATGATTGTCTTTTAAACACTTTAATTTTTTACATTGAGAAATTGCTAATACTTTCTCTATAGGCAATCTAATGAATGAGATATGTTCAAATAAAAACAAAGTCGCGTCCAACTACAAACATACAAACTATGATTTCTTATCATTATATTTTATTCATTAAAGTTTTATCAAGATAAAATATTCGAGTTATTATTTTAATAATATTATGCTTGTAGCACATTAATTCATGGCAACCGAACTGACAATTGTGAGAAAACTTTGGTCATTGAAGACTATTTTGGCAAAAGCTTAAGTGTTGTTTTAACACGTAAATTTCTTGTTTTTAAACGAACTTTCATTATTTATTTATCTAGATAGATAATGGAACTTTTTAATGTCATTCATATATATATATGTGTAGTGTTAAATAAAGTAAAGCCGGCCCCCGCTGTACTAAAATCGTAGCTCCGTCCCTACATATGGTTGTGTATAAATTAATTTGGTAACATCAAATTGCCACGAGTTTAGTGAGTGGATGCATGTCTTGTCCTCAAAGGTCAACCAACCAGAAAAGGGTGAGCAGTAGCCATATATACCTCCACTACAAGAAAATAGGTTTTCAGCGACAATATAACACAAATTTGGCTACAAATGTAATATGAAGCTCATTTGTCTACCATCTGCACTTGCATGTTCTATTTAAGAGATTTAATGTTTAAAAGATGGTATTTTTTTTTCTTGAACACCCTTTTTTGAGATATACGTAACTCTTCCTTTTTCTTATTCCTAACGGTTATTACTGTTTATTGACGTTAACATCCTCTAATATAAATAAAACACTAACTTGCATAAATTTTATTACACGATCCTAGTCCTTAGTTTAAAATTTAAATTTAGTTACTTAATCTTAACTAATTATTAAATCAAAATAAAAGTTATAAAGTTTACTTTCATAAATTTTACTTCATAGGTGGGAGATATAAAACTGTCAAAGCACTCTTATATTTACTAAACTCCTTTGGTATACTTAACCCACTCAAATGCCCCTTTGTTTATTGGCCATAACATGAAAATAAAGTTTCATTAAATCTTATTTGCTAATTAAAATTAATATTATTTTCGACGTATAATGATCGTGTCTTTTAATTGATAATTCATAAAAGACTAACACATGTTATCTCCTCGTATTAACACTTTAGTTGTTGGTCTAGGTGTTAATACCATAGATTATTATTTGTTTAAATTATTATTTCTTTGATGTTTATAATTATTATATAACTTTTTATTAAAGTTTAATATTTTATCATCTTTTAAAGTAGCTCGTGTATCCTAGAGGAATCTAATCTAGTTATTAAACACAATAGAGTGGATTATAAGAGTTTGAGATTTTAGTTTTGCATAATCTTCAACATTGTTTGGATGTTAAAATGTCGAGTGACTATAAAAAACATAATGATAACCGACCCAATTATATAAAAGGCTAGTGTCTTAAAATTTCATTTCTACTCCGTACATTGTTATTAATATAATAAAAACTACTCACAGTTTTCATCATTTAACTTTAGGTTATTTAGGCCACATAATTCTCTTTTGGGTTGGGTCTTAATTAAGTGATAGTAACTTAGCCTGGTCTGGCGTACATTGTGGGCTTGTTTTCTATAAAGCTGAAAAGGAATTTGAAGCTGGTTTTTCCAGGGTGGTTTGGTCAAATGCTAAATGGTCAAATCAGTTGTGGGGTAGATTCTATCACGGTGCTCATGTGTTTGTGTGAGTAGTTATATGTTTGTATCTAACTAGGTTTCAAGCCCGTGTAAACACGGGTCAGAATGTAAGATCTTCGACATATGCTTTTATATTCCTATGTTTTGAGTAATATGTAGCTTGTTAATCGAATGTTAACATATAGGTTTACAAAATTATTCTTTTAATTAAATAAAGTTAAAAAGCCAAAAGTAGTTTATGTATTCAAACAACTTAAAATAAGCAATCACAATCACCATTTTAGATTACAGCACTTATATTAAAAGAAATGACAAAAAAACCGGGAAGAGTAACTCAAAAAGTATGATTTTATATCTTTATGTTTTGAGTAAGCTAATATTTGGTAATCGAATGTTAGTATATAGGTTTACAAAATTATTCTTTTAATTGAGTAAGCTTTAAAAAAGCGAAAGTAGTTTATATATTCAAACAGCTTAAAATAAGCACTTATGATTAAAACACTTATGATGGAGGTAACAGTTTGCAACAAAGTGTCCAAGTTATGCTACATGCGGAAAATCATACGGGTGAGGGATCAAGAGTTTTTTCAATAACTCAAGGGGCTCATAGTTACGTAGGAAAAACTAATCATTAAAAATTAAATTCAAACTTATTTGATTACAACCAAAAACAATATCTTTTAATCAAATATGAAGTTTACTCAAGTGTAAATCTTCCACAGTCCTGCATAATTTGGATCATACAATCTTCTATGAAGTTTCCGACCACACCTCTATCCAAAAGAAAAAAATAGAACCAGATTACATACATATAATTACTATGTGAAATTAGATATTTTAGAACTAAGAAAGTGTTTGGTAAATCAATAGGAAATGATGGTTCATACATGTAACAAATATGAAATATTTTATGGCTCGTAAATGTAAGAAATCAATATGTAAGATACATGAACATTCAATTTTAAGTATTATCATGCTTTTATATAAAATAACTGATCATTCAGCTAGTACCTGTAAATAATTGGATCATTCAAGTAGGTTATAGCATATGAGATAGTGTTTAAAGTGGAGTTGTTGCATTTGAATAGTCAATACAAAGGTCATATATTACACAATTATCTTTAGTAATTAATATTCATAAATCCAGTCTATACAATCCGTGTCATAAACCTAGTCTTTGCAATCCTTTGTTAACCTATTTGAGATCTAATCAAAATCCTTGATTTGGATGTCTAGCAACACCATAGTAGAAATAGACTTTTAGTTGACAAATATTAAATCATTCCTTCCCTTCCAGAATAGATACAAGGTGGCATATGGTGTGGGGCTTTCCAAACGGTTACCTTGACCCAGCATCAAATCATAACAGTTTAATTTTTAATGTCCATTAAGCTCATCTTATCCATTATCCACCATCCTAATAACATCTCTTAAACTTTACTTGAAACCCACAATTAACTAAAACAATATATCTATTAATAGAACCAAGAAGAAAAGACGACCAAATGATGATTATAGATAATAAAACCGGGAAGAGTAACTCAAAAAGTATGATTTTATATCTCTATGTTTTGAGTAAGCTAATATTTGGTAATCGAATGTTAGTATATAGGTTTACAAAATTATTAACCGGACTTATGATCGAACCGGAAACAGGTTACCCATTTCCAATCATGATTTTATGTGGGGCAAAGCCATACTAATTGGCTTCCATGGTCCCTTTTTTATAAACATGATTTTCTCATGAAGTTTTTAGTACCTCCGATGTAGGACAAAAGTTTCATGTCTTATTTTTATAATTTTCTTTCTAAATGTGTGCCAGATCAATTAGCAACCCTCCCTAATTAAATTGCATTTCAAAATTAGACATCAATCTTACATGCCACTTAGGATTACATACATCTTAAGTTAGATAGGATTGGAAACAACATTTTACAACCGGACTTGCCTACGGTTCAACAACTGACTGGAAAATTGGATAAAAAAACGGCCGATTATGTGAAAACCGAAAAAATCGTTTGAACCGGACTTACGATCGAACCAGAAACAGGTTACCCATTTCCAATCGTGAGTTTTTATGGGGCAAAGCCATACTAATTGGCTTTCAAGGTCCCTTTTTTATATATATAATTTTCTCATGAAGTTTTTTAGTACCTCCGATGTGGGACAAAAGTTTCATGTCTATTTTTTATAAGTTTCTTTCTAATTGTATGCCACATCAATTAGCAACCCTCCCTAATTAACTTGCATTTCAAAATTAGACCTCAATCTTACATGCCACCTAGAATTACATACAACCTAAGTTATATAGGATTGGAAACAACATATTAAAACCGGACCGGCCCAGCGGTTAACCGGGAACCGGACTTGCCTACGGTTCAACAACTGACTGGAATATCGGATAAAACAACGGTCGGTTATTTGAAAAAAATCTGTTTGAACCGGACTTACGATCGAACCGGAATTTCCAATCGTGATTTTATGTGGGGCAAAGCCATACTAATTGGCTTCCATGGTTCCTTTTTTATAAACATGATTTTCTCATGAAGTTTTTAGTACCTCTGATGTGGGACAAAAGTTAATTTTTATAAGTTTATTTCTAATTGTGTGCCACATCAATTAGTAACCCTCCCTAATTAACTTGCATTTCAAAATTAGACCTCAATCTTACATGCCACCTAGGATTACATACAACATAAGTTAGATAGGATTGGAAACAATATTATAAAACCGGACCGTCCCGGCGGTTAACCGGGAAACGGACATGCCTATGGTTCAACAACTGACTGGAAAACTTGATAAAAAAACGGCCGATTATGTGAAAACCGAAAAAATCGTTTGAACCGGACTTACGATCGAACTGGAAACAGGTTACCCATTTCTAATCGTGAGTTTTTATGGGGCAAAGCCATACTAATTGGCTTCCAAGGTCCCTTTTTTATATACATGAATTTCTCATGAAGTTTTTTAGTACCTCCGATGTGGGAAAAAAGTTTCATGTCTAATTTTTATAAGTTTCTTTCTAATTGTATGCCACATCAATTAGCAACCCTCCCTAATTAACTTGCATTTCAAAATTAGACCTCAATCTTACATGCCACTTAGGATTATCAACAACTGACCTGAAAACTGTATAAACACATCGGCCGGTTATGTGAAAACATAAAAAATCGTTTGAACCGGACTTACTATCGAACCGGAAACAGGTTACCCATTTCCAATCGTGAGTTTTTATGGGGAAAAGCAATACTAATTGGCTTTCAAGGTCCCTTTTTTATATACATGATTTTCTCATGAAGTTTTTTAGTACCTCCGATGTGGGACAAAAGTTTCATGTCTAGTTTTTTATAAGTTTCTTTCTAATTGTATGCCACATCAATTAGCAACCCTCCCTAATTAACTTGCATTTCAAAATAGACCTCAATCTTACATGCCACCTAGGATTACATACAACCTAAGTTAGATAGGATTGGAAACAACATTTTAAAACCGGACCGTCCCGGCGGTTAACCGGGAACCGGACATGCCTATGTTTCAACAACTGACTGGAAAACTGGATAAAAAAACGTCCGATTATGTGAAAACTAAAAAAATCGTTTGAACCAGACTTACGATCGAACCAGAAACGGGTTACCCATTTCCAATTGTGAGTTTTTATGGGGCAAAGCCATACTAATTGGCTTTCAAGGTCCCTTTTTTATATACATAATTTTCTCATGAAGTTTTTTAGTGCCTCCGATGTGGGACAAAAGTTTCATGTCTAGTTTTTTATAAGTTTCTTTCTAATTGTATGCCACATCAATTAGCAACCCTCCCTAATTAACTTGCATTTCAAAATTAGACCTCAATCTTACATGCCACCTAGAATTACATACAACCTAAGTTATATAGGATTGGAAACAACATTTTAAAACCAGACCGGCACAGCGGTTAATCGGGAACCGGACTTGCCTACGGTTCAACACCTGACTGGAATATCGGATAAATAAACGGCCGGTTATGTGAAAACGGAAAAATCCGTTTGAACCGGACTTACGATCGAACCGGAATTTCCAATCGTGATTTTATGTGGGGAAAGCCATACTAATTGGCTTCCATGGTCCCTTTTTTATAAACATGATTTTCTCATAAAGTTTTTAGTACCTCCAATGTGTGACAAAAGTTAATTTTTATAAGTTTCTTTCTAATTGTGTGCCACATCAATTGGTAACCCTCCCTGATTAACTTGCATTTCAAAGTTAGACCTCAATCTTACATGCCACCTACGATTACATACAACCTAAGTTAGATAGGATTGAAAACAATATTATAAAACCGGACCATCCCCGCGGTTAACCGGGAACTGGACATGCCTATGGTTCAACAACTGACTGGAAAACTGGATAAAAAAACGGCCGATTATGTGAAAACCGAAAAAATCGTTTGAACCGGACTTACGATCGAACCGGAAGCAGGTTACCCATTTCCAATCGTGAGTTTTTATGGGGCAAAGCCATACTAATTGGCTTTCAAAGTCCCTTTTTTATATACATGATTTTCTCATGAAGTTTTTTAGTAACTCCGATGTGGGACAAAAGTTTCATGTCTATTTTTATAAGTTTCTTTATAATTGTATGCCACATCAATTAGCAACCCTCCCTAATTAACTTGCATTTCAAAGTTAGACCTCAATCTTACATGCCACCTTGGATTACATACAACCTAAGTTATATAGGATTGGAAACAACATTTTAAAACCGGACCGGCCTGACGGTTAACCGGGAACCGGACTTGCCTACGGTTCAACAACTGACTGGAATATCGGATAAAAAAACGGCCGGTTATGTGAAAACCGAAAAATCCGTTTAAACCGGACTTACGATCTAACCTGTATTTTTAATCGTGATTTTATGTGGGGCAAAGCCATACTAATTGGCTTGCATGGTCCCTTTTTTATAAACATGATTTTCTCATGAAGTTTTTAGTACCTCCAATGTGGGACAAAAGTTAATTTTTATAAGTTTCTTTCTAATTGTATGCCACATCAATTAGCAACCCTCCCTAATTAACTTGCATTTCAAAATTAGACCTCCATCTTACATGCCACCAAGGATTACATACAACCTATGTTAGATAGGATTGGAAACAACATCTAAAACCGGACCGGCCCGGCGGTTAACCGGGAACCGGACTTGCATACGGTTCAATAACTGACTGGAAAATCGGATAAAAAACGGCCGGTTATGTGAAAACCGAAAAAATCGTTTGAACCGGACTTACGATCGAACCGGAAACATGTTACCCATTTCCAATCGTGATTTTATGTGGGGCAAAGCCATACTAATTGGCTTCCATGGTCCCTTTTTTATAAACATGATTTTCTCATGAAGTTTTTAGTACCTCCGATGTGGGACAAAAGAACCAAAAAAACCAAAACCAATTAAAACTACAAGCCCAAAATAAGTTAAAATGCCACATCACATCCCAAACTATTTCATTTCAAAGACTTGAATTTTTCTCAATCAAATAACATTGCCACATAGGCAAGAGTACATTTTAACTTATAAAAGATATAGATTACTAGGTACATTTTTGGCTGTGCTAGAATGTTGATTTTTTTATACAGATGCTTGCATTCAATCTTTGTACTTTGTTGAATATGTTTTAAGCTTTTTTTTTCTTGGGATTGTCATCTAGGTAAAAAGGGTAAAAAAAATGATAAGAAATTTTGTACAGTTAAGATACCAGATATCTCATGATACATTTTAGTTTTCAAATTTAGGATGGAATAAAATTGTGATAATGATAACATAGAAGTCAAATAAAAAAAGTAATTTATGTTACAGATAGTTAACAAATATACTATTAAAAGTGTGCCAATAAGTTATAGTAGTTAATACATTAGTTTACTCAGATCCGTTACTTCTCATAAAGCTCCTATAAAATTATACATTTGCTTTATAAAATCATATTTAGGGGTCGTTTGTTTATTAAGAGGTTCTGAGTCTGAATCTGAATACAAGGTCTGAACATTATGAGGTGATTCTGACGTCTGAATGTTCGTTCATATGTTGCTATTTGTTTTTTGAAATATCTGAATGGTTGTAATTATCTATTTTATATTTAATTGTTACATATATAACTAAATTTTAACTTTTCTAATTAAAAAGTAAATTATTTTAATAACAAATATCAAACTATAATAATATAGGAAATCATAATAGAAAATAAATAGAAGAGAGATGCGCAACGGTGTGCGGCGCTCGACGGTGACCGTGAAAGGTGTCCATATATGTAGATTAGTGGAGGATTAGATGTTGACGTGAATTAATGAAAGAAGGAATATAATTGCTATAGTATAATGAAACATAATTAAATTATGTTAAGATGTTATAAGAGGTAATTTTACCTCTTATTTATTAAGAGGTTTTAAGTGGTTTTCAAATATTAATGAAAAGAAAAAACAAACAGCGCTTACATCTTAATACCTCTTATTGATTCAGATTAAGATGTATTAATATCTTTTTCAGAAAAACAAACGACCCCTTAATTTACTGAAAAACACACATGATCGGCAAAAAAACACAATCTAACAAATATATGAGG
The DNA here is from genome assembly GCA_947179395.2 of Pulicaria dysenterica. Classification (NCBI taxonomy): domain Eukaryota; kingdom Viridiplantae; phylum Streptophyta; class Magnoliopsida; order Asterales; family Asteraceae; genus Pulicaria; species Pulicaria dysenterica. The sequence goes on from OX359288.1 coordinate 82,181,539, forward strand.
ATTTTCCAGAATTTCAAGCATTTGCAGACACGCTCATGATAAACAAATATATTGAAAATCCATGGAGCTCTAAACGTGCCTATAAAAGAGTAGAAAACCAGCCTCTTAATATTAATTTTGAAACACATATCACCCTTAATTTTAAGGTTAACAAAAGGAAAAAATAAACAACAAATCCAACCCATAACATTGTTGTTGACGACACCGGATAATCATTCTCAAATCTAAAACTCAATAAAAGACTAAAATAATAATCTTAGCAAATAACACATCAATGATCAATGTAGATATAATAGAAAGTATGTTACCTCTTCGTCTGGTGTCTTGACTATGAAGTGTTCAAAATAAATCGGAGCAGCTAAGGAGTCCAATACCGTCACTCTTAGGTGGCGTTTGGTTGGATGGATTGTTTTTTGAAGGAATTGAATTGTGGGAAGGAATTGGATTTTGAAGGAATTGGATTTGGAATCTGAAATCTTACCTCATGTGTTTGGTAGTGCCAGGAATTGGATTTTGATTAGGGCTTGTTACCTCCCATCGCCGTCCACCACAGTCGCAGCCATTGTCGTAACCCTAGTCGCCGCCGCCGCAGGTCGTCGCCAAGCCACCTCGTCGAAGCCCTAGTCTCCGTCATCGAAGCCCTATTCGCCGTCGCAAGTTGCCACTCGTCAGTCGAAGCTCTAGTCTCTGTCTCGACGCCCTAGACGACCTCGTCGAAGCCCTAGTCGCCAAGCCAGCTCGACGAAGCCCTAGTGGCCATCGTCGAAGCCCTAGTCGCCATCGCAAGTCGCAACTCGTCAGTCGACGTCACCAGTCGCCGTTGTCGTTGCCACTCGCCGGTCACAGGTGCGATCGTCAATGGTCACAGGTGCAACATTGTCGTCCGAGGAAGAAGGAGGCAAGGGCTTTTGGGATGGAATCTGAAATCCATCCAAACTTGGATGGAATCTGAAATCCTTCATTTGATGGATTTTGGGTCTGATGTAGGAATCCTTTTCCTTGCTAAAAGTTAAACCAAACAAAGGAATTGGTTGGAATTAAAATCTAATTCCCTTGAATTCCCTTGAAATCCCTTCAACCAAACAGCCCCTTAGAGTAATCTGTCCTCAATATATTTTCTCAAGAATAGTACTTTTCTCAATCTTGAAATACAGTTTCAAATTTGATATTACCGGTATACACACGTCCATAATTTCTACTATTAAAAACCATAATTTGTCTACATTACATTTACGTCATCATTGATTTTCATGTAGGTATTTTCTTTTTGTTTGTTAACGATATGGGTGTTCAACGGTCGGTTATCGGTTTTATGGATTTAATCGGTTCGGTTTAATTGGAGTTTAGGAAAAAAAATTAACCGGCCATAATCCAAACCAAAAGTATTATAAATCAAACCAATCCAACCGAATAACCATCGGGTTAATTGGTTCGGGCCCCGAAAAACCAAATAAAAGTTTCCTCAAAAAAACAAATATAAGACTTACTATTAGTCACACACACTTAGAACTTGACTACAAGATCACCAAATTCAAATAACCCATATTAAGATATTAGGTACAAAATAATCAAGCAATGTGTCAAAACATTATCATTATAATTTTCAAAAACATACTTGACTTTTGTTTACTTACAAATGTTTTTAAGAAAATTACTATCATATCCAGTTGTTCATAAAGAAACTCAAATGAAATAATTATTTCAAGACAATTATATTATATATATATATATATATATATATATATATATAGAGAGAGAGAGAGAGAGAGAGAGAGTTAGGATAAAAAAAGATGTGTTTTAATGTAAGATGTGAAAGATGTAACTAGAAATCGACACGTGTCCACATCTGACCAAGGGTGTTTTTGGCATTCTATTTGTTTTTAATTTAATAACCCTTAAATCACGGACCCCATTAAATATTTAAATTAATATTCAATCTCTCTATCTCCTTCATCTCTCTCTCTCCTTCATCTCTCTCTTTCTACGCCTCTCCGTCTCTCTCCTTTTCTCAACCTGCCGTCTCCCACCCCACGTTGTCTCTCTTTCTACGCCTACCAGATCTTCCATCAAAAGCGCTCATTGACGTTCATCATCGCCGCCACCGCCCTCCCGACATTCATTATCGCCGACATCGGAGCATTCCAGATCTATGATTTTTTCGAACAAATCCACCATCAAAAGCCCTCCTCGACGATAGCCCTTCTGCCGCCGCTATCAATTTATCTACTCTCGTCGGAGCAATTCCAGAGTCTCTCACCACCACCGCCATATGCCGCAGCCGCATCCGCCGTCGATCCTGCCTAGTCGTCGAGACACAGAAGAGAGTTTTCGATTCATCAGATTTTGCTGATCAAGCTGCCGTCTCTCACCCCACACAGAAGAGGGTATCGATTCATCAGATTTTGATGGTGGTTCAAGACACAGAATGTGGTTTGTTTGGCGGCGGCTAGGGCTTCGATTCATCAGATTTTGATGTCTGAGATGGCACCGACGGTGGCTCAAGCCCCCTTTTTTCCGATTCATTAGATTGTATGTTTGCTCTTAGTTGATTCAGAAGGTGGTTTGTTTGACGGTGGTTCGAGACCTTGAAGGTATATCATCATTTTTGACTCATCGGATTTTGATTCATATGTATAAAAGATTATAGATTCATTTTCATCAATTTTGATTTGTTCATATTCTCTGATGTGACGATTTTGATTTCTAATCTGTAACTAGTTGATGAATCTGGTCTATTTCATTAATTTATTGTTCATATCATTTGATGAATCTGGTCTGTAACGATTTGATGATCCACCGGAATTCTTTGTGAATCATTGTTGTTAATGCTGTTTTAATTTGTATTTTAAATTGTGTTATTTTTTTTGAATGAACGTGGTATGCTCATCAGTGATTTTTTTGAATCAGTATTTTTGGATTACGTTAGCATGTTTGTAGGGAAGATTGAATGGTGAAATGGTCAAAAATACCCTTAATTACCATTTTTATTAAATTATTTTAATAAATAGAAACTTTCTATAAATTACAGATCTGATGAAAAATGAATGGTTAAGATCACATCTTTCACATCTTAGGATCATTTACATCTTACATGAACCTCGCTATATATATATATATATATATATATATATATATATATAGGGAGCTGTTCAAACGAGAACTGTTTTTCGTACGAGAACTGCGAGAACCATTCTCGACCAATCATTTTATTTGTTGTCATTTATATTTTCTTATAAAGGAAAAGGGTATATTTGTCAAAAAAAATATGTCCGGCAAGGCATATACAGCGGGTTTCCAATTGATAACAGCCTGGGTTTCATTATGTAATTCCATTTTAATATGTATGAATGGATTGTTTCTTTTTTTTCTCACTTTGATAAATAGTTTCACGATTACATTTTGGAGTCTAATACAAATTTGATTCCTGTAGATCGTTAATTTTACGGATTTTAGTATTTAATATGAAGATTGTTGAGATATTATTATTAGTATTCGAACGAGTGATTTCCATCTTTCTTCAACCCCTCGTCGATATCATCTTGTAAATCAGTCATGTCAAACAACATCAACAACATCCCTGAAATGGAAGGACCGGAAAAAATCCAGAAACTTGATCAACAACGAGCTCTTTTCAAAGTAAAGAAGCTTTCGGAGAAAGCCGTCTTGCCTTCTAGATGGTCGTCTCTTGCCGCCTGTTATGATCTTTCAAGTGCAATCGAGTCTAAAGTACCAACAAGAGGTAAAGCTCTGGTTGCTACGGATTTAAGCATAGCGGTACCAGAAGGAACATATGCTCGTATTACACCGAGAACTGGTCTGGCATGGAAGCACTCCATTGATGTCGGTGCGGGTGTGATTGATGCCGACTACAGGTCCAGTTAATTGGGGTGATATTGTTCAACTATTCTGATTTTGATTTTGAAGTAAAAGTTGGTGATCGAATTGCACAGTTGATTATCGAGAAGATCATCACCCCTGAAGTGATTGAGGTTGATGATCTGGATTCAACCGTAAGAGGTGCAGGTGGGTTTGGATCAACTGGTTTTTAATACCTTGCATTCGTAATTATGCATTAGTATCTGTTATTGAATTTTGGCTATTTAGCTTCTAGATTTTGGTGTTGTTGATGAAACATTTGGTTGAACAGTTGGTGGTGGATGGGCGAAATCTTCTGTTCTATTGGTTTCACTGAAAGTTACCTTAGAAACTCTTGTAGTTACTCGTCTTTTGTTTTAGGAACTTAACAGTTTAAAAAAAAGTATTCAACTGTTTTAGCTACCAATATTAACTGTACTCTAATGTTATATAAATGCTACTTTTAATGATAATGAAAGCGTCGATTACTTCCCAATGTAGCCATATTTTGTTTTAATTTAGTGGCATGCTCATAATTATTATGGAATCCACCGGCATTAGTTGAAACTAATGAAAATGAGATAAAATTGGTATTTATAGATGAAGCACATGAAAAGAAGATGTTGAATTTTCAATTTAGTTTACGTTACATTTTAAACGGGCTTCGTATTATATAAAACTCATTTTAGAAAAAATATTTGCACGAGTGCAAATATGGAAATATTTGCACTTGTGCATAAATATTTGCACATGTATAAAAATATTTGCACTTGTGCAAAAATATTTGCACTTGTGTAAATATTTTCATATTTGACCTTGTGCAAAATTCGAGCTGTAGTGGAAAAAAAACCAGCAAATAAATAAAAAAAGTTTTAAAAAAATATAGCAAGATCGGTCTCAAATTAAAGAGTATAAATTTCTCGTTAACAATGGCTTTATATAAGACCGATCTTGCTATATTTTTTTGGAAAAAAAATTCATGATTGTTGGGGTTTTTTTTTCTGTACAGCTCGAAATTTGCACTAGTGAAATTTTGGACATGTGCATATCTACACCTGTGCTGAAAAAACCAGGTAAATATGTGCAAAAATTGCACTAGTGCAAATTTCGAGCTGTACAGAAAAAAACCATCAAAATGTGCACTAGTGCAAATTTTGAGCTGTACAGAAAAAAAAAACCTAACAAACATAAAAAAAAATTTGAAAAAATATATCAAGACAGGTCTCAAATTAAAGAGTATAATTTTCTCGTTAATTTGGTATAATTTTCGTAATTTAACACTTTTCCGTTTGGATGTATATATTAGTTTAAAAAATACGGGGGTAATGTAAAAATGTCCAAACTACCCTTAATTAATTAAGGATAAGTTTGATAAGTTTAAGGTTATCCATTAACAACTTTTTAATCTCAACCCTCCATCTCTTTGATCAATGGCTGTAATTGGTTCTCGTACGAAAAATGGTTCTCGTTTGAACCGTCCCCTATATATATATATATATATATATATATATATATGTGTGTGTGTGTGTGTGTGTGTGTGTGTGTGTAAAATAAAATGCAATCTCTTTATTTATTCGGGTATTCGGTCGGATCCCAAAAGGAAAGCTTAAAATCCAAATCCAAACCATAATCCGATTAAATATTCGGGTGTATTCAAATAACCGATTCAAATCCAATTAAGTCAAAAACAATTAATCCAAACTCTTATGGATCGGGTGGATTTTCAGACGAAACCAATTAATAAACACCCCTAGTTAACGATATATATTAAAGTTGGCTTAATATACTATGTGTAGTTCTAGTCTTTTAGATAATAATCATTATTATTATTAATCAGGAAAGGGAAATGGCAAGGTCCAGCCCAGCCAGAGTGCACCCAGGGCTAATAACGACAACAAGGGCAAGAAGCCGAAGCCGAACAAAGCTAAAGCCGAGAATCGGTGCTTTAAGTGCGGCGAGGTCGGGCACTGGAAAAGAGATTGCCCGAAGGGTCACGAGGCAGGTGGCAAGGCTGGCACCTCAGGTATCGTGTAGCTTCTTTGTCACTTTCCACTTGTAAAGGTTTTTACGAGTATTCTAATATCTTGCAATCGTTTATTGCAGGAGGAGATGAAAAGTGATGCGGCCCAGCATGAGGAGATCACACGTGCAGCATGCGGATATTATTAATATTTATATTTCCTAGTTTATTAAACTCTTTAAGTTTATTTTGAACAATTTTATTGTTGGTTTATGGATATTTTTTGAGTTTATGGAAATTTAATTATTTGGTTATATATCCGTGCACGTGTTCTTATCTTATTAATCAGGATTAGTCCAGTTGTGACTAAAAGAGTGCCAATAAGTCAAGTGTTGACTTGATTGGCGATTCATAATAATCTTATGCTGTGATTTGTTGTAGTTATTATAAATACCGGCTCCACTATTCAAAATACTTAAATAAACTAGTGCTGTTTATAAAATTAGATAGTTTTTCTAATTTAACAAGTATTTAAGCTTTTAGTGAAAAAGTGAATGTTCAAGTCTTGAACAAGTGGAAATAATAGTCATTATTTCCAAGTATAAATAATTTTTGATAAAACATTTAAGATATTATAAAAGTGATTATGGTAGTTACTATAATCAAGGAAGTTTATACTAAATGTTTTTACAGAAATTAAAAATGCCTTCACAAAGTTTTTGTGCTCATGGAAAGTTTAATGAAACCACTTTCTGTAATTAGAAAGATGGATATATGAAGATCCAAGTTCTTGGTTTCATAGAATAAATTTCTTACAAAAACTAAGCTTTAAAACATGTGTTTGGAACACAAGGTTTAAGCATAGAAGTCAAAGTTTTGACTGAGGCCTAAAAGGATGTTTTAAAGTAATACACTTTTTCATAAAAGACCGTGGGAGCATCTGACAAATGTATCTATCAAAGTTAATAAAAGGTTGTTGTTAACCAGTATGATAAATACAAAATCGAACTTTTAGAGTATATAATTATTGGATGTTTTTAGAAGCTATCTAAAACAGTAAGTTCTTGAGAAAGAACTAATCCATGGAATGCATAATTTATTGGGAGGTACTCAATAAAGATATCATTGCAAGATTTCGAGTCAAGTTATGACCTGAAATTATATACGTTCTAAAATGTTCAGTAAGTCAGCTTAATTAAATATTGTTGGTTGGTTAACGTTAGAAATGATAAAATAGGATGTTCTTTAACATTCTTAGTAATGATATTAGATTAGTGTTTGCATACACAGGAAATCTAATTTCAAGGTTCTTACAAGTAGGTGTAAGAAAGTCTTATCGTTTCAAATGGAAAAATCTAGTAAGATTTAATTAATCTACAAATGTAATTAAAGTTTTAATTACAAGAAAGTTAATTTATAAAATCAGAAACTAAGGAGTTATTTTCCAGTTTTCTCCAAGTTTAAGGAATTTTATGAAATAAGTAAATCTAGAATTGTTCTTAGGTTGCAAGAATGATTTCTAGCCAAAACCAAGAAGGAGTACTCCAAAGTACTAGTCTTGTGTTTTAGGGTTTATAACCATATTATTTTTTTGTAATACGTGATAAGTTACAATGCAAAATAATAAGTAATTCAAATAGACACCGTGAATCGAGTCAATGAAATGGTAGAAATCATGCACCTTTATTCCAGGGAGGAATATGGGAGGGTGTATAGACTAGTTTCATTGTTCTTCACAATTTTGTATGTTTTGGTTTATCCAGGGATAAACTAAGTTTATTCAAAATATTATCTGTGACTACTTATCATGGTGTGAACTATGATAAGGCTATAAAGTCATCGTAATTTTGGGATAGATTTGAAAGTTTGTCGAATATAGCTGCAAAAGGTTTTTGCGGACCAAAATTGACGGATATTCGTTAGGTTTACGAATATTGGATTGACCCACTGTGAATAATACTTCGTGGTTTCATGTCAAAAGTATTAATCACATAGGTTATCCTTAAGCCTGAGGTATTTGGTTTGGGATGCGGTAACTACTGTCTTCTTAGCTAGCTCTAACGCCACGCCGTAACAGGGTGGTCATAAGGGGTGTGACTAGATTCAGTGGGAGCTGTATTTCCAAATGCAAATATGCAAGATGGTAATTGCACCTTATTTTTAGAAGAGATATTTCCGGGTCCCTTGACTGATTAGAGAAACTGGTAAGTGCACGGCCGTGCCCAAACGAACTGATCTGTTCTTTGTCGTTTATCACGTAGTTTTGAAATCAAGTATGTCATGAACAAATTCTTGAGTCTCTGAGTTGACTTCCTCCATGCTCATGCTCAAAATTGAAATATCGCGCTGCAAGGGACAAACCTATATATATGCAAGTTTGTATATATAAAACGTACTCATTCATGAACAGAGAGTTTATGATAGTTTAGTTTATAAACAGTTAGTTTATAACAGGTTACTTCTAAGCAGGTTGCTTATAAAGTTTTATCACAAGTTACTTTGGGGTATAAGAGTTCTTATAATCTGGTTACCCTAAGTGTCTGGCTAGGGACCTCCTTAGGCTAACAATGTGCAGTAACTGTTACTTATCTTGCACAAGTGGGAGTCTGTTGGATTATGTGCAGAGATAATTAACGGGTATATTGTATCCAATGTTATAAGAGACTAAAGGGTCACACTGCTACACACCCAATTTAGAACAGTTGGATTTCACCATAAATCTGTGTGGAAATAATTAATCAGTTAGATTAATTATTAAAGAGAAAGAGTAAATAATTAATCAGTTAGATTAATTATTAAAGAAATAAACGAATAATTAATCAATAGTATTAATTATTGAGAGATATAAATAATTATCCAGTTTGGATTAATTATTAGAAAGGAAATAAATAATAAATAGTTATTTATTATTTAAGAAGAATTAAATATTAAGTCTTTAATATTTAATGGACTAAGTTAATTAATTAACTAGTAAATTCCAGGGGGTCAATATGAGAAGAGATGAAAGTTTAATTAAAACCAGTTGGGCTTTTAATTAAATGGGCTTAGGTCCAAGTTAATCCCTATATAATATCCTTAAGCCTTAAGGATTAGATATGAGACATTAAGGGATTAACCCTAGCCACCACCATAACTCTCTCTCACACTCTCGATCTCTCTCCTTGTCGCACACTCTCTCTCGGTCGAACTATCTCTCTCACGGTCTCTCTCTCTTCGTTGAACAAGGAAGAAACACCAAGTGGTGTTTCTTGGTTTCGAGATCGACGCAAGCAAGGACACACACACAAGGGTTTCGAGATTTGAAGCCTTAGTGATCCAGGAGCGGTCTAGCAGCCAGTTCAATCGGAGGTGCAGTAGTGGTGGACTACTTTAGCAATCCCAAGTCTGATCAGGTATAATTCTATAACATTATGATAGATTGTTTTGCAAGAAACTATGTTGATCAAGTTAAAAGTTATAAAAGATCCTAACCCTTTTGGGGTTTAGAGGGTTGTGTTCAATCCAGTTCCGTTTTTAGGATTGAACCAGTAGAATCAAACCTAGGTTTGACCAGTTTGAGTCATATGGCGGTTTGGTCAGGCTCAAAACCCTTCAAAGCTTCTTTCCTAATAAATCATTTTGTTGTTCAAAAAAAATTAAAATGGAAATCTGAAGGTTCGTGAAGGGTGGAGGGGATCTTAGAGTGTTGGGAGTGGTCATCTCCCACCACACTCACCACACTGCCACGTCAGCTTTCTACTTCCACCACTCAACTCACCACTTAGACCCGTAGTGGTCACTCCTCACCACATCAAATTTTGGGACCCACTTTATTTATTAATTTCATATTTAATTTAATAATACTCAATAAAATTTTTTAAGTAATAGAAAATAAAATTCTTTTATATTTATAAAATTAAACTATAGAAAAATAATAAATACCGTAAATTTATTAACTTCAATTCTTAAAAGATAAAAATATAAACAAAATCATTGGTAAAAAACCTATAATAAATATATATCAATTACATGTCTCGATCGTTTCAGCAAGCAATATAAAAAGAAAAGTCATGAAATTGCAAAATGCTAATTAATGAATTGTTTGGTGAGATTATTAATTGCTATCTACCATGCAATTCAGCAGGAAAAGAAAAAGAAGTAAAGAATATAAGTAATAAACATTAAAAGGAATAAAAGTCAGTAGGATTAATCTATCACACCGCCTTTAAGTGCGCGATGGTTTCCACGCCAAAAAATAAACACGCCGCCAGGGACTGGAAATTTCTTCTTTCACGGCGCGGTATAGCAAAACCACTCAGATATTACCTCCCACACCGTATACTCTAAGTGTAGGAAAGCAATAAGGTTCACGTGTGGAAGGAACCTACTCGCACGCGAAACTCCTTAATCCTTTCATTATTCTAAAAGCATTTTAAAATGGTTAATTTAGCTTTCATCCAATCATTTACTGTTTTTATTATTTTGTTTCACTTTTAGTCATTTAAGCTAACTGTTATTTATTTTAACCATTAGTCATAAAATATTTTAATTTTTCTTATTTTATCCTACTACCAAACAACATTTAATATTATAATTGTGTCTTAACATAATTTTTAAAGATTCCCTTTTTAATTTTAACCAAACACATCCCATTCCCCACTTTCTTAACCTCACGTATGACCATCAAACAAATATTTTCGATAGCTTAAGTTAATAAGAGGATCCAAAATTCTTATTAGAAAATGTACAACTTGACTTCATCACATATTAACATTTGACTAAAATAATAGATATTTAAGATTTGAATACATTTGATTAATTAATTTATTATCTATACTAATATATAAATTATTTAATATTCTTTCTCCTCTTTGATTTTAAAGATTTTTAAAATTTAATCAAGACAATATCTTAACTTTTCATTCTATTTAAACTAATCTTATTTTTAACTATTTTACTATCTCTTCTACTTTACTTTAACTTGTTATTTATTACAAATATATTCTCTAATGATAAATTCTCTTTCACACAAACACAATTATTCACACACATCAATGCAATTTCTAAAATCCTATTAACTTCTCTCCTTATTTCATAAATATAAATCTTTTTTCTTAGTTTAAAGTTTTTTAGAATTTATTTTTAAAAGTAAATAAATTATTTGTTGCAAATAAAAAAAAATTGAAAATTGGACATGTTGCCGAAGAAAACTTTTCGTGATACTGAATCGCGCGAATAACATATTATTACATTCTTGAAAGCGTCATGTTACAAACCGGAAACTATTCGCTGCCGTAATATTACACAGTTACGATGCTAGTTGTTATAAATGTTACACTTGATAAAGTCATTTCAGTCATTCTATATTAGTTTAAGGCGCTTAGGCATTCTTTTTTTTTTTCTCTTCCTTGTTGTTTGCATGAAAATAGTGTATGTCTGAGTCAAGGTTGTTAACGACTAAAGTCCCATTTTGATGTGAAATTGTTACAATATTAATTTTCATCTATCGTAAAATTGTCGATACTGGATAAGATTTATATACATCCATAAGATCTTGCTAACATCTCGATCTTAAGTATATAATAATAAAATATTTTATTCTTATCGTACTCGTCTTCAAATAGTGAATTAATTTACGAATAAGTTGACACAATTACATTAAATGAAAAGTTGATTGAGTAATTAGTTAAGTGATATATAATCTAGTTACTCAATAGCAAGTTCCATAGAGTTTTCAAGTTCATTACTTCAAAACTAAATTTTTAATAATCTAATCTAAGCCCATGAGCATTTTATGGACCAATAGCCACTTACAAGAAGATATCAAATTGGCAGTAAGCATTTTCTTGAATTGGCTCTACTCTACGATTGCTCAACATATCAGTGAGCAATTCATTCTCCATTTAAAACACAAAATTCACATCTGACTTGCATGCTCTCCCTATTCACAGGCGTGACATTATTTTAGACAATGTTGAATATCAGAGATTATTATTGCTTGATCTGAAAAGATTACAATGCATCCCTATTTATAGATAACCAAAAACTAGATAAGCTAGGAAAACAAATCCTTATCTAATTAATAAACCTTATCTAAATAAATCATATCTAAATAATAAGCCTTATCCATTAATAGTTGCGTATCTTAGGACCAGTTCTACCCAATCATTCGGATTTTACCATGACTTTTATCCATAAAGACTTAAAACAATTATTAGTGGTAATCAAACAGCACCCATAGTTCCGACAACTAGGAACTCGACGTGGAGGAAGTCCAGGAACTCGAGTGGGATTGTTTTGAAATTCAAATAATATGGATTGTGATTATCTTTGTTTATCTTGTGTTCACATTCATTAGGATACGGCCGGGAATCATGTGTTTGATTCAGTTTAAAATTCTATTCTGTTGACTATAAATACCAATGTTAGGGTAAGTCAAATGTACAACATCGAAATCTCCTGAGTTGTCAAGGATAAGGCTACAACAATTAATATTTCAAATATTAGTCAAAGTCCAGATTAGATTATATTTTTATTTCATTCAAATCTGTTGTAACTATAACCTAGTTTATCTCCTATTATGCTGCACCAATCCTTGTATATATGTATCACATCTAAATCTGTTTGCAGTTAATTAATTTCTATATGTCTACCACTTAATATCATGTTAATTTTAAAAACAAGATGATCAATGTATAGTAATATAATTATAGGTCCAACACAAGGAAAAATAATGTCATTAATTGGATTTGTTGTTAGTAAATAGAAAGAAAAGTTAATTTAACTGTCAATCAAACAAGTATAAATAAATAGAATAAAATTTACCATTTTCAAACAAGTATAATAAAGAACAACTATTTTAGGTGATATGAACGTCGCCGGAGATTGATTTATAAAAAAGTAATGGGGTTTATGAAAGAAGCTTTCTCTCTCCTATAATTACAACTGTGAGATTGATTTATATATTAAATGGAGGGCAAAATTGTCTTTTGAGATGATATTTCCGTGGAAGAAATAAATCACTCCGTGGCAATATTACTGCCCTTATCTAAATTTACTACTAGAATCTTCGGACGCAAATGGTAGCCAATCCCACCATGATGAGATATAAGGTAAGATCGATGTAGACAGTCATTCGTCTACCTGAAGATAGAGAAACTATTTTCTGAAAGGCATCTGACTTGGGTTATTTCTCATTCATCTCTTAAAACTAGCACGTCTAGTAGTTGAATTTAATAATTAATGGTTTTTTTTTCTTTCACTTCTACTGTTACTAGCATGATTATTTAATTGTCTTGACTCCTTAGCAGTTTAAAAGTTGACCTAATATGTGTGCTGTATATGTAGTAAATTGACTCCTTATTTGATTGTTTTTCTCATAGTAACTGCCATACAACTTTGAATAGTAAACAAAATGATATGGTATGTTAGACCAAATAAAGTGGTTAATACCTAAGGTGAAAATCATTTAAATTTGGAATATACAGTGGCAATTGAAGGGTCAGTGCTATTAGGGGTGTTAAAAAAAACCGAGTAACCGAGAAACCGACCTACCTCGCGTGAACCGAAACCGAAAAAACCGATACCCGTAAAACCCGTGACCCGAAAAAACCCGAAAACTAGGGTACCCGCTAAATGCGGGGCGGGTACGGTTTTTAAATTTTGATATCCGCGGGTACCCGCCCCGCCCCGTATGCTTTAAGATATATATATATATATATATATATATATATATATATATATATATATATATTGTTTAATATGAAATAACAAAACCATTATAAAAAACTTAAATTGCTCAAAACTACCTAACTTACCTCTAGTAGCCCATACCGTCTCCCCCACTTCATATTTTTAGTTTTGATATCGAGAATTTGCAAGCCTAGAACGATCGAGAGTTCAAAATGGAGATACTTAAATCGATCAGAAGTGCCAACTTTGATCATATCGGTTTTTTTTTTTTTTTTTTACAAGGTTCTCATAGAAGATCTGTTTGATTTCTACTAGTGATTTATTCATTATTGTTACTTGTTTCTTCCGTTGTTTATTGTTTTATTATGAATCTAAACTTGTTGAAAACAGCTAATATATAAAAATTCAATTTTAGGGTACCCGTGACCCGAACCGTGGATACCCGCCTCCCTTCGGGTACCCGCACAACGGGTACCCGCTGCTTGCGGTTCGGTTTCGGTTTTTGATATTAGATACCCGCCCCGCAGTTGCGGGTTACAAAAAAGCCACTACCCGCCCCGCCCCGCCCCGTGAACACCCCTAAGTGCTATATATATATATTGTTATTTTTTAGTTTGAGACACGACAAATTCGCGGCAAAAAGACAAAATGTTAATGGTATACTGAACTATTTGGTTGCTATGTGTATTCGATAACAGCGAGAATTATATATTTGGGTCAGCTGTTGTTGGCCTGTATAGTCCCAAAAACATCAAAGATTTCAAGGATTTGCATATGCTTTTGGGTGTTTGGCATCACAACTCACAATAAGGTTGATATAATCTATGTGTAGCTTTATGTATATATGACCAAACAACAGATGGAGGAGCTGTCAAATTCAAGTAAAAAAATGATTCAGGTAGATTCATTTGTACCTCTTCTGTAGCTAACCAACAAGCCTATTCACTGTTTAATTGTAAGGACTCAAAACTATTTGTGTAAATTCTTGTAATAAAATATTAAAAGTCCACACACTGTATATATTTCATATGTGAATTCAAAAGGAAATTCTTTGCATCGTGCCTGCAAAAGGAAATTCTCTTATTCACCTATGATATTTAAAAAAAAAAAAATTCATAAGGAAATTAGGATACCGTCGCAGTGTCACACTGATATAACAATATATACATACAATGCGTATTGGTAATTAATATAAGAAGTTAATTAATTAAGAAGTGAGTCAGAGCTTGATATCGAACCGTACCATTCAGCTAGATTTTCTTTCTAAATTAGTTTGCAAAGTCTCCTTATTAATTCGTGTTATATATTATTTTCATGGGTTGGCATATGACACGAACATGCATGCAATTACTTCAAACTCCAGAAAAACTTGCATGAATACCAATTAACTGCATGCATGTAACTGCACCATAAACAAATTAGTTTACAAATAAATAAAATGTTCACCTGAATTTTAGTTTTATACAACAGGAATGCATGATAGACAAGCTTACAATTACAAAAATGGATGTTAATTTGGAGTCAATATTCATTGAGAAGACAAATTATTATTTACCGAGGAGTGAGAGAAGACAATTTTGTTCATTCTAAAATTTAAATTTTAAATATGTAGTGCTTAATTTTATTTTTAATGAAATTTATTTGATTTCATATTTATTAAATTTAGTAATTAAGGTTAAATAGTTTTTTGTAAATAAATAAATTATAATTATAAAATATTCTTTGTAAATAGTTGGTCCTAAATAAAATTCTATGATTTTTTATAAGGAAAGTGAACTACACGTACACACACAGTCTTGGTGATCAATTTTTAAGGTCAACATAACGATGGTTGGTCCTAAATAAAATTCTCTGATTTTTTATAAGGAAAGTGAACTACACGTACACACAGTCTTGGTGATTAATTTTTAAGGTCAACATAACGATAGTCGGATAAAAACCTAGCTTCCATTCTAGACAACTAATCATCTTGTGATAGCAGAAATGGATTCTACCATTTC
The DNA here is from genome assembly GCA_947179395.2 of Pulicaria dysenterica. Classification (NCBI taxonomy): domain Eukaryota; kingdom Viridiplantae; phylum Streptophyta; class Magnoliopsida; order Asterales; family Asteraceae; genus Pulicaria; species Pulicaria dysenterica. The sequence goes on from OX359288.1 coordinate 82,197,025, forward strand.
AGCACCATAAACAATTGCATAATGTAAAGCATCAAAAATCAGTTTTCTAGTACTGGTTGGAAACTTGGAATAATTTAAAAAGTGAAGATCGAATCACGGAGTTGATGCAAGCAGGTAGCTAGAAATATATAATTACGTTACCTGTAGATATTTTTTTTTTGAACTGCAAAGCTTGAATTAATATCTCAGAACAAGAAAGCCATACAAATTCACAAAATACATCCTCACTGCAAGAGTACTGCTCTAGTTAACCCAACCTCTAATTGCAACACACGCATTGACTTTTGCTCAAACACATTGAAAGAGAATTCACACATATTGCTACACTACACCATACTGCACATCCGGTTTTCGCGAAACAGTTCGGAGAAGCGAGCAGCATAACGGCCACCAGGCCATTGCAAAACCATCATTTCAGCACTACTTTAATCCGAACCATCACTAGAAAAGAATCACAGACACATATTGCAGCTTTACACCATCATCAAAACAGCAAAAGACACACCCGTGGGCGACAGCTAGTGTCATCACAGTGACAGCAGCCCATAACTGGCGAAGAAACCATCAAAACATCTCCTATTCGCACAGCAAATAATAAAAGCAACAGGCCTCGGCAGTGCAGATAATATATTACGTACGTGTAGATCGATTTAGCACTATTAATAAATAGATAACCAAAAAGTATTCTTTTTTATTTTATTTTATAATTTTATAACTAGTTAACCGGGTTTAATATATACGATCAAACTACCTATTTAAACTTTAGTAACAAACTAGCTTAACAAAGAAGGATACATCATGGGGCGGTTTGGCTCCTCTATTGTTCCTTTCCCGGCCTTTTAAATATATACACGGAAATTTTATATGTATATTGGTGTAAGATCATATAGTTACTTCCCTACATGGCTACATCTGATCTCCTTTTTTTCATTAACACGTATGTATTCATCTCCATTAGTTGTTTCTTCGTTATTTTCTCAAGATTTCTAGGCTTATTTACTGTGTTACAGTAATCACTCAACTTGTTAGTCTTAGATTAGTTACTCAAATAACATAATACTTGTAGAAAGGTTGAATTCAAACTTAAGTTTTTTTAACTTATTGCATAAGCAAATATTTTTGAATATTTTTATTATTGATATGAATCAACAATGATAGGTACAATGGTGCGACATTTCTAACACTATAAAAATGACAACAAGTTTAATTTAACACAAAAGATGAAATAGTATGTCTAAACGTTCCAATGTTCAATAAAATGAAAAAGTATTTTCCACTTTATGTTCTTAAGTACGTGCACCTAATTTAATATTTAATCCAACGATTATACCATTTATTTAGCAGCACTATCTTCGATCTTATTAAGTGCAAGAATCTTTGCATTTAATATTTTCAGTCTTTATTAATCAAAAATTGTGTTGTCACTCCCGCTTGATTAAAGCTAAGATCTTATTTATTTCTTAATTTGAATAATTTCCATCTGATTCAAGTTCTATCTACAATTACTACGCAATACTAAGTGTGCTGAATAGAAGAACTAAGACTATAACGAATAACATATATATTTTCAACTTTGACATAATAACTTCTACATAGAAAATATAGTAAAGCAACACCAAGATTGTCGATCAGCTGTGCTAACATAATGATCAGTTATGTTTGCAAAACTATTTACAAACAATGTTCAACTTAGTCTTCACAACTAAGGAAACTTCGATTAGCTAATCAGATTAGACCAAGATACTTGATCGGCTGCGCTAACAAAATGATCAGCTAAAGCTTAAATACTAATTAAATTACAATTCTAATATATTTTACAATTCTAATATACTAACAACACATGTTAAGTTAGTTTCTAGTCTTAAAAAATTTGTAATTATAATATTTGTAGGTATACAAGATTTGGTTAAAAGGGTTATCTCCCCCAACAGAGCCAATAAAAGTAATTCCACAAGTATTGAAAGATTTGGCGTGATACATAGGTTTTATGTTATTTTCATTAGGGTTACTAATTACAATTACATGCATTGAGATCTATTTATAAACAAAAAAACATTTTCCTTGATAGATATTAAGGGTATATTTGGCGACGAGCTTATAGGGGATTATAGGAGCTTTGGATTCTAGTTTTTATAATCCTCAACCCCTAGCCTTGTTTGGGTGAGGGATTATTAAAAACATAAGCCCCCATAATCCCCAAATATAAAAGCCTTTTCAAGTAGCTTATGGTTTGAGCTTGAGATTATCAATTAATAAGCTCCAGCCCTAGCTCCAGCCACAGTCTCAGCCAGTTTCACCAAACATACCCTAAGTTCAGGGCTAGGCCCAGTACCCAAAAAGTCACATAGTCTTTATACGTTCTTCAGTAGCGGATTGCACCATCAACGGTGACAAACAGTAGCACGAGCATTAGCCGTGCCGACCTCTCTTCAACATGGCATGCAGCAGAACCCTTCAACAATGTCAATCTACTTTAACGGTGACCCTATTTGCTAAGTCTCAATAGCACTAAGGTGATCACTAGTACAGAGCTAGATGCACAACTCAGCATGAATACCACCCTAATGTATCCCCGACCTCATCTGGTGTAAATGAAGATCACATTTTCTGTAGATATTATTAACTCATTAGATGATACACATAAAACAAAATTTAGTAGTTGGCGTTAGGAATAAATATAATTTGTTGTTGCAGTTGGTATACATCCTAATACATGTATGATTAATATCATATACATACATCCAAGAAATAAAGGTTTTTGTAAAACCGCTATTTGAATTAGCTTTTCATATGCTCAGGGGAGGAGACAAGGGGGGGGCTGAAGGGTGTTTGGCCCCCTCTAATGAGCTCAACATCCTTAGTATTATATAAGCTTAAATCCAACACATATATATTAAACTCCCCCTAATTGTAATTAATAGCCCAAGTATTATTCAACAGAAAATATGTAGAGAATGCTTGAAATGACGGTCATGATACCAACAATGAAAACAATGAAAACGAGGTTTCGTAATAGCATGGGTGATGATTGTCTTTTAAACACTTTAATTTTTTACATTGAGAAATTGCTAATACTTTCTCTATAGGCAATCTAATGAATGAGATATGTTCAAATAAAAACAAAGTCGCGTCCAACTACAAACATACAAACTATGATTTCTTATCATTATATTTTATTCATTAAAGTTTTATCAAGATAAAATATTCGAGTTATTATTTTAATAATATTATGCTTGTAGCACATTAATTCATGGCAACCGAACTGACAATTGTGAGAAAACTTTGGTCATTGAAGACTATTTTGGCAAAAGCTTAAGTGTTGTTTTAACACGTAAATTTCTTGTTTTTAAACGAACTTTCATTATTTATTTATCTAGATAGATAATGGAACTTTTTAATGTCATTCATATATATATATGTGTAGTGTTAAATAAAGTAAAGCCGGCCCCCGCTGTACTAAAATCGTAGCTCCGTCCCTACATATGGTTGTGTATAAATTAATTTGGTAACATCAAATTGCCACGAGTTTAGTGAGTGGATGCATGTCTTGTCCTCAAAGGTCAACCAACCAGAAAAGGGTGAGCAGTAGCCATATATACCTCCACTACAAGAAAATAGGTTTTCAGCGACAATATAACACAAATTTGGCTACAAATGTAATATGAAGCTCATTTGTCTACCATCTGCACTTGCATGTTCTATTTAAGAGATTTAATGTTTAAAAGATGGTATTTTTTTTTCTTGAACACCCTTTTTTGAGATATACGTAACTCTTCCTTTTTCTTATTCCTAACGGTTATTACTGTTTATTGACGTTAACATCCTCTAATATAAATAAAACACTAACTTGCATAAATTTTATTACACGATCCTAGTCCTTAGTTTAAAATTTAAATTTAGTTACTTAATCTTAACTAATTATTAAATCAAAATAAAAGTTATAAAGTTTACTTTCATAAATTTTACTTCATAGGTGGGAGATATAAAACTGTCAAAGCACTCTTATATTTACTAAACTCCTTTGGTATACTTAACCCACTCAAATGCCCCTTTGTTTATTGGCCATAACATGAAAATAAAGTTTCATTAAATCTTATTTGCTAATTAAAATTAATATTATTTTCGACGTATAATGATCGTGTCTTTTAATTGATAATTCATAAAAGACTAACACATGTTATCTCCTCGTATTAACACTTTAGTTGTTGGTCTAGGTGTTAATACCATAGATTATTATTTGTTTAAATTATTATTTCTTTGATGTTTATAATTATTATATAACTTTTTATTAAAGTTTAATATTTTATCATCTTTTAAAGTAGCTCGTGTATCCTAGAGGAATCTAATCTAGTTATTAAACACAATAGAGTGGATTATAAGAGTTTGAGATTTTAGTTTTGCATAATCTTCAACATTGTTTGGATGTTAAAATGTCGAGTGACTATAAAAAACATAATGATAACCGACCCAATTATATAAAAGGCTAGTGTCTTAAAATTTCATTTCTACTCCGTACATTGTTATTAATATAATAAAAACTACTCACAGTTTTCATCATTTAACTTTAGGTTATTTAGGCCACATAATTCTCTTTTGGGTTGGGTCTTAATTAAGTGATAGTAACTTAGCCTGGTCTGGCGTACATTGTGGGCTTGTTTTCTATAAAGCTGAAAAGGAATTTGAAGCTGGTTTTTCCAGGGTGGTTTGGTCAAATGCTAAATGGTCAAATCAGTTGTGGGGTAGATTCTATCACGGTGCTCATGTGTTTGTGTGAGTAGTTATATGTTTGTATCTAACTAGGTTTCAAGCCCGTGTAAACACGGGTCAGAATGTAAGATCTTCGACATATGCTTTTATATTCCTATGTTTTGAGTAATATGTAGCTTGTTAATCGAATGTTAACATATAGGTTTACAAAATTATTCTTTTAATTAAATAAAGTTAAAAAGCCAAAAGTAGTTTATGTATTCAAACAACTTAAAATAAGCAATCACAATCACCATTTTAGATTACAGCACTTATATTAAAAGAAATGACAAAAAAACCGGGAAGAGTAACTCAAAAAGTATGATTTTATATCTTTATGTTTTGAGTAAGCTAATATTTGGTAATCGAATGTTAGTATATAGGTTTACAAAATTATTCTTTTAATTGAGTAAGCTTTAAAAAAGCGAAAGTAGTTTATATATTCAAACAGCTTAAAATAAGCACTTATGATTAAAACACTTATGATGGAGGTAACAGTTTGCAACAAAGTGTCCAAGTTATGCTACATGCGGAAAATCATACGGGTGAGGGATCAAGAGTTTTTTCAATAACTCAAGGGGCTCATAGTTACGTAGGAAAAACTAATCATTAAAAATTAAATTCAAACTTATTTGATTACAACCAAAAACAATATCTTTTAATCAAATATGAAGTTTACTCAAGTGTAAATCTTCCACAGTCCTGCATAATTTGGATCATACAATCTTCTATGAAGTTTCCGACCACACCTCTATCCAAAAGAAAAAAATAGAACCAGATTACATACATATAATTACTATGTGAAATTAGATATTTTAGAACTAAGAAAGTGTTTGGTAAATCAATAGGAAATGATGGTTCATACATGTAACAAATATGAAATATTTTATGGCTCGTAAATGTAAGAAATCAATATGTAAGATACATGAACATTCAATTTTAAGTATTATCATGCTTTTATATAAAATAACTGATCATTCAGCTAGTACCTGTAAATAATTGGATCATTCAAGTAGGTTATAGCATATGAGATAGTGTTTAAAGTGGAGTTGTTGCATTTGAATAGTCAATACAAAGGTCATATATTACACAATTATCTTTAGTAATTAATATTCATAAATCCAGTCTATACAATCCGTGTCATAAACCTAGTCTTTGCAATCCTTTGTTAACCTATTTGAGATCTAATCAAAATCCTTGATTTGGATGTCTAGCAACACCATAGTAGAAATAGACTTTTAGTTGACAAATATTAAATCATTCCTTCCCTTCCAGAATAGATACAAGGTGGCATATGGTGTGGGGCTTTCCAAACGGTTACCTTGACCCAGCATCAAATCATAACAGTTTAATTTTTAATGTCCATTAAGCTCATCTTATCCATTATCCACCATCCTAATAACATCTCTTAAACTTTACTTGAAACCCACAATTAACTAAAACAATATATCTATTAATAGAACCAAGAAGAAAAGACGACCAAATGATGATTATAGATAATAAAACCGGGAAGAGTAACTCAAAAAGTATGATTTTATATCTCTATGTTTTGAGTAAGCTAATATTTGGTAATCGAATGTTAGTATATAGGTTTACAAAATTATTAACCGGACTTATGATCGAACCGGAAACAGGTTACCCATTTCCAATCATGATTTTATGTGGGGCAAAGCCATACTAATTGGCTTCCATGGTCCCTTTTTTATAAACATGATTTTCTCATGAAGTTTTTAGTACCTCCGATGTAGGACAAAAGTTTCATGTCTTATTTTTATAATTTTCTTTCTAAATGTGTGCCAGATCAATTAGCAACCCTCCCTAATTAAATTGCATTTCAAAATTAGACATCAATCTTACATGCCACTTAGGATTACATACATCTTAAGTTAGATAGGATTGGAAACAACATTTTACAACCGGACTTGCCTACGGTTCAACAACTGACTGGAAAATTGGATAAAAAAACGGCCGATTATGTGAAAACCGAAAAAATCGTTTGAACCGGACTTACGATCGAACCAGAAACAGGTTACCCATTTCCAATCGTGAGTTTTTATGGGGCAAAGCCATACTAATTGGCTTTCAAGGTCCCTTTTTTATATATATAATTTTCTCATGAAGTTTTTTAGTACCTCCGATGTGGGACAAAAGTTTCATGTCTATTTTTTATAAGTTTCTTTCTAATTGTATGCCACATCAATTAGCAACCCTCCCTAATTAACTTGCATTTCAAAATTAGACCTCAATCTTACATGCCACCTAGAATTACATACAACCTAAGTTATATAGGATTGGAAACAACATATTAAAACCGGACCGGCCCAGCGGTTAACCGGGAACCGGACTTGCCTACGGTTCAACAACTGACTGGAATATCGGATAAAACAACGGTCGGTTATTTGAAAAAAATCTGTTTGAACCGGACTTACGATCGAACCGGAATTTCCAATCGTGATTTTATGTGGGGCAAAGCCATACTAATTGGCTTCCATGGTTCCTTTTTTATAAACATGATTTTCTCATGAAGTTTTTAGTACCTCTGATGTGGGACAAAAGTTAATTTTTATAAGTTTATTTCTAATTGTGTGCCACATCAATTAGTAACCCTCCCTAATTAACTTGCATTTCAAAATTAGACCTCAATCTTACATGCCACCTAGGATTACATACAACATAAGTTAGATAGGATTGGAAACAATATTATAAAACCGGACCGTCCCGGCGGTTAACCGGGAAACGGACATGCCTATGGTTCAACAACTGACTGGAAAACTTGATAAAAAAACGGCCGATTATGTGAAAACCGAAAAAATCGTTTGAACCGGACTTACGATCGAACTGGAAACAGGTTACCCATTTCTAATCGTGAGTTTTTATGGGGCAAAGCCATACTAATTGGCTTCCAAGGTCCCTTTTTTATATACATGAATTTCTCATGAAGTTTTTTAGTACCTCCGATGTGGGAAAAAAGTTTCATGTCTAATTTTTATAAGTTTCTTTCTAATTGTATGCCACATCAATTAGCAACCCTCCCTAATTAACTTGCATTTCAAAATTAGACCTCAATCTTACATGCCACTTAGGATTATCAACAACTGACCTGAAAACTGTATAAACACATCGGCCGGTTATGTGAAAACATAAAAAATCGTTTGAACCGGACTTACTATCGAACCGGAAACAGGTTACCCATTTCCAATCGTGAGTTTTTATGGGGAAAAGCAATACTAATTGGCTTTCAAGGTCCCTTTTTTATATACATGATTTTCTCATGAAGTTTTTTAGTACCTCCGATGTGGGACAAAAGTTTCATGTCTAGTTTTTTATAAGTTTCTTTCTAATTGTATGCCACATCAATTAGCAACCCTCCCTAATTAACTTGCATTTCAAAATAGACCTCAATCTTACATGCCACCTAGGATTACATACAACCTAAGTTAGATAGGATTGGAAACAACATTTTAAAACCGGACCGTCCCGGCGGTTAACCGGGAACCGGACATGCCTATGTTTCAACAACTGACTGGAAAACTGGATAAAAAAACGTCCGATTATGTGAAAACTAAAAAAATCGTTTGAACCAGACTTACGATCGAACCAGAAACGGGTTACCCATTTCCAATTGTGAGTTTTTATGGGGCAAAGCCATACTAATTGGCTTTCAAGGTCCCTTTTTTATATACATAATTTTCTCATGAAGTTTTTTAGTGCCTCCGATGTGGGACAAAAGTTTCATGTCTAGTTTTTTATAAGTTTCTTTCTAATTGTATGCCACATCAATTAGCAACCCTCCCTAATTAACTTGCATTTCAAAATTAGACCTCAATCTTACATGCCACCTAGAATTACATACAACCTAAGTTATATAGGATTGGAAACAACATTTTAAAACCAGACCGGCACAGCGGTTAATCGGGAACCGGACTTGCCTACGGTTCAACACCTGACTGGAATATCGGATAAATAAACGGCCGGTTATGTGAAAACGGAAAAATCCGTTTGAACCGGACTTACGATCGAACCGGAATTTCCAATCGTGATTTTATGTGGGGAAAGCCATACTAATTGGCTTCCATGGTCCCTTTTTTATAAACATGATTTTCTCATAAAGTTTTTAGTACCTCCGATGTGTGACAAAAGTTAATTTTTATAAGTTTCTTTCTAATTGTGTGCCACATCAATTAGTAACCCTCCCTGATTAACTTGCATTTCAAAGTTAGACCTCAATCTTACATGCCACCTACGATTACATACAACCTAAGTTAGATAGGATTGAAAACAATATTATAAAACCGGACCATCCCCGCGGTTAACCGGGAACTGGACATGCCTATGGTTCAACAACTGACTGGAAAACTTGATAAAAAAACGGCCGATTATGTGAAAACCGAAAAAATCGTTTGAACCGGACTTACGATCGAACCGGAAGCAGGTTACCCATTTCCAATCGTGAGTTTTTATGGGGCAAAGCCATACTAATTGGCTTTCAAAGTCCCTTTTTTATATACATGATTTTCTCATGAAGTTTTTTAGTAACTCCGATGTGGGACAAAAGTTTCATGTCTATTTTTATAAGTTTCTTTATAATTGTATGCCACATCAATTAGCAACCCTCCCTAATTAACTTGCATTTCAAAGTTAGACCTCAATCTTACATGCCACCTTGGATTACATACAACCTAAGTTATATAGGATTGGAAACAACATTTTAAAACCGGACCGGCCTGACGGTTAACCGGGAACCGGACTTGCCTACGGTTCAACAACTGACTGGAATATCGGATAAAAAAACGGCCGGTTATGTGAAAACCGAAAAATCCGTTTAAACCGGACTTACGATCTAACCTGAATTTTTAATCGTGATTTTATGTGGGGCAAAGCCATACTAATTGGCTTGCATGGTCCCTTTTTTATAAACATGATTTTCTCATGAAGTTTTTAGTACCTCCAATGTGGGACAAAAGTTAATTTTTATAAGTTTCTTTCTAATTGTATGCCACATCAATTAGCAACCCTCCCTAATTAACTTGCATTTCAAAATTAGACCTCCATCTTACATGCCACCAAGGATTACATACAACCTATGTTAGATAGGATTGGAAACAACATCTAAAACCGGACCGGCCCGGCGGTTAACCGGGAACCGGACTTGCATACGGTTCAATAACTGACTGGAAAATCGGATAAAAAACGGCCGGTTATGTGAAAACCGAAAAAATCGTTTGAACCGGACTTACGATCGAACCGGAAACATGTTACCCATTTCCAATCGTGATTTTATGTGGGGCAAAGCCATACTAATTGGCTTCCATGGTCCCTTTTTTATAAACATGATTTTCTCATGAAGTTTTTAGTACCTCCGATGTGGGACAAAAGAACCAAAAAAACCAAAACCAATTAAAACTACAAGCCCAAAATAAGTTAAAATGCCACATCACATCCCAAACTATTTCATTTCAAAGACTTGAATTTTTCTCAATCAAATAACATTGCCACATAGGCAAGAGTACATTTTAACTTATAAAAGATATAGATTACTAGGTACATTTTTGGCTGTGCTAGAATGTTGATTTTTTTATACAGATGCTTGCATTCAATCTTTGTACTTTGTTGAATATGTTTTAAGCTTTTTTTTTCTTGGGATTGTCATCTAGGTAAAAAGGGTAAAAAAAATGATAAGAAATTTTGTACAGTTAAGATACCAGATATCTCATGATACATTTTAGTTTTCAAATTTAGGATGGAATAAAATTGTGATAATGATAACATAGAAGTCAAATAAAAAAAGTAATTTATGTTACAGATAGTTAACAAATATACTATTAAAAGTGTGCCAATAAGTTATAGTAGTTAATACATTAGTTTACTCAGATCCGTTACTTCTCATAAAGCTCCTATAAAATTATACATTTGCTTTATAAAATCATATTTAGGGGTCGTTTGTTTATTAAGAGGTTCTGAGTCTGAATCTGAATACAAGGTCTGAACATTATGAGGTGATTCTGACGTCTGAATGTTCGTTCATATGTTGCTATTTGTTTTTTGAAATATCTGAATGGTTGTAATTATCTATTTTATATTTAATTGTTACATATATAACTAAATTTTAACTTTTCTAATTAAAAAGTAAATTATTTTAATAACAAATATCAAACTATAATAATATAGGAAATCATAATAGAAAATAAATAGAAGAGAGATGCGCAACGGTGTGCGGCGCTCGACGGTGACCGTGAAAGGTGTCCATATATGTAGATTAGTGGAGGATTAGATGTTGACGTGAATTAATGAAAGAAGGAATATAATTGCTATAGTATAATGAAACATAATTAAATTATGTTAAGATGTTATAAGAGGTAATTTTACCTCTTATTTATTAAGAGGTTTTAAGTGGTTTTCAAATATTAATGAAAAGAAAAAACAAACAGCGCTTACATCTTAATACCTCTTATTGATTCAGATTAAGATGTATTAATATCTTTTTCAGAAAAACAAACGACCCCTTAATTTACTGAAAAACACACATGATCGGCAAAAAAACACAATCTAACAAATATATGAGGATTTTCCAGAATTTCAAGCATTTGCAGACACGCTCATGATAAACAAATATATTGAAAATCCATGGAGCTCTAAACGTGCCTATAAAAGAGTAGAAAACCAGCCTCTTAATATTAATTTTGAAACACATATCACCCTTAATTTTAAGGTTAACAAAAGGAAAAAATAAACAACAAATCCAACCCATAACATTGTTGTTGACGACACCGGATAATCATTCTCAAATCTAAAACTCAATAAAAGACTAAAATAATAATCTTAGCAAATAACACATCAATGATCAATGTAGATATAATAGAAAGTATGTTACCTCTTCGTCTGGTGTCTTGACTATGAAGTGTTCAAAATAAATCGGAGCAGCTAAGGAGTCCAATACCGTCACTCTTAGGTGGCGTTTGGTTGGATGGATTGTTTTTTGAAGGAATTGAATTGTGGGAAGGAATTGGATTTTGAAGGAATTGGATTTGGAATCTGAAATCTTACCTCATGTGTTTGGTAGTGCCAGGAATTGGATTTTGATTAGGGCTTGTTACCTCCCATCGCCGTCCACCACAGTCGCAGCCATTGTCGTAACCCTAGTCGCCGCCGCCGCAGGTCGTCGCCAAGCCACCTCGTCGAAGCCCTAGTCTCCGTCATCGAAGCCCTATTCGCCGTCGCAAGTTGCCACTCGTCAGTCGAAGCTCTAGTCTCTGTCTCGACGCCCTAGACGACCTCGTCGAAGCCCTAGTCGCCAAGCCAGCTCGACGAAGCCCTAGTGGCCATCGTCGAAGCCCTAGTCGCCATCGCAAGTCGCAACTCGTCAGTCGACGTCACCAGTCGCCGTTGTCGTTGCCACTCGCCGGTCACAGGTGCGATCGTCAATGGTCACAGGTGCAACATTGTCGTCCGAGGAAGAAGGAGGCAAGGGCTTTTGGGATGGAATCTGAAATCCATCCAAACTTGGATGGAATCTGAAATCCTTCATTTGATGGATTTTGGGTCTGATGTAGGAATCCTTTTCCTTGCTAAAAGTTAAACCAAACAAAGGAATTGGTTGGAATTAAAATCTAATTCCCTTGAAATCCCTTCAACCAAACAGCCCCTTAGAGTAATCTGTCCTCAATATATTTTCTCAAGAATAGTACTTTTCTCAATCTTGAAATACAGTTTCAAATTTGATATTACCGGTATACACACGTCCATAATTTCTACTATTAAAAACCATAATTTGTCTACATTACATTTACGTCATCATTGATTTTCATGTATGTATTTTCTTTTTGTTTGTTAACGATATGGGTGTTCAACGGTCGGTTATCGGTTTTATGGATTTAATCGGTTCGGTTTAATTGGAGTTTAGGAAAAAAAATTAACCGGCCATAATCCAAACCAAAAGTATTATAAATCAAACCAATCCAACCGAATAACCATCGGGTTAATTGGTTCGGGCCCCGAAAAACCAAATAAAAGTTTCCTCAAAAAAACAAATATAAGACTTACTATTAGTCACACACTCTTAGAACTTGACTACAAGATCACCAAATTCAAATAACCCATATTAAGATATTAGGTACAAAATAATCAAGCAATGTGTCAAAACATTATCATTATAATTTTCAAAAACATACTTGACTTTTGTTTACTTACAAATGTTTTTAAGAAAATTACTATCATATCCAGTAGTTCATAAAGAAACTCAAATGAAATAATTATTTCAAGACAATTATATTATATATATATATATATATATATATAGAGAGAGAGAGAGAGAGAGAGAGAGTTAGGATAAAAAAAGATGTGTTTTAATGTAAGATGTGAAAGATGTAACTAGAAATCGACACGTGTCCACATCTGACCAAGGGTGTTTTTGGCATTCTATTTGTTTTTAATTTAATAACCCTTAAATCACGGACCCCATTAAATATTTAAATTAATATTCAATCTCTCTATCTCCTTCATCTCTCTCTCTCCTTCATCTCTCTCTTTCTACGCCTCTCCGTCTCTCTCCTTTTCTCAACCTGCCGTCTCCCACCCCACGTTGTCTCTCTTTCTACGCCTACCAGATCTTCCATCAAAAGCGCTCATTGACGTTCATCATCGCCGCCACCGCCCTCCCGACATTCATTATCGCCGACATCGGAGCATTCCAGATCTATGATTTTTTCGAACAAATCCACCATCAAAAGCCCTCCTCGACGATAGCCCTTCTGCCGCCGCTATCAATTTATCTACTCTCGTCGGAGCAATTCCAGAGTCTCTCACCACCACCGCCATATGCCGCAGCCGCATCCGCCGTCGATCCTGCCTAGTCGTCGAGACACAGAAGAGAGTTTTCGATTCATCAGATTTTGCTGATCAAGCTGCCGTCTCTCACCCCACACAGAAGAGGGTATCGATTCATCAGATTTTGATGGTGGTTCAAGACACAGAATGTGGTTTGTTTGGCGGCGGCTAGGGCTTCGATTCATCAGATTTTGATGTCTGAGATGGCACCGACGGTGGTTCAAGCCCCCTTTTTTCCGATTCATTAGATTGTATGTTTGCTCTTAGTTGATTCAGAAGGTGGTTTGTTTGACGGTGGTTCGAGACCTTGAAGGTATATCATCATTTTTGACTCATCGGATTTTGATTCATATGTATAAAAGATTATAGATTCATTTTCATCAATTTTGATTTGTTCATATTCTCTGATGTGACGATTTTGATTTCTAATCTGTAACTAGTTGATGAATCTGGTCTATTTCATTAATTTATTGTTCATATCATTTGATGAATCTGGTCGGTAACGATTTGATGATCCACCGGAATTCTTTGTGAATCATTGTTGTTAATGCTGTTTTAATTTGTATTTTAAATTGTGTTATTTTTTTTGAATGAACGTGGTATGCTCATCAGTGATTTTTTTGAATCAGTATTTTTGGATTACGTTAGCATGTTTGTAGGGAAGATTGAATGGTGAAATGGTCAAAAATACCCTTAATTACCATTTTTATTAAATTATTTTAATAAATAGAAACTTTCTATAAATTACAGATCTGATGAAAAATGAATGGTTAAGATCACATCTTTCACATCTTAGGATCATTTACATCTTACATGAACCTCGCTATATATATATATATATATATATATATATATATATATATATATAGGGAGCTGTTCAAACGAGAACTGTTTTTCGTACGAGAACTGCGAGAACCATTCTCGACCAATCATTTTATTTGTTGTCATTTATATTTTCTTATAAAGGAAAAGGGTATATTTGTCAAAAAAAAATATGTCCGGCAAGGCATATACAGCGGGTTTCCAATTGATAACAGCCTGGGTTTCATTATGTAATTCCATTTTAATATGTATGAATGGATTGTTTCTTTTTTTTCTCACTTTGATAAATAGTTTCACGATTACATTTTGGAGTCTAATACAAATTTGATTCCTGTAGATCGTTAATTTTACGGATTTTAGTATTTAATATGAAGATTGTTGAGATATTATTATTAGTATTCGAACGAGTGATTTCCATCTTTCTTCAACCCCTCGTCGATATCATCTTGTAAATCAGTCATGTCAAACAACATCAACAACATCCCTGAAATGGAAGGACCGGAAAAAATCCAGAAACTTGATCAACAACGAGCTCTTTTCAAAGTAAAGAAGCTTTCGGAGAAAGCCGTCTTGCCTTCTAGATGGTCGTCTCTTGCCGCCTGTTATGATCTTTCAAGTGCAATCGAGTCTAAAGTACCAACAAGAGGTAAAGCTCTGGTTGCTACGGATTTAAGCATAGCGGTACCAGAAGGAACATATGCTCGTATTACACCGAGAACTGGTCTGGCATGGAAGCACTCCATTGATGTCGGTGCGGGTGTGATTGATGCCGACTACAGGTCCAGTTAATTGGGGTGATATTGTTCAACTATTCTGATTTTGATTTTGAAGTAAAAGTTGGTGATCGAATTGCACAGTTGATTATCGAGAAGATCATCACCCCTGAAGTGATTGAGGTTGATGATCTGGATTCAACCGTAAGAGGTGCAGGTGGGTTTGGATCAACTGGTTTTTAATACCTTGCATTCGTAATTATGCATTAGTATCTGTTATTGAATTTTGGCTATTTAGCTTCTAGATTTTGGTGTTGTTGATGAAACATTTGGTTGAACAGTTGGTGGTGGATGGGCGAAATCTTCTGTTCTATTGGTTTCACTGAAAGTTACCGTAGAAACTCTTGTAGTTACTCGTCTTTTGTTTTAGGAACTTAACAGTTTTAAAAAAAGTATTCAACTGTTTTAGCTACCAATATTAATTGTACTCTAATGTTATATAAATGCTACTTTTAATGATAATGAAAGCGTCGATTACTTCCCAATGTAGCCATATTTTGTTTTAATTTAGTGACATGCTCATAATTATTATGGAATCCACCGGCATTAGTTGAAACTAATGAAAATGAGATAAAATTGGTATTTATAGATGAAGCACATGAAAAGAAGATGTTGAATTTTCAATTTAGTTTACGTTACATTTTAAACGGGCTTCGTATTATATAAAACTCATTTTAGAAAAAATATTTGCACGAGTGCAAATATGGAAATATTTGCACTTGTGCATAAATATTTGCACATGTATAAAAATATTTGTACTTGCGCAAAAATATTTGCACTTGTGCAAATATTTTCATATTTGACCTTGTGCAAAATTCGAGCTGTAGTGGAAAAAAAACCAGCAAATAAATAAAAAAAGTTTTAAAAAAATATAGCAAGATCGGTCTCAAATTAAAGAGTATAAATTTCTCGTTAACAATGGCTATATATAAGACCGATCTTGCTATATTTTTTTGGAAAAAAAATTCATGATTGTTGGGGTTTTTTTTTTCAGTACAGCTTGAAATTTGCACTAGTGAAATTTTGGACATGTGCATATCTACACCTGTGCTGAAAAAACCAGATAAATATGTGCAAAAATTGCACTTGTGCAAAATTTGCACTAGTGCAAATTTCGAGCTGTACAAAAAAAAAACATCAAAATTTGCACTAGTGCAAATTTTGAGCTGTACAGAAAAAAAAAACCCAACAAACATAAAAAAATTTGAAAAAATATATCAAGACAGGTCTCAAATTAAAGAGTATAATTTTCTCGTTAATTTGGTATAATTTTCGTAATTTAACACTTTTCCGTTTGATGTATATATTAGTTTAAAAAATACGGGGGTAATGTAAAAATGTCCAAACTACCCTTAATTAATTAAGGATAAGTTTGATAAGTTTAAGGTTATCCATTAACAACTTTTTAATCTCAACCCTCCATCTCTTTGATCAATGGCTGTAATTGGTTCTCGCGGTTCTCGTACGAAAAATGGTTCTCGTTTGAACCATCCCCTATATATATATATATATATATATATATATATATATATATATATATATATATATATATATATATATATATATATATATATATATATATGTGTGTGTGTGTGTGTGTGTGTGTGTGTGTGTGTAAAATAAAATGCAAATCCAAACCATAATCCGATTAAATATTCGGGTGTATTCAAATAACCGATCCAAATCCAATTAAGTCAAAAACAATTAATCCAAACTCTTATGGATCGGGTGGATTTTCAGACGAAACCAATTAATAAACACCCCTAGTTAACGATATATATTAAAGTTGGCTTAATATACTATGTGTAGTTCTAGTCTTTTAGATAATAATCATTATTATTATTTTATAATACATTTCATAAAACATTATACCACGGACGATTTGGACCAAATAAAAACCAAACAAATCTAACCACCACTTTCACAAACACACTTAATCGGACATACTTGATATTTTAGTCTATACATATACTTAAAAGAAAATTAATTAGAAACTGTCATCGTCTTCGTCTTCTAAACCTACAACTGTAACTGCTTCTGTTCGCTATTATCTCACCATGCCTTCCTGAGTTCCTGCCAATACATCCAAAAGGGTGTTTTGCTCTCTCAACCCACTCTTCCTACCACCAATCTCATTTCCCTGTTAAAGCTTTCTCTCTCTAAAACCCTCTCTTTCTTCCCCGCTCTAGGCTGCCGTCTCTCCACCGACTCTGGCTGCCATGTCCACATTTTATGCAACAATTTTGGTGTCGATTTCGTCCACGCCTCAGCTACCCACCTCCATATCGACCAGATTTTACTTCCCAATTCTGACATCCGCCCCTGTTTCAAGACTTTTTTTGAATTCGATAAGACGCAGAGCTACGCAGTTCACCACCAACCCATCGCTGCGGTGCATGTGACAGAGGTTGGTGATGAGGTTTTCATCGGGTGCAGTGGACGGTGAATCCGGCGGTGGTCTATGGGACTTCCTTCAGGAACTGTTTTAATATCTTTGCTGAGACCACGAAAGGGGGATGAAATGTGACGGAATTGCCAGATTTTAGTCGGGAAAATGTTTTCATCAAAACCACCGCAAAAGGTGCGCAAAAAAATTCTGATTATATACATTTTTTTATCAATATGAATACACTAAAACCGTGAAGAATTACGATCAAGCGTGGAAAAAACGGGTGTTACTAATTTCTATCACATCTTTACATTTGATAGTGTGAAAATTGGACTCAAAATTCACAATTATTAACGTGGACAAATTATTTAACTATTCACACTTCTAAGCGTGAAAATTTTGAAAAATAATTTTAGGGTTACAAAAGTCCACGCTTCTAAGCGTGAACTTCTATAATCATCTATTAATTGCTAAATTCACACATTTAAAAGCGTGAACTTTTAAAAGTAAAAGTTCACGTCTATAAATGTTAAGTTTTTTTCTTATTCTAACAATTTTTAGTCTCCAATCCATTTTTCACACTTATAAGCGTGACAATGATTAAAATTTTTACACGTTTTTTATGAAGTGTGGATAAATGACATATTTTTTGTAGTGCATTAACGGGTTAATCATTAGCCGTCAAAATACATTCGATTTTAACTCTTGATTAAAAAAATAGTAGCTAATCATTTTGGCGGTTAATGATTGGTTTGTTAAAAACTCATTAATAAGAGGTATTTTGAACAAATCAAGTCTTTCACATTAATGATAGTCAATTTTAACTCTTGATTAAAAAATAATAGCTAATCATTTCGGCGGCGAATAAGTGGTGGACAAGAGGAGGGAGAGATGTGAGGTAAGCCGATTACCACCAGCGGCAGCGGCCTTTGAGGGCGGCGATTGGCGTACTATCTCCAGCCGATGGTTGACGGAAACGGTTCTTGAAGAGCAGATTGGAAAGAGCTACAATGAAAGGGTGCTATCGAAGAAGAAAGGATAGTGAGCGATCACTGTTATGGTGACAACAACAAAGGGTAACGTGATATCTTCAGATTTAGGCGCCGATGACAGCTTCCAATACCGTTGCCGGCGATGGTTGTGGCTTCAAATTGTTGGCCAGAAGAAAAGAAAATGTTAGGATTTTCAATTTTTTGAAATGTGAAACATATACGTGTAACGTGGTGGTTTCAAATTTTTACACACTATTTTTTAAAAACATCGAATCGGAAACATTTATATCATCATCACATGTTAAACAGTAAAAAATTTGTTAAAATTCACCATCATAAATACCAGTACGTTATCATGCAGTCACATCATTTAAGATAAAATATTTCAAACACTCGTTTAAGATAAATCAACCACAAGTTGGCAAATGAAACATATACAAAACTACATTGTCCACACTATCCAACAACTCTTGTTGGGCTTTAAACCTCCACGTGATACCCAGAATCAAACTCAACTGGTTTGATCCAACACAAAGAACATAACTGGTTAATATTCACAAATGCGTAAACTTAAATATTAACTCAACCCCTGAAACCCGAAAGGGTTAGGATATTTTAATCTCAATATATAATATATATATATAATACATGTATGTACACAATATGATCATAAGCATAAGAACATAATAAAAGGATATATTATACCTCTATACCTTATGTTGCTCAAAATGAATCCACGAGTGATAAAACCATACGAGAACCCGCTAGGAGGACTAGGCAAACCACCACCGTACGTATGCTTTCGAGAACGACCAAAACCGACCTTGGTTTTGGTTTGGTGGTTCACGGCCGAACACGAGAGAGGGAGAGAGGATGAGAGAAAATTCTAAGTTTTTAGAATTAGTGTAAAAACTATTTAAAGGATTAACCTCTATTTATACTAATAGGATCATTCGTTTATTTTGGGAAATAAATAATATCTTCGTATCTTGTAAAACTTAATCATCAAGTAATTGTTTATTATAATAATAATTAGTAGAAAAAGGAAGATTAATATATATAAAACTATCCGGCCATTGAAATATATATATATATATATATATATATATATTCTTTTTCAATATTTGTTATTTATTAAATAAACATTATTTAAAATAAATAATATAAACTTAAATTATTAATCTTAATATAATTAATTAAGAATATATATTTATTAACTAATATATATATTTTGTTGTCAACTAATAAACTTGGTAATTTCTCTACTTCGTAAGTTCAAACCGTAACTTACGATAACTGGTTTATAACTAACTAACTAATTATAAACCCTTTCTCCGAAAGTGGTTGCCTTAGTTCTCAGATTACAGGTACTCACAAGTGTGACCCTTGAGTGCCCTATGGCGTTGGACGTGGCATTTATTCGCTGACTATGCACACTAATCTAACAACTCTCACGCTCGTCAAGACCTACCTCCTAAGCTACCTGCACGAGTACGAGACAAATTTCAAGAAACAAGTGTCAGTATTCACCTCGTAGGTCAACAATAGGTAAACAAAATAATTAAGTAAAACAATCGTTTAACGGGTTAAGTCATTCACACAAAAGCCTAACCCGTATCTTGACCCTCCTGCACACATCACTATCCCGCATTGTCAAGTTTCATCTTTTAACATATGATTACAAACATTTTTTCACAATTTTATCATCATCATCCTTTCATCTCTAAACATCAGTAATCACATTTTATCCGACTATCTTAGTTGGGGTTTATCACCATCATCTTTATCACCGCTACCCCAAACACCATGTGCATGCCTAACAAGCGCTAGGGTTTCAATGTCCGTCCGACACTGGCACCACGTGTGTGCTAAGCAACGGCTAAGTCATGTAGTCTGATCGCAGTGGCATAGGTTCACTACCGTGACCGGCAAGTCTGGTGCCGATCGGGGCACAACTCCCACACATACACATCCCCCGTGGTCCGTCAGCTATAGCTACTCCGACATCGGTCATTTAGGTAGAAGTACAAACGCTGCCCCATCGTTATGCCCTCCTCCCACCAACGTGGTGTTATGTGCATTGACTTCATCATCGTTGATCAAACATCACTTCAGTGTACAAGTATACCTTGTGTTGTCATTGCTGTCTAGAAAACCCGACAATTAAATATCGTAGTGCTAGCAAGTCCTAGAAGGAAGATTTCCCTACTAGGCATCATACTACATCTTAGGAGTAGGTCTACCCCCACTCATAGATCATCATCGCAACATATCATATACATCGTAAACAATTACACATATTATAAGTATTTAAATAGTCAATCACATGACATCTTTAATTAAGTAATTAAATTCCCCACATATCAGCATAAAATAATATTCACCCGTGAACATCTTTAGAGATCTTGTATAACTCGTTAATCCTTTCTAAAAACGATCTTTAGAGATCTTGTATAACTCGTTAATCCTTTCTAAAAGCGATTTTGTTGTCGTAATCGGTTTAAAATTATACTAAACTCACCTTAATCACATTTGATTTCTCTTTTTCTCTCTCTATAACTATAATTAATAATTGTAGCGGTCCAGTCCACTGAATCAGGACAACTCGCGGTGCAAACTAACTGCTTTCTAACACATTGATGACAATCAAGTTGATTAGATGTAACTAATAATTTAGAAAGCATGAGATAAGGAAGGGAAGAAAGTAGATCGATCGCGCGATATTGAGGTTGACATTAATAATATCAAAGTAACTGTAACCGTCGTCATTGAGGTCATGAGGCCAACCCTACCATTTTTGAGTTAATCTGCACCGATACCGACTGCTCATATGATGCATGCTATATATACATATAATAATTATTATATTGCATGCATATATAAGGCTTAGAGACGACCGCCACAAGTTTGTAACTTTGTATGGTTGGGGTCGCTAGTTGATGAGTGATTGTCACAAACTCACAATTAATATGGTCAAACATGGCGTCGACGTAGCCATATATGTTTAAGCTTTAACGACTATTCGTGATAATAATTAAAGAATTGCTCTAAAGCATATTATCAGCATACATAAAAACAGTTGGATATTAATTAAAGAATCTCTCTAAAGCATATCAGCATATAAAAACAGTTGAATAATAATGAAAGAATCGCTCTAAAGCATGGCGTCAACGTAGCTATATGTACATTTAATAACGTATTGCTTAGACAAGTCGTATAGTAAACATACATGATCTTTCTTCGATTTATTCATTTACTCTTAGTTATTATTATAATTATTTGTATACAATAAACTTTTAATTTTAAAAATAATACAATTAAGTTTTAATAACTTTGATATTGTAAGTAAGTTGTAACTAAAACTCTGACATAGGAAAATGTTGTTTACATACAATTAAGAAAATTAAGAAAATTGATTATGTATTGTTATTAAGAAAAAGAGTTAATTACAAAGATGGTCCCTGTGGTTTGCGCTAAATTTCACATTTATTCCTTTAAACTCGAAAATTACACTGGTAGTCCTTATGGTTGACATTTTGTTTCACTTTTGGTCCTTTAGACTAACTGGTGTTAAGTTTGACCGTTAGTCAAAGGGTAATTTGGTCTTTTCCATAGTTATTCTAGTTACCAAACACATTATACCTATTATAGTTGTTTCCAAACACCTATTTTGAAAGAAACTCTTTTAAACTTGCTACCAAACAACCTTTTATTAATTCCTATCTATATTCCTACTTGCATTTCTTTTCTTATATTCATCTGTTCATCATCACGTTCTTCTCTCTCCAAGCTTCAAACCGAGCCACCAGCTGCTACCACCAGAATTGAATCTCGTTTGGATGTCCATGGTGAACAGATTACCAAACTCTCAGCTCAAGTACGACATCTTTTCACCATGATGGTATCCACAAAAGACTGGATCGAACGGGTGCTCGCCAAACAGGAGAAGCTAGATCTCGATTCTGGGTGTGGTTTTCAAGATCCTACCATGCCTATCAGGAGAAGCCTCATAGATCGATATATTTGGGTATCATAGATCGATAGATTTGGCTACCTTTGATGAAGGTCTTTCACTTCGATCAGCCGGCCACCACCACCGCCACACTCGTCGTCGCCATCACCATCTCCAGTCACCACCGTGCAACCACTGCCACACACACATAGTCGTCATCGCCTCCAGATCTAAACCGCCACACACACTCGCCGCCGCCATCACCATCTACGACGACCACCACCACCGTACGACCACCATCTACGACAGATCTGAAGCACCACAATCTGTGTTCTTCCATGACCATCATCCCCATATCCAGCTCCGAATCCACGACCATCATCCGAATCTAAACCACCACAATCTGTGTTCTTCCACGACACTCTCTCTCATCTTGTTGTTGTGTTCTTCCCCAGATTTATGGTTTTTGTTCTTACATTTTTAGGGCTTATCTGGGCTCTGATGTTCTTTTGGGGAACAGATGTACAAAATTTTTTTAGGGCTTATCTGGTTTTTGTTGTGTTCTTCCCAGACCAGATCAGATGTACAAAAAAATTTGATTGCTTCATGAGGGTTTTCAAACCCATTTAAATTTCACAAAGTTATTCACAATAAATTTGTTTAAATTATTTAAATATAAATAAAATCTTGATTTAATCTTAAGAATAATCAAATTTTAATTATATAATTTATTTTATTAAATAATATATTCAATATGGTTAAATGTAATTAGAAAGAAAAATAAGAATAAAGAAAAAGAAAATAGATAAAAAGGTGTTTGGTTATAAGGATAAGTCGCAAAATTACCAAATTACCCTTTGACTAACGATCAAACTTAACACCAGTTAGTCTAAAGGACCAAAAGTGAAACAAAATGTCAACCATAAGGACTACCAGTGTAATTTTCGAGTTTAAAGGACTAAATGTGAAAATTAGCGCAAACCACAGGGACCATCTTTGTAATTAACTCTAAGAAAAATAAAGTTACATGTATACAAGAGTAGGTATAATTTAGACAACATATATTTATTGTTTACTCATACAATTTGTCTTATAATCTTTATGGTCGCTATGTAGGGCACAAATAAAAATCTTTTAACCAGGTTAAAAAATATAGCTAAAGCCTAATTTTTGGTGCATGCTTGAACTAAGAGAGATGCTGAAGGTGGAGTGTAATAGAGCCCAAGTTTTTCACCTGATCCGAAGATGAAATAAAGTGTGGGTTCTTTGACAAAATAAGTAGGTTTGATAGCAATAAATTAAGTTTTTTGCTTTTCAAAACCAAGTTTAATTCTCTTTTTTTTAATTTTTATTCGAAAAACAAATAAATCTTCTTTTTCGGTTTATAAAAGAAAGAGCTCTATTTGTAATCAATAACGCTATAAAATTTGAGAATATCCAAACAAAAGCCAAATTAGTTTCCATCAAAATCCAATACCCAAAACATTCTTGTTACATCAAAATCTAGATGATATGCAGTGTTTTAAAATTCGAATTTACCTGGCCTGGATTGAATTATGAGAATATCCAAACAAAAGCCAAATTAGTTTCCATCAAAATTCAATACCCAAATCACTCTTGTTACATTAAAATCTAGATGATATGGAAGGTTTGTTCACTAAAATGGTATATATTAATCTCATTAAATTCATCTAATAGTTGCTTCATTTAACAATTTTCATTTATTTTATTTGTGAGTAGTTTAGTATTTTCAATTTACTTAAAAATTAAGAGTTTTAAAGTTGTAAATATTTTATAAAGGAGTAAGATTATCATTTATCCATCAATGTTTCGTTTTTTTTATTATTTCTAACAAAGTTTATATTTAAACTATTTTTCACACTTAAAACTATGATAACTATTATAAATTTTATATGTTTTTTAATGAAACATGAATAAATGACATTATTTTTGTATTGAATGAGGAGATGAATAAGAAAATGATCTAATATCACTACAAAAAAAAATATCATTTGCGGCGACATTTGTCGCCGCTAAAAGCCAAAATAACACCGCTAAACTTATTTTGCGGCGACATGTCGTCGCAACAAGGTCGCCGCAAATACTTCGTCCCAAATAACATTTTGCGACGTCAATTTTTACTTTTTGCGACGACACTCAACGGGACCACCTTCCGCCACGTGGATACTTTTTTGCGGCGATATATATTTTTTTGCGGCGACATATATAATTTAAAAATAAATTAAAATAAAATCTTTTTGCGGCGACACATTTGTTTTTTGCGGCGACGTGTAATTTTAATTATTAAATATATAATTTCTTTTTTAAGGACTTTTTGCGGCGACATGTGTACTTTTTCCGACGTCAGTGTCGCCGCAAAAAGTCAAAAATAAAACCAGCAGCTTTTGCTGTATTTTGCGTTTTCCACCCGTTTTTAACCGGACAATATTCAGAAAACCTGCTGTTCAGAACTCAACAACAAGTATAACAATACGATTTAACAAACGAAGTAGAACACACGATAGTTTGAAAGTTAACAAAAACTTTTTTAAACAATCACAAGTACTCGCCTAACAAACATATAATCTAATCCTCATCACTAGACTCTTCAAAATCAGCCAAGTCGGTGGTTGGTTGACGTCCGGATCTTGAGCAAATATTAGTATTTATACCTGCCGCCTGTAATATATCATAGAGATCGGATGTACGTTGAGATTGAGACTGTAGCTGCTGCAGTTGTTCGCTTTGAGACTGTAGCTGCTGCCGGACATCCCCTAACATGTTATCTACCTCGGCCTGTGAATATAATCTCTCCGTAGGCTGGGATTGAGCGGTAGATTGTGCAGCAGATACGGATGAAGAACTTAATGTTCTTCCAACCCCACGAACGTGTCCTCGACGTTCACCCAACACCGCCCTCAAAATATCTTCTTCGCTCATAGGGTTCTCACTCCCGACTTGATTGTCTCTCATGAAAACCATACGGCGCTGTGTATAAATAAGATAAAATCAGATTTTATAAATAATTTTAATGAAGTATAAATAATTACTTACATGATTTTCTTCAACATCCGAGGATGTAAAGACACCATTGCGTGAATGGTTTGTCATATATTGATCGATCAAGCTTGGGGGTTGTTGTGTTTCCGGGTCACGCTATAAACAAATGTAACGGGTCAATAATTATATACTTAATAACGATTAATATATCACACAAACGGGTCGGGTCAATCATTATATCAATCAAACGGCTCGACCATTATATACTAAATAAATATTAATATATCACACAAACAGGTCGGGTCAATCATTATATCAATCAAAATTAAGAATTAGAGATAAATAGACTTACGTTCTCGAAGCGATACTGACAGTATGATCTCCGACCATGCAAGCTTTGATGTACTTGCTGCGCCCTAACTTGCGTGTTCGCAATAGAGCGTTGAACGGTTTTATCCCCAATATAATAGTCGACGTACAAATCCCAATCCCTTTGATCCATGTTGGGAGGAGGATCTCGACGCAGTTGGTGTGCCTGCGAGACCCCCCCTCTTTTCTCAAACCATTTTTTTTTTAACTTGAATTTTTGGTCTCTATACATTGCCCCAGCCATTTTGTCGATTCCCACCGAAATCGACCCACCTCTTATATTATCTTCTATATGGGGCCGCAAGTCAAAGTACGTCTGTAAATTATAAGATAAAGTTAGTTTATTGTACAATTTTTACAAATATACAATATATAAAAAAAAAACTTAAGTGGAACCTGAAGAGACGGAATGATCGGTTCTTTAAGTTCTTTGGGGACTTTTTCCCATGACGGGAAGTATATTATCTTCTATATGGGGCCGCAAGTCAAAGTACGTCTGTAAATTATAAGATAAAGTTAGTTTCTTTAACACTAATTAAAGATTAACAATTATTATTATACTAAGATTAAAGATTAACACTAACATTGAATATTAACACTAATTAAAGATTAACAATTGATAACAATAAGCTAACATCATTAACAATAAATAATAATCTAACATTGATTTAATTTCTAACATTATTAGTGTACTAACAATGATTAAAGATTAAAAGTAATTAGCACTAATCTATCATTATTGACAATAGATAATAATCAAACATTATCAAATAAACTATAACATCATCATCATATAAACTATTTAACACATTATTAGTATACTAACAATACTTAAACATTAACACTAATTAACAATAATCTAAAATTATAACACTAAATATAATCTAACATAATGAATTTAAATTAACAACTAGATTAATCAATTATTTAACACATTATTAGTATACTAACAATACTTAAACATTAATACTAATTAACAATAATATAAAAGTATAACATAAAATATTATCTAACATAATGAATGTAAATTAATCTAACACTAATTAATCTAACATTAATTAACAATATTATCTAACACTAATTAATCTAACATTAATTAACAATAGCCTTAGATTAATAAATTCATACCACTAATTAACAATTAAATAATTTAAATTACTAACAAAAAATAATAATAATCAAAACACAAACTAATAATAACCTAAACTAATTAACATTAATATATAACATTAATATATAAATAAATAAAAATACCTCAATGGGGAGGAGGAGGTCGACGGAGGCGGTGGAAAGATTCTGACCGGCGGCGGCGGCGGCAGAAGGTGGTCGACGGCGGCGGCTAATAGAGGAGGAGGAGATAACTTGTAACAAACAAAACACAAACATATAAGAATCTAAAAACAAAAACCCTAGATTTATAAACAAAAAAAGGGGATTTTTACCTCAAATACGAGTCGCCGGCGCCGGAGGAGGAGGCCGAACAGCGGAGGAAGAAGGGTGGTGAGAGGCGGCGGCGATTTCGACGGTGAGAGGGAGCGGGGGCGAGAGGCGTTCGACGAGAGTGAGAGAGAGCTCCGGGATCGGCGGTTTCCACGGCTGAGAGAGCTCCGGGCTCGGCGGTTTCCGGGCCGGCGGTGGTTTCGAGAGAGAGAGAGAGAGAGAGACGGGAGCAAGTAAATGGCAGAAAGAAAGCTAAAAAACCCTATATCTCGTAAAAAATTTTGCGGCGACGCCTTTAGCGGCGACATATATATTTTATTAATAAAGAAAATCGAAATTCGTTTTAATTAAATAAATAAAATAAGAAAACCTTTTTGCGGCGACGTATTTGCGGCGACTATAAACTTTTTGCGGCGACGATGAATATTTTAGGGGGAACTAAATCCGCCATGGTTTTCGGTGGGAAAAAAAAAGAGGGAAAGCCTTTTAGCGGCGCTACGTGTCGCCGCTACATCCTTTTTGCGGCGACATCTTTAAAACAGATGGTAGTGGGCCCAATTTTTGTCGTTTAGCTGGTTTTTAGCGGCGACATATGTCGCCGCAAAAAGTTCACGTGGCAAAAACGTATTTTTCTTGTAGTGTATGCCGTGTAAATTCAACTTTAAACCCGCTTTTGGTAAAATAGGCTTTATAATTAAGCGAGGCAATTGAGTGAGCATTTACAGAACTAACGAAGTCATAAACCCTTTATATTAGAAAAAAAAAACACTTTTTTCTAAGGAGGTTAAAGCTAGGTTTATTTTTTAAAAATGGGAAGGTAGTGTAGAGGCTCATCATCGTCATTATTATTATTATTATTATTATTATTATTATTATTATTATTATTATTATTATTATTATTATTATTATTATTATTATTATTATTATTATTATTATTATTATTATTATTATTATTATTATTATTATTATTATTATTATTATTATTATTATTATTATTATTATTATTATTATTATTATTATTATTATTATTATTATTATTATTATTATTATTATTATTATTATTATTATTATTATTATTATTATTATTATTATTATTATTATTATTATTATTATTATTATTATTATTATTATTATTATTATTATTATTATTATTATTATTATTATTATTATTATTAGTAGTAGTATTATTATTGAAAGACCAAATTAGGTTGTATGTTACAACATATAGAGGTAACTAATAAGTTGAGCTACTTGTAAATTATTCGAGTTTAAGTTATCAAAGTTTTGCAACGAGCATTGTCCTAACGTACTTAATTAGGCTCTATAAATATATTTGTGTATTTTGAACAAAATACCGAGAGAGAGGAGAGATGGAGGAGAGAGAAAGAGAGAAGAAAATGAGAGATGAGAGAGTAAAAGGAAAGAGTATTTATTAGGTTGAAGTATGTGAACCATGTAATACGTTGATATTACCTGAGTACGGCATGTCATGTGGCTTAAAGCATCTCATGCTCAAGCATGGGTGATCCCAATGCTCTAAGACCATCCGTACGTAGGACATGTCATTTGGGTTACCTAATCCGAAAATTACATTATAACGTTATGTCATATTCCATTTTCTTTTATTTCTAAATTAAAAGTCTAGTATAGCTTAACACAAGCTACTCTGTAAACACAACAGTTACCTTAATTACACCATGACGGGGCCTAACAACTAAAACCAAGTCTCGATCTATGAAGGCACTTAATTGGGTGACAAGTGGTGGAAATTCAGTACATACTCGTTGGGTCTTGCCAGTAAATGTCTATCATTGTTTAATTGTTTTTCCCTTTTCTTGGTATATATATTATTGCCTCTCTCACCACCTCTTGTTTTATTTCGTTATCCATTAACTTCTTCTATAAATCATTTAATTTCATCTAGCTACTTCTTTGGTCAATATTAAATACAATCTATAATATATAAAAGACGTTAATTTATGATAAAAATTAATTATTTAATTAATTTATTATAACTCATAAACCCTTGTCTAATCCTATATATCTACACATACAATGCTAATTAACATATATATATATAACAATAATGAACACGTTGTCAAGTCATTTTCGTTCTTTATCATCAATCACCATATACTGGAAATTAGTTAATCATGAATTGTAACGTAATGTGTATCCATTTCAACTTTTTCTATTTCAGGCATCATGCTTTTAGTTAATTAAAGGCCATATATATTAATAAAACAAATAATTAAATCTTCATGTTAATTTTGTTTTTATATATTTGAATCAACTATATATGTTACCTAACCAATAAATAATAACATGTTATAATGTTTTTTGTCACAAGTAACAAATTACACCCTGTTTCTGTAAAATTCTACTACAACAGATAACATAATTCTTAATTTTAACCAAAACAATATGAATTACAAGCAACTATAGGATTTATATAGCTCAAAACATTTACAACAGATACTCTTAAACGATGCCAGTTACACGTATCATTTTCTATTATTTGGATTTGTAAAATATACATTATCATATCATAAGGCACCTGCTGTAGTGTTTCCATTATTCATATAATTTAATCATTATAAAAGAAATATAAATTTATAATTTTATTACTACTAACCTTTAGTTTTAACCCTATCTCTCTTTCAAAAAGAGAAAAAGAAAAAACAACCTTAAAAACAATTATTAAGTACAATATTCCAACTACTAGAGCAAAGTCTCATAGTTAATGTTGACTGATCTGATCACTGACAGAATCTTGACCAAACAAGAATCTATTATTTTTACCGTTTAGTTGCATATTAATTACCTACATCAAATTTCATCTGCCTCCTTTCCTTACAAAATCACGTTCTCATCAAAACAATCGCTCTTATACAGTCACCATAGATCTCATCACAGTGAGTTCGTTCACGGTTCACGGTTGTAAAGTTGACCTATAATAGTCAAAATAGAAAAGGATTTGTTCTGGAAAAAGGTCACTTATGCTTTATTATTAGTTGTTGGAAGTTGAGTGATGGATATGTTTCTAAACAACGCATGCAAGCTGTGCCCTCCCTTTTTATACAAATTATTATTAAGTTTTTTTCCAATTTTCACAGCAAAACTCTCTCCCTAAAAATGGTCTTTTTTCTCACCATTTTGTCTTTCATTCCACTGTTATACCTTCTCTACATTCTCATCATCTTTCTTGAAAATAAAAGAAATCAAAAATGTTACTTACTGGATTACCAGCTTTACAAACCCTCCGACGACCGGAAACTGTCGACGGAATTCTGCGGCGAGGTTATAAAGAGAAGCAAGAATCTCGGTTTAAACGAGTATAAATTTCTTCTTAAAGCGATTGTTAGCTCCGGCATTGGTGAAGAAACGTACGCCCCAAGAATGGTTTTCGACGGCCGTGAAGAAAACCCTAATTATCAAGACGCAGTTGAAGAAATGGAAGAGCTTTTTGAGTACACAATCGGAAAACTTTTCCAGCGAACCGGGATTTCGCCGGCGGAGATTGATGTGTTGGTGGTTAATATATCAATGTTTGCTTGCATGCCTTCTTTATCCAGCCGGATTGTGAACCGGTATAAGTTGAGGGAAGATGTTAAAAGTTATAATCTTTGTGGGATGGGGTGTAGTGCGAGTTTGGTTTCTTTAAATCTTGTTCAAAGTATCTTAAAATCCAAGAAAAATCAGTTGGCTTTGGTGGTGACATCGGAATCTTTGACACCAAATTGGTATATTGGGAATGATAAATCTATGATTCTTTCGAATTGTTTGTTTAGATCCGGTGGGTGTGCTATGATTCTTACAAACAAGCCAAGTTTAGCTCACAAATGTATGTTGAAGTTGAATTGCCTGGTCCGAACCCACCACGGCGCGAAAGATGAATCGTATGGGTGTTGCATACAGACCGAAGACAGTGAGGGTCGGGTCGGTTTCCATCTCGGTAAAACCCTACCCAAAGCCGCAACTAGAGCGTTCATCGACAACCTAAAAGAGATTGCACCGAAGATCTTACCTATTCGCGAGCTTCTCCGGTTCGGGATCCTCTCGATAACCAGAAAGATGCTTCATGGTGGTCAGAGAAAGTCGTCCGGGTCAGCTAGACCCGTGATCAACTTTAAATCCGGTGTGGATCACTTCTGTCTCCACACCGGAGGAAAGGCTGTGATTGATGCGGTCGCTCAGAGTCTTGCTCTGAGCGACTACGACGTCGAACCGGCGCGGATGACCCTGCACCGGTTCGGTAACACTTCTGCTAGTAGTGTTTGGTATGTTTTAGGGTACATGGAGAGTAAAAAGAGGCTTAAAAAAGGTGACAAATTGTTTATGATAAGCTTTGGGGCAGGATTCAAGTGCAATAGTTGCTTATGGGAAGTTGTACGTGATCTGGAAGGAGTAGAAAACGTGTGGAAAGAGTGTAATATCGAAGACTACCCACCACGAACCCTAAACAACCCGTTCTTGGAGAAATATGGTTGGATCCAGGACGAAGACATTAACACCTTCAAGTTACCAGAGTGAAATAAATTTCACCAGCTAGGATATATAAGGATAAAAAGGTCATTTCACTTTTCGCAATTCATTATTTTTGTTTATAAAAATAGAAAAAGGTATAATTGATTGTGTGTATTTTACTATTGTTGTACCATGTGTATTGTTTCATGAAATCCAAACTTTAATTCCCTAACTTTACTCTTATTTTTTGGGTTTTGTATGTACTTAATATATATATGTAAGTTCATGGGGTTTTTACCTCTTACACAGAAAGTATTTGATAATAAGTGGACTTTTACCTATCATATATGGGATAATACTAAACATGTTACTTCAGGTATGATATTCTTTGTGTCTACCATGTAGATAGGTACGGTTTACGTCATATGTGGAGTTAGTGTGTGTGTGTGTGTGACTGTTTGGTTAACCACGGACGGAAATGACTCTAATACCATGTAAGTTTGTGTGGTTCATATCAAGAATATTAAAAAGTGATACTCAGTCCGATATGAAACAAGACTCAATATAACACGTCTTTAGAAAACAACATCAACTATGATAAGTGGTTAGGCATGACGTGAGGACTAGGAAAGATGGGGAACAAAACTCCCCAAAAACGCGGGATGGGTGCGGGAATGGGAGGGTGTGGCTAGGATACCTCTAGTGAGGATAGAAGAGGGAGATAACAGTTATTGTTTTAGTAATGATTTAATGATATGTAACATAGATTTTAGTAATTAACACCTTTTTGACCTCTTTTTCCTAGATTTAATGCGTATTAATTGACATAATTAACTTTAATGTTCTGAAAACTTTTTACATATGAAGTTAGAGGGGTGTACAAAGGATGAAAATATCATTATTAATTATTTAAATCCGATTCCTTCTAGCTACTACCATAAGATAAACGAACTGGTTAATTTATTATTTTTTTAAATTTTCTTATTTTTTTAATTTTTATTTTTGAAAAGTAAAAACTGGTTAATTTATATGTACAGTTGGATTCATTTATTTCCCGTTTGTGCTTTGATATAGAAATTCACTTCGTTGTAGTACCCATTTTGGCCATCCATGCCCTACAAGTGTGAATTGATTGAATTCTACAGTCCTATTCAGTCAGGTTAGGGTACAAGTATTCAATGCACGTAATTATTTAGGCATTACCAAAAGTTCAATACGTAAAACTTAAGAGTCTAGCCATTAACATAAAGACATTGGGAATAACCAACTAATCATTCTTTTTCGACTCACCAACATATTACATATCAGCGTTACATTATTACCCATCTAATTAAAAAAATACGTACTCTATCATATCCTATTTCACCTTACTATATTTTCCTATTAGTTTTCTTCGATCTCTACTCTCTGTGTCTCCCTCCTCAGTTCCGAGTGGCATGCATGTCAAGATAAAGCTTCTTAGGGGCACCGTTTGGTGTTCCTGCTCGGTATAGAGCTCCACGCAAGCCCGGTGTGCATCGGGGCGGTACGAGTACTACGGATGCGCCATAAGATCCGTCTAGGCTTTGTTGTTTGGTACACACATTAATATGCTATTAATATCGTGGGTTCTTGCCACATTGAATTCATGCCAATTATTTTCCATCATTCTTTATTTACTTCTTTATATAACTTCATTCAAACATGGCACATAAGTTCTTTATTTTAAAGAATATCTAGTCCATTATGGCTTCAAATTAACTATGCTTCTCTAACTGGTTTCCATGTAAAGTGATAAAACTGAGGGCAACTCACTCTACTTATAGACTAACATGAAAACCAGTGAAGTTACAAGATTCAAATGTATTTAATGTGTCAACACGACAATGTGTGCAATTTTTGGTGCATTATCATCATCGAGATATGAATGAGTTATAATGATACACTAATTAAGTCGTGGACCTTATGAGTTATAATGATACAAGAAGTCACTACAAAATATTAGTCATTTACTAACGGAAAAAACATCAGTAAAAACTTAAAAGCCGTCACTAAGGTTCCGTTTGTTTCACTGTAATGTGAAAGAATAAAAATGATTTTAGTTTCATCCATGTTAGTTATGGAATAACATTCCTCTACCTAAAAAAGTATAAATACTTCAAAAAAAATTAATTCTTCAAATAATGTTACCAAACGTAATATACAACGGAATTTGATTTCAATTCCATTACATTCCTTCACATTACGGTGAAACAAACGGGACGTAAAAGTATTTTAGCTCAATAGCTCCCTCTCACGGAATAAACGTCACTAGCTAAGCAATAGCTAAATGTCTATGTTAACATAAAACTTTCGTCACTATAAGTGTGAAGGTTATGCTCACTGAAGTTTTCTGTCAGCAAAAGGTGTTCACTCTTAGCCTTATAAAAGACCTTTACCTACGCTTTGTAGTCAGAAAAATTATTGTACTGACTGAGTTATTCTGTCACTAAATCAAGTAAGACGTATGGCTGTTTGCATATATAATAATTATAATAATATCTTTTTTTCGGAAAAGTAAACTTCATCTTTGTAAATAACACACCAAGATAAAAAAAACAAGTACGCTATTATAAAAAAACATCAATATAATATTAACTTTTATGTTAATGAGTAAAATTTAACAACATAAGTGTAATAAAAAAGCAATTCATAATACAAACATAATTTCTACTAATTCTAAACTAAGTGTGTGGTTATCTCGTCCGTAAATAACTTGGCTTGAGAATATGATTCTGAAACATAAAGATATAACCTTAGATAAACTAACAAAGAACAAAAGTACAAGTTTAGTGATCTAAAATTATAAAAAATATTGTTGATTATCGATGATGGGTCAACGTACCAAAACTTTTCAAGAGGTGATAGCTCTAAGAACCACCCAAGATTTTGCCTCCATCTAGGATTTGCCAATTTAAACATAAAACTCTATAGCCATTGAGATCATTGAAAGTGGATCACATATTGATTAGCTTAGATCAAGACCGAAACTCAAGCGAGTGTGTTAACAATCTTGTGGCTTACCAATACAATTGCGAGCAAACATTTGCAGAAGATATTATCATAGATTAATAATTTATTATCTTCTCTGTTATGAGAACACATATCCATTATCACTGTTTTGAGTTATGCAATATAATTATCTCATCCTATTAATTTCAAAATTCAAGTCTATGAAATACGATTTACAGAAAAATAAGAATGTACCTTGTTGGCATTGCTACTGGTAAGATCTGCAGGCTACAAATTTAACAAGGCAAATCAGTCTCATCAGCTTAATCCATTAATAAACTTCGTATGTAAATAAATAAAGTAAATAAAATTAGATAAAGAGTTAATAATCATAAACGACAAACCACAATAATGTTGTTAAAACAATAAGCTTATCCTAATTTCAGAATATTCCAATAATTCACTTAAAAGTTAAAACCAATTTCTTGCCATGAGGAGACCCAAAAATCATATCCATCAATAATAGCTAAAAGAAAATAATCTATATGACCTGACCTCTTTCCATTGGTATTCTATTAGTAAGTTTCAAAAGGGCTAATAGCATGACAATCTATTTCTAACTTATAAAATAGTGTTGAAACAAATAACCAAACACGGCCTTTTTCCTGAAACTAATGACAATCTATCTCTAACTTATAAAAATCCAACTTTTACAACCTTATCTGCTTGAACGGAGCCATACATTCTAGCATGAACTCAGGTATGTTGTCTCTACCTGTCAATAAGTTATCTTATTCGTCAAAGGGTTAATGACATGTAGTACTTTAACAAGTGTGCTTATTTATGCAACATACTTTTATTTGGTTTTGATTAACTGGTTGTAGTAGGAGGAGGTGTTATCATTAGGGAATTGATGAATATAGACGTGGACACACACATACTTCTGGGAAAAAAAATGGTTGGGATTAACACCAGTTTGTCCCATACCAGTCAGTCAAACCGAATGACATGCCCACTTTTTCCGCTTTCAGTATATATGACTATGTTGTTATGTCTGTGTTCAAAACCCCATACGTTTTACTCAGATTTTTTGCAGAAAGCCAATTAAATATGGAAATATATGACACTATGGTCAAGTATGTGAAATGATGAAATTGAGTACACAAGTTCTAACAAGGGCTTATGACACAACCAGGATATTGTTTTTATAATCCATTCTGGGACGGATATTCATTATTAACTGCGTCCTAGCCATGAAAGTGTCAGCACTCAGCAAAGCATCAAGCTCTGGCAAAAGCCTGCTAATTAATAAGATATCGACAAGGATACATATATTCTTTTAAAAGATTTTATCATCAATCAATTAAACAATTTATGCAATATTGAGATCAACTCAGAAGCAAGTAAACAACTTTCAATTCTTACAGAAATACATACATATATTAATATTCATGCACTAACTCTGTTAACATATTACAAAAAACAAGTAAAATGTAGGAGCTAGGCACAATTGAAAGACATGGATATATCTTGTTTCTATTCTTTAAATTTTTTGCAAGTGTTGTGGCATACATAGATATTTAATCGAATCATATCAAAATCCAACATTCACAAATATAACCAATTTCTTATAGATAAACATATACGAAGACACAATTGACAAGAGAAAAGAAGTAACAAAATTAGAGTACAAAAACTATTAATCGTAAACACTAGCAGAAGAAGCAGAATCAGATGAGAAGCATAAGAGAAGAACCACAAACGAAATCAAGCAACAACGGTTGTCTACGTCACGAATCAATGTAGCAAAAGAACATTGGTGATTAAAAACTTAATTTCTAATGGTAGTCTCCTGAAACTTGTTCAAATAGTCCATTGGTGCGATTCATGTTCTTAATTAACTCCACAGCAACAATTAACACACATACTACTCCATTGGTGTATTCACGTTTTCAATTAGAGAAAGAACTATAACTAAAATGGAATGATAAATAATTAAAGCTATTTTGCATTTGAAAATCTGAATCGAAGATTAGGATTTCACCTAGTAAGTTATCCCCAAACTTCAAAAATCGGAAACCCTAGCAGATATGAGAGGTCCCGCGACTCACAAAACAGAGACACGATTGCGTTCTGGTCTCGACGTCAACGATTGTGGTACCTCTCGACAGTGACGATCATGGTGACTCTCGAACGCGGCAATCGTAGTGACTCTCGACGGCGACATTCGTGATAGAGAGTGGGGGCGTCGTTTCGGTTTTGTTACAATGAAGTCTAATTTTTTGCTTTGCTTTCGATAGTATAATAACGAGATTATCTGATTCAGTTTTGTTTTATTTTTATTACTTTTTCTATACCTACTAAATCTTTCCCGTAGGCAAAAGTATCAAAAACGATATTAGTGACTCTTTAGTTTTCCGTCACAAAAGGCATGCGTCAGCAAATGGCACTTAGTTTGTAGTGAGTGTCTAAGAAACCCAGATGTAGCGCGTCTAGTGGATGTATGGCATATTATTCTACCCCCTTTTGGCCATTTAAAAGCAATATGTGTGCATGATTAAAGGAAACATGATGTGAAAGATATGAATGGAGGACGAGGTCCCTTCAACATAGCTTAAAATGCGGAACACTTGTAGTTCGATAATTTTCTAATGATCTGAATAGCTTGCATCTTAGTTTTTGCTTTAGGCACACGGAGTAGTGTGTGATGACATAGGTCATACCTACGACCCGAATTAAAGTTTTTTTTTTTGAAAGGCAAACAATACTTATAATATATATCACAAACCACAAGAACACCCCATAAGAAATGAGGATACAAAACCGGGAGATGTTAACCTAATAAATGCCATATTTGTAATGGCATTTACTCACTAACAGCTCCTAGATGAAGAAATTAGCCGACTATTTTATGTTCGATCTTTATACAACCTACTTAATCTCCTATGATGTTCACTATATCAGGTCCCGTAAGCCAATCTTGCCAAGACAATGAACTTCCTTTTCTGCTTCTTACCTTTAACCACTGAAACAATAATAGCTTTACTTGAAACGATGCATTCCACAAATTTGTGTTGACAAATTTGAACATTTTTTCGTTTCTAAGTCTCCAAATAAAATATGCCGTTGTTCTAATTACAAGAGCCCACACCTTCCAGTTTCTTCGAGATATAGAACCTTTGGCTGCTTCCTCTAACTCCATGAATGACATCCCCCCATTAAACTTAACACCCCACGATTCGTGTATATCGATCCATACCTTAAGGACTTTTTTGCAACAAAAAATTGCATGATTAACCGACTTGACTTCGTCTGAGCACCATGGACAAAGATTCGAAGGTAAATCAACCCCTCTTTCCACAAGATTTAACAACACCGGTAATCTCTGTCGATCCACTCTCCAGGCGAAGATACATATCTTTTTAGGCACCAATTTAGACCAAAATGTGCTGCACCTTTGCGAGCTTTGCAACCTTTGAGAAGCATTCTCTATCAACGATCTACACTCTTTGACTGAAAATGAGCCGTCACTTGTAAACGAGCATAGCCATCTGTCATTTGTGTTTCTTCTTAATGATACCTGCTTCAATTTATGTAACAACCGATCGAACTCCTCTTTAAGTCTACCGTTTGTAAGATTTTCATTCCCAATCTTCCACACCCAAACCGACCCTTCCCACAAACCCATATCACCAATGACACTATCCAAGTTTCCAAATTTCTGGAAGGATCTTGGATATACAGATTCTAAAGCCTTATTGTCTAACCATGGATCTTCCCATAAACTCGTAAATTTGCCATCCCCCAGATTACATTTGAAAAGAGATTTAATGTCAATCCCATATTTCAAAAACTCCGCACCCACCCTCATGATATTCCCCCACATACCCGGAACGTTTTTGGATGGGTTCAAAGTTAACCCACCATTACGACCATAAATACTTGATATGATTTTGACCCAAAATGCGTTTTTTTCGTTTAAAATTTTCCACCACCATTTTGCCAATAGGCTGAAGTTTAAAGAAAGAAGGTTACCAATGCAAGACCCCCCCCCCCCCCCCTCCCCCGCTCCCAAGGTTGTACAATGTTATCCCAAGCCACCCAAGAGATTTTTTTACAATTGACCCCTTCCCCCCAAAAGAACGACCTTCTAAATTTATCAAACAATAAAAGGATACTGTTGGGAGCACGACACACCGACATGAAGTAGATGGGCAAACTGGATAGCACTGCTTTAGTTATTGTGAGGCGTCCCCCAAAAGAAAGAGTCTTTGTTTCCCAACCGCTTAATCTCTGTTCAAACTTAGAAATTACCTTAACCCAATGACATTGTCTTTTCATGGAAGCATCTATAGGTACTCCTAGATAATTGAAAGTTGTTCCACCTTCTTTACACCCCACCAACGACGCCATCTGTGCTTGATCAATCTTATCTACCCCCACACCCCTCAAACAACTTTTGTTCCAATTTACTTTTAGCCCCGACCATTGTGACCAACATTTGAGAAGGGCTATTATAGTTTTAACATTCTTTCTAGACCACTTCCCAAATATTATCGTATCATCCGCATACTGTAAATGAGAGACCAAAGTTTGGTGATACCCGACTTGCACACCATAAAATACATTCTTCTGAACCGCTTCTTTCATCATTATATTAAAACCTTCCGCCGCAATCAAGAACAAGTAAGGAGCAAGGGGATCTCTTTGTCTAATTCCTTTCTCTATAGAAAATTCCAAACTTAGTGAACCATTTATCAAAACCGACATGCGAGAGGATGTAAGACACGCCAAAATCCACCCAATTCATTTGTCTCCAAACCCCATTGTCTTCTTTAAATTTAATGAAAACTTCCAGTTGACACTATCGTATGCTTTTTCGAAGTCAATCTTAAACATCATTCCTTTCTTTTTTTTCTTTTTTTTAGATCTCTAATGACCTCGCTACAAATCAAGATATCATCCAAAATAGATATGTCTCTCAAAAAAACCGACTGTTCTTTTTCGATCAACTTACTAATTACCCTTTGCAGTCTCATAGCCAATAGTTTAGCGATGATTTTATAATAGCACCCAATCAAGTTGATGGGCCTAAAATCGCTAAAAACTAACGGGTCTGACACTTTGGGAATTAATGAAATGAACGATGAATTACAACCGTTAGAAATCTTATTTGAATCCCAAAACCACGAAACAGCTTCCACCAATTCTTTCTTAATTACCTCCCAATAGTGTTTGATGAAGCAAAAATTGAAACCATCAGGGCCCGCGGCTTTGTTTGTAACACCGTACTTTTAAACATAATATTAACACGTGTGCGGAAGCTAATTACATATAATTACATTTAAAACCCAAAAGTCAAATACAACTTTGACTGGTTATAATTTACAAAATATTCAATACGGTGTTAATAACAAAACAGGCTCTTTCAAAATCTTGGACATCAGAGTTATTGGTCTGTCCATATTCCCAGTTCCACATCTTCAGAAAACTCACGACAGAGTACCTGCACAGACTAGTGGGGAATTAGCACAAAGCTAAGTGAGGGAAACAACATCTAAGCACATACAAGGTAATCAACCAAACACACAATTGCTCATCAACCAAATACACAATTGCTCATCAACCAAACAGAGAACCGGTAGTGCTGCCACTAACTACCGATAGTCCTGCTTACTTGGACAACAGCACAGGCACCCTTGAGTGCAACG
Organism: Pulicaria dysenterica; assembly: GCA_947179395.2. Classification (NCBI taxonomy): domain Eukaryota; kingdom Viridiplantae; phylum Streptophyta; class Magnoliopsida; order Asterales; family Asteraceae; genus Pulicaria; species Pulicaria dysenterica. The sequence continues at coordinate 82,237,479 of OX359288.1, forward strand.
AATGCCCCTCAAGATCAAATACTGTTAATCCCTAAGCACAGACCCAGCTACAAGCCACTAAGCTGATCTCAAGCCACTATGTTGATCGAACAAACAACACGTATACAGATCAAACAACTTATATACAGATCAAACAAAGATATAGCCACTATTAGGATATCATATCCTTCATATCCCAAGATACAGATCCACTCACCGAAGTCTTCACAACTCAGGTCACTCAGTAATCTATCTTACTGAGTCTTGCCACCTCCTGAGAAGACAATTACAAATCAGTATTTACTTAATAAATTCACAATAAGTATAATACTACATGTATATAAAATCAACAAGTACATGCATCCATAATATCACATGTACTAATAATCTATAAGTACATAATCAACAAGTACATTTAAACAAATATATCATTCCTTTCACATGCCAAGGCTACAAGTTCATATTTATCTTCAAATCATTCAAGAGTTGATCTTCCATAACACAATATTCATCAATTCCGAGCATAGGTATGTTGGGAAATACGATTGTGTTCAAATCCGACAAGATCAAATCTGATTGGGCCAAATCCGATGATATCAAATCCGAGAAATGGCAAATCCGATAAAACATGAAAACCGATCAACCAAATCCGAGCAAAGGCAATTCCGATACAATCGAATTCCAAGATAATCCACAATCCGATAAAAGCCAAATCCGATCAAGTCATACAATCCGATAAACTTCAAATCCGATAAACACAATCGGAATCCGAGCAAAAGTCCTATCGGAATCCGAGTGAAAGTAAAGGCACATCTAACATAATCGGAATCCGAGTGCTTATCACGACTTAATATTATTTCTGAGCAAAACTAGTCGGAATCCGGGTAAAGAGGCGGAATCCGACTCCTTCATACTTCAATTCCGACTCATTCAACCTTCTAAATTCCGAGTCCTTCATAACTCAACACATTATCAATTCTAACTTCATTTCTAAACTGATTTTAAGCATACATGTAATCTATGTTTCCAGAATGCATTAAAAACATATAAACAACATATATAATTCATAAAATCTAACATGCATGCATCCTATGATTATCAAATCATTTACCAAGCATCAATTGGAATTTCATAAATATACATATATTTTCAAAACCGAATACAAACAACAATTAACAATTACCATACAGTAATCTAACCTTGGTATTGTTATGAATTCAGAACCCAAATTGCATGCAAGATCTAAGATTAAATTGTTGGATCTTTTCTCATTCTTCTTTCTCCTTTCTCGGCCGAAACCCACACAAACACACACAACACTTTCTTCTTTGTTTACTCTAACAAGTAATAAGAAGTATGGTGGGCTTTGACCAACCAACACTCCCACCATACCACCCTCATCATCACCACAATAAAATATCATTTCATATTAAAATAATAAAGCCAATAAATAAAACAAATAATTTAAATAATACAAATAAATCACATAAATAATTATTACATAATAACAATTATGTAAAATAACAATTAATCCCCATAATTAAATTAAATCTCAAACTTAATTTAATTAATTACCTAAATTATTCTAGGCCGGTTTTGGGGGTGTTACATTGTTACTGCCACAATATGAAACCGCGGACCAAATTTCCTTTTCCAAGAAAGGAGCTTCTAAGAGTTCCTTATCCTCGTTACTGATTTTTTTAAAAAGATTGGAAGAAAAGTTTACCTGCTGAGATGCATCAGTGGAAGATGAGAAAAAGGATTTGAAGTACTCCACAGCCCCAATTTTGATTTTAGCAATGTCTTCATTCCATGATCCCTCAATCGACAACCCATTTATGATGTTGACTCCTCTTCTTTTCCGCAAAGACGCATGGAAAAAACTAGAGTTTTCGTCACCTTCCGCAAAGACCCGAATTAAAGTTCACTTGTGGATAAGAACTGATGTTTACTTATCGATCCATACCTTTTGTAATACCCGGTCCACACCTTATGTAATACCCGGCGTATATAATGAAGTGACCAATGTATAATACCCGGTGAACCACTAAAATACATGATGGGTATTACCCAATGTCTCTCTTGTAAAAGGAGAAATATATTCATTAGTTGAGGGTCTTTCTCTCTCTCTCTCTCCTATCTTACTTACTTTACTCACACCCTCTATATATTTACTCTTCAAACATTACTAAATTTGACATATACATAAACAAGTACTAACATGATCATCGGAGGGTGGATCCAGTGATTATGTCTCGGATTCTCTTCTAACGGATTTCTTTATGTTTATAGCCTAACAAGATCATTCAAATCAACCCGGTGGATAGATGTAGCAACATTGGCACCATCCGTGGGATCGATGTAGCAATCGGGTTGTTTTGGATGATCTTGTTAAGCCGTTCTTCACCATCTTAAGACCTGAGCTCGATACGTATGCTACAAATATAAAGAAACCCGTTAGAAAGGCATGCATCTGAGGCGTAACCCTCGGATCCACCCTCTGATGGTCAAGTTAGCACTTGTTTAGCTTGTTAAGCTCGTTTAACTATTAGGATTTTTGTGAGGTTTTCTATTTATACATTTCTCCTGTACTTATTTAGTTGTAATTTATAATTCAATATAATGTTACATATTTTGTCTATAATGTCAACACTCATAATCATCTCACCCTGGAAGATTTTTCACTTTTTTTTTTCCTTTTATGAAAGTAAGGAAGACTGGCTACTTATGATTACAAAATCCTTAAAGGATTTGAGACCGAATAAATCTGGTTTTTTAATGTGCAACCTTAGAGTTCAATAGACCTGCATCTAAATTTACATAATGCCAACTACAAGATTTGAATCCAAAAAAATTGAGAATTACCTTAAAATTGTTGGTCCTAATGAGTTAGTCGACAAACTGATATATATGTAAAATTGGGGTTGAATACACAACTTAACAATTATGAACAGATCAAACAATATATCGAATGCTTTTATTAATTAATCAAGGATTCAATACAATTTTAGATGAAACTTGATTCAAGTTACTGATTACAAATTAACTCTCTCTCAATCTCACAAACTAATTTCTAAATCTTTCCAATTAATAAAATCATAAAACAATTAACTCTCTAAACAGGTTGCATCACTTAGTTTAATAACGGACTAACCAGATAATTCACGAATAAAACGTTTAGCCTTTAAAATTGTATTGAATGAAATGTTACTCACTGTTAAAAAAACGTGTAGTTTTTAAACAAGTTAGGAGGTTAGATTATATACATGTTCCTACTAGATAAACAGTATACTAAAACTTATCCTAATTCAGTGTCTAACTAGCTCATTTATGTTAATGAATGAATAAATAACCTGGTTATCTTTGATCCTCACATCTTGAATTTTCAAAATCTTTAGATCTTCTTAAGTCATGGGTTCGAGAGTTATAAAATTTAAAAACATGTTCAAACTCTTTTAGCTTGACTTATTCAGTCGAGATGAGTTACTCAACTTAAAACTCATTAAGTTGGGTTCTTGAACTAATCTTTGATCTTCAACTTGTACTTACTATGTAAAAACCTAAACTCAATTAAGAAATCATTGAGTTAACTAAAACTTACATATAAAACTGTATTTCTATTCTGCAATGGACCTACTTAGCTTAATCTGACTAGTTAGCTAAACAAACTTACATAATTCACAAGTTACAATTTGAAGACTATCTTTTAAGCTATATTTTATCTTATCAAATCTAAACTAATAAGATCATTTGACTAGTATAAATGATAAAAGATGAAAGACGAACATGGTATAACAAATATTATATAAAAAAAGGTTATAAAAGATGATACAAAAGTTCTTAAAAATGATTATGAAAGGGCAAAATAAGTTTCAATTTATCTCTATACTGTTGTATATATCATACTATAAAACTTACGTTTTGATGTATAGAATTTCTAAAAGTTACTTTTTTTAATTTAGTTTGGTTACGAAAAAATAATTAAAGTGTGATACATTATATTGTCAGCCAAAATGAACTTTGAAACTTTATTAATTATATCAAAAATTAAATCATGAAATACGAAAGATACAATCATCTAGCATATTATTGAATATATTTATATATAGTTTACCTTTCAAAATAATATTAGTTTCTTTAATTATAAAGCGAAAAAGTTAATACAATCTAAATATTAATACCTTTCTCTACAAGTACGTAAGTGCAATAACACGGTAACGTCGAGTGGTGTGATACTAGTTACATGGTAACTAATTTAACCAAATAAAATATTTAAGAGGTAGAAAGGTATTAAATTTTGATTTTAAAAGAAAGAAAAAAGCTTTGCTACCGTTAATTTTAGGGAAAATAAAAGATAAATACGCAAATTAAAGTCTGTAAAAGGTTGCATACGTATATTTTGGCCTAACTAAAAAATATGGTGGGGAATGAGAACAAGGATAAATATTTGTTAGCATCATGGCATGGTGTCGTTATGATTAGTTGCATGCCATCAAGTCATCATTATAATGTTTTACTGTATTTATATATTTAATGATATGCACAACCGAATTTATGTATAATAATTCGATAATCTTACATCCTTACTTCTCTTCAAAGAGGGAGAAAATTTATACAATTAGGAGTCACTTAAAACATGATTAGTTATATCATAGCTTTTATTAATGGGAGTTGATTCTTCCACTTATAAATTTGATTCATCCACTAAAGATACAATACCTTTGAAACTATGTTACAAATTAGTGAAGCATGAGTTTGTAGTAGATGAATCACTTTATAAGTAGAAATATCATATCTCTTTATTAATATAAAGATAATTATTATCAATGTTTTTTTATGTGTCAATATAATATCTAAAGTTGTTTTTACATACGTAACCATTAATGTCTTGGTTCATATACCAGTTTAGTCGTTTACCGGTTTCTCTTTAATTACTTCTCTGGCGAACAAATGTTATCCAATGGAGTTTTTTTTTTTCTTTTCTGTTTTGCAACTACTTTTTAAGCTATCAAATTCTATCGACTTTCAAGTGATAAAATATCACTATTACGTACGTACCGGAGTTACGGTGAACCACCATTAGTTTGGCGACTCTCCGTTATTTCCAGTGAGATTTACTTGCAATAAAAAGTATTTTTATAAGTTGAACTAAACCATCGAACATCTCTCTGATCATCCCTTTAGCGTAAATACCACTTTTTGACAAGTTTTTGCATAATTTGACAATATTTTTTAAATTCCGACAAGTTTACTGACAAGAATAATGTCACCAAGTACCATTTGACATGTAGACTAAAACATTAATTGATATGAACATATACAAAAAAAAAAAAAAAAAAAAAAAAAACTTTATATGTCATCTTAGTATATGAGAGAAACGTTGTTACACTTCTATAACTCTAACCTTAAAAACAACTAAAAACCAAATAATAAATTAAGTTAATTTGTAGTAAAATGTTCTAGCCGCATTTATTCAGTAATCGAAGTTTAACATTGTAAATAAAAATCATATTTTACTCATCAGTATCGGTTAAAGAATCTTGGTCGATTGGGAAAATGGAGATGAAAATTCTACGCAGAAAGTTTAGAACTCTCGCAGAAGGTTATTCAAAGCCTTTATACATGGGTTGGTGATTACTTCATGGAAGGAAAAATGATATATGTTTCAACAGCTACAAGAGTATTGTACGTTATGTAAAAAATCATTTCTTCCATAGAAAAATTAAACCCCTCCTCTCTACAAATCGGAAGGTGGATTTCAAGATTTGGGTTGAGCCGGTTGTAGGAATTAAGGAGTATGTCACCTGTTTTTGGATCTCAAATAGGTGTAAAGTTAATTCTTTGGGGTCTTCCATTGATTGGCGCACTTCCTATCCTATCAAGAACACCAAGAACCTCCTCTCTACCTCTGTAAAATATAATCACTACTCACCACCGTCATTCCCATCAAGAAAACTAAGAACCACTGTCTGCAACCAACAATAAAAACAAGAACTTGGACATATTGAACCATCAACGTGCCACTATCAACGCATTAACACATACACAGACCTGAACAAAATACATGAAAAGAAAAGGAAACGAAGAGAAGTGTCGTCGATGGTGGTTGACGCTGAAACTTTGACAGATCTGAACCATTTACAACCACTGCTCACCCCTTCAACACATCAATGCACATACACCTATTTGAATATCGCATTGGGAGTTTTGGTGATGAGATGATGGTTGTCATCGAGGGTCTGAATTGATCGACAAATCTGAATAGATGGTGGACTCAGGACTGGTAATGTATATATTATTTAATTTATATTATTAAAATAATTTAAATTAAAAATAAAGAAAAAAGTAAGGATGAGGGGTGTTACGGTAGTTTAAGTGAAATGATAAGGACACTTTGATCTTTTTAACGACATCAGAACTATCAGTGTTATTAGATTCAAACAACAAGGACTTCTAATGTAATAAATAAAGTTTAAAGACCGTGGATTCAAAAAGCAACAAAACATAGAGACCTACTCAAACTATAAGCATAAAATCGCCTTGTAAAGTTTGTTTTCTCAAGCTATGAGCAGCCATTTCTTTTAACTCTTTCATTTTTATTGTTATATTAGCGTCATATCTAGAGGTGTTGAAAAATCCGAACCCGAATAAACAGAACCGAGAAAAATGAATTCGGATAATACGGGTTAGGTTATTCGGTTATTGGGTATCAAATTATGGTTAAATGGATGAACCGATTCAATTCGGGTTTGATAGTGGGTGAGATTTTCAGGTTTCCGGTATACCCGACTAAGATTTTTTATTTTTCATATAATTTTAGATTATATATGATTATATACATAGTGCTTTTAGACTAGCTATTTATAGTAATTGTGCATATAAGTCGGTATATAACATAAAATACACATAAAAAACATATCTTATAGTTTGTATTAAATTAAAATTTGTGTATCTTCTAACATTCACTACCAATCAAGATTAAAATAGTATAAACACTAAAACTATCCTATTTGAATTCATTTAATATGATATAAGTCACAACACTTGATTTATTTTTGTTGTTAGACTATTCTATCTGTGCTTTTATATTTGTGCATTCAAAATTTTGGATTGTTTCTCTAGACTATGTGTTCCATTTGAGCAAATTAATCCACAATTTAAAAAAAAATCTAATCAATGTGTCTCAGATAAAGTTGCATTTGTAATACCTGATAATAGGATAAATGATACATGTAAGTTACCAATTAATGTTATATTATGGGTAACATCTTAGGAAAAAACATAAAACCCACGTACAAGCCCAATAACTAAAGAAAGCATAACCCAAAAAACCCAACTAACTCTTATTCAGTTATTCCTGATTAAGATCTTCTCTAAACCAAACCAAATAATATGACTTCTTATTCAATTCGATTATCGGTTATTTTACATAAATAGAATACACGAATATCTTGACCCGAATAATCTGAAAACCGAATAACACCCCTAGTCACATCATTCCCTACCATCTTCTTTTCTCATCTTTCTAACCCCATAATCATCCTTCTCAACCCTCTCTAAAAGGAGTAGAGAGGAGAAAAATAAAAGAAGAGATAGAGAAGCAGGATAGCTAGGTAACCTGAAAGAGGATGTACTCGCAGATTGGGAGAGGGGGTGGTAATGTGCCTACACCCAAGCACTTCCGGCTTCTCCTCCAAAATTGTTGTTCATAGCCTCAGCTCTTAGGCTAGGCGCATTAATCTCGCAGGATGGAGTGTGAGCAGGTTTCACACCATCGCCCACACCCTGTAAATCTAAGGTGAGGGGTTGAACTAGTTCAAACTCTCGCCGGATCTCCTCCTTCTCTTTCTTCTTGTCTCTATCTCTCTCCTCACTACAAGAAAAAGGGGCAATTGTGACGACGGCATTTGTGACGACAAGTGATTGGGCGGGCCAGGCGTCGTCACAAAAGCCCATTGTCGTCACAATTGCCGTCGTCACAATTGGCCCTAAAAAAAACGCGCCTGATTTCCCCCCCTAATTTTTCACCCGTCGTCACAACTGCTCCCCGTCGTCACAATTTCCGTCGTCACAATAGCTTCTAAATTAAAAACCCTCCTACGACCTCTCTTCTTCTCACTTACACCTCTCGACTCAGCGATTTCTCTCCCAAACGAGCCTCCCACGCCGTCGCTCTCATCTGCTGCTGCCGCCGGACGCCGCCGGCTCACGCCGTTGCTGCACTCGGAATGCCGCCGCTGCACTCGGAACTCCGCCGCCGTACGCCGCCGCCCCTGCCCCTGCTTAACCCTACATTTGCGATTTTAAACAGATCGAGGTATGTTCTTTCTTCTCCCGTGACTCTTAATTTTTGTAGTGTGTGTTGCGTAAACCCTATTCTGCCCTGCTCCCCGTGAACCCTAAGCCGCCGCCTCTCCCCAGAACCCTAATCCAGCCTCCCTTCTCTCTGTGCGTGTGTGCACGTGTTGTGTGTGTGTGTGAGTCAGTGTGTGTTTCGGCGTGTGTGTGTGTGTGTGTGTTCTGTGTGTGTGTGTGAGTCGCGGTGTGTGTGAGAGTCAGTGTGTTCCGGTGGTGTGTGCTAGCTGTGCGTGTATTCTGTATAAAAACAAACAGAAAAAATGCACTGAATATATTTGTTTAATTCAGCATCAACAAATCAGTTTATTTTTATATGTTATCAGATATATGATCGCAGTCAAAAGTGTAGGAATACTATGATGCCAAACACGTTAAGATCTTGATCAAAACCTCCGTGTCTTTTGCTGGTTAGTAACGTTCTTTTTTTCTGTTCTTTTTCAGTGACAAAACTAGTTTTAATTTGATATTGGTTATTGTTTTTAGATTCGTTTGAAATATAAAATCTGTATAGAATTTTTCTCTTGATTCTAACATGTTATAGGTTTACGCTATTATAACTTCCTCACGTTTTAAGAAAAAACACAGCTTTATACAACTGTAATAAAAAATTAATAGAGGCTCTAGCATTAAAGAATGTAAGTTTTCTACAAAGAGAGAACAAGTAAAGTAGTTTTTCCAATAGCATTCTTAGTTTCTGGCATAAAGCCTACATAACTTTGGTTATTTGTATGTTGGTTGAAGGTTTAATAGTCTACATTAATAATTATAAAAAATAATAAAACTATGAAGATAATCAAGAATGTTGAGTAATTTGAGATGATTAGAATATTTCAAGGTGCTGCAAGTAAAACTTGATGGTTTCTAGAAGAGCAACATGGTTGTGATAGAAGTACATAAAATTTCGATGGTTTCTAGAAGAGCAACATGGTTGTCAAAAAGTACATAACATACCAAGTACAACATGGCTGTGATATATGTTGTAAATTTTAGAATTAAGATTGATAAGATCAAGTAAAGATATAGCTGATTTAGGCTATCAAGTGATTAGTGAATAAGGATTAGCATTGTTTGTTTAGTATTATATTGCTGAATTGCAGTTTCAGGATTTTTGTTTCTATGCTTTTACCGTATTACAAAGTGAACATAAATTAAGTTGTTCCTAAGAGGCTGTTTCCATGCGCTTTTTCAGTCATGGACAATGCAAAGTGCAAAATCAGGTACCATCTACATGTCCAGTTGCCTTTTTTTTATTGTTTACAATTATAAATTATAGTTTGATGATGTTTTTATTACAATGATCATCTATTTCTGATTAGGAAACAGACAAATTTTAGGTTTTTACTTTTATAGTTTCATCATCTTTAAATGAAAATCTAGTTTTTTAAACGAGTAGTGTTGGTACAATAAATTCTTCTTCAAAGAGAGAACAAGCAGAATTAGTTTGTCATAAAGTGTTCAGAATGATTGAGGGTCTATCGCTAATTTGTGTGTTCTTTAGAGACATAAGAGGAGTGAACTTTGTAGAAAAATGGAAATATTGGGCTCTTGGAGGATGTGTACAATGTATTCAGATGCTCTGAGTTCTATAGTATAATTTATTCATTATATAGTACCGGTCTGCAGAAGCAATGTAGAAATCAATTAAAATTCCAAGTAGTACTAGCCTGTTCTTTTTTTTTTATTCTTTTTTGCCGTATTTTAAAGTAACTCAAATTTATTTTCTCAATTGTATCATATTACAACATTTTGATTTATCATATTCTTTTTTGGAAACCGAATTCATCCCTTTAATGATTTTTTACCAATTATTAAAGCCTTATCTTTAATATAAGATTATAAAGATTCATCCTTGCATTCATTTACAATAATTTTCTACTATTTAGCAAACGAGTTCATGCATTTTGAATGGTCTCTCTATAGAAAAGTTCAAGTCCACGAGTTTGTTTTGCAATATTCAATTTAACTTGGCTGCAATCTATACAACATATCTTTATAGAATTTATAACAGAAGCTTTTATGAATTGATCATGTTGGGTTTGAATTGGTCATTTGGACTTGTAATTGAGCTAATATATGTCATATTAGTATGAATTGGTCATATTGGGTTTGAATTGGTCATTTTGACTTGTAAATAAGTTTCTATATACCATATTAGTATAAATTAGTCATATTGAGTATGAATGAGTTATGTTGGGTATGAGTTGGTCATTTTGACTTGTAAATAAGTTTATATATGCCATATTAGTATGAATAGGTCATATTGGGTATGAATTGGTCATTTTGACTTGTAAATAAGTTTATATATGTCATATTAGTATGAATTGATCATATTGGGTATGAATTATTCATTTTGACTTGTATTTGAGCTTATATATGTCATATTAGTATAAATGAACCATATTGTGTATGTATTAGTCATCTTGAGTATGAATTGATCATTTTGACTTGTAAATAAGTTTATAAATGTCATATGAGTATGAATTGGTTATATTGAGTATGAATTGGTCATATTTTGTATTAATGGGTCATTTTTACTTGTTATTAGTGTATAATAAGTGTATATATGTTTATTTTGTAGCCGGATCCACTTCAAGCAATTTTCAATAACCCGAACTTTAGACAACAATTGCTTGCAATGGTTCAATTCGTTACAACCCAAAATAATATTAGCGTGGAGAACGAGAACACGAACGAGAACGAGGAGGACGAGAACGATAACTATGAGGAGTAGTTTGTATATTTATTAATTAGTAGACTTGTTTGTGCATCTTAACAATATATTAGAAGTTTTTGTACATATATTTGGATATTTTGTACGTTAGTAATGGTATTTAGTAGTTGCGGATCTATAAAAATACAGATTTTTTGATTTTTTGGTTGACATTATATAAATATACAGGTTTAATATAAAAAATATAAAAAAAACAGGAAATTAAAATATAATAAGTATTAGTGACGACGCCTTTAGTGACGACGCCGCTCTTTAGTGACGACATTCAAAAAATAAAAAAACAATTTAGAAATAAATTTAAAAAACATTAGTGACGACACCTTTAGTGACGACAAAAGGGTAATAGTGACGACAGACAATTGTGACGACGCAATTGTGACGACAGATAGGCAATTGCGGTGAGGCTATAGTGACGACGCAATAGTGACGACGCGCCGTCACAAAAGGCTTTAGTGACGACAAAAGGGAGTATTTGTGACGACATCCGTCGTCACAATTGCCCCTTTTTCTTGTAGTGCCTCACTCTCACTCTCTCTCTCTCTCTCTTTACATTTATTTGTTTTTATTTTTTAAATAGGAAATGATTAATAGGGATAGATTTGAGAGTTAGTGAGTTGAAGGAAAATAAAAGAAAAAAATAATATAACACTAATATAAGTCTATAACTAAGAAAGAAGGGTGATTTCATAAAACTTGTGAATAACTTATCGTGTTTGTTATCAACAAGGTTTTTTAGCCATGCGTTGCGGGAGCGAGGATGCCTGAGGGGTTAACATATATAACGACATAAGTTAAGTAAAAGTAGTTGTTATATATGTAACATAAATCGATAGAAGAATTTTTGGTGAAAATTACACGTCAAAAACATAAATTTACATTTGGGTAAGTTGGACTTTTTATCAAATACCGAATAAACACAAATAAATAAAACATAAGATCATTTTTACCAAACACTTTGAGTTCTTAAAAGTATAAAAAAACTATGCTTTAAAAAAACTAAACACAATTTCTAAGCTAAAGAAAAAAAAATATCTAAATGAAATATTCAAAGTAAAAAAATTGTAACTTACAAAAAAAAAAACTATTCATAAGCTACAGCTTATAAACAGTGAAAACAACATTAATAAATGTTATATTTTTAAATTAAGTAATTAAAAAACCATTTTTGTATTAAGTTACTTTACGTTTGTGGTACCTAAAGATATTGACTTCATACATATTAGTTAATTACGTATGAAATTAAAATTGTATGATGGAAGCTAGCTTGACTGATAATTAAACTTAAATATATATAATTAGTATTATCATAAAGTGTATGACTCTTGTAAACGTGTCCAAGTATCACTATCGTTGACAGAGACAACCATACTTGCATTGTAATTAAGTACCGTTTCTTTGACATTGTGTATTTAATCATATTTCTTCATTTGGGGATAACTTTTTCTCTTTAATTTCTCTTCTTTTTTCTTTTTTCTTTTTTTGGGATTATGGTATGCTTCTTCTAGTCATCATAGTGGCCACTAAATATCTCGTACAAATAAACAAGAGCGAGGAATACTTTTCTACATAATGTATATGAAATATAAATGGATCGATATGTATATATATATTGCTTTTCAAAAAATATATAATTAAATATATTAGTAATAACATTTGTTTTTATATATTATGATCATCATTATTTAAAATCAGAGATTTGATATTATGTCATTCAAGCTGTTAAAAATTTAATTACATTTAATTTGAATCTCATAAAAATATGTTTTGAGAAAGTGTAATTATTTTAGTAATTGAAGAACGCTCTTTTAAGAACACGAAAAAACAAGATCAAAAACACAAAAGTTAATAAATTATACTTTACCTTTATATTTAAAACAATATGGAAACAATTTTTTTGAAGTAAAAAATATTTGATGACACATGATAATAAAATATGACTTGTTATGGTTCATTACAATTAAATAAGACATATTATGAACCATTACCGGTAAGTACAACCTCATGAAATGACCTATTACAACCTAAATGGTCTATTTCAACATACTATGACTCATTACATGTAAAAATGTTTTATTGCTATCCGTTCCGACTCATAACATGTAATTATAAATTATTGGGATCTACTAAAATATATGTGTGTATATGTACATGCTGATTTTTTACTATGTTTCAAATTTTTTTTTACTTAAATATATAGAATTGCAGTAGTACACAGGAAGGGATGGGATGGATAAGAACACAATCACCACTAGGGATGACAATTGTCACCCGATCCATTGATCATCCACCCGATTTGATCCATCTGTGATGGATATGTACAAAGTTAAATGGGTGAATTTCGGATATAGAATGGATATGGATGTTTTTTTGTTCGAATATGGATAACGATTTTTCATCCATGGATGAATCCATTAACCCGAATTAAATTTGATATAATGAAAATTTTATATACGTAAGTATAATTTCATATATGTATTTTAATTTTTAAACGTATATATAAATATATAAATAAAGGTATATATAATTATGTAGGTTAAATTCACACTCTCTTATATAATATTTTTGTACAATTGTATCGATTATATACATGTGAGTGTCAAAGTGAAAGAAACTATGATTCATATCTTTTTATAGAAGAAAATATGTATTTATATCAATAAAGATCATAAATTATATATAAAAACATGGTATTTTCTATGAGGCAAAAGCTCTTTTGACATCCAATGGATATCCAATTACCCGTTTAATCCAATGGATATGGATACGAACGGATGAAATTATTTTAAATGGATATGGATATGGATATAGATATAGATATGGTTGATGAAAAATTAAATGGATATGGATGTGGATATGGCATCAACCGATCCATATCTGATCCATTGCCATCCCTAATCACCACTCTCCTCTTGCAGGGTTGAAGCACGCGCTCACTCTCTCCTCCTCCCCCCCCCCCCCCTAGTTCTTCTCTCTATCTTTTTTATTCATTAGAGGTTTTATATATTTTTTTTTATATTTTCTTACTCATAAGATTAAGACAAATATCAAAATTAAAAGAAGATATAAAGAAAAGAAATTAGTATATTTCATATGTACTTACATGATGAGTACGGGAATGAAGTAAGAAGATTTAGTGTATGATATATTTTCGTTTCTTTGTTTATTTTTAAAAAACTGAGAATGGTTATATTGGATAGATGTGGATGTTTATGGGTTGGAAGACCGACGAAAAAGAAATATAATGTAACGCTAATGTAAAGCAGGAAAAGCTATGGTTTGTATATGATGGATGTTAATAGTGTAACCTCTTGGTGCTCTTACCAATACCATATCCACGCATTAGTTTTTTACTCTCACCAGTCTACACTATAGTAATCATTCACTACCATTTTTCACCATACCTAATCCTCGACCCTTCTTATATACTACTAAACTAACAATCAAAGGAAATTGAAAAAAAAAGGAAAAGATGACTCACTTTCCCTAACCACACTCAGTGGTTGATCTAGAAAATAAATTTAGTGGATCCACCATGTAATGGGAGACGAACGGCACGGATCAGCTTCGGTCCTTTCCCTTACTCCGCCTGTCAACAATTTTTCCAAAAGAACATAACTTCGCAACTTAAATGGAGAATCCTAGCGCCAGCGATGAGAAAAAAGGATTTTGAGAGTAGAAAATGAAAAGAATGTGGAATGTCGTGTAGAAATGCTTTTGAGAATTTGAAATTTTTAATCTCGTTTTTTTATGAGATTTTGAATTAGGTTCACATCTAAAATTTAGTTGGTTCTCATATATTATTTTAAACATTTTACTTATAAAATCAAATTTTTATAATACTTGATAGGTTTAATGTCACCCAGTATACACTAGATGGACCTGCCCCTGACCATGTCCGCTTCCTTCTAGTCATGTATCACGCCGTGATGAAGTTGCAAATTGCCTACGAGCAATGTGGTAGTCTCCACCACACAGCCACAACTCAGCACTTTCAAACACCATAAACATGATTTACACGCCAATTGGCAAATTGTCTGCGAGCAATGTGGTAATCTCCATCACGCAGCCCCAACTCAGCACTTCAAACGCCGTAAACATGATTGATAAATCGAACAATATTCATTTATCTTTTATTAAATACTAGTTTAATGCCCAGTGTATAAACACGGAAATTGTTAATGTAAATTTTAAACATGTATAGTGTGAAATCTTAAATTTATAATAAATCCATATATCAATAACAAATCAAACAATATTCATGAAAAGCCGAAATCTAGAAAAGAAATTTGATATACTCACATAATTACGCTGATAGTTGTTATCTTAGAAAATAAATGGGGTTGATTAGTGGGAAAAATTTTCAAGAATAATTTGAAGCCATTTTAAAATTAGAGGATTCTAAATGGTAAAAGATATTAAAGATTAAAGATTTGTTATTAATAACTTGTCATTCGTATTTAAAAATTTTAAAAGTAATTTAACTTTATGTAATTACATATCTTTATTACCTACTTTATTCGTAATTTTTTGAATATTTTCAATTTTAACTATTAAAAGTCAAAATTAGACTTTCAATTTTGATAAAATAAATTGATAGGATTTAATTTTAATTAAATTAAGAGTTGATATCTTCTACTTAAATTGATAGAGGTTAGACTTTTATCTATATTGGAAGATTAGAAGATAATTCGGATATGGAATATAAATCATTCAATTCTATATATATTATATTTATATGCATATACATATGTATATATCTAAATTAATGATCATGAATATTCAGGATATATATATACTATATATAAACCAGTCCAATATATTTTAAAAAAATCCATAAGATTTTATGCAGGTATTAACATAAATAGACATAAATAAAGAAAAACCATAAAATAAAGAGAGAAAAAAAAACTCCGTGAGAAATACAATACAAAAAAAAGTCTAGATCTTCATGCAATATTTGATCAAAACTCAATACTAATCAACAACATCTATCTTTGTGGTGCAAGATAGCAACCTACGGAAGATAGAAGCCAAGGCAGCATACGACGCCTCCTTGGCCCTCATAACCACCGTGCACTTCTTCTTCCTCCGCTTCTTTCCACCGTCTTTCCGCCTCCCGCCACCGTCATTACCCGCCGGAGACTTTCTCGGCTTCCCACGTACACCCGCTCTTTCTTTAACTCTCCCGATACACTTCATTGTTCTCTCATTCAGACTTTCCTTTCTAGAAAACGTGTAGCTTCGAAGGTATAACTGCCGGCAGGAGATACTATCGACCAGCCGTGGGTGGCCGGTGTGGCTTTCGCCAGTCTCCCGGCGGCTGTTTTTACTGACTGACCGGACGAATTCCCGGTCAGAATCTGGCCACTTGTAAAGGTTAACATATGTTGCCCGAACAGGGACTCGGGAATCGTCAGCGATGCATCTTGACATGCATGCGGAGGTCATGATGGTCTCCGGCGAGAAGGGTTGGCCAGCCGGAATATACTGACTACGGTGGTTTAACGAGGTTAAAATGAAATGGAAGAAAAACGAGAGACTTGAATGAACGAAAGGCTGGAGTGTAAACTGTAAAGTGTGATTTTATTTCTTCTTTAAGGGTGGATAATGAGTGTGTGGGGATAAAGGGGGAATGATTTGGCATCATGGGTGTACACAAGACATCATGAGGTGACTAATACATACCGAATTTAGAGTATTAATATGTTGATAAGATTATTTTAATAGGTTAGTTTACTAACATAACGTAAAAACTAAGAAAGAAAAGAAATAATAATATATTCATGTATGATGCATTCTTGGATGAATTTATTTCAAAGTCATCAAAGGCATGGTGTTAGAAGAAAATTTATGTTAACGAAACGTTTTTCTACTTGATATAATATCAATTAAGTTAGTATTTTTGTAAACAAAGTAAAAATTGTTAGGTCCTACGATATTAAGAGTGGGCGGAGTTATAGAATCAAATCACCATTTGTAAGGATTGAACTTAAAAGCTTAATAAAATATGTTAGAAGATGCGGAAAACAGTAACAAGATAAAAACGATACCAAAATATAACATGGTTCATTCGTCAAAGTCACAACTTACTTCCATGTGAAGGAACCAAAGACTTCTATATTATGACCGAAATTGTTTGATGTTCTTATGACTCAATCCCTAGCTTGATATTTATAATAAAACAATAAATCCCTAATTACTACAAATGGGCGCCCTAATCTTTACCAAAATACAAGATTTTACCCGAATTACATACCCCATATCGTGTAGTCTAAAATCCAAAACCCTGTTCTTGATCTCCTCCTTATAGTGAACCCATACTCCACACCGAGCACCTATATATAGGTCCTAGTTTCATTATCCAAGCTAACTCTAATCATATCCTAACAATCAATGAGATCACCATATGACTGTCTCCTTCTTGCCAATCTCCCCGAATTGACTACCTTCTTGTACGAGCCACGAAGTCCAAAACCACATCACGAGATTTCACAGGAGACCAACTCCATCTTGATGCCTTGATTGCATTGGGTTAATATTCTTCACCAAATACAATATAACAGACGTTCCCCTCACAACAAGACCTTCCAGAACGTAAATATCACATCGCAGCTTACCTCGTGTTATTACTAGAGCATCCTTAGAAACCTTCGGTCTATCCCATTAACCTGATTATTCATACCCATTCTTGCCAAAGTACCAAGAAAAATCATTAGGTTATTCTGAAGATCAGGAACATGTCAGCAATTCTGACCACTCCATTATGCAGCTTTATTTACACCATACCACTACCCTTGATACACTGAATCTCATCGTCCCCTAACTTCACCTTATCATTCCAATCCTTAAAAACAAACAAGTCATGTGAAAATGTCATGTGATGATATGCACCATTGTCAAAGATCAAGGTATTTGCAAAGCTATTCATGCATATGGTCATCAAATCACCTATGTCACCATCTTCCTGAACCAAACTAGAATCTCCCTTCCGTTGAGGACAGTTTCTCTTGATGTGACCAACTTCTTTACAACTTTAATACTTTACCTTCCCCGTGGATTTTGATTTGGAATGTGACCCACGACACTACCCTCTCTATCTTGTGTCCTTCCCCTGTCCACATACAAAGTAGAACCGGACTCCCCATCATTACTAAAAACCCTATGCTTAAGTTCCTACGACAATAAGACATTCTTTACTTCAGCAACAAAAATTGTTGTCCTACCACACAATATGGTATCAACAAAGTTCTCGTATGAGTTCGGCAGCGAACACACCGGAATTAGGTTAAGATCCTCATCATTAATTTTAACATCTACTACCTTCAAATTAAGGATAATATGGTTGAAATCGTCTAGATGATCTTTTACCCCGGTACCTTTTGACATCCATATGGTATACAACATTTGCTTCTGATAAAGCCTGTTCGTGAGGGTATTTTTCTAATGCTTCTCACACAGCTTCTCCAACAAACCAGCAGCGTTGTTTGATTCACCACCTCTCGCAACACCTCATTAGTCAAACACAATAAAAATCTCCAAATATGCTTTTGCTAGAATGGATTTTATACTCTCTTTCTAACGGGTAGCACAACCCTTCTGAATCAAAAGAGCTCTCATCTTAACCTTCCACAAAGTGAAATCATTCGAACTATTGAACTTCTCCAAAGCTAACTTTATCGATGGCATCTTTAACCAACTATGCGCGAGCCAGGATAACCTTGCTCTGATACCATTTGTAAGGATCAAATCACCAATTGTAAGGATCGAACTTGAAACCTTAACAACAACAGGCTAGAAGATGCGGATAATAGTAACAAGATACACACGATACTAAGATATAGCCTGGTTTGGTTCTCATGGTCACAAACCTATCTCCATAGATAGGAACTAGAGGCTTCTTAATTATGACTGGAAGTGTTTGATGTACATATGACTTAACCCCTAGCTTTTATAATAAAACAATGAAACCCTAAATAACCTAATTACTAAGAATGGGCTGTCGTACAAGATCTTTACCATAAAACAAGATTTTACCCGGATTACATACTCCACGTCGTGCAACCTGCGAGTCAAAAACCTAAAAACCCTGTTCTTGATCTCCTCCTAGTCGTGCACTCATGCTCCACGCCAAGCACCCATAATTAGGTCCTATTGTCCTAGTTTCATTATCCAAGTTAATTCATGTCATATCCTAACAATAGTGGCTTGAGGGGCATGTGTGGAGAACTACTTTGTGGTAGCCTCCATTGTGGTTCTCTATGTAGGGGTGGAGGATTTCCACTTTGTCACCGTTGTGCTAAGGGGGGCATGGTGGAACTCCACGATAGAGAGGGATGTGTCGTGATGTTCAATGGGCCTCATTTGTAGGTAAAAGGCGTTTTTCTCACTTTGATTGATTAGTGAGATATTAGGTTGATTTTAAATTTTGATTTAGGGGTGGGTGACCACTATAGCTAGGACTAAGAGGTAAGTTGAGTGGAAAAATTGCCCGTGATGACATGGTAAATATAGTGAGAAAAGGTAGAGAATGAGGAATGTTGGTTTTAAGCAAAATATTGTTAAACAATTATAAACCCCACCCCCCCCCCCCCCCCCCCTTTAGTATAAAAGCATTGTTAAATAATAACTCTATATTTATATTAGATAAATTGTTTAGATTAGTTATTTAATTCTTTGAATTATTTGGGAACTCAACTAAACCTTTCAATATATGTGAATATATGTGTGCTAGGGGGAGGTTCTATTGAAAAACAGTTTTACTGTGAGAACTTAGATTATATGAATTTATAAATTTAGTAATTAAGTTCGTAATTATACATCTTATTTATAATGTTTAGTGAATTATCTAGAAAATTTGGGTCGAAGAATGTTAAGAAAATCGCGGCTATATAAAAATGCATCGAATGTGTATCGCATTTTATGTATCTTTATGATTTTATAATTCCTCATCGATCTCCGAACCAAATGTTCTAAAAATACACGAAAAACGCTGATTAAAATACATAATTAAAAATTAACATTAAACCGTATATAAATAATTTTATCAAAAATTACACATTCATGTTCTGATCATAACCATTCTAGATCTAACTTATTGAAAAAAAACGATTTTTAGTTTATATATAAATTTGATAAAGTAATATAATTTATTAGTTAAGATCCTCTTAATTTAAAAACAATATAACGTACTAGCTAGCTATATTCTCACCAAATTAGAAAAAAACATTGGATTCCTTATTTTGGATTAAAAAGGAAAGAAAGAAAATAGGTCCTTTTATAACACTTTTCTTAGTGCTAGACAACATGTCTATTAACATAATCCTAACTTAACTAGAGTGTATCTTAATTCCCAATCGATAAATTATATTTTAGTATAAATTAATGTTAAGGATAACATGCTTTCTAAGTGGGCTGACAGAGCCCCAATGTATGTGGGCTACTATTTCATATTAATTTTGCCATTTATTGGGTAATGGGATTGGGAATAGGGATTAAGATTCAAAGAAATGTTGCTACTTGTGTTTGTTCCCTCCTAGAATTTTTGTGGTTAAAAAAAGTGTTAGCTATTTTACTGTCCTATAACTTTTGTGGTTAAAAGAAGTGTTAGCTTATTTAATTACTATGTTTAAAAAGTTTTAGTATTAAATCATCGGAAAATAATATAATCTGCTACATTCATGAACACTTTAAATAAATGACTAAAAACACTATTTTTTAAAAAGCTTTTACTAAAATAATTGTACTTAGATGTTATCGGTACAGATTATTTTCCTTCAAATCATAGTTTAATAATTAATCTACATATCTGGTTTCTTCTATGTAATATCATGGCAATCTTAATCAATTTGTATAATCCAAGTTAATCAAACAAAAGAAATAGACAAAATCGATGCATAATTAAACTGCGCGAATCTTCTATCCCTTTGGTTGAGCTTTTATAGTTTTATTCACGTTAATTTTTAAGTATTATAAAAAGATTTTACTTACTTTTGGCTCAATGGATCTCCACAAAATTGTGGATCTAATCCTATGAAACCCTTTGTTAAAGTCGCTACTTGATCAAATCGATACCATGCAACATCTGCTATCATGTCATTCACGTTTTATTACTTAGATTGATCAATATTAAAAGAAATACAAAATTTGATAACATGTAGATATTATATATGGTTCTCAATGTAATAAGAGTGCTAGCAGTGGTTACTCTATATCACACCCATCATACCATGACATCTATTTTTTCCCTCATCACTTAACACACTACTTAACAAAGTAGTGATTACTTCTCACCGTACCAAATTATAATACCCGTTTAATACTCACTACCATTTAAAACCAAACAAAAAAAAGAAAAAAATTGTGAGAGGGTTGGCCCCACAAAACCAACCATGGCACCACGCTTCAAATCCTTGCGTGGTAGCCACTACCCACAGTCATCCGCCATGCCGCCAAGGTGTGGTATTTCTTTTCTTCATGGCGCTATTACCCTCTACACACCAATTTAGACGTATATACCGTCCTCTTTAATAGGGTGTGTGGATGTGTTTTACAAGCGAGTTTTGTGATTTTAAGAACCAAAAACTCAAAACAAAGTAATTAGAGAATAATTGGCAAAGCGGTCAACCGATGTGGATATATTCACACATGCATATAATCTTTACCAACTAGAAATGAGTGATCTTTCTGTTTACATGTGTGGAACAGGGATGTTTTTTAGAGAGTGCAGTAAGTGCGATCGTATAGAACTCACGATTAAGAGAGGATTTAACTTTTAATACATATATTATATATAAATATAAGATTTAATAATTTTCAAAGTCACTTTATAACAAAGTACTAGGAAACCCCGTATTTAAAATAGTATTATAAGCCCAAATCCACATATTAGGAAAACTCAATCATTATTCAGTAATTGAGCAGAAAATACGATTTTCCTTCCTTACAAACTACATTGAATCGGCCCTAAAATAATCTTGTACATACTTTATTTTTTCAAGTTCATCCACAGCTTAATTATTCAAGGAATCCAAAGAGGTAAAGCATTCCCTAGACTTTAATCTTTATATATAAGGTCAATGCTAAAAAATATCTTTATCGATTACAACAACATATAATAATGATTTTATAAAAAAGATGTATATGATTAAGACGATATTATATATTTTGGTGGTGGGGAATTATAGGTAAGTTAATTGTGTTGGCAATTTCCTGGATGTTGCATATATATGGACACCAACCAACACATTTTATAAAAAATAAACCATGTCAGGAAACATGTTCCTTCTTAAGTTTTTTCTTTCTTTGTAAAATGCCTAGATCATATCACCACATCCAACGCACACAAGTAGGACTCTGGCTGTACGACCTTAACACCGATTAAAAACGTAAATAAGTGAGGTGAGATTTTAATTAAAGCGTATATATTATATAAGGTAACAAAATATATACTGATTTATACATAATAATAATAATAAAGAATAGTACGTTCATACGTTACCACTAGATGACTTTAAACCATTTCCTGGGCACTTTTTTTATTTTTATTTTTAAAACTTCAAAGTAATTTAAAGATTTGAACAAAAGAGTATTATTCATTTTTTATAAAAGTATAATACGTGAAAATGAGTCAAGTTTTGTCAAAATTGTTTTTGAATGTAACCTTTATTTAATTATACTTAAAAATACAATCAACTTTTTTAATCCATTAAATGTGGTTCATTTCTTACAACGCGGTTTTATGTTTGTTTTTTTTTTTCAATTTTCTAGGCTGGGTCATGTATTCTTGATATGAATAAACACCATAGAGGTTATTGTTCTAGATCTGCAACATCCTGCACTTTATCGGTTTTGCTCACTTGCAACATATGTGTTTCATCTCGCACTTAGTTAATTAGGGATTGTTTATGCTTTTCTAGAAATGATTAGGTAGCCTGATTGTCTATTAGTTAGCGGTCACGAGTGCAAGAAGGGACCAAAGTTGAGTCGTGTCGTTCGGCTCCCATTAACTTTTAATTTTAATCGATTAAGCTTTCTATTGACATGATTCCATCTACAATTATCATATGTGATTCCCTTATTGACATGCGAATCTTATTTCGATAATTTGTTCCATATTCGTTTAGGTTTCCCTTACAAATGCAGTGTTTCATTCACGTTAGGCAATCACTTTTGTTTCATTTCAAAATTAGGGATTGTTCAAGCCTTTCTTGTAATCAATTAGGGCTTGTTCATGCAATCAATATTGTTTCAATCTTGTTTCAATTGATTTTTGTTTCACCTGCACATGTGATTTGTTTAGGTTTTCACTTGCATATTCGTTTAAGGGATTTTGTTTATGAGTTTGTTGATTCCAAATTCGTCTAGGAATTTTGTATAAATAAATTTTGTTGGACGTTTAGAATTGTTTTTCAAAATATTCATTTAGGGATTTTGTTTACATAAACCTTTATATTCATTTTTTCAATCGATCTAGTTTGATTGATTTTGTCCAACACGATCATGAATCTTGAAGAACACCATTAATACATGAATATACTAAATAAAAAATTAAATATTGAAGGAAAATGTCTGGTTAACAATTACTTACAATGAAGTACCAATTACTTGCAATGAAATAAAATTGAAAGTTAATTGTATTTTAGTTACAAAAAAATTAGTTGCATACAATAATTTTGACAAAAGTTATTTTACTTTCCTCACACACTTTGCTCTGTTTGTAACTAGACAATTGAAGCCTTTTAAAGTTTTAGAAGCCTAAAAAAACTTTTAGAATTTAACCTTTTTAATTAATAAATTAAATCTATAATGCTAGTTTCATACTTTCATATTATTAAATCTTTTTCAGTCAAGAAAATTGTTGATCCATTTTATTTTTTGACGATATGGTTGATCTAAGAAATGTTATTACTAATCTTAGTTTTGAAAAAAAACCTATTTCTTGAGATTTACATAGATTGTTAACATAATTTTATATGTAATCTAGAAATTTAGACCCCAATTACCCATTTTTAATACAGTTAGGTAACTATGTTGTAGAATTTACCATCATATGACTTTAAATTTGTTCGGTTACTAGAAAATAAGAAATACTTTTATATACTCTAGAAATTGACTTCTAATTCATTTTGGTCATTAGCTTTTGGATGAATTCTATCCTAATTCTTCTTATTACAATCTAATCCTTTAATGAAATTTCATCTAGGGTTTGTTGAAAACTCTTTTTATTCACTAGAGACATACGGAGTGAAAAGAAGTAAAGTGGGGAGGTGGGCCACCACGAGATGGTGAGAGACATGTTGTTTTTGTAGATTCTTTTTCTTTAAAATATTATGATTAGTGGGTTGTGTGATATGAGATTTAAATAATTTAGTGTGATAGAGAGTAATAACATTAGCTACTATGTGATAATAGTGTGATGCTAATAATAATTTAATTGGTGTGAATACTCATGATGCTCTTAGTGCGTTGACCATCAATCCGCATAACTTTTACAAACATAATTTAACTTATTTGATGAGTTCCAAGTTTAAAGAGTACAAGTTTTTCAAAGTCCATCCAAAAGCATTGAAAGTTCCTGGAACTTGAATTGAAGTTAAGGTACCTTTTGTCTTTCGATTGAGACACTAAGTTATGCGATGTATATGTTTCTTAATTAACAAACAAAACGACATTTTGCTTTTATTACAAAGGTTGTAAAAAGTCAAATTAGTGGTAGTTGTGTAAAACAACTTGTAACCAAAAACAACACATATGTGTAAAACAGTAAAAGCCATAAAAGTCAATATTGAAATATATCAAACCTAGAGTACGCAGGGTTGTGTTACTATCATCAACTCTGCTCTTACTCGTTATCAAGATGTTTCATAAGACCTTATTACTATTCGTAATATTTTCTGTTGTTTTTCGTGCATTATTTACTTGTTTTTGTACCTATTTAATTTTTTTTACCATGCTACAGCTAAAAAGATGTAACGGTAATATTTTTAGTTGTGTTTTTGCATGAGAATGTGAGTGTATGACTGTGTTGTACCTAACCTTAGATATGAAACCATCATATATCATTTGGTTAAAAACACATGCATCCGACTTCGATGTATTGCATGTGTAACAGCCAAATAGAAATGAAGGTTCTTAAAAGCACCCGCAATGGGTGATTGTGATAGATGATAATGAACAAAAACAAGGACGGTGCCTCGTCGTTCCCATTGTTGTTCCCTCCTGATCTCCTCGTTAACCTTGGACCCTGATCTCCTCGTTAACCTTGGACTCGTCATTGTGGTGATCAGCCGTCCTCCTCATTATCTTATGAAGAATGTGTTTAATGTTTTCCAAAATAGGGAATTGATCGTTTCATTCTCATGTCTTATGTAAACTAAAGTTTTACATTTTATAAAAGACGGGATATAGTTATAAAATATGTGTGTGGTTCTTTTTAAAAAATTGAGCATTTAAAAAAATTTGCTAGCTCAAGTTTTCCTTACTTGCCATTAAGATGATGTTTTCAAGTCTCTAATATGAACTTTGAACATAAGACTGAAATTTTATGACAAACAAGAACCATTTATATAATTAACTCTACATATTAACTTGTTTTTATAAAAAATAAAAAGTTTAAGTTTAATGTTAACGATCTTATATTCTAATTAAAAGAAAAGGGTTTCTCCCTCTTCCTAAAAGTTCTCCACCAATCACAACCTTTGATTTTTAAAAAAAATTAAAAAAATCAAAAAATGACGTCAAAAATACAAAAAAAAACTTAAGCCCTTGGAAGGGAGACATTGTGAAAATTCTTAGGGGGTTTTATAAAATATGTTAGTGGCTTTTATGAAAATGTGAGGGGGTTTTATAAAAATTGTATATTAATATAATTAATTATAGGTTGTTTCTAAAATATGTTTAATAACTTATTATTTAATTTGTTTAGAAAAATAATAATTATATATTTGCGACCGTCTCATTTTTATCTACGTTTTGGTATAAATTTTATTGTTATATGACACTTTTTCTAAAGTAGTATATTTTTAATTGTTTGTTATCCATTAATAGTAGTGGGTAGGTTATTTATAAAACAATTTATACTTTTTTTATATTTATTCTATCTACGTATCATAGTCGATATAATAACTGATTCATCGGTCTTTCGATAAAAAGTATTAATTTTTTTTAATATTTGTTTTTTTTTTTAGAAACGGCAACAATATAAAAAACAGACAAAGGTGCATCAATCAATATAAAAAATTAAAATATATATATGTATATACATATACATATATATATATATATATATATATATATATGTATGTATATACATATATATATTTTAATTTTTTATATTGATTGATGCACCTTTGTCTGTTTTAAATTTTATCTATTTTTATATAGATTTAAAAATTTTAAAAAAAATAATTTTAATACTTTTTATTGAAAGACCGAGGAATCAGTTATTATATCGACTATGATACGTAGATAGAATAAATATAAAAAATATATAAATTATTTTATGAAAAACATACCCACTACTATTAATGGATAACAAACAGTTAAAAATA
The DNA here is from genome assembly GCA_947179395.2 of Pulicaria dysenterica. NCBI lineage: Eukaryota > Viridiplantae > Streptophyta > Magnoliopsida > Asterales > Asteraceae > Pulicaria > Pulicaria dysenterica. Next base: position 82,264,095 of record OX359288.1, read on the forward strand.
TACTACTTTATAAAAAGCATCATCAACCCTCTTCCAAAAAAATATCCACCAATCACAACCCTCTATTTAAATAAAAAATAAAAAAATTGAAAATTCCAAGATGATTACGTAATAATTGCTTCAAATTTGTTATGGTTTGAAATTAAATTGTTAGGGTTTAAATGTAATTGAAAGGGTTTAAATGTAAATTGTTAGGGGTGGTATATGAAATATGTGAGGGGTTGCTAAGAAATTTATATATAAATGTAATTAATTATAAGTTGTTTGAAAATCATGTTTAATAAATTATAATATATTTTGTTTTGAGAAAAACTAATTATATATTTGTTATCGGCTCATTTTTATCTATGTTTTGATATAAATTTTAACGGAAATCAGTTTTTTCTAAAAATCAGTATATTTTAATTGTTTTATCCATCGAGAGCAACGTGTAGGTAATTATTGTACATTTTATTCTTCTTTTATATTTATTCCATCTACATAATATAATCGATATAATCACTGATTTATTGGTTTGTCGATAAAAAGAATTAAAATTATACTATAATCAGCGGTTATTGGCATAAAGTTGTTTATAAAACTACCACTTAGAGCTTTTTAAAACGGATAAGTTGTGACTAAATAACCATACAGAAACTATACTTCTACATAATTACTGGGTAGTGAAACAACTATCATGTTAATGTGTTTTATAACTACACATACAACTTGAAATTATATATAAAAAAATTAATTGTCTAAGTTATCTTATTTTTAACTAATAACTTGCTACATAAAATAAAAGTTATTACATGGATACTTGAAATTCAGTGGTATATTGTGTTTTCAGTTATATTTAATTGAAAAATAAATTACACTTGAACGATTTACATATGTATAGACATGATCTATTCTATGTTAAAATCTTATTTTTATGTGATCTGATTTGCGTATACTTAAATGGATGTCATTATGATTTAACTTTTAATGAATTTAGCTTACAATTTCAAAGATTTAAATATATAATCGGGTAATAAAAATGTCGTTACAGCACTTGATATTATAACATCAACAATAATATTATAGTTATGGTTTTACAATATCGGGATAAAGCTCCATCACGAGAAACACATTAATATTATACTAAAACTTTTAGACGTGTAATGTAACTTTATATTTCTTAAAAAGAGTATTTATAAGAAGTACTAAAAAAACACGTTTTCACTCATGGACAGTTATATGTGACAGTTTCTTGAGTGAAGAGTAAAGATAGGTTAAAAGTTTTAATTTGCGATGATTAAGGAAACCCTACTAATAAAACTATGAATGTTGTTTATAAAGAGGTATTAAAGAAAATCTAATGATAATCTTATGTATGAATTTCAAAATTTTGTAATGATTATTCATTTCTTACGAGATTTTATATTCATATCTATGCTTTGTAATTATATTTACTATACGTCTTAATACTCTTCAAAACTATATAAATTTAAAATTGACTTATATCATCCCGTGTTAATACACGGGTCGCTTAGCTAGTTAATAATAGGGTTAAAACCATAAAATAACGGTCTACTTTTCCCATTTTCCCATTGTGGCACGTCATGTTTTTTTTTTACACATTTGGCCAGTAAACTTATCAAAACCGGTTGATATTGCCATTTCGTGACCTGCAACCTTTTCAGCCCGTTTTTTGCGATTTTTGAGTCGATTTTTGATCGTTTTGTGTATTTTTTTTTGTAGAATCTTGTAATTTATTATTATACCTTTCAAATGACACCAAAATCATGAATTTTCGTCAAGTATAGAGGGAGAATTTCGAGCTCAAAGTCTCGACTTTATTGGGTTTTTTGTTCGAAAACAGGGCAGAAAAAAAGAACTCATTTTTTGGTCGATTCTTGATCATTTTACATCATTCTTTTTATAGATTTTCGTAGATAATCTTTTTACCTTTCAATGAACACTAAATTCATGAAAAATCATCAAGTGTAGGCCAAGTTATTGCTAATTAAAGTCGATAATGACCCTATTCGACACCCTTACGGTATTTCGATAAATTGACACATTTTAAACTCGTTCTTATTCGTTTTTTTTGTACTACTTGATAGACAACTCAATTATCTTTCCATAGACTCAAGAATTATTAATTTTCATCAAGTATAAATGAAGAATTTCAGGTTTAAAGTTTCGATTTTAAGGTGAAGAATAAAATGGGGAAAGGTGATCTGCTATAGCAGGTCAAAATAACCTAAATGGCCATATCAACCGGTTTTAATAAGTTTACTGGCCAAAAGTGTAAAAAAAAAACATGACGTGCCACAATGAAAAAATGGAGAAAGTAAACCGTTATTTTATGGCTTTAACCCTTAATAATAACAATTCTTCAAATTCCAATTAATCAATCAGACTTGCTAAAAAAACACTGCCTACCATCTGCTTAAAAAACACTGCCTACAATTCTTCAAACTCCAATTAATTAACTCTAATAAATTTTATACATCTAATATAATTCTCATTAATTAAACTGAAAGAGAAAAAAAAACTCTATCCGAAACTTCTTTAAAAAGGAAAAACCTACCATTACTAACACTGTTATTAAAAAGTAAAATAAACCCAATCATGAAATTTATGTAAATATCAACTTACTCCCAACTTTCCTATATTTAAATATATAGCGACGACATATAGAATTGATGAAGAAAGCTTAATATATTTATTATATATATATATGAGAACGTTTCAAACAAGAATCGTTTTTCGTACTAGAACTGTGAGAACCAATTACAGTCATTGATCAAAGAGATGGAGGGTTGAGATTAAAGAGTTGTTAATAGATAACTTTAAACTAATCAAACTTATCCTTAATTAACAAAGGGTAGTTTGGACATTTTTACATTACCCCCACATATTTTAAAATAATATATAATCAAACGGAAAGGTGTATAATTACGAAAATTATACCAAATTAACGAGAAAATTATGCTCTTTAATTTGAGACCGGTTTTGATATATTTTTTTCAAATTTTGTTTGTGTTTGCTGGGTCTTTTTTCAAGTACAACTCGTCGTTTGCACTAGTGCAAATTTTGCATATGATGCACAGATTCACCTAGTTTTTCAGTACAAATATAAATATGTTTTACACAAGTGCAAACACGATTTTTTTTTCTTCCAAAAAAATATGTCAAGACCGGTCTCAAATTAAAGAGCATAATTTTCTCGTTAATTTAGTATATTTTTCTAATTTAACACCTTCTCATTTGATGGATATTTAGTTTTAAAAAAAGTGGGGGTAATGTAATAATGTCCATACTACCTTTTCCTATTTAATTTAATTAAAAAGACAGGAAATTAAATGATTGGTCAGAAATGGTTCTCGCAACTTTCCTTTGAAACGCACCATACATACATATATATATATATATATATATATATATATATATATATATATATATATATATATATATATAGGGTAAGGTTACACATAGAACCTTACTTAAACATAGAACCTAAAGAACCACTTTAGGTGATGACACGTGGCATCCCCCTCCCTTCCAACAAACTTTAAAAAAAAAACTCTCAATCTTTAAATGATCATAATTCATTCGTTTTTAAGAATTTTAACAAAAAAAGTATATCGTTAGATTCAGTTCTTCGTCCTCTTTCAAACAAGACCAGACTTGATATATTTATGAAACTTTATTTTTTTTTAAAATGCAAATTTTTCAAAATTTGCATTTTTATCTGTGTTTTATTTGAAAATGCAAAAATGCAAAAACCGAAAATATAAAAATCGAAGATGCAAGTTATGCATATGCTTCAAAAAATGCAAATTTTGAAACCAATACTGAAAATACAAACAAGAACTAACTAAAAATGCAAAACAAAATTTGTATTTTCATAAATTTTTTTGAAAAATATGGCAAGAGTGGTCTTGATTGAAAGAGGATTAAAAAACTAAAATATTGGTATAATTTTTTTTTTAATTCTCAAAACTTAAAAAGTTATGATAATTTAAAGTTTTGGGGGGTATTTTTTTAATAAAAAACGTGGGTTTGTTGGGAGGTAATTACAATTATGCCATCCTTAATCTCAACCATTGATTTTGATGATTCAATGGTCCAGATTGGTTCTATGGTTCTATGTTTAAATAATGGTTCTATATTGATCCATTTTCTATATATATATATATATATATATATATATATATATATATATATATATATATATATATATATATATATATATACTTTACTACTATATAATGCATTTATGTTTCTCTCCTCAAATTTTTAAGACTACTTAAATTTAAGTAGTCTAAACAATTATGCATAATGTACAACCTTCAAATTATTAACACAACTTAATCTTCACATATTTTTTATCTAAATTAATCTCATCCACTCAATATTTTCACTCTCTTAATTTACTTTAACTTTTTATTTATTTAAAATATACTCTTTCGCTATCACATTCTCTCATACAAACACAATTATCCACCAACATCAACATAATTTTCAAAATCTTATTAACTTTTCTCTCTTTATTTCTTAAATATAAATATATTTTCTATTTTAATGTTTTTAAGAATTTATTTTTAAAACTAATAAAATAGTTTATACATATATAAGAAAATATGAAAAAAATGAACATGTTAGTGAAAACTTTTATTAGGTATCTATATTTGGTTCTTCATTTTATTCATTACCCAACCATGAATTGCGACGATCATAGATTATAATGGGTGAATTGCGACCGTTAAATCAAATGGTTAAATATGTAATTGATGACTAGGATTTGTTCTCACATCTAACCTAAATATTAATTCTCACAATAACCTTCCCTTATAGAAGGTTTTTAACTTTTTATATATTTTTATTTTGTTTTTATTAATTTTTTACTCATAAAATCAAGATATATATTAAAATCAAATTGAAAATAATAAAAGATAGTAAATAAATTAACAAAAACTATATATAATTTGTTATATTATATTATAAAGAAAAACAAGAATATGCTGGGGATCTGGTGGGTGTCACCATGGGTGGTTGTAATGTCATGTTTGAAAGCGAAAGTCTTGGCGGAAGGCCCATCTCCCCACTGGGTTCCCACTACTTGCACGGAAGTTTCTTTCACACTTATTATATTTATTATTATTTATTATTTATTATTTATTTAAAAAAAGGTAAAATAAGGTTGTGAACTCCAATACTTTTGAGTTGCACACTACAACTACGCAATTGCATTGTGAACTTGTGATGGTTTCATGTTGTTACATTAGTTTAGGCCGGCTTTGTATTACCTATTGTTTACTTACCTTTCAATACTTCTTTATCCTTTATTGATCATAGTTTAAGTATACAATCAAAGTTTATGATACATAAGAACATTCGTGTAACTTACCTTTTAGGTTTACTAACTCAGTTTTTACACCAGTGATATATTATTTTATTTCTCTTCCCAACCTAAAAGTAAGTAATTAAGTACAATCCAACAACCTAATCATACTCCGCTTTCTATTATATTTTAATAATAAATATATAAAATAGATAAGAGGAAAAAGGAAAAAGAGAGGGAGAGAAAGAGAGAGGCGGTGAGCATTGGATTGGTAAACTAGAAGCTGGAACACAAATTAACCCGATTGGAGTGAGGGGGTACGGGTGTTCACATCAACCTAAATCAACCCATGATAAACCCAAAGACTTCGGGTCATACTATACGCATAACATAAGTGCATTTACTTGAACTGAAGTGTAAATCCCTCTGGCCTATAACTTTCTATTCTAAACGCTAATTTATAAATTAGATAACATTTTAACATATATATACATCTTGTTAAACGTGTTACAACTATGTGCTATAAATATTTGTTCGTCATATCATATATTGTTGCTTTACAAGAAAAATGTCATATAACTCTTTAAGTCATTATCATATGCATTCCAATTAAGTAATCAATGCTAAGTTTTACCAATACAAAAACTCGTAAAATCCTTTGTCACATTTCAAGCTAGGATACTTATCGTCAACGGCATCATTAACTCATGATACTTTCTATAGCATTAAACAATTCATTTTTCTCCATTTGTGATAAACATCATTTTCCTCTTAGTTTCTACCTAACTCTTAATCACATTTTTCTTTTTTTCATATTTAAAAACAATGCATTTTTTTAATTAAAGATTTAGTCTAGTTTCCTTTTAATTATTAAAGTTTTTTTAAACAATTTTACCAGGAAGTTTTGAGTCTATCATTTAAATCTTAAAGTTTGTGAGTTTTTTTTTTTAATTGGCCAAATTGAAAAAAAGAAAACTCACAAACTGCTTGTTCACATAAAACGGGAAGTCAGGTAGCAGCCATAGGTAATGTCAATGATTTTACCAAAGGCCCACACCAAAAACATCCAATCACAATTCGACACATCACCAAACATCCACGTGTCGTCTTGTTATTGGAATCCGATGTGGACCGCCACAAAGTATGAGTCAAATCGAGATCGCATTTTTTCAAGAGTATTAAAATGATGAGAAATGATATATCCTTCTAAATTTTGTTTCTACTTTTCCTCATACTTATTTGATCAAGACATGTGTTAAAATCAAGGAAGAAGATGAGGAAAGAGAATTAGTGGAGTACGCATGGCATCTTGGAGTGAGTAGGAGGATGAAGTAGCAGGAAAAAGTAGAAGGATATATGATTTTTTTAAAATTATATTATAATTAATTAAATAAGAATTAAACGAAGCTGCAGGGAAACCAGAAGCCCTTACTTTGGCTCTAATCCAACTCTATAATAAGTTGATTAAGTTCTTAGCGAAAAGGGGCTTTGTTTGTTCATATATCTCTTTCTTTATTCTCACTCAAATCTTCAAATTCGAGTGCCTTTTTCTCTCTAGAGAGAAATCGTATCCGAAGATTGAGAAAAAGAGCATCAGTTGCTTCATATATATGTCAATTTCTTCCTGATTTTGGATCGTCTGCTAAATTTTTCATCAATTTCAGGTAATTTTGACTTGTTTTAGTCGGTTATCGCATCATACTTGTGTTTTTGTTTGATTTATTGCAGATCTTCAGATTAGTGGATGTTTTGTTATGATTAGGGTTTAGTTAGTTGGATTTTGAAGAGGAAAGTTGCGATTGTTAGGGTTTGTTGTTGAGTTCATCCTGTAGTACGTTTGGTAGTTTGAATCGAGTAAAGAAACGTACTTCCAGGAGTTTTTAGTTTCGTGTTTGACTTTTTGTGATAATTCATGTAGTGGAATTGCATTTATTTTTTGTTTATATGATGATTTGTTTCTGCAGGCAATTCTTCTCAGGATTTTTTATTGTCATTGCGATTTGGTGTATATTGATTTTCAGCGAGAATTAATGGGTAAAGGAGGCCAAAATTACGGGAAGAAAGAGAGTACAGGGAAATCGTCTCTCGATCCAAACCAGTATGCTGCTTGGGCGAAAGACGTTGGGGAATGTGAAAAAAAGTACCAGGTGGATTGCAAGAGTGGTCTATCAGATGCGGAAGTTCAGAAGAGATTGCAACAGTATGGGATGAATGAGTTGGAGAAGCATGAAGGGCAATCTGTTTTCCAGTTAATTTTAGATCAGTTTAATGACACCTTAGTTAGGATTCTACTTGTTGCAGCTGTGGTATCATTTGTTCTAGCCTGGTATGATGGTGACGAAGGTGGGGAGATGGAGATAACAGCATTTGTTGAGCCTCTGGTAATTTTTCTTATACTAATTGTTAATGCAATTGTTGGTGTGTGGCAAGAAAGTAATGCTGAAAAAGCTTTAGAAGCTCTTAAAGAAATTCAATCAGAGCAAGCGACTGTGATACGTAATGGCAGGAAAATTTCAAGCCTTCCTGCTAAGGAACTCGTTCCTGGTGATATAGTTGAACTTCGAGTTGGAGATAAAATCCCTGCTGATATGCGGGTCATAAGTTTAATCAGTTCAACGCTTAGGGTTGAACAGGGTTCTTTGACTGGAGAGAGTGAAGCTGTTAGTAAAACTACTAAACCTGTTCCTGAAGAATCTGATATCCAAGGGAAGAAATGTATGGTGTTTGCTGGGACAACGGTTGTCAATGGGAATTGTATCTGTATGGTTACAGACACAGGGATGAATACTGAAATAGGAAAGGTGCATGCTCAGATCCAAGAGGCGGCACAGAATGAAGAAGACACACCTTTGAAGAAGAAACTCAACGAGTTTGGAGAAGTTTTGACTATGCTAATTGGGTTAATTTGCCTTCTAGTTTGGCTTATTAACGTGAAGTACTTTCTCTCATGGGAATGGGGTGTTGATGGTTGGCCAACGAACTTTAAGTTCTCATTTGAGAAGTGCACTTATTACTTTGAGATCGCGGTAGCATTAGCGGTTGCTGCCATCCCAGAAGGTCTCCCTGCTGTAATTACTACATGCTTGGCCCTTGGTACACGTAAGATGGCTCAGAAGAATGCTCTTGTTAGGAAATTACCTAGTGTCGAGACTCTTGGGTGTACTACTGTGATTTGTTCTGACAAAACTGGTACTCTGACCACTAACCAGATGGCTGTTGCTAAACTTGTTGCTATTGGTCATGGACCAAATGCTGTTAGAACATTCAGTGTCGAAGGAACCACCTACAATCCGTTGGATGGGAAAATACAAGACTGGCCAGCTGGGAGAATGGATGCTAATCTTCAAACCATTGCAAAGATTGCTGCTTTGGCTAATGATGCAGGCATTGAACGATCTGAAAAAGGTTACGTCGCTTCTGGAATGCCAACTGAAGCAGCATTGAAGGTGTAATAATTTAAGCATGTCTGATTTTTTATATATTCTTGAAACCTCTGGTTTTCTATCATTTAGTCACACATCAGTATTGTGAGTTTCATTGAACCATAATGCTGTTTGTATGTGACATCTAAAATAGTTTTTGGACTGAAGATCAAAATTTGGCTTCCATTGACAGGTTCTTGTTGAGAAAATGGGTCTCCCTGCTGGATTGGGCTCTCGTTCGTCTACAGCGAACAGTGACCTTATGGGTAAGTCACCAGGGATGTCTTCTGTCTTGGTTCGTTTTTGCTCTCATGCTTGTTCTAAAATGTCCTGTGATCCTGTGCTATACAGGCTGTTCTCTGGAGTGGAGTAAAATCGAAAAGAGAATTGCCACTCTTGAGTTTGACCGTGATAGGAAATCAATGGGGGTTATCGTGTCATCCAAATCTGGGATAAATTCACTACTTGTAAAGGTAATGCATTTAGTCACGAACTGGCACTTTTTTTCTTTTCTTTAATCTGCAATCAAATGTTCAATGAGATGGTAGGCGCTTAGCGCTTGTTTCATATCAACAGACATTCACAATTGTTAAACTTTTACAGGGTGCGGTTGAGAATTTATTGGAAAGGAGCTCACACATCCAGCTGCTGGATGGGTCTGTTGTGGCACTTGACAATAGGTCAAAAGATGTCATCTTGCGTAGTCTTAATGAGCTGTCCTCTGCTGCATTACGTGTTTTGGGTTTTGCATACAAGGTAGATCCTCCAGAATTTACAACATACAACGGTGATGAAGACCATCCTGCTCATAATCTTCTACTGGATCCAACAAATTACTCGAAAATTGAAAGTAATTTAATATTTGCTGGCTTGGCTGGACTCAGGGTGAGCACCTATTTGCTTTTCTGGTTTTCATTTTTTATTTATTTAATGGTTTTTTTAGAAGATCTCAACTGAATTCTTGTGTTTTTTTATATATTTACAAGGACCCCCCTCGTAAAGAAGTTCCTCAAGCCATTCTAGACTGTAGACAAGCTGGAATACAAGTTATTGTGATAACAGGAGATAACAAGAACACAGCGGAAGCAATATGTCGTGAAATTGGCATATTTGGACAACATGAGGACATCACTTTAAGGAGTTTAACAGGAAGAGAATTTATGGACCATCATGATCAAAAAGGCCATTTAGCATATAAAGGAGGTCTTCTTTTCTCGAGGGCTGAACCACGTCACAAGCAAGAGATAGTGAGGCTGCTCAAAGATGCTGGTGAAGTGGTTGCAATGACTGGGGATGGGGTCAATGATGCGCCTGCTTTGAAATTGGCTGATATCGGAATTGCTATGGGCATTGCTGGCACTGAGGTATGTCTCGTTGTCTCTTTGTTCATTCTATGGGTCCATAGGTTGAAAGATGACCAGAGTATATATATGTATGCATAAAACCTCCTACGGCATATTATTGAAAGAAAATTAGATTATTATTAAAATAATATAATTTTAATAATTATATTTGACAGTAGTTATATATGAAAGAGATTTATAACTTTCGGGTAAAAAAGTATATTGGATCCAACCAACCCGGGCAGAAACAAAACCACCTATTTTGACCCATTATCCAACCCATGCGTTTTGCCATTTCTAGAGCTTATGAAAATTATATACCTTTTTGCATTTTGTGTAAACTTGTGCAGTCTGTTCCGGATTGTCATCATTACCTACTAGATATTATTCTCTTGAGAAATAAACTTTTCTTATTAATTTATTGTGCAGGTTGCAAAGGAAGCTTCTGACATGGTTTTGGCAGATGATAATTTTAGCACAATTGTGGCTGCAGTCGGAGAAGGCAGGTCTATCTACAACAACATGAAAGCCTTTATCCGGTGTGTTTCTCTTTCATCCTCTCTATAGCTTTATTTCTCTTTCTTGTTTTCTTTTATAATTTTTGTTGGGATTTGAACTTAAAAATTTTAGGATGTAGTTGATTTAAAACAAATTTTTTGTATGGTTTAAATCAGCATTCCATATTTATAATTCATAAATCGTCTTTCTCAAGCTAAATCTGTTTTTATATGCTTTCCAGCTATATGATATCCTCAAATATCGGTGAGGTTGCCTCCATATTCTTGACTGCTGCTATTGGCATTCCAGAAGGCCTGATTCCAGTTCAGCTTCTGTGGGTTAATCTGGTCACTGATGGACCCCCAGCCACAGCCTTGGGTTTCAATCCTCCTGATAAATACATCATGAAAAAAGCTCCTCGCAGAAGTGATGATTCTTTAATCAGTGCCTGGATTTTATTTCGCTATCTGGTATTAATTTCTTTCTTCCATACTAGTTACTAAATATCACCTCCATCTAGACCGGTTAATTTCGCTTGTGCTTTATCTTTAACGGGTCAAAAGTATAATAGAAAAGTAGAAAACGTGTCAAATTTGGCCATGTGGATGAAACGGTTTGAACGGGACAAAGGTCGTCGAAGACGTTATTTATAATGTATGCAGCCTGCTAAATAGTTATATTAGTTTAAATTAAAAACGGGAAAAAGGTGTTATTGATCTGCCCTTCTGATCTCTACCTCCATCCCATAATTCATATGGAATCAAAAGTTGACTTTCTTTCTTCTCTTGTCTCGTTTTGACCATTAAGACTCTATGTTGGTTATTTTTTTGCAGGTGATTGGACTCTATGTTGGCGTAGCAACAGTGGGTGTTTTCATCATATGGTACACACACTCCTCCTTTTTAGGTATTGACCTAAGTCAAGACGGTCACACCCTTGTAACCTACTCCCAGCTTGCAAACTGGGACCAATGCAAAACATGGCAAAATTTCACTGTCTCATCTTTCAAAGCTGGAGACAGAGTATTCGAATTTGACTCTAACCCGTGTGATTACTTCCAAGGTGGAAAAGTCAAAGCCATGACACTCTCCCTCTCTGTATTGGTTGCAATCGAGATGTTTAATTCCCTAAATGCCCTCTCGGAAGACGAGAGCTTGTTGACCATGCCACCATGGGTCAACCCATGGTTGCTTCTAGCAATGTCAGTCTCGTTTGGGCTTCATTTCTTGATCCTATACGTTCCTTTCCTTGCACAAGTTTTTAGCATCGTTCCTTTAAGCTTCAACGAGTGGCTGTTGGTTTTGGCTGTTGCTTTGCCTGTGATATTGATCGACGAGATTCTTAAATTTGTGGGTAGGTTGACTAACGGAAGTCAAACGAGCCCGATGCCTTACAAAAGGAAAACAGAGTGATACACTTGGAACTCGGTTAATAGAGTCCAAGTTTCCGAAATCACCTTGATCTTTGTTGACTGACAGTATATGGATTGTGGTCAGATCTTATTATATGCCCTTGGTCTTGTTGAAAACTGTAAGGGTAGATCGGACCATGGACAAATTTCTAGTTATATTTTGGTAGAAGTTAGCATGATCCTTTTATTTTTTGTTCTTTCTTTGTTATTATGTCTCGGACTTTTGGCAAAGGCTAATATTCGTTAGAACCAAAACTTGAACCGATCAGGAAATAATTTGCAGTCATACGTTGTGGAGGTACTTTTTATTCTCGTGTTGTTTTTTATGTTTGTCGGTTCGTGAATCTCTGTAAATATACACACAGTTAAGGTCTGTGTTCACACAAGTCGACTCGTGTTTGGCAACATGCAAAGGGCAATGTGACACAAACCGGCTTGTGCCTGTTCTGACTGTTGCCATTTGAATGTCACATGAATATGTAAAAAAATCCATACGCATTGCTTCCTTTTAGGTTTCCCTTTGGCCCTTTCCCTCTTAATCAATGTTGCATCAACTCCCCTTTCCCTTCTCAATGCAGAAGTTACTCAAACCTTCTAAATCTTGCCATCTTTTTTTTTTTATTTTATATAATATGTATTTAAGAGAGAGAAAAGAGAAGAGGGAAGAGATAGAGAGTAGAAGGAGAACGATCGGGTTAGTGAAGTCAATGGATGGAAGCCGATGGAGCCAATGACTGCTAACCGCTAAGGATGGTCTAAACCCAATTAAAATTGCATGTTGATGGACAGTATAACTCGTTACTTTTTTTTGGGAGGGGGAATCGATTTCCCTAGTCATAATGTGTCTCTGATGTTAGTGCTACATGATCGAGCTATATTTGTAGAAAAAGTTAAGTTGAAGGCATTTTAGTGTGTTTAGAACTTTATATCTTAAGAGATGTTATATAGGCCCTTATTTTGCATTTTAACCCATCTTTCAATTAACAAGACCATGATAAGTGTCAAAAGTAAATAAAAGATGAACGGGAGTTTTGGGTCGTAAAATGTTTTTTAATGGAATTAGAATCAGTGAGATAATTAGAATTTGAGTCCAATTCATTGTATATTGTGTTTGGTTGTGTAACTAGAAATTTGAATTTTAATTCCACTACCTTACAACTTTTTAGGGGTGTTGTTCGGTTGGGTTGTTATGGTTTCGTGTTGTTCAGATCAGATTAATCAGTTTTGAGGTATTTAAAATTTTAAATTATACCTGTTAACAAAAGAGAATAAGGTTCACGTTATTCGGATTTTGGGTCGAACCAAACTAAGTGATTTTTCGAGCTCATTACTTGAACTGAATAATACAATTACAAAATCGGATAAACCGGACAACTCATCCAAAACCCGAATAACCATACCCGATTAACTCGGATTTGATCGGGTCAGTTGGGCTATTCGGATTCAGTTGTCACCCACCCCTGTAAATCCGAAATCAAATTGACCCAAACCGAAAGCTTAATAGGTTTGAATTTTGAGTGTAATTTAATTCGTTTTAAAATCCAAAACCCAATCACGTGACCCGTTTAACACCCCTATCAGGGAGGAGAGAATGAACCGATAAAAAGGTCTAATGGTTGGAAGGAATATGATTTTCTTGTAAATGGTGAGCCAGACGCATGAGTCTTTGGAAGCGGATTCCAATTTCATCTAAACTATGAGGATTATAACGAATTGAACGCCCCTTGATAGATTTCACTTCTAATCTGCAAAGCGAATAAACCATTAGCCTCGCCACCAGGAGGACCCCTCGTGACCCAGCTCATAATCGTTCTGAGCCGTGTAATCTCCGAGCTTAACATGGTTTGCACTTCTTTTAATCATTCATTTCTTTCATGGTTTTTGAAAAGTGTTCTCAAGAGGGTGTAGTTTTGACGTATCAGTTCTAGGGTTATTGGTATATGGTTTTCTGAGGTGAAGTCTAAAATGTGGGTTGTCACTATGGTGAAATCTATCAAGGGAGTTGGAATAGGGATTTGGATTGTCGTCGTCCTAGGGTGACTAGTGTTGGAAGGGTCCGGAAGGCGGAGAGGGGAAGACTCCATGACGAGAAATTCGTGTCCCACGGATGGTATCAAATGTTGCTACAAGAGCTTCGGTGGTCCAGCAGCGTACACAAGTAGCTTTCCAGAACAAGGAGTAATCTGCAAGACGAAAAAATGGTAAGCCTCGCCACAAGGAGGACCCCTCGTGACCTAACTCTGGCGTGAGAGTAAGACCACTAATTTTTGGAGAAAAGTGTGTGTATGGTGAAGTAAGGAAAGATGCTTAGATGATAATGAGATGTATTGTGCTTACAATGGCTACCTGAACTCTCTTTTATCCTTGCAAGGTCAAGGGATGCTCGCTATTATCCACTGGTCCGTGCGTTGTTCCATTTCAGCTTTTGTCTATTTCTTGTCTGCTACAGCTAATCAACTATAATCTTCCTCGGGATGGTATATTGTCTTATTGTATGACTATGTTGTGATTGGTTCTGTAGTATTTCAGCTGACAGAAGAAGGTCAAGTATTGTTCTATATAATAGGCTGGTCCTTCTCTATTTGTATTTGGGCCGACCTTACATACTGTTAGGCTGCAGAGGTTTAATTAATGATGATCCTTATACATACATACATTATCAAGGATCACATTTCCCATCCCCATCCCCATCCTTGTTCCTCACCCCCAATCCCTATTCCCGTAGGAGAAGTGATTTGCCCTTGTTCGGTATCAGGGTTCCCACAGGAAAATAAGATTTTCTTTGTATTCAACTTTAATTGTTCTAAACACTTTTACACACACACACACACACACACACACACATATATATATATATATATATATATATATATATATATATGTGTGTGTGTGTATGACGGTTCAAACGAGAACTGTTTTTTGTAAAAAAACTGCGGGAACCAATCTTAACCGTTGATTTGATAAAGTGAATTCATGGATGTGGAGCGTGAGGGGATCAAGTGTGGCAGAGTGCATGTGATAAATTCATGAGTGTGCAATGACATTGAAGAAGGGGGAATTGGACGGCTTAGATTGGTTCTCGCGGTTCTCGTATGAAAAATAGTTCTCTTTTGAACTTTTGCATATATATATAAACGAAAACTGTTTTTCGTACGAGAATTGCGAGAACCATTTCTGGCCAATCATTTAATTTCTAGTCTTTTTTATTTAAATTAAATCGGAATGGGTAGTATGGGTATTATTACATTACCCCCCACTTTTTTAAAACTAATATATCTATCAAACGAGAATGTGTTAAGTTATGAAATATATACCAAATTAACGAGAAAATTATTCTCTTTAATTTGAGACCGATCTTGACATATTTTTTTGAAAGAAAAAAAAAGTCGGTTTTGCTTGGGGGGGGGGGGGGGGGGTTCCCAGTACAGCTCAACTGTGCAC
This sequence comes from Pulicaria dysenterica, assembly GCA_947179395.2. Lineage (NCBI taxonomy): Eukaryota > Viridiplantae > Streptophyta > Magnoliopsida > Asterales > Asteraceae > Pulicaria > Pulicaria dysenterica. The sequence goes on from OX359288.1 coordinate 82,279,524, forward strand.
AAGTGCAAATTTTTACAATTTGCACTTGTGCATATTTACATCTGTGCTGAAAAAACTACATGAATTTGTGTATCATGTGCAAAATTTGCACTTGTGCAAAACATGTTTACATCTATGCTGAAAATAGTTGGTGAATCTGTGCATCATGTGCAAAATGTGCAAAATTTGCACTATTGCAAATGTCGAGCTGTATTGAAAAAAACCCAGCAAACACAGAAAAATTTTGAAAAAAATATATCAAGACCGATCTTAAATTAAAGAGCATAATTTTCTCGTTAATTTGTATAATTATCTTAATGTAACACCTTTCCGTTTGATGTATATATTTGTTTAAAATATGTGGGGGTAATGTAAAAATGTCCAAACTATCCTTAGTTAATTAAGGATAAGTTTGATTAGTTTATGGTTATCTTAATCCTTTATAATACATTTATACTTTCAAAACTCTTAATTTTTAAGTAAGTTGAAAATACTAAAATATCCCTATGAATTAATTTGAATATAATTTGTCATTCTAGATTAGAAAACTATGCAAATTCACTCATTGAATGCACATGATTTACCATCTCAAGGAATTTTATTTCTATTACGTGGTCATTGTTTCCTTGTGTAGAAAACATTTCTAATTCAAAAGGTTGTAGATATTGTTTATTAGAGGTAATGGTTGACATCTTATTAAAACTAATTCTATGGGTTTAGTTGGTTAGTAGTGAAAGGTAGTTTAATACATTCAATTTACTTAAAAAATAAGAGTTTAAGTTGTAAATGCTTTATAAATGAGTAAAGAAAATTGTAAATGTTTTATAAAGGAGTAAAGATGCATAAGTCGTTTATTAAATTTCTAGATTTTTTTAATGAGTATTAAAATGGTATATAGTTATAATGCTAACACGCTTGTTAGATTTTATTATCCATATGAAATTTTATTGACCAATTATTATTTAAAAAAGAAATACACTACCTCTATTCTAAAAACAGACAAGTTATCGCAAAAATAGTCGCCGCCGCTGCATTACGCGGGTACGATGTTAGTCCATTAACAACTCTTTAATCTCAACCCTCCATCTATTTGATCAATAGTTATAATTGGTTCTCGCAGTTCTCGTACAAAAAACGGTTATCGTTTGAACTGAAGGGTTTTAAACCTGACCAAACCACTTATAACACAAACTGGTCAATCCTGGGTTTGATTCCACTGGTTCAATCCTAAAAGCGGAACTGGATTGAACACAACTCTCTAAACCCCAAAAGGGTTAGGATCTTTAAACTTTAACTTTATCAACATAGTTTCTTACAAACAGTCCATAGAAAAGGTTACAAGATTATACCTGAACAAAACCTTTAGGATTGCTAAAGATAGTCCACCAATACTGCACCTCCGATTGAACTGGCTACTAGACCGCTCCTGGGTCACCAAGGCTTCAAGCAATCGAAAACCTTATGTGTGTGTGCTTGCTTGTGTCGACCTTGAAACCGAGAAACACCCTTGGTGTTTCTTCTTGATCGTCGAAGTAAGAGAGAGAGCCGAGAGAGAGTGTGTCGAGCGAGAGAGAGAACTGTAACACCGGGTTTCACGAGCTTAAAATTAGCGCCAATTTAAACTTTTTAAGTATAATTATCAAAAGATCGCAGCGGAAACAAACCACTGATTTCAAAATATTAGTATTAATACCGGACTTGATGAGAAACATATCAAAATACATCAAGTCCCAAGACTACCAGTGTTACCAACTAGACACCGACCACCGAAACATGAAAATTAACTACAAGCGTTCCCAAAAGATATGTACAGAAATACCCACAAGTGTACCCAGCTCAGCAGGCCCACAATCACTAACTTGCAAAAAGGGAAATTCGTACACCGGTTAGCTACACTAGCTAGTGAGTACAGATTTTACATAAATATCAATAAACATGGTTTCACATTACAGGTACGGCACACAAGCTAGTCTACCACATAGCGGTGCGCCGACAAGTCAGCAGGGTCATGTCTCGCGGGGGAGCCAGCCCAGCTCAACGACCCAAACTGGGGAATCAGCCACAACCAACCGTACGGGTGGGGGAGCGAACAGCAGTCCACCCGACACGTTAAAGAGCCACGTGGATCCTAGCCATAAGCCAAGACCCTCAGAACTCATGTCCAGAAACTCAATCCTCAACTTACCACACTTCAGCAATCCACACTTCCCACAATTTCCACACTTACCGCAATCTCCACACTTACCACAATTTCCACACTTACCGCAATTCACACACAAACACGTTTGACTAATAACCACATTAACCCGTAACCACATTTTCCAGATAATCTCTGTCATTTTCAATAACATGCTAGCATTTCATAAATAACACATATTACATCACATCAATTCACATTTAACAATTCACATGCAACTTACCTCACGGCACGCTAGTTCATATAATATCGCCTCTAGCATATCACATCTTAGACATGTAAAACAACACAGACAACATATTGTCGTAACTACAGTTAGTCATACTTACTGATCTTTATGGGAAACCGGTACTCACCTTAAACTCACAATAAGTTAACACAACGATCAGCGTCTTCCGGCTTCTCTCGAGCACCTAACACAATAGGTTCATACTTGATTACTAACTAATGACAACTAACACAACTTAAATCATAATTCTGCACAAACTGTCACACTGGACCCCTGCTTGCGATCGCAAGCAGTAACCATGCGGTCGCAAGACCATCTCAAATTCCACCCTTACGCTCGCAAGCGATTCCCATGCGGTCGCAAGGGTCCCCCCCCCAACCCACCAAAGCTTACGATCACAAGGGACTCACCATACGATCGCAAGAATGGTTCTTAGGGTGTTTACGATCGCAAGTTACGTACCTGCGCTTGTAAACCTTATTTCCTTCGCCCATAGGCGGTAAATATCATACAACAGACCCATGCGATCGCATAGACCTGCCATGCGATCGCAAATCATAAACACAAGACTTACGATCAAAAGACTAACACTTGCGATCAATATCCGACTTTACGCGGCGCGACCCCATATATTTCAGCGGCTCGGAAATCACAAACACCCCATACGGTCGCAAGCACTTTTGCTTACGATAGCATGGACTTTGCACACCCTATGCGATCGCATGCCATCCCCATGCGATCGCATGACCGCCCGATACCGAACCCTTTCGACTCTGTTTTTACGACAGACGTTGTTCTTCGCGTTTTTAACTCAAAAAGCAGCCCAAACACCATTTCAAACGTTTCTACAATTTATTTAACATCCCTAGATATGTTCTAACATGTTTTACACACAAAACCAACATCAAAATCCACTTGAATCCATCAAATGGGTCATCTTCCTCAATACCCACAAACTAGGTTTAAAACTCATAAATACTTACAAGAAAGTGAGGCAACAGCAGATTAGCACTTGAATAGCTACTAAAATCCCTTGAGATCAACTTGATTCCACCAAGAATCTAACTTAGAAGTGAAGGTGTGTGTGTGTGTCCTTGATCGCACATATGTATGTGTGTATAAGAGTATGGGTGTTTTGATGTTCACAGAGGATAAGAAGGGATGAACCGCCTTTGGTGGTCAATTAATAAAACACGGGTATTTTGTTCCCCTTTTCAACTTACAACACGACTTAGGTTTATCCGTTTCAACTAACGGAGATATTTTTAGAACCATTATCTAAAACCGTTTAATAATCTACCCACTTGGTCCACTTATAACACTTTTCACATAACCATATTTTATCTGCCATAAACTCCAATTAACAACTAATACGCTTAATTCTAATCAAAGTACAACTATTCAAACACAATGTACAACCCCACACTACTAGGCCCATTTTTAGGGTGTTACAAATCTACCCTCCTTAAAGAGGATTCCGTCCTCGGAATTCGATCACGATCTTACACTTAGTCATACGTTACCACAATTAGCCAATAAAAGGCCACATTTGTCATTGCCACAATTAGTCAATGGGAGGCCACAATTATCATTACCACAATTAATCAATGAGAGCCACAATTATCATTACCACAATTAATCAATGCGAGACCACAATTATCATTACCACAATTAGTCAATGCGAGGCTACAATTAACACTAAAACAACTAATACTACACTTCATTTATTTCAAGCAACTGCAATTCTACACTACTTACGAACACGTATACATTATAACTAATTTCACTGTTACTCCACACAGTTTCCATATAGGAACACCTCTACAAGTTCACATCCACTATGATCACGCACTTAACTATTTTCACCAATTTCAGTCTACATTTAAGCAACGACTACAATCAACACGAGAATCCCCAACACAACACTATACTTATTTCCACTAACTAAAATTATCAACACTACATAAAAACACTACTTTCATTTACAACCTCATTACCGCAATCTTTAAATCCTCGTCTCACGATACAACCAATTGTGCTCCCTTAATCAATACGTGTCAGCATCGTCCCACCTTCCTACTTCCCAAACAACATTAGAGTATCTCCCGGAGAGGGACTCAAACAAACAAAGCCTCTATCAAACAACTTCTACCTTAGGGGTCTTAGTTAACACAGACAATTACAGTTTACCACGCAAAGGTCATGGACACGAATAAACAATTAACTCCACAATCAATAACACACATGTTAGTTAAAACTAATAAAGGAGAATATCCGCAATCACGTTACCGGCACTCTCAGCCTCTTCTGCTGTCATCTAAACCGATCACCCCTTTGCACGAGGAGCCCCCTTTCTGTGCCCTGTCTTAGAACCCCCAACTCCAGTATCTTGCTTTGTTGGGCAATCACTAATTCGGTGTCCCGGCTTATGGCAGTTATAGCAAACATTCTCTTTGCATTCACATTCCACGGCGGTATGCCCTATTGTCCCACACTTCAAACATCTTGTGGTAGCTTTAGTACATTCACCAACATGATAGGCACGGCACGACGAACACCAAAAACCGTCAAACCTCAGTTTCTTCAGGGAATCAAACTCTCTACCCTCAGTAGACGGTTGAGACTTCCTCTTTTCACTTCCATCTACTTGGTCTTCCTTGCACTGGAGACGATCCCCATCAATTTGTCGGGCTATCTCGAAAGCCCGGTCCATAGTGGTAGCAACTCTCACATGAGCACGGTAATCTAGTGGTAGCATGTTCACGAATTTCCTCATCTTGGCTTTCTCATCAGCCAACAAGTGTGGAATAAACCTTACCTTATCTGTGAAAGCATGGATAAGGTCTTCAACCGGTTTGTCTCCCTTACAGAGACTGTTGAATTCGCTCTCCATATTTTCTAGATCATAATCGGTGCAATACTTTGTCTTCACTTTCTCGCAGAATTGCTCCCAAGTCATAGCAGCAATCACTTCCTCGCTGAGTGTATCTTCCACCGTATCCCACCAGTCTAACGCTTTGCCTTTTAGCATCCGTACAGCGTACTTGACACGGTACTCAGGTTCACAATCACCGGATTTAAAGACTTGATCCATTTCTCGCAACTAACGTATAGTAGCAGAGGGATCATCACTACCCTCGTAAATCTTCGGTCCACAAGTCAGAAACATTTTATACGAACAACGCTCTTGCCTTTCCTTTCTAATTGTCTCAAATAATAACTCCTTGATTACCCGAAGCTCCTCCTTAGTTACCCGGAGCTCTTCTTTCGTCACCCGTAGTTCTTCCTCAATACGTCCGATATATGCTTCCTGATCTGGAACACGCCTCGGACCCTCCACACTATTATGAGAAGACTCATCTTCTACTTCATGAGGAGAACGCAAAGCCTCATCCTCCATTTGCTTCAGAGCTTCTTCAGTCGTAGCCCTTCGGTTCGACATTCTAACTTAACTTACAATAAACACAAAAGCAACATTTAACACACCACTTACATGTCAACTACTAACACTACCAGCTATCTTAACACATACCACAGCCACATAACGCTCACACTTAACCCAATTATCCCAACGGGAACACTTAACGATGGTCGGGCCCAAGTTTGAGATCGAATACTCTTCCGAGTATCCAATTCCCTCAAACTTAGGCTCTGATACCTAATTGTAACACCGGGTTTCACGAGCTTAAAATTAGCGCCAATTTAAACTTTTTAAGTATAATTATCAAAAGATCGCAGCGGAAACAAACCACTGATTTCAAAATATTAGTATTAATACCGGACTTGATGAGAAACATATCAAAATACATCAAGTCCCAAGACTACCAGTGTTACCAACTATACACCGACCACCGAAACATGAAAATTAACTACAAGCGTTCCCAAAAGATATGTACAGAAATACCCACAAGTGTACCCAGCTCAGCAGGCCCACAATCACTAACCTGCAAAAAGGGAAATTCGTACACCGGTTAGCTACACTAGCTAGTGAGTACAATTTTACATAAATATCAATAAGCATGGTTTCACATTACAGGTATGGCACACAAGCTAGTCTACCACATAGCGGTGCGCCGACAAGTCAGCAAGGTCATGTATCGCGGGGGAGCCAGCCCAGCTCAACGACCCAAACTGGAGAATCAGCCACAACCAACCGTACGGGTGGGGGAGCGAACAGCAGTCCACCCGACACGTTAAAGAGCCACGTGGATCCTAGCCATAAGCCAAGACCCTCAGAACTCATGTCAAGAACCTCAATCCTCAACTTACCACACTTCAGCAATCCACACTTCCCACAATTTCCACACTTACCGCGATCTCCACACTTACCACAATTTCCACACTTACCGCAATTCACACACAAACACGTTTGACTAATAACCACATTAACCCGTAACCACATTTTCCAGATAATCTCTGTCATTTTCAATAACATGCTAGCATTTCATAAATAACACATATTACATCACATCAATTCACATTTAACAATTCACATGCAACTTACCTCACGGCACGCTAGTTCATATAATATCGCCTCTAGCATATCACATCTTAGACATGTAAAACAACACAGACAACATATTGCCGTAACTACAGTTAGTCATACTTACTGATCTTTATGGGAAACCGGTACTCACCTTAAACTCACAATAAGTTAACACAACGATCAGCGTCTTCCGGCTTCTCTCGAGCACCTAACACAATAGGTTCATACTTGATTACTAACTAATGACAACTAACACAACTTAAATCATAATTCTGCACAAACTGTCACACTGGACCCCTGCTTGCGATCGCAAGCAGTAACCATGCGGTCGCAAGACCATCTCAAATTCCACCCTTACGCTCGCAAGCGATTCCCATGCGGTCGCAAGGGTCCCCCCCCCAACCCACCAAAGCTTACGATCACAAGGGACTCACCATACGATCGCAAGAATGGTTCTTAGGGTGTTTACGATCGCAAGTTACGTACCTGCGCTTGTAAACCTTATTTCCTTCGCCCATAGGCGGTAAATATCATACAACAGACCCATGCGATCGAATAGACCTGCCATGCGATCGCAAATCATAAACACAAGACTTACGATCAAAAGACTAACACTTGCGATCAATATCCAACTTTACGCGGCGCGACCTCATATATTTCCGCGGCGCGGAAATCACAAACACCCCATACGGTCGCAAGCACTTTTGCTTACGATCGCATGGACTTTGCACACCCTATGCGATTGCATGCCATCCCCATGCGATCGCATGACCGCCCGATACAGAACCCTTTCGACTCTGTTTTTACGACAGACGTTGTTCTTCGCGTTTTTAACTCAAAAAGCAGCCCAAACACCATTTCAAACGTTTCTACAATTTATTTAACATCCCTAGATATGTTCTAACATGTTTTACACACAAAACCAACATCAAAATCCACTTGAATCCATCAAATGGGTCATCTTCCTCAATACCCACAAACTAGGTTTAAAACTCATAAATACTTACAAGAAAGTGAGGCAACAGCAGATTAGCACTTGAATAGCTACTAAAATCCCTTGAGATCAACTTGATTCCACCAAGAATCTAACTTAGAAGTGAAGGTGTGTGTGTGTGTCCTTGATCGCACATATGTATGTGTGTATAAGAGTATGGGTGTTTTGATGTTCATAAAGGATAAGAAGGGATGAACCGCCTTTGGTGGTCAACTAATAAAACACGGGTATTTTGTTCCCCTTTTCAACTTACAACACGACTTAGGTTTATCCGTTTCAACTAACGGAGATATTTTTAGAACCATTATTTAAATCGTTTAATAATATACCCACTTGGTCCACTTATAACACTTTTCACATAACCATATTTTATCTGTCATAAACTCCAATTAACAACTAATACACTTAATTCTAATCAAAGTATAACTATTCAAACACAATGTACAACCCATACTACTAGGCCCATTTTTAGGGTGTTACAAGAACGAGATCGAGAGAGAGAAGGAGAGTGGTGGCTAGGGTTAATCCCTTGTGTCACTTATCTTAATCCTTAAGTCTTAACATATATTTATAAGGATTAACTTGGACCTAAGCCCGTTTAATTAAAAGCTCACTGGTTTTAATTAAACTTTCAATCTCTTCATTTTGACCCCCTGGACTTTACTAGTTAATTAATTAACTATTAATTAACTTAGTCCGTTAAATATTAAAACTTAATATTTAATTCTCCTTAAATAATAAATAACTATTTATTATTTATTTCCTTTCTAATAATTAATACAAACTGATTAATTATTTATTCTTTCTCTTTAATAATTAATCTAACTGATTAATTATTTCCTTCTTCTCTTTAATAAATAATCTATCTGATTAATTATTTCCACACAGACAAAAGGTGAAATCCAACTGTTCTGAATTGCGTGTGTAGCAGTGTGACCCTTTAGTCTCTTATAACATTGGATACAATATGCCTATTAATTATCTCTGCACATAATCTAACAGACTTCTACTTGTGCAAGATAAGTAATAGTAACTGCACATTGTTAGCTTAAGGAGGTCCTTAGCCAGACACTTAGGGTAACCAGGTTATAAGAACTCTTATACACCAAAGTAACTTGTGATAAAACTTCATAAGCAACCTGCTTAGAAGTAACTTGTTATAAACTAACTGTTTATAAACTAAACTATCATAAACTCCATGTTCATGAATGGGTACGTTTTTATATATACAAACTTGCATATATATAGGTTTGTCCCTTGCAGCGCGATACTTCAATTTTGAGCATGAGCATGGAAAAAGATCAACTCAGAGACTCAAAAATTTGTTCATGTCATACTTGATTTCGAAACTGCGTGATAAAACGACAAAGAACAGATCAGTTCGTTTGGGCACGGCCGTGCACTTACCAGTTTCTCTAATCAGTCAAGGGGCCCGGAAATATCTCTCCTAAAAAAGAGGTGCAATTACCATATTGCATATTTGCATTTGGCAACACGGCTCCCACTGAATCTAGCACGCCCCTTATGACCACCCTGTTACGGCATGACGTTAGAACGCGCTAAGAAGACAACAGTTACCGCATCCCAAACCAAATACCTCAGGCTTGAGGATAACCTATGTGATAAATACTTTTGACGCGAATCTACGAAGCATTTTTCACGGTGGGTCAATCCAATATGCGTAACCCTAACGAATATCCGTCAATTTTGGTCCGCAAAAACCGTTTGCAGCTATATTCGATAAACTATCGAATCTACCCCAAAATTACGATGACTTTATATCCCTATCATAGTTCCCATCACGATAAGTAGTCACGGATGATGTTTTGAATAAACCTAGTTTATTCCTGGATGAGCCAAAACATACAAAATTGTGAAGAACAATGAAACTAATTTCTACATCCTTCCATATTCCACCCTGGAATAAAGATGCATAATTTCTACCATTTCACTGACTCGATTCACGGTGTCTACCTGAATTACTTATTATTTTACATTTGTAACTTATCACGGATTACAAGGAAAATAATATGATCATAAACCTTAAAACACAAGACTAGTACTATGAAGTACTCTTTCTTGGTTTTGCTAGAAATCGTTCTTGCAACCTAAGAACAAAAACTAGACTTACTTATTTTATAAAATTCCTTAAACTTGGAGAAAACTGGAAATAACTCCAAAGTTTCTGATTTTACAAAATAACCTCTCTGTAATTAAAAAACTTTAATTACATTTGTAGATATAATAAATCTTACTAGATTTTATTATCTACTTGAAACGATAAAACCTTCTTACACTTATTGGTAAAACCTTGAAATTAGATTCCCTGTGTATACCAACACTAATCTACTATCATTACTAAGAATGTTAAAGAACATCCTATTTTATCATTTATAACGTTAACCAACCAACAACATTTAATTAAGCTGACTTACTGAACTTAATGAGTATAATTTTGTTTAAGTCATAACTTGACTCAAAATCTTGCAATGATATCTTTATCGAGTACCTCTCAATAAATCATGCATCCCTCGGATTAGTTCTTTCTGAAGAACTTACTGTTTTAGATAGCTTCTAAAAACATCCGATAACTATATACTTTAAAAGTTCAAACTTGTATTTATCACACTGGTTAAAAAACAGTCTTTTATTAACTCTGATAAATACATTGGTCAGGTGCTCCCACTATCTTTTATGAAAAAAGTGCATTTTTTAAAACATTCTTTTAGGCCTTAGTCAAAACTTGACTACCATGTCTAAAACTTGTGTTCCAAACACATGTTTTAAAGAACTTAGTTTTTGCAAGAAATTTGTTTTATGAAACCAAAAACTTGGATCTGCCATATATCCATCTTTCCAATTACGGAAAATGGTTTCATTAAACTTACCATGATCACAAGTATGAAACACTCATAATGGTATCTTAAATTTCTTTCCTTAAAACATTTAGTATAAAACTCCCTTGATTATAATAACTATTATAATCACTTTTATACTTTCTTAAACGTTTTATCAAAAAACTACTTTACCCAGAAATAATGACTATTATTTCCATATGTTCAAGACTTTGAACATTCACTTTTCATAAAATCTTAAATACTTGTTGAATTAGAAAAAACTATCTAATCTTATAAACAAAACTTGTTTATACAAGTATTTACTTAGTAGAACCGGCATTTATGTAACTACAACAAATCATAGCATAAGATATTATGAATCACCAATCAAGTCAAGACTTGACTTATTGGCACTCTTTTAATCACAACTGGACCAATCATGATTCATATAATAAGAACACGTGCACGGATATGAACCAAATAATTATAATTTCCATAAACTTAAAAGGATCCATAAACAATATAAAATTTGTTCAAATAAACTTAAAAAGTAACTATAAAAAATATTTGTATGCTGCACGTAGGATCTCTTTATACTGGGCCGCATCACTTTCCATCTCCTCCTGCAATAAACGATTGCAAGATGTTAGAATACTTGTAAAACTTTACAAGTAGGAAAATGACAAAGAAGCTAATCACGCAATACCTGAGGAGCCATACTTGCCTCCTGCCTCGTGACCTTTCGGACAATCTCGTTTCCAATGTCCGGCCTCGCCGCACCTGAAGCACCGATTCTCGGTCCTTGCCTTGTTTGGCTTCGGCTTCGGCTTTTTGCCCTTGTTGTCGTTATTAGCCCTGGGTGCACTCTGGCTGGGCTGGGCCTTGCCCTTTCCCTTTCCGTTGCGCCCCTTCCTCTTCTTACGTCCACCATGTCCCACCATAAGAATGTCCTTAGACTTGGTCCCGATACTCTGCTCAGCAGTCTTGAGCATGGAGTGCAACTCAGCCACGGATTTCTCCATGTTGTTCATGTTGTAGTTGACTATAAAAGGCTTATAGTCATATGACAACGAGCTGAGTATCGTATCCGTTGCTAGCTGCAACGGTACTGGGTGCCCGAGTCTCTCTAGGTGGTCCATGTAACCTTTCATTTTCATGACATGGTCACTGACCGAGGTTCCCTTAGCCATCTTGCACGAGTTAAATGCCCTAGTGGCATCATAACGCTCCGTGCGGGCTTGCTCCTGGAACATGTCCCTCAGCTGGCGGATCATGCCATATGCAGGAGTTTCCATCATGCTTGATTGCAACTCTGGACTCATAGTTGCAAGCATGAGGCAGCTAACATCCAAGGCGTCATTGGAACGCTTCTGAAAAGCCTCCCTGACCTCTGCCCTGGCATTGCTGGCAGGGGGATTTCCTAGAGGTTGTTCTAGGACATACCACTTTCTCTCGTGCCTTAGCACGATCCGGAGATTTCTCTCCTAAGTGAGAAAGTTGGACCCGGTGAGCTTATCCTTCTCAAGGATAGAACGGAGAGAGAGGTTATTAGTATTGGTAACGTTGGTTGCCATCTACAAATTAAAACCCGGTTTAATTAGTAATTGCAAATAAACTTTCCAACATATATCATTAAACCCATAAACAATATATATTAGACCTAGGACCCATATTTCACATACTTGACGCAAGGTTTGGGCACTTCCCGCCAAGTCATGCTATTTCTGGTAGGTAACACCCTGTACCAATCGTACCTAACTGATACGACTCCTAGAACCTCGTAGAGCACTTAGACCCAGTCTAGTATGTTTAACTCTACTCTAGTGCTTTTTGGGCCGGGACTCCCGATTATCACCAAAATAGATCGCACCACCTAAGACAACATGAATTTTGGCCAGGACTCCCGATTATCGCAGAATCTTTCATGCCCTTTCCCGCAATGGTTTGAACCCGGATGCCCAAGGTTTGGGCACTTCCGACACCCGAGTACCGTTTAACAGTCAAGGTGTACCATTAGGTGGGTAGCATACTGATCTAAGATTTTTCTTGGGTTTTAATTAAGTTCAATTAAAAACTTAATTTTCCAGTTTTTGAAAAACCATTTAAAAAAAATACGATTTATATGTGTACCTAGACTAGGTGCACAAAACGGCCTTTATAAGTTCCAAACTTATAATCTTGACAAAACTTTTAAATTTATAAAAATTTAATTAATACGACTACCAGACTGAAGTCATATTCTAGTTTGTCATAAAACGTGGTTTTTCACTGTTTAATAACAACCTGTTATTAAACCCATTTTATTTACCATCACACACATGTATATACATACCATATATATATATATATATATATATATATATATATATATATATATATATATATATATATATATATATATATATATATATATATATATATATATGAAAAGCAGTAAATAAATCACAACCACGCAGATAAAAAGAGTAAGCAAATAAAGCCCTATAGTTTTGCCAACTAATCCTAAGGTCAATCCTAGGAATAAAATGACTTGGATTTGCCTTTCTTGATGTGTTGCTCCCACTGGCCTTGACACCTCCCCGAAATGTCCGTGCTTCGCGTATAAAACACCATTTTCTTGATTGCCTTCTTCGAGTCCATTTTGGTGGAGGGATTAAACTATCACTAGTCTATTACAAATACAATATTGAATGGGGTTGTAAGTGACACGCAGGCCTCCCCTAACCAGTACAATATTACAATTAAAAAAGGGATTGTAATTGGCACGCAGACCTTCCCAAAACCAAAATAAAAGAAGAAATGAAAAATGAGTCCTAAGTCGGCAAAACTATAGCTATATGAATCATAACCACGCAATTTATATATAAGCACTATATATATAAAAGTCAACCACGCAGTTATAATAAATAAACAAAAACTGTGCTGTTAAGCACACAACCTGATTTGTTTAAACTATTCTCATCTATCTTTTTGATTAATGCCTATTAACCAAAAACGAGAATTATGATATTCTAATTAATATTTATCTGACCAAAAGAGTTTTTCTAACAAAAACTTTAAATCCCTGATCTTATTCAAAACTTGAATGAAACCTTATGTCGGATTTTATTACTAGTTATCCAATAACTTAAAACCGATAACTTTTGGTCAATTAAAATATCTTGTTCAATTCTCCATCTTATTATATAAACTTTATTCTCTTTAGAATTTTATTCAAAAATGACTAAACTAGTCATAATAAATAAAAGTCTAAAATATATTTTAACTAAACTAATTAAAATATATAACACTAGTTTATATAACACCTTATTAATTTTAGAACTTAAAATTTAATAATCCTTTTATATTAATCCGGAAAAACTATCTTGGGCCAACATCTCCCGTCAACCCGTGTAACCCACTGGGCCGAGACCCTCTTGGGCCGAGAACCTCCTGGGCCGAAAGTCACCGGGGCCGTAAGCCCTATTGGGCCATGAACCATCTGGGCCGAAGCCCCTTGGGCCGAAGCCCCTTGGGCCGAAGCCCATTTGGCCCTTAGCACCGCTAACGGTCACACGAGGCCCAATTGGCCTTAGCCCCGCTAACTATCGCCATCCAACATGGCGATGATCTTGGTTCCCGTTTTCCGATTAATAAAAATATTTTAAATCCTTTTTAACCTACTGATTAAAAAAAAACTGGATTTAATTCAAAAACCAAAAACTATTAATTATTAATTTCAACAAAACTTGTTTTATTAATAATCAATTATCCTAAAACTTGATTTCAACCTTTTAAACAAAAAGTTCAAAAACTGGTTAAAGTCTAGTTTTAGATAAAAGTTTATTCCCTTTTAACCATTTAAACACAAACCTGGTTTAAACCTAACTGGTTAAAATCAAAACTTTTATAAACTGGATAAAAACAGAAAACTTGTTTTTATCCTTTTATGGTTTTCGAAATCTATAAAGAGAAGAAATAAGATGGAGAAGATCATATAACAATTAAACAAACCAACAAATTAGATTAACTAGGTTTAACCGATTAAACAAACTGTTTAATTTAATCTTAATTCAATCTTATTCTTATTTCAAAAATCATAATCCTTTTAACCATTCAAACTTACTGTTTGATTTTTCTGATTAATAGGATAAAACTGATAACAAAACAAACTGTTTTGCTACCTTATTGATTTTCGAAAATACCAAGAACAAATAGAGAATCAAGAATAAAACCTTAATCTAAAACATATAGAAACTAGAAACTATGGATCATTGAGCCGAGGCTCTGATACTACTGAAGGGTTTTGAACCTGACCAAACCACTTATGACACAAACTGGTCAATCCTGGGTTTAATTCCACTGGTTCAATCCTAAAAACTGAACTGGATTGAACACAACCCTCTAAACCCCAAAAGGGTTAGGATCTTTAAACTTTAACTTGATCAACATAGTTTCTTACAAACAGTCCATAGAAAAGGTTACAAGATTATACCTGAACAAAACCTTTAGGATTGTTAGAGATAGTCCACCACTACTGCACCTCCGATTGAACTGGCTGCTAGACCGCTCCTGGATCACCAAGGCTTCAAGCAATCGAAAACCTTGTGTGTGTGCTTGCTTGCGTCGACCTCGAAACCGAGAAACACCCTTGGTGTTTCTTCTTGATCGTCGAAGTGAGATAGAGAGCCGAGAGAGTGTGTGTCGACCGAGAGAGAACGAGATCGAGAGAGAGAAGGAGAGTGGTGGCTAGGGTTAATCCCTTGTGTCACTTATCTTAATCCTTAAGCCTTAACATATATTTATAAGGATTAACTTGGACCTAAGCCCGTTTAATAAAAGTCCACTGGTTTTAATTAAACTTTCAATCTCTTCATTTTGACCCCCTGGACTTTACTAGTTAATTAATTAACTATTAATTAACTTAGTCCGTTAAATATTAAAACTTAATATTTAATTCTCCTTAAATAATAAATAACTATTTATTATTTATTTCCTTTCTAATAATTAATACAAACTGATTAATTATTTATTTCTCTTTTCAATAATTAATACTACTGATTAATTATTTCGTTTTTCTCTTTAATAATTAATCTAACTGATTAATTATTTCCACACAGACAAAAGGTGAAATCCAACTGTTCTGAACTGGGTGTGTAGCAGTGTGACCCTTTAGTCTATTATAACATTGGATACAACATGTCTATTAATTATCTCTGCACATAATCTAACATGAACTGTCCCCTATATATATATATATATATATATATATATATATATATATATATATATGAAAGATCTAGAGAGAACACCCCTTAATTGAAGAATGGTGAGAACAATTCTACACCAATCATTAAAAAGGGCACAATAGGAATTTTGAATGTTCTTCCCCTCTCTCACATGTCTCATAAAACTTTTCCATAAATAACATATTTTTATACTATTGATTAAAATATATATATCTTTCACGTATGTAATTATTAGATCAAAATTTTGTTACCATTAGATTCATATTTAAATTCTCTATAATTTGATATCACTTTTGATATATTTCGGTATACGTGAACTAGATGCAATAATTAGATATAGGCACAATATTTTAGATGCAATTAGCCCAAAAAAGCATGTGTTGCAATGAGAATCATAAAAAAATCTTGATAGAAGTAGAATACTTTGATGCAACACATATATAACTTGAATCAATAAACAAATGCAAATAAAATCAGATGCAAGATGTAATATGTAGATGCAGATCGATCGATAAACATATGTAACTCGACGTTAAAAAGATATCGTCAATATAAACAAACGTGATATAACTAAAAATATATGCATTTCACCATTCCAAACCACATACAAATGCAATCGATATTTTAAATCAACGAATTAAAGACTTGCATCCTAAAAAACATTGATGAGAACTACACAATCAAGCTTCCAAAGCATGTACTCTACCTCATTTCAAAACCGATATTCAAAGTAATTTGTATATATCGTAGTAATATTAAAAAATTATAGAATTCATATACTTGCATCCTAATTTGTTTTAATTTATTCAAACGACTAATGCTTAGTAGGAGTAGTTGGACTTCTTTAAAAATCTAAAATTAAAACAAGATAAAAATGGGATGGAGAGATAATTTTTTATTAGGACTAAAATACCCTATTTTCCTTATATTCTATTTAAGAAAAATAAGAAATATATGAATTAAATGCAACCATAGATTAGAAAGATTTAGTGGCTAAGAAGTGTTCTCACGGTTCTTCAAATAAGAGGTGTTCTCATTTGATCCTACCTCTCTCTCTCTCTCTATATATATATATATATATAGGCAAAAGTTCAAACGAGAACTGTTTTTCGTACGAGAACTGCAAGAACCAATCTGAGACGTTCAATTCCCCCTCCTTTAATCTCATTGCTCACCCATTAATTCCTCACATGCACCCTGCCACACTTAATCCCCTCCACGCTCTCCATCCATGAACATCCCATATCCAAGGAACGACTAAGATTAGTTCTCGCAGTTCTCATACGGAAAACAGTTCTCGATTGAACCCTCCCATATATATATATATATATATATATACACACACACACTAGAATTATCATATGAAACTATAAAATACAAACCCAACTTAACCCTTCAACATTTTATATAAAAAATTCATCAATCAAATACTAATAGTTTTGTAAAGTAGATAATGTGATTGATTATAGATATAATATATATATTAAATCGTTTAACGGAATAAAAAATGTTAGCAATCAAAGAAATAATTTTCTTAACATATATGTACATGAAAGAAGCTTCATATAAAACACATTCATATATGGTGTTATAAAAATTATGTTACTCATTTTCAATATTCATTGTTTTACATTATGTATGTTTTAATTATAGTTTGAAACTATAATTTTTGGTTAAGCAAGACAGTAATCTTAGACGAGTATTGAATATTGATGTAGGAAAGCTAAAATTTATACAAATGGATATTCATATAGAAATATAATTTGTTATTATATATATATATATATATATATATATATATATATATATATAAATTGGATCAATAAAGAAACCATGTGTTAAACAAAGAACCTAAAAACCAATTTGGGCCTTTGAATCATCAAAATCAATGGATGAGATTGATCGATAGCAAAACTGTAATTATTATGTATTAATTTAGGAAGAATAGGGAAAAATATAATTATCCCCCACCCCCAAACCCACGAATAAAAAAAAAAACACCAAAAACTTTAAATTGCCATAACTTTTTATGTTTGTGAATTTAATCAAAAAAATTATACCATTCTTTTAGTTTTTTAATCCTCTTTCAAACAAAATCACTATTCCCATACTTTTCTAGATTTTTTTTGAAAATGATTTTTTTTTGTATTTTGGCAGCTGTAGTCACTACAGGAAAAACACCCTTTTGCGACGACAAAAGTCGTCGCCAATGACCTGAATGTCGTCACTAATGACCTTGCAGTCGTCGCAAAAGGTTCGTCTCATATCAGAATTAGCGACGATGAAGTTAAATCTGTCGTCGCAAATAAGCAAAGTTGTCGCAAGGAGTGCGTCGCAAAAAGTCTATTTTCTTGTAGTGATTGTTTTCTGTGTACAAATTTTGAATTTTGGCACCATGTAGTGTTTCTGTGTACAGATTTTGCATTTTGGCAGCATGTAGTGTTTCTGTGTACATATTATTTTGGCAGCATATGTTCTACGGTTTTTTGCATTCTAAAATATATCAAGCTCGGTTTTGTTTGAAAGATAACGAAAAACTGAATCTAACGGTATATTTTTTTTGTTAAAATTGTTAAAAACGAACAAGTTATGATCATTTAAGTAATGAGGTTTTTTTTAATACCCAGGTCGAAGCTGAAGGAAACGTGATTTCTTTTTTTTTTCAATTTTCCATTTTTGCCCCTAAACAATGTGCCACGTGTCAACACCAGGGGAGTTTTTTAGGTTCTATATTTAAGGGATGTTCTTTGTTTAACCCTACCCTATATATATATATATATATATATATATATATATATATATATATATATATATTATAGTAATGGGAAACCTGATAAATTAGTAAATTAATGGCTAAGATTAGATTAAAAAATTTAAAGTTTATTTAAGCTAAAAGGGTAACATATGAAATGAAAATTCAAAAAAAGTAGGTGACTTTTTCCCCACTCGATTGGCACTGTTTTTATGAAATATAATGTGAACATTTAATCTGGGTTTATTTAATATTAAAAGGGTGCTTGAGTAAGTTTATTATTTTTATAGTGGTTATACATATTTAAAATAATATCTGTTATTTATATAGTTTTTTATAGATTTAGAATAAGTTTAGTTATTTAAAAATTATTTTAAAATAAAAATTTAAGTTTTTCAAGTCAAGCTTGAGCCAATCCTAAATCCTCTTACGCCATTTCCGCCTCTGCTGCCATCGCCCTTTACCGACTCCGACTACAACGCCATCGCCCTTTACCGGCGCTGCCTCCACCTTCGTCGCACTCCACTGCCTCCGCCATCGCCTCTACTGTCATCGCCTTTCATCGTCTATGTCTTCCCCTTCTCTAATCCGGTCAAGTTGTGAAGGTAAATCGAATCCTTCACAATCTTTACCCTAAAAGTCCTATTGTTTTTTATATGAAACAAATAAGAGTTATTTAATATCTTTGATTTGAAATTCTTAAAGATTTTAAATTAATGAACGGAACACCTTATAAGTAGTTATGACTTATGAGTGTAAAAAATCATATGATATTAATACTCCTAGATAGACATGGGCGGCCCAGACCGACCGGACCGGTCCGACGAGAACCGCCCAGACCGAGCTGGTCCAAGACTGAAAACGCGAAAAACGGTCCGAACCGGTCCAAAACCTGAACCGGTCCAAAAACGGTCCAAGACCGGTCCAGGACCGAACCGGTCCAAACTCGGTCCAAACCGGTCCAAGTTCCAACGGATATGTTTTTTGAAAAAAACGGTAAAAAACCGGTCCGAACCGGTCCCAACGGCTAGATTTTGAATTTTTTTTCCGAAAATTTCCCTATATATACCCCATTCTTGAAACCAAAAATTGCACCAATCTTCCAATCGGGAACATCAAACGCTAACACCGAAGCTGAAAGTGAAGAACCCGAACCCTGCGAAGAATACGTTGACGACACTCAAAATAGAATGAACGCAGGTTCATCATCCAACGTCCAATCGAACGATTTCGCCTATTATGGGCATGAGCCATATGCCGACGATAGTTACAACTATTGGAATATCAATTCCGACTATCCATTTCAGTAGTTGTCTCTTTATATTTTGTGACGTTATTTCTTTCGAACAATATGTATTTTTCGGGTCTCTAACTTGGGGTGATGGCCATGCCAAAGCTCCATTGCTAGAGTCCCCATTTTCTTGTTAAAAATATAATTCAAGTTTCAACAATATGTAATTTTATTTCGTAATTGTATCGTAATGTTATTTATATGTTTTTATTAACTTGCAATTATATATGTTTATACTTTATATTTTATAACTTGCAAAATTTTTTTAAATTTACAAGTCATTTTTTTTTTCAAACAAAAAAACAAACCGAAAACTAAAAAAAAAAAAAACCCGACCGAAAAACTAAAAAAACCCGGCCGAAAAACGGAATTAAAAAACCCGGAAATGTCTAAACCGAACCGGAAAATACCCGACCGAAAAACGGACCGGTCCAGGACCGAAGTCGGACCGGTCCGGACTTGGACCGGTCCGGAAGTGATCTAGGACCGCCCGAGGACCGAATTTATCGAAATGGTCTTACGCGAAGACCGGTCCGCCGAGGACCGGACCGGCCAGGGACCGACCCGGTCCGGACCGGACCGGCGTGGTCCAGGACCGTTTTTGCCCATGTCTACTCTTAGACACACGTTCCCCGATTCTAAATATTAAAAACCCCGCTCGTTTTTCCCACAAAAACACATCTGCCATGTCAGCGATCCTCGTGACTGTCTACACATCATTACCGTCCCTTGTCATTCATCGACGGCCATAAAATATCGACGATCAACCTTACCAGTTACCCCCAATACTCCAACTATATAAATTCAAACCCCCAATCTTTTATCAACATCGCTCATCACACGATTCTTCTTGCCTAAGAAGTTTAGGTCAGTCGTTAATTCATTTTGTCTTCAATCATTATCTTTTTATGTCTTTTATATATCATCATCGTTTATCAATTTATACTTTACGAACAAACTTTGAACTGATGTGAAATTTCTTGCGCAGAATTTGTAGCAATTTGAAAATGTCCGGCCGTGGAAAGGGAGGAAAGGGTTTGGGAAAGGGAGGAGCAAAGCGTCACCGGAAAGTACTCCGTGACAACATCCAGGGTATCACAAAGCCAGCTATTCGGCGTTTGGCGAGAAGAGGTGGTGTTAAACGTATCAGCGGTTTGATCTACGAGGAGACCCGTGGGGTTCTCAAGATCTTTCTAGAGAATGTGATCAGAGATGCCGTGACGTACACTGAGCACGCTCGCCGGAAGACTGTTACTGCTATGGACGTGGTTTATGCGTTGAAGAGGCAAGGCCGGACTTTGTACGGGTTCGGTGGTTAGGGTTTTGATCAGAGAAAAAGTCTTGCGGTCAAGAAAGAAAAGAGTTAGGTTAGGGTTCTTTCTTATCGGGTCGGGTTGGGATATGTATTGTTTAAGAGTTTAGCTCATGTAATGTAAAAAGAAAATTCTGTCTTTTAATTGCAATGGAATGAATATGACTTTTTAGTATAACTTTTACTTTTGAGGTTTCTTTTATTTTGTGAGCCAAATTCATGTTTATTTCATATATTTTATGTTTTGTATAATATTTTGTAGGGAGTTGTTTGGTTTATAAAAATTGAGTGGGATTTTAATTAATTTTTTTTAATTATAGGAGTTGTTTGTTTCGTACAATTAGTGAAATGAAATTGGGATTATACTAATAAATTATTTAGTTCAACGAATTATTTTGTACTTTATTTTAGAATTAATTATATATTTCGTTCTTTTAGAATATTGTCTTTTGCACTATTGGTCCTTTAGCCAAAATTCTTGTAATTTTAGTCATTTATTTAAGAATTTGTAACGCTATAGGTCCTTTAGGCTAACAGTGGTTAGATTCAACTAACGGTCAAAGGGTAATTTGGTTATTTTACGTGTAAAGGATCAATTTTATAATTAAAAAAGTTAATTAATATTTTTACCATTTTTTAATATTAAGTTATTGGTTTTATAATCATTAATTACTTTTAAAGTTAATTACATAATTAAATACACAATTAATGCATTTCTCTCTTTCTCACTACAAACACAACACACTCTCTCTCTCCATCTCTCCCTCTCTTCTCGGTGACTCAACCACCGCCCACTCTCCATCTCTCCCTCTCTTCTCGGTGACTCAACCACCGCCCACCTCTCACACTCTCTCTCCAATTCTCTTTTCGGATTTGCCACCCACCCACACCACCACTGCCACCACCGGGTTTGACATTTCTCCGATTTGGAAACACCACCGCTACCACCCTCCGCCACACAAGTAGGGTTTTCTTAAGTTGCAGATCTGTTACATCACCGCCTTCCATCTTCAACACCACAACAACCACCTCCCTTATCTTCAACACCACCGTTGCCGCCACCTCCTTTGCTTTTAACGACCACACACACACATACACACACTCTCTCTCTGAACACATGACCAGATCTGAGTTCAAAATCGATGATAAACAACAACACACACCACCACCGCCGTACTTCACCAACAACGACACACAAAGATTTAGAAACCCTAAATCATAAACAAGATCTGAATAATATGAGAAACAGAGATTTAGAAACAACCTAATAATATGAGCAGAAACCCTAATCCGCTCCGATCTTCAATCGATGATAAACATAGATTAAAATACGGGAAGATTGAAGAAGATCGGAGCAGATTTTGGGGGGGGGGGGGGGGTTTCGATGCGACCGTCGTATAGGGTTTCATTGATGGTGAGTTTCAAAATACGATGAGCAGAAACCCTAATCTGGTGTCGTTCCCTCAACGCCAAAGGCGATGATGAAAGGGAGGGTTAGGGTCACGGGTGGTAGGGTACGACGATGATGATGAGAAAGAGAGAGAGATGGTTTAAGGAGTCTGGGCGGTGCATGGCGGTGGATGGCGGCGACGGCGGATGGTGGTGGAGGTGAGAGAGAGGGGGTGGGTGAGGGAGAGATGGATAGAGAACGAGGGTGTGTGTTTGTTTGATGTGTTTGTGAAAAGAGCGTGTGTGTGTGTTGTGTTTGGCAAGAGAGAGAAAATATTAATTTGTAATTAATGCACATTAACAATTACTTATAAAACAATTAATTAATAATTAAAAATGGTAAAAGAAATTATAAAATCAAGATTTAATTATAAAATTAGTCCTTTACATGTAAAAAGACCAAATTGTCCTTTGACTAACAGTCAAATCTAACAGAGTTAGTCTAAAGGACCATTTACGTAACAAATTCTTAAATAAATGACTAAAAATGCAAGAATTTTGCTTAAAGGACCAATTGTGCAAAAGGGACATATCTAAAATGACGAATTTTGTAATTAACTCTTAATTTAATGAAAATTTTAAAATATGTAATGTAATCTCTAAATAAATAGTCTTGGAAAAATATTAAATATACCATTAAAAAAGGTTCATTTCTTATTAAAGATTTATGCAATCCAATCTAATAAAATAATATTTTCAATACCTCATGAATAATTTTAAAAAGGATAAAGAAATAAATCATTTGCCGTTTTTGTAGGGTTCTATCTCATTTTTGCGAGAGAACATGATATATAATATTTGAAAAAACATGAGAGAATTTTAACGTATTGTCGATCTAACATAAACATAACAATATCGCAAAGAATTGTCTAGATGTTATTTAAAACTCTGAACCTTAAAGGTCTAGGAGTATCACATTTATCTCCTCATAAATAAATGAATATAAAAACTTAACTACATACTTTAACTTATAACTATATGTTACAGGATGATGATAATGATAAATTAGAATGGTGAAACTCAACATTTATTTACAATTTTACAAGACTTCGTGACCTAATTGAGAGAATTAACGGACCGGTACAAGTGTTTATTTATGAGGTGAAGTATATCATAAATTTAAATCAGAATCAATTATTATCCTTTTCTCTCTACGAAAAAAATACATATCGACTCCATTTAAATAACTCTAGAAATCTTTTCTAAAATCAAAATAAATTATCAGACAAACAATTGGTCCACACCATTTTAAAATTTTGATGTGTGTTTAAACCCTAAAAATCCTTAAATTATTTCTATTTATTCACTTAAATCGTATTTTAGACGCCACACAATATTTAATCTATCAAAAATTATAAACAGTTGCAGAATCAATGAAAAGCATAATAAAACACTAGATATCAATCAACATTCTGTTAGCAGAACCTTTAGAATGTTATGAAACTCCAAACTTCGTGAGGGTTTTGTAGAACGACAAAACCTGAGGGACTAAAATTACATTAACACAATACTTAAAGGCATGAAAAAGATTAAAAAGAATCTATACGGGTCGGGTCTCCTTGAAGAAAACCCTAATTGTTTGATTTCCTGTAAAATTCTTTCTTCCCTCCATCATCTGATCTGTGTGTGAGCCCCTGAAGAGACTGAAAATGGGGTTTTTCGATCTTAACATACCCTACACCGAATCTACCAAACGCAATTCAATCGCCGATAAATCAACCCGATTGAAACTCGCTGTAAAAGCCATGGAATTAGGTTATTCCGGCGTTGCATACAACCGGACTATCACCGGAGTTATGTCGGAACTAGACCGTTGTTCAATCTCTTTATTCCCTCTTTCCTCCGTTCTCAAAATCTCTCCTTCTATCTCCACCTCTGTTAACCTTCACCGCCGCCTCCTCGACGTCCCAACCGCCGCACCTTTCCGGCAATACACTCGTCTAACTGTCGTTGTTGATACGCCGTCGCAAGGATCAGCTCTTAATTCCGGAAATCCGGTTCTTAAAACTTATGACATTATTGCTGTGAGGCCGTTGAAGCAGGAGTCATTTGATCAAGCTTGTAAAAATTACGAGGTCTTGCTTTGCTTCAATCCCTAAAAACTTATGACATTTGTTGCTGTGATTAATTGTTGTTATTAGACTTCTTGATACTGAATCTGTTTGTGTATAGGTGGATATAATTGCCATTGATTTTACGGAGAATAGATTTCGACTGAAGCAACCATTGATTAAAGCTGCGATTGAGGTTAGAGTTCTGTACCTCTTCCTGTTTTGATCAAAGTTTGGATGTGGTTGTAGTTACTTTCATGAATCTGTAGAGCAACTATGTACAATTTTGAACTTTGTAGATGATATTATATCTTTTGATGTGCAGAGAGGCGTATATTTTGAAATTACATACTCAGGACTTATTATGGATTCTCAATTGAGAAGGCATATGATATCCAATACTAAGGTAAATATGTTACATTTTGGTTTTGGATATAAGTGGATTTGATCATGTAACACCACACCTCAAATGAGTGACAATTTTCAATCTTGTGACTGTGTATTGAATCTAATATATTGGTTTTTGATTAGTCTTAAGAAGCTTGAAGTTTAGAACCTAAGCTTAATATGTGCATCATAATCTTGTCATTGTTAACCATCTCATGATGGTCTTGTGGTAGGATGCCTGCAAAGTCTCGTAAGACCTTGGATACTGCTAGGCCAAAGGCCTGTTAGTCATGCAAATACACACTTGTGCACACATAATCTTTTGATAAGAGAAATGTTATTGCAGCTCTTGGTGGAGTGGACACGAGGAAAAAATGTCATCTTTTCAAGTGCTGCCCCATTTGTAACTGAACTCAGAGGACCCTATGATGTTGCAAATCTAGCATGTCTACTTGGTTTCTCTCTGGAACGAGCCAAAGCATCTGTTTCTAAAACATGTAGGTACGAGCACTTACAAATGTTTTTACAATGTTGCACATTTGCTAATTATAATTAGTTTCAAGTTTCTTGATGCGTGTATCTTGAATGATATGTAGATCTTTACTAGAAAATTCCTTACGTAAGAAAAAGTTCTACAAAGAGGCCATCAGGGTCGAACTGATCTCGTCGGAGCAGATGGATGTTGAGAAAGCTGGTTTTGATAACTGGCTTAAATGGGACCCCATCTCCAGTGGTGAAGGTGATTTGCAACTGGATGACCTGGCAAAGTCATTCGCAGCATCGAGTAAAGAATCAAAAAAAGTCAAAGCCATTGACTTTGCTTCAATCATTGATGAAATGCCATCACATGGATTGCACATTATGGACATTGTATCTGAGTCAAAGTCAGAAGAACTATATGTTAGTAACCAAGACTCAACTGCTGTTGATGATGTGCCTATAGATTCTAAGCTGAATGATCCACCTAAGAACGATCTATCAACATTTGGCGATTGTGAATTCATGTCAGCAAATGATAATCATGAAACTTTAGCAAGTGTTGAGGGAGATGAAGCTTGTGTCACGATTGTAAAAGAAGATACCGTGGCACAAAATGTACCCTTTTCTTGTCCTGAAGCTGAACAGCGAAATTCACAATCAGAGGCTCTTGATTCAATATCTGAACCAAATGTCAGTGTTGATAAAGGAATTGCAAATACTTGCAATGATTTTTCAAGTGCAGGAATGATGATCTCTCTTGATGATAATTCTTGTTCTACTCTCCAGTGTGAAGAAGCCAACTATATTTCTTCTGATGCTCCTTTATGTCCATCAGTGATTGCATCAAATGAAACAGGTATTAAAGAGGACTTGGAAAGAGAACACATGAGAGAAACAGGAGATGTTGGTGTTACACTTGAACGTGTTAGCTCATGTTTGGCCTTACCTGGTGTATCTTTGAATGAAGCTGTTCGAGAAGAACACTTGAGTGTAATGGGAGGAGATGAGTTGGAAAACGGTGCTAATTCGGTTGTTCTTGAGCCGTTGGATGATTTGCCAATTAAAGTTCAAGCAGAGTTAAAAGTTGATAGCCGAATGAATAACTTGTGTGCACCCGAGTCTTCGTTAGGTACATGATTCTTTAGCAAAGCTGGGCTGTTTGGGCAGGTTGTGTAACACGTCAAAACAAGTAATCTTTTGTGTGGGTCAGGCTGACCTGAAACAATTCATCTTAAAAGAATAATTTTTTTCAATAAATAGTTAGTGTGTAAGATATTATTGTAATACCTATATCCTTTGAACAACAATCTCGTTATTTAAAATACATGGGTGAGGTTCTATACGATAAAAACACACTTTTGGTGCCTTTCAATCCGCTAGCCCCCTTGAGCTGTTTCCTATTAACCTTGAATTTTTTTTAACCCATTTGAGATAAAACACTTATATCAACCCATACATATGTAAAATTTACCTTTTTTTCTACTTGGTAAAACTTGCAAAAGGAAGAGATGTTTTTTTTATTTTTCAACTTCATGATATCCCGGCAAATTTAATCTTTTATTTTTCTGGTCAGTTTAAACAAGTATAGCTTTTTTCATCTCCTTACATTCTTTTTTATGTTATTTCTATTTTTAATTATCTGGTCCATGGACTACCTTTTCTTTTTCACATGTTATTATCTACTGCAAGTTGAAGATGGAAGATTCTGGTTGCATTTACTTTTAGTTTTACTAACCATAGGATATGTTACGTAACTTTTCATCTCCCATAACTTAAATCAAATTTTCTATTATTTTATGCAGATAGATTAAGAAGAAAGAAGTGGGGTTCACGTCGATCTGTAGCATTTCCTTTTAAGCGCTTGTTGAAACCTTCACATTTCAAGAAAGCTCGAAAGCCCAAAACAAGAAGCACAATTTTGTAAGTGATATTTGCACTTTTGTTTCTTTTACACCTTCATTTCTAGTAAATCTTAATTGAACACTTTTTACAGCTGATATCATGTTATTGCCATGAAAAAGTAAAAACAAAACTTTTCAGCCATAATAAGCCTCAGTTTCGATTTGATTTTATGGTTTTATTTTGACTTAGCTTTTACATTACACATTGATTTCGTCAGTTTGCAATTAATCAACATTTGTAATTATCATTATTTGCTTTAGCTTTATTTGAAGCCACTATAGGTACAAGAATGTCACAAAATACACAATGATTTTTGGGATTGCACGCCTCCTGCATTGATATTATTAAAAATGCTCTTTTATGAAAGCTGTCTTAAAAGAGTTTGTTTAATTCATTATGCAGGAGCCTAAGCAAGCTTATTGGGTGATATTCACCACCAGCAGAGGTCGATGGCGACAGTCTTCAATGAAGGTCCTGGTTACTGACCTCTACTCAAAATTTTGACCTTTATTTTGATTTTGTTTTAAATTATTATGTTAGTGTTATAATATGAACTTGTGCTCATCGTTCACTAGCATGTGGTGATCACTTTGGGCGTTCTTTTTATTACGTGGGTCTTACTTAACAAGAAATGGAAAATAGGAACACAGTTTTTTACAGACAGAGATGTGCAAGCATCAAGGTATGGTTTCGATTATTACACTAGACATACTTTTCTTTTTAGTTAAACATAATTCTGCATGCTAGAAGTGGCAAAATGGGTGGGTTATGTAGGCTGGCTAATATGTCGAAACGGGCCAAGTTGATTTGCATCGACAAAAGAACACATTTTAAATATTTTGGACCCATAATCTTCATTCTGGTCTGATTCTAATGTGTGAAATTTTAGGATAGCATGCACTAAATATATAGAGATTAGAGACAAATAGTCGAGGCTCGCCTTTCACGATCAAGGTATAAAAGAAGAAATTTCCATATGTTAAAGAATAATAATGGTCCTCAATTAGCATTTGTTTAAATATACTCATGTAAAAAACGATTTACAGTTTTAATGCATAAGAACAGATCAGAAATTTTAATCAGACAAAATGAGTTTACACATACCATTTACAGATAAATTTAGAATAAAATAGTAAAAGTTAACCTTTTATTGAAAAGACAACATCATTTTTAATATTTTCTATAATAAAACATTATGTGTGTTTTAAGTGAAGTAGAAAATGTCAAGTAGAAGAGTCCAATTTAATAGCCTAAACATATATGGCCACCATCATCAAGAAGTAAACTAAATACATACAAGTGATGGTGAAAGATCAAAAACTAGAAGAGGAAGAAATGTGGCTAAAAAAGGGTAGTTGAATGGCTCCTTATTGAGTGGGTCTTCATCTTCCTGCATTATTGTTATTATAGATGTGATGCCAAATAAATCCCATTTGTCATTTCTCATTTCACTGAAATCAATCTTGTTCTTTTTCAAACTGATTGAAGGACTTTAATTTGAAGCATGTAATAAATAAAACCTTGATTGTTGATATGAAGAACCCAAGGCATTCAATATCTTAGATGAATCAAATAATATCACTGAATATGAGTTACAAATCTATGACATTATTATTATTAAAAAGTCACTCTTCATAACTAAATGATAAATGTTATTATATATAACTAGCTTAACAGTGTACAAACATATGGATGATTAAAATAAACTTTAAATGTATATATAGTAAATCAATTGTAAAACATACATAGAGATATAAAATTGTTACGAGTGAATAAGGAATTAAGTGTCACTTAATTTATAATGAGCTTACAATAATTGAACTTCAACAATTTAGGATGAAAAACACATATAAAAAGCACAAAAAGCAATACCGAAGACTTGACTGCATATGATAGAAGTCGGTCAATCTTTTTCCAGGTACCTATCTTTACCATTGGAAAATGATTTATTCACATATAAAATTGATTTTACCAATAAATATATGATTTTCATTCACTATTGAGTAATGCTGTACCTTATATAAATCGAATTAATTTCATTAATAAAAAAACTGCCACTCTTTTATCATTAGGTTAATCAGTTACACTTGCTTGATGCACACCACTACGTTACTCCATAGTGAGCTTAGTGCATTTTTTTTGCAAAGCACCAAATGCATTATATATATATATATATATATATATATATATATATATATATATATATATATATAGGGGAGGGTTCCATCGAGAACCAAAAAAATGCGAGAACTGCGAGAACCGATCTAAACCGTAAAATATCTACCAAACGTCAAGATATTAAATTATGAAAATTATACCAAATATGCTCTTTAACATGACATTCATATTACTATATTTTTTTCAACAAAAAAATTCGTTTTTGCCGGGTTTTTTTTCTATCACTATAAGGTATGTTACATATATGTAATCAGTACTTAATATATTTGTAATCAGTACTATAAGGTATGTTACATATATGTAAAGAATTTTTTTTGTTGAAAAAAATATAGCAATATGGATGTCATATTAAAGAGCATATTTTTGTCATTAATTTGGTATAATTTTCATAATTTAATATCTTTCCGTTTGGTAGATATTTTAGTTTTAAAAAGATGGGGATCAGTTCTCGCAGTTCTCGCATTTTTTTTTGTTCTTGATGGAACCCTCCCCTATATATATATATATATATATATATATATATATAAATGAAAATTATTAGTGAATTCATATATTGGGCCAGAGGCTTATGGGTTGAAAGGCCCAATGAAATTTCATGTGTTGGACTTCTCGCTAGACAGAAAAGCCACTCCATATTTACTAAATAATTAAATCGAAAAGCTTTATATTATATTTAAGTTAATTATATAAGTCATTTCTCCTATAATTTATCGTCAAAATTATATACTAATAGTACTTCTACCAAAATTTGAAAAGAAGTTACTAAATATCAAAATTATATACACTTTTAGTTTTAATTGAAAAACATAAATTATTACAAAATTATCTCAATATTTGACATTGTTGATTCAGGTGTAATATGTTTCATAAAAAAGAAACCGTTAAAGCTACATGGCTTCAAAACTCCGTAAACATATAATTGCAAACATTTTATATAAATTATTTATTTAATACCTATTTTATTAATTTATATATGTCCATGTGATAACAATATAACCGAATTATCTAATACCGTTTGTCTTAATTATTATAACATATTTGGTACTTTTTTTAAATAATAATAAAAAAAATTCTTTAACGAAGCTTGAGAAAGGTTGTTAGCTACGGATTGGATTTAACGAGTGGGTGGAATATTAAACAGGAAGAAAGCTGGATTTGTTGACACACCCCATGACTCTTTACCTCCTGAACATCCATGTGATTGTGGGGTGGGGTTTCAAAACATGAAAAAAATAATTATACAATCTTTTTTTTAACCTATTAAAGGGTTAAATTTAATAATTGATGTTATTTTAAACTTATAATTTGCTTATTATATGATTAATAAGTTATTGGAAATTTACTCATGTGTCCCTGAGTTTTACAATAAAAAAAACAAAGAATAGAACTTGACTAATTAGTTTATATGTTTGATTTTAGCTTTCTCCAGACCTTAAGGAAAAGTATGGAAAAAAAGACTCGAACTATATGATCCGTCCGTCGCCCTAGAATGAGATGGTTATTTGATCATCTTATTTGTTACACATGTACATAATAAATAAGACAAAATCATGTGAAGTTAATTAAAAGAGGGCGGTGTGGCAGAAGTCGAAGCAACGAATACATTAAGAAGCAAGTTAATAGAAAGGACCTGATTCGTACACAATAGTTTTGAGTCATGCACAACAATATATAAATAATTAATGCACATGGTACAAGTTGATAATGTATAAAGTTGTTGTGTGTGGACACTTTTACTGTGTAAGGATCATCTCCCTAATAGAAAAATAACTTATTATTTCAACTTTAAACAATCACCGCCCGCAACCAAGACATTTAAACATCGCTTGTGAATCAATTATTGACATAAGGTCGAATCTAATTCAAAGTATCTCGAACGCAAAATTAGCAAAACAACCATCTAAAAGACACGGGTTATGATATTTTATGGCGGGTCAAACATGACTGATCATGTTCTTTTATAAAGAATACTAGCATTACACCCGTGCAATGCGACGACGACGACAATAGTTTGTACTCGACAACATTTTGATTTTAAAAGTAGGGTATGATAAGTGTAAAATGCAATGTTAGTAAACCTATCCATGTTTTTTCTTTTTTTTTATTTCTTTACTTTTTTTACAATCAACCATTTTATTAGTTGTTAAAATAAAATTTGAAAAACAATTCAAAAATATTATTATTTAAATAATTAGAGAAAAAGATACTATAGCCTTAAAATTGTATTGATGTAAGTAATTTATCCAACATTAGATAAATTAAATAGTTGTTATGATGTTTAATGATTTGTTAAAGTAATAGTTGTCTTAAATTTGTTGAGATAATTAAGGGAATTATTGGTTAGACTATTGCTTTAAGTATTTGTATCTTAAACATAAAAACATGTACTACTTAAAATTAAGTACTCTTAAAATGTATAAAATATAGAAAGTTAAATGCTTTATAATATAATATAAATAAGTGTACCCTACAAAAGAGACCTATTCTTAACTAAAGTAAATATTTGTTAAAAAAACACCTTAGATTTGAATTTAATTTTAGATATAAACTTGATATACAAACGTGTGATTGTGAATAGTTCTCATGCCACATGTTATGCAGGTCACTCAACACGTATCATGTCTTACCTTTTCTGCGTATACTTTTCATCTTAATTAATTTCCTTAATTGTGTTGTATCTTGTTTTAATCTATAAACTTATTCCGTTAAAACCAGAAGCTTGTATCTTTATTCAAAATAAATAAAAATAAAATACAACACTAGTTAAGAACATATGTAAGTATATCTTCTAAGTCTCAGTCTTTAAAGCTTTTATGTTTATGATATAATGCTTTGTTTTAAAAAAAATAAAAAATAAATAATTAAGAACACATGCATAGGATAAACATGTGGATTCCAAGTGTAAATCTAACACTTTCTTGGTATGGAAGTGAAATATACGCACTATCTATTGCGTATTACCCAAGTAATACTTTCCAACACTACAAAACTATATATTGTTTTGGGTTATTACTGTACCTTTCTTTTTCTTCTTCTTTTCTTTTTTTTTTCATTTTGCATAATTTCATCATACGTACATATATTACTAGAATCGTACTTACGTAATGTTGTGGCGATGAATTTTTTTTGTATCATATCCATTAGAGAATGTAATAATATATTATTCACGCGTAAAAAAGGTTTTCTTCAACAACATGTATATTTTATTCAAATTTTCTTTTATTTGTATATCTATTTTATTAATTTTTAAAAAATTAAATTCTAAAAGATATTAAAATAAGAAAAAAGTTTTTCTTTTTGAAAAGCATAAGGAAGAAGATTTATATTTATAAAGAAGAATATAGTAGTTAATAAGATTGTAAAAATTATGTTGATATGTATATATAATTGTGTTTGTATAAGATTATATTTAAATTAATACAAAGTTAAGCGGATTTAGAGAGAGAGAGTGAAATGGTTCAGTACTACGTGTATGAGATTAATTTAAATAATAAAACGTCAAAATGTTATTTTGATTGAATTTACTCTCTCTCTCTCTCTCTCTCTCTCTTTTCCGACAACTACCAACACCACCACCATCACCATTGTCACCTGCCCAAAATCTAAACTCTAGTCCATTCAAGGAATTTAAGAACAAAACCTAATCGAAACCAAAATCGATTGAAGATATTCAATGATGGAAACCTGTATTGCCGTCGTTACATAAAAACGCTAGAGCCCTAATTGAAGCCACTAAAGCCATAATTTGTTCACCCCCTCGTCTCTCTCTTCAAATCTGTTTACGATTCCTATTTGTGGTTCATTTGTGTTTGTTGAATCGATTTTGGTGTTTAGGGTATATGATTTGAGTTCTTGGCTTGATTTAGTTAATTCATGTGTGTAGGGTTCAAAATTTGGTTGGTTCTGGTTCTACAAATTGTTTGGAGGTGCCGGATTTAGGGTTTATATCAATGATTGTTTTCTTGAAGATCAAGGGAGTCTGTGGTGGGTGGTTGAAGATGGAGGCGGTGATAGGGTGAAAATGAAGATGGCAGTGGTGTTCGTTGAAGATGAAGGTGGCTTTGATGGGGTTAAATATGAAGGTGGTGGGTGAAGAGGTGGTGGTGGTTGTTGTTGTTGTAGAAGGAGATGGTGGTGGTGATGTTGTGAGCCGACAGAGAGAGGCGGGGTGGATGAGAGAGAGATGTGGTTTATAGAGAGAGGTAGACTCATGTAATTAAACTCTGATATTTTTCATTTAAAAAAGATATAATATATAATAATATTTAAAACATGATTAGAATTTAAAGAAAATAAAAAATTAAAAGGAAGAGGGCATTTTGGTTATTTTAACTTGAAGAGGGACCAAATATGCAAAAAACACGGGTCGGAAGGGACTAAACCCGTAAAAATTGCGACCCAAGAAAAAATTCCACAAATTTAGGTAAAACCACATGGATTAAAAATGTAATTAACTCTACAATACATGTATATAAAGAATTGAGTCTTTTCTTAAACATAGCTCCATACGACTATACTTCTTTACTTATTCAAAAACACCCCAATTACGTCCACTTATTAATAAATTTCTCTACCATTTCCCCATATTATAACATTTAAAGATTAATATATTTCGTATATCATTTTACAAGATGATCGATACACTAACTTTCCTAAATATGATTGCTTCTATAGTCATACATATCACATGTGGGAGGACCCCAAGATGGTTAAGGTATATACGTGATAGTTTTCTAGAATTACTTTTGTTTCGTATTTTTGTAAGTCACGAAATTAAAAATAAAAAAAAAGAACAGAAAAAAAGATACTTTTAGAGACATGAAAAAAAAATTGTTTCAATTCTTCAGGTATTTCTCTTACTATTATTATGTATTCATAGTTGTTGTTAGTTATTAATGTAATATTAACACATTTACAAATACATGTTGATTTGATAAAAGGGTTTGATGGTTGTACACCATTATAAAACCTTTAAATTAAGATTTGAAAATAAAAAAGTTTAATTTGCTAATAAGATTCTAATAAAATAATGTGATTCAAGTTAGATTTGAAAATAGAATTACTATCACTAGAATCAAGCTGATTGTCTAGATAAAGTCATTTTTAGTTTAAAGGAACCTAAACCACCCTATTTACTAATGAAATTACATTATATTAGTATGTTTTCAAATAGATTAACAAATTTGTCCACCTAAATAAAAAATAACAAACAATATTTTTTGATATAAGAATACGAATTTTATATAATAGTAACTAAGTTTTATTTATTCCTAGGTCGCATTTAAATCACCTGAAAACAGTAACCAAGTTTTAAAAATATTTCAATCTTGTGACATTTGTTTTCATTTGTTTTTTACAAGTTTCCAGGTAAATTTAATTTTATTCATCATTTAAATTTCACGTCATTAGTTTACCATATTAACCTTGTAACTACAAAAAAAATTCAATTTGATTTGAAAATATGAATAACCTAATTAGAATAAAACAGAAACTTGATTACTATCCTATAAAATAAATTCTAGAATCAAAATAAAGAAAAGTAAAAGTTTGACTAAAATTATTATATACAATCTTGCTAAAAGAACCTCTTATGCAAAGGTTGGACAAATTGATGGATAAGCTGTTTGTTTGCTGTTTAATAGAATCATTCAGCTCTAAATGTTGAATCGTTAACCATTAGCGTGTTTGATTACTATCTCTGAATGAAGACTTTATTGAATGAAACAGAAGAACGCTGCTAATTATTTTATCTTAAAGTTCATTTTGAATCATAAACACAAAATATTTTACCCTAATACTCATTCTTTCACAAGTCGTTTTGTTAAACAATCATATTATATTCTTATAATATAATATATCTCTATTAATTTTAAAAAATTTGAATCATTCAGAACCTATATTAAATTATTCAGACTATATAATCATTCAATATATAATCATTTTGTTTTTTCTTAAGTCGAAAACAAAATACCATAAAATTCAAAATTTTGTTTTTTCTAACGTATAAATTTATTTAGGTATGAAGAAAACAAATATCCCCGTCAACTTTAACGAGCAGGAGCCCTAAAATTCAAACGCCCGTCTAACGGCCATAATTTTTTCAAGTTCCCTTTTTCTTCATCATCTCTCACCTCATCCTCTCTCTCTCTCTCTCTCTCTCTCTCTCTCTCTCTAGATTGTAACCTTATAATAAAAAACTTCACCATTTCTGAATCAACCTCTCACTACTCTGAATCGACGACACTCACTAAATTAACCACATTCTGAAGCACTTGCTGGCCGGCGATCTCAGGTTTCTTTCATACTATCCGGTTAATTCTTCAGCTCTATTTATTGTTTCAGTCGTCACTTGTTCTGATCATGTACCTGTTTCATTAATCAGATTTGTTTAAAAAATGGTGACATTTTTGTTAGTTTGTGTATCACTTTCTACTTTCATCTGCATTTCCTGTGTGTGTGATAGCTAATGCTTACCTTGCAGAGATAGTTCCATTTACGATTGAGTTGACTCAGTGAGTCAGGGCATCGTCATTCCTGCATTTCGTTGTTTTTAAGCTTATTTTGGACTTAAATCCCTTTTAATTGTTTAAGTCAAAGTATTATCTATCGTGATCTAATCGGAAGGTTCAAAATCTATGTCGTTTTTATTTGCTTCCTAAATATGATTTCTTTTTCCAGATTTCGATTTAGCTGACATCGATTAAAGGGAAATTTCGTAATTTGAGGAGCTAACTGTAAAGTTATGGAGAAGAAGGGCGGAAATGCAATCCCGAGCTCACCCTCACAAACACCGAGGTCTACAGACAAGGGGCTAAGAGATCTCCGGCATGTAGAAGGAAATATGAGTGGTAAACATGATAAGGAAAAAGGGGTCAATGTTCAGGTGGTTGTGAGATGCAGGTGTGTATTTTTTCTCTTGAAGCGTAGATGTAATTTTAAGCTCTGGATTTTAGTTCAAGAAAATGATGTTATTGTGGTGTTTTTGGATGTGTAGACCGTTGAATTCCGATGAGGAGAAGCTACACACACCAGTGGTGATTACATGTGCAGAAAACAAGAGGGAAGTATGTGCAGTTCAGACTATAGCTAACAAGCAGATTGATAGATCGTTTGTGTTTGATAAGGTGTGCTTCCTAGTCTAATTTCATCTATGTTTATTAATATCTTTATAGACACATGTAAATGTCTCTGGGCATGGAAGAGACATAGAAGCAAATGGTAAAACTTAACTTAAAGCAAACATCTTTTTGTTTGAACTTTGAAGAAAACATTATTTGTGTTAGGTAACATTGAAGCACTGCAGTGGTAAGAATATCTTTACAGCTTTTAGGATGACAATGCTTTAGCTTTGGTTTTAGATAAAATAAGCTACTTTGAGAGTAGCTTTCAGAACAACTGAGAGCATCTAATATAGCAAATTACCCGTTTACCTATAATGTGTTGTGTTTGCCATATGGGTTTTTAACGGGTGTGTCTTTTCTAGAGCTGAAACTACCTTTGCCAAACACTTCTACACACGTATACAACTGACAGCTACTTCTGACTTCTAAATTTGCCAATAGTACCCTTAGTTGAACACTTGAACCGTATACTGTACCATAAACTATACAATGCGTTTTCGATCGTCTTTATAACAATTGAATATGTTGCTGTTTCATGTGCTAATCTGGTGCAATATCAATAGGTCTTTGGTCCGAAATCCCAACAAAGGGAGTTGTATCATTCAGCTGTATCTCCAATAGTTTTCGAAGTTCTTGAGGGCTACAATTGCACTATATTTGCATACGGCCAGACAGGAACTGGAAAAACATACACAATGGAGGGAGGAGGAAGGAAAAAGGTATACATTTATCCCATAATGGAATACTATTTTACACAATTGGCACACCATGTCAAAGTAGCTGGTTATAAAGGTTGCATATCACTTCTTTAAAAATGTTTCACAACATTGATTTTTTTTCTTTTTTGAAACTTGAGTGGTTAAGTCTCCAAAAAGAAGGTGAGTGACCTAAGTTAAAAAAACAATGAAACTTGGTTACTACTTAGTGACATTTTTCTTATAATTATCTGTGTTGTTTTCAGAATGGGGAATTCCCAAGTGATGCAGGTGTCATTCCAAGGGCTGTTAAGCAAATATTTGATATATTAGAAGCTCAAAATGCGGAATATAGTATGAAAGTTACATTTCTCGAGCTTTATAATGAAGAGATAACCGATCTTTTGGCTCCTGAAGAAGCTTTAAAGTTTCCAGAAGATAAGTCAAAGAAACCAATAGCACTAATGGAGGATGGAAAAGGAGGTGTACTTGTTAGAGGCTTAGAAGAGGAGATAGTTTGCACAGCTGATGAAATATACAGAATACTAGAGAAAGGTTCTGCTAAAAGACGTACAGCAGAAACACTTATGAATAAACAAAGTAGTCGTTCTCATTCAATATTTTCTATCACAATTCATATTAAAGAACGAACTCCAGAAGGTGAGGAGATAATTAGATGTGGAAAGCTCAATCTAGTTGATCTTGCTGGTTCAGAGAATATTTCGAGGTCTGGTGCAAAAGAGGTAATGAAATGAAAGGGACTACGTATCAATTTGGTTTCATTTATACCATTTACAACAAAAAACTTGTTGATAAACTGTGAAATAAAAGCCTCAAGTTGCCCCCTTGAGACGTATCTCAAGTTGGCAGAAAGTAGTCAGAGGGAAACTTCAAGCTGTTACTTTAAAATTTTCTGGCAAGTGTAGGCCGAAATTTGCATAAATGAGAACAAAATGATACTTGCCGCCGGCTTGTAATGTTATTTTGATATATGTGTTATGTATACAAAAAGGAGCATGAAGACTCATGAAGTTTAATTGTTGCAGGGCAGGGCAAGGGAAGCTGGTGAGATTAACAAAAGCTTACTTACACTTGGCCGGGTCATAAATACACTAGTTGAGCGTTCAGGACATATACCTTATAGGTATTATTTTGCATACGGTGGTTATTTTATTTGTCTAATTAATTAATTATTTACAAAAATCCAGATGAACCATATAATTGCCTAAGAGTTTGTTCTTAATAACAGGGATAGTAAATTAACAAGATTGTTGAGAGATTCACTGGGAGGGAAAACAAAGACATGCATTATTGCTACAATCTCTCCCTCTATCCATTCTTTGGAAGAGACACTCAGTACATTAGACTATGCCCACCGTGCAAAAAATATCAAAAACAAACCAGAGGTTAGTACAAGATTAGTTCGTTTGATTAGGACAAGCTCTTGCTATTCAAACCTGCAATGACTGGGCTTTTTTTCTTTTTGATTTCAGATCAATCAAAAGTTGATGAAATCTGCAATGATGAAGGATTTGTATTCTGAAATTGAACGACTTAAGCAAGGTTGTAAAATTACATTAT
This sequence comes from Pulicaria dysenterica, assembly GCA_947179395.2. Taxonomy (NCBI): domain Eukaryota; kingdom Viridiplantae; phylum Streptophyta; class Magnoliopsida; order Asterales; family Asteraceae; genus Pulicaria; species Pulicaria dysenterica. Next base: position 82,318,673 of record OX359288.1, read on the forward strand.
TACCCTTCCTCCCTAATTTTACTTTGTAAGGTAAACTATATTTACAATCTGTTAACTTTAACAGAGGTATATGCTGCTAGAGAGAAAAATGGGATCTACATACCAAAAGAAAGATATCTTCTGGAAGAAGAGGAGAAAAAGGTCATTTTCCATGAATTTGCATTTAGCCTGATTAAAGATATAATTTTCCTTAATTTCAAAGTTTAGTGATTTTTTTCTTTGAAAACTTAAATACAGGCAATGGCTGAAAAAATAGAGCGCATGGAACTTGATAATGAATCTAGGGGAAAGGTATAATCAAGACATAGAATTTGTCACTATCTTCTAATTTTTATTGCCAATTATTGTTGATATTGGTTTTTTATCTGTGTGAACAGCAAATGATGGAGCTTCAGGAGCTTTATAACTCTCAGCAGCTTATAACTGCAAATTTAACTGAGAATCTTGATAAAACAGAGGTATGATTTTGCTTAATCCTTGATAGTTACCAAATAAACAATAACATCAGCTTTGTTCTGTTCTGACATCGAAGAATCATACTTTTTTTACCGTCAGATAAAGCTCCAAGAAACTGAACATTCATTGTTTGATCTTGAAGAAAAGCATAGACAGGCAAATGTAACAATTAAGGAGAAAGAATTTCTTATTTCCAACCTTCTTAAATCTGGTAAGTCAAACTTCATTCAATCTCTTTAAAAATTGGCATGTAACATTATGTCATGTTTCAACTTGGCTATTTCGAAGAAAATTTAGATACATCATTTATGAAGAGGGTAATATCGGTTATGTTTATTATATTTCTAAATTTCCAAGGTTGTAAAATTCGCTAGGCGATATACAAACGGCCTAGGGGGTGATTAATCGGTTTCTAGGTGAGGACCCTAGATTAAAAAGGAAATTATTTTTAAATATTAATATTAGCAATACCATAACAAAATAAATCAATAAGCGTAAAAAAATCAAGCTTGAAAAATAAGAACCATAAGTCCATAATTAGTAATACCCTAACTAAATAAGTCAATAAATATTAGCAGATTTCAAATTTTTTTAAAAATTGATTCAAACCCTTACGTTGACCGCCAAAGACTGATTTTGACCACAACCGATAAACCTGACCGATCATGTGCTTTCTAGGTTGGTGGATCGCCGATAACCGCCTAGGCGCCGATTAATCGGCCGCCGAGACCAATTTTTACAACACTGTAAATTTCTGATGGATCCTAATCGTGAAATGGGAATTGTCCAAAGTGTATATGTACTGCCTACTTAGATCTAATTGTATTTGTAATCATGCTTAACACATAGTTTCCAAAAAGGGGACCTGAACTGTTTTGACCCACTTTGCCACCTCTTCAGAATACTGCTTGTGTTCAAACTTGCTTATACTGCAATGGTCTTTTTTTATCTTAACAGAAAAAGCACTTCTTGAGCGGGCATTTGACCTTCGTGGGGAGCTTGAGAATGCTGCATCAGACGTATCTCGTCTATTCACTAAGATTGGTAGAAACCTTGAATTATATTTGTAATAATCCTTTCATGTATGGTGCCAAAATTCAAATTTAAATTTCTTTATTTATGTTGACTTGTTCAGAGCGCAAGGACAAAATTGAGGATGAAAACAGAATTCTTGTCCAACAATTTCAATCTCAATTAACCAAACAGCTTGACACTTTGCATAAGACTATAGCAGCTTCTGTAACACAACAAGAGCAACAACTGAAAGGCATGGAGGAAGATATGCAATCCTTTGTATCCACTAAAGCCAAAGTATGTAATATTAGCCAAAGAATATTATATCTGTATATAATATTATATCTGAGTATATAATATTTCTTTTGTTTTGAATGTAGGCAACGGAAGAACTTCGAGCTGCCCTAGAGACGCTGAAGACAATGCACGGTTCTGGGATTAAAGCTTTGGATGATATAGCCGACGAGCTTGACGGTAATTCACAGTCAACATTTGAACATTTAAATTCTCAAGTATCCAAAAATTCTTCTGCTCTTGGAGAGGTATGTATTTTATATATATCTTTTGATTAAAATAATTCAACATTTATATCAGATGTATTTAACTTAGCTTTGTTTGACATCCAGCTTTTCAAAGGTATTGCATCTGAAGCTGAAAATTTGCTGAATGATCTTGAAAGCATTCTCTACAGCCAGGAGAATAAACTAACAGCATATGCACAACAACAACGAGAGGTTAGAATTTTCAAACAAGCATGATGCATATTTAAAAATTATAATATAACAGACAAGTTGTTGAAAATATTACTTTTGGGTACTTGTAATAAGACGTCCCTTATATGCAGGCACATTCTAGAGCTGTGGAAACATCAAGATCAATATCTAAGACTACTATGAGCTTCTTTGATACTTTAGACATGCATGCAACAAAATTGACAAAAATTGTTGAAGAAGGTCAAACAGTAAATGATCAAAAACTCTTTGAACTTGAACGAAAGTTTGAGGTAATTGGTCTTTTTACTCACGCTTTCTACTTATATGTTTGAAATATGATCTGGTCTTCTCATCCAATTAATATTCAGGAATGTGCTGCTAATGAAGAAAAACAACTCCTAGAGAAAGTTGCAGAATTGCTTGCAGTTTCAAATGCTAGAAAGAAAGAACTGGTAAGGCAAAATCAAAGGAGACAATACGGGCGGGTCATGTGGGTTGGGTAACTAGCCAAAACAGATTACCTTTTTGGTACGCACCAAAACAGGTCGGGCTGACCCCAAAAACACTTTTTGTCCAAAAGTCTTGAACTTTCTTTTATAATTAGTGTGCTAATAATTTTGAGAATAATACAATGTTTAGTGCATTAAAGTACACTCTGGGCTACTTTGCATGCACTTTATTCTTTTTATTTTACTTTTAAGATAAAACATAATCAGTACTGAACAATTTATCTTGTCAACCTTGAAACTGTTGATTTTGTTTTCTTAGTACATGTTATTCGCGTATAAACATCTTTTACTTATAGATTATGATAATCATATAATATAGGTTAGAACAGCGGTTGATGGTCTACGGGAGAGTGCAGCTAGTAAAGCGAAAAGATTTGAGCAAGAGATGTCAACAATGAAAGATTCAAGGTCTTGTATAAGGAATGAGTGGACAAATTACACTGAAAAGGCTGAAAGCCATTATCTTGAAGACACTGCTGCAGTTGAATGTGGAAAGAAAGACCTAGACGAGGTTCTTCAGAATTGGTATGTATACTTTTATACACTGGTTCTTTGAAACGTAATGATATAAATTACCAAGATTCTTTTTGTTGGTCAATATTGTTGACTTTTCATTACATATTTAACAGTTTAGAGAAGGCAAAAATGGGGTCACAACAATGGAGCTGTGCTCAAGAATCCTTGCTCAGTTTAGAAAAGAGCAATGTTGCATCTGTGGATGAAATAGTTAGGTAAAATAAATTATACAGTTTCATTAAACAGTATTTCCAACCCTGTTTGTATGAAAACAGGTCAATCAAGTTTGTATTTATTTGATATAACAAGTCAAAGGGTTAAAAAAATATAAAAAAAGTTTAGATGAAACTGAAAAAGTTAGGTTAAATAAGTGAAAAGTCCTCTAATGTGGATTCAAATGCTTACAAATCCTAAATCTTTTTATTTAAATTATTACTTTTGAACCCTCAGAAAATAATAATGGGTTTGATAAACTGTATGAAACTGTATGCAAAGCTCGATTTTTTTATGCTTTTGTTTAATCTGTTTACATTTTTTAGGGGAGGATTGGAAGCCAATCAAACATTGCGTTCACGGTATTCAGCTGCTGTGTCATCTGCACTTGATGATACAAATGTTGCAAGCAAAAACCTCCTTTCCTCCATCGATCGTGAGTATCATCATCAGTTTTTGCATACGAATAAAATTAGATTTCAATATGTTTTATTTTTCTTCTTTCTTGACAAACGAACAAACTGCAGATTCATTACAACTGGATCATGATGCACGTGAAAATCTTGATTCTATCATTGTTCCATGTTGTGGAGAACTGAGGGAGCTGAAGGGTGGACATTACCATAAGATCATAGAGATTACAGAAAATGCTGGAAAAACTCTCCTAAATGACTACACGGTTAGTAATATCATCCATTCATAAGCCGGAAATTACTATGTATATCACCCATTTGACTAAAAATCAATATATTTTCCATTTTATTGTAATATTTGTTTATCAGGTTGATGAACCATCATGTTCAACACCAAAAAAGAGGCCATTCAATCTACCAAGCATCACATCCATTGAAGAATTACAAACCCCGTCATTCGAGGAGCTACTGAAACATTTCTGGGATTCAAAACCATCTTCCTTGAAGCTACCAAATGGAGACGTGAAGCATCTCGAGGCTGCTGCACAGTCACCAAGAGACTCTCGGCTTCCGCTCGCTGCTATTAATTGATAAATTATTCAATATAAAATATGTACAGATCACATTTCATTTCTAGATTCAAATTTAGGCTTTGAATCTAGATTTCTTTCATTTTTTTGTGTTGTGATCTCATATTATATAAGAGTTCATCATTGTGTAATGGTTTATGAGTATGTTGCTTAATTAGGGCCAAAGTATGTCACTGATGTGATCTTGTTATTTTATATGGATTAGTATGGTATACTAGGTGTTTCTTGAAAAGTTTAGGATCTAACTATTGTCTTTCCATCTTCAATTTGCTAAACTGGCGCTGTCGGTCTTAGGAGCCGGAATTGGACCCGACACCTTTGCATGACCCGTGACTGCTAAGAAATCATCATATGGACCACATCAGGTATCAATTAGGAACCAAAGGGTTTGTAGGTGCTGTGAGGGTGCCCCTCCCAAGAGTGTGTGTTTGCTGTTTAAAAAAAAAGTATTGATTAGGAATTGTCATATATGATGGAATCGAATCTACTTAGTTGGAAACTTTGATATTTTTTTTAGTGGTGCTATCATTCAAATTTTTAAGTGCTGAAATATGAACCAGTTTTGTACTGTCGAGTTTGAAACATTGTCTAAAAATAAATACTTTATGGGAAAATAATATGTAATATTAACATTACTTAATGTAGAAATACAGAAATGACCAAATTACTTTTTATTAAAGTGGTTTATGAGTGTAATATTATCTAAATTAGATAATATTACATTATGGATATTTTTTTGTTAAAGCATTGGTTCTTGGCTAAAAATTTGAGTTTTTCTTAGGACGAAAGTTCAAATTTTTTTGACAAACCATTTTGCGTCATAAGTTTTATTTTTTTAATAATTCATATTATAGTCATTAATTTATGCTACGGGGAATGTCTAGATATGTAAGTTGTATAAATTTAATTCTTTAATTTTAGGAACACCACTAACTAATTAAGAAGGGAGGTGATCCTCACACAAAATATTTTAGTCATGTACAATAATGTTATGCACCATCAACATGTACTATGTGTAGTAACTGCTTGTACATTATTGTATATGACTAAAAGTTGTTATGTGAGGATCACCTCTCAATTAATAACAAAGAATAAAATGAAGTGAAAAGATTTGATAAAAACCCACACAGTATCCATCAATCAATCAATATCTGTACTAAAAGAATATGGAGGGCAGTTAAATAGAATATAATATACAAAACCCACGCGTATTTTTTTTTATATCTATTATCACACATGCATGTCATGTGAGTAGTTAAATTTAGGTCAGGAAAAATTTGTACGTAGAAATTTTTTTTTATAGTTCTAATATGAAAAATAATTTTTATTAAATTTTTTTTCTTTATATATCTCAATGTTCATAATATAATATACTTACAAAGGTTTAATAAATTAGGATGTATAAGAAAATGTTCGTAAGCTAATACAATTATAAGACCATGCGTATCGGAGGCGGGGTAGAGACGGGTTGGGGCCGACCAGCACCAGCACACCATCGCCCCTAGGCAGGTGGTGGAGGGTTCTTGGTCTTCACGGGCTGCCTGACCAGGGCAGCTTCCCCCCCCCCCCCCCCCCCCCCCCCCCCTCCTTCCTTTTTCCCTCTATCTTTCTCTTAATAATACATATTTTATTAATAAATAATATAGTGGGTTGAAGAGGATTTGATGTGGGGGTTGAGGGTTATAGACGGAAGATGATGTGGATGCTGATGTGACAGTGAATTTGAGAGGGTAACTAAGGATTGGATCCTCATGTTCTAAAGATAAATTACTATTACATGCCTTTTCTATACATTTTTATTTCAACTTTGCTAGAAAGAAGGAATCTGAAGAGCAAAATAATAATTAAAAAACTGGAGTTGAATATATTTTAAGTGTAGAATGATAAGCTCAGTACTTTTGATCAAGTTTGGATTAAATTGACCGAATCAACTTTCCAATTTTGAGTCCGGTTCAATTTGTATCCCTTAAGTTGTGTTTGCATTGGCTCAGTCCGGTTCGAATTTCATGCAGACACATTTGTCCTTTTAAAAAATCGATTGAGTTGCCAATTACATTATAGAATTTCAGGTTGGATTTATGTCCCTCCATTTTTATGGAAATAAATACTATAGAATCTCACAGCAATATTTAAAAATCATAACTACTAAAAATATATATATGTTACAGATTTTTTCATTACAAATAATCAAATCTCCCAAATATTGCTTAAAACAAAAATTGTTCACGTTGATGAAACGAGTTTCACGACGAACAAATGAAGTTTCGAGTCTTTTGACGACGACGAGAACAACCTTTTTAATTGGTATTTGTTTTTAAAACGTAATATTAATATTTAACTATTAGTTATTTTATATTAATTCGAGTCAACAAGGTTAACATGTTTATGTAACCTTAATCCTTTTTTTTTCTTTAAACCTATTTTAGTTTCATGTTAAGTTCATATCATCTATATTGTGATCGATTCACGTCGAAAAGGTCGTCTTTAACTGCAGTTCAAACAAAATTTCTACCTACTGTAGCATATACAAGCCATACAGTATAACAAACTATACATATAATCATAAACAATAATAATAATGATGATAAGCCAGCCATCCAACCACCAAAACTCGTAAACAAGATTTCCCAACTCTTACAATTTAATCAGACCATATAAAAGTTTATGAAATTCTAAAAAAAAAAAAAAAGACTATATACCAAACTACATATTAATTGTCAAGACTTGGCCATTCGGCTATCGTACCCTTCTATATAAAAAATCTCTTCATTTTCGTGCATTTTATTAATACACCCATCATAAATCATGTCTCGACTTCATCATCCTGTACCTTCGCAAAACAAACAGTAATTCAAAGTTATAGCTCCAACACGACTTCCACAAAACATGAAAACTTATAACTAGCAGACATTAGTCGATTACCTTAAAATGTTCATCAAGAAACACTTGTGTTTAAGAGCTCAACGTCTTCCTCTCGGCGATCATCAAAATCTTGATCAGTCGAGTTCTTGTGGCATATTAACTCGTTATCCAACCCACGGGTTTCATTCACACCTGAGGGCTCGAGGTTCAAATCAGAACTCAGATCAAACCCAGTTGGCTCATTGGTTCCATGATAAGCCAAGGTGACTGCACCCTCCTGTTGATCAGACGGCTCAACCGGTTCTTTCTTTTGACGTTTCCATTTCTTAGTAGAAGAAGTTCCATCGTCTTCGAAATCTTCTTCTTCTCTTTCTCTATGCAAATAAACCCATAACTTTCGTTCACCGTCAAACTGAACACATGGGTCTCGTTCATAGTGCAAACGGTCCAATGCACCACTCACCACTTGGTTCACTTGAGCATCAGAAACATCTTCTACTATGTACTGTGAGTCCCGAATTAAGGTGCACACATCGGCTCGGGTCCCGATACTACCGGGTAACCGTGCAGCCGCGTCTCGAACTAGGCAAAGAATGGTCACGTGGGGCGGGCGGTCACGCTTCAGCATGAAATGATCACGAGCTTTTGATGTTGGTTTTCCTGCGCCTTTTCTTGAAGGGGCTACGGTTGACTTTTTTCCATCAACAGCTGTATATGCAAAAGCCCGATCGGGGATTAGATACCGAAGAACTTCCTCCTTACGGAAATAATCCCGAACTTCATCAGAACTCGGGTTTATTGTATTGAGACTTTTTTGAGCCCGTAAGTCTCTAAATCGTTCTTTTTCATCCAAATTAAGCTGCATCAAAGTCAAAGGGGGAGCAGGGAGAGATCCAATTTGCTGCAAAGTTTCTTGACCGCTTTTAAGCCAATTAGCAAAAGAGTCGACCAATTTCACGAGCATTTTGTGGGGAAGACCCCATGAATCAGGAGATGTTACCTCCTCGACAATCTCGTGGTCTGATGAAATCTGAGAAACAGGTCCCACCCATGACCAGCTTTTGATCGATTTCTTGTATAAAACGAGTGGTTTCCAACCTTTAGCTCCCAAAGGAGCGGTTTTTGAAGAGAATATTTTCAAAACCCCTCTCACCAAATCTTGAAGGGGTTCTTGAGTTTCAAGGATACACGGGTCACCCGGGTTTGACCTAACACGGTTGACTATATCCTTGACCGTCAAAGAAGGAACATTCGGATTTACATTAGTATCAGAGCTAGTTGTACCTTGATCGCCATTAACGACTTCCTGTTTCACCTCATCCCCGAGATTCTGTCTCTCATCATTTACATTATCTTCAGGAAGTAAAGTCACCATTGCCATTCTTACAGCTGAGAGAAGATGTATGATTGAAAATGAAAAGCCCGAGTGAACCGTTGGAGTGATCAAAGTGAACGGTTTTTTCTGACTTTTATTTTCAAACTCTGCATCTTCCTCTGTTATATCCATCACTTGTGCCTCTGGGATTACATTCTCAAAAGGAATCTCCTCGCTCCATTTCCTTTTCCCGACACTTTTAACATACCCGACATCATCAAGTTGACCTTGACCTTCATCACGATCATCCATGTACATCAGTTCATCTTTTACTTTACGTTTCTTGGACCCCAAGTTGCAACCTAATAACCTTACATCCACAATTTCATGATGATCTTGACCATAACTTTTTTTAACAGACCTTACGGGCTCATTGGTAACATACTCGTTTATGTGCATTGGAAGACCAGAATATTCACGCCCGAATTCTCCCTTTTGCTTCTTCCCTCCAGAATATGTTTTTCTTAAGGGGACTTGAAACATACCATCAACATGAGCATCACCATTAGAATCACCAAAAAGATTGTTACCATGTGTCTTGCCCTTCTGCTTGTCACGAAAATCGGCGTTTCGTCTTAAATTTTGTAATGACCCGAGATCTTTCAAATTCTTGTTATTGTTCTTGCCACCAAGTTTGAGCTTTTTAAAATTTGGCCCGGATTTCAAAGTGGACGCACCACTCGGGTAAGCCCATTTGCTTCTCATCAGGGGATTATCATCATCTTCTTCACCAATCTGTTCAGATGAATCTGACTCTGTTTCCTCGCCTTTCGCTAACATTTTCATTCCTTCAGCAGCTGCTACCACTCGTCCTCCATTTTGCGTAGAAACTGCCCTGCTTTTCTTCATCCCCATCCTGTGACCGACATGCAAAAAGTCCATTAACTTTAAAATCAACACGTTGTAGAAGATCTTGTTTAGAGTTTAGACATGCTTTTATTTTTTTGAGCTGTAATAATCAAATTATCAGTTGTTTTTGTGTTTGGAAAATTCTAACTCTTCATGAAATTAACACAATATGACCAAGGATTTTCTTGAAAAAAATAAAAACAAGATACAGCTAGCTCGAAGTGAAGTCTCTTAAATTAGGTTAAGAATGGGTAATTAGACAACTTTACTCTTTGATAATCAGTTCTGTTGAGCTGCATGAAAACTAATATAGATAATCAGAACTAGCATCTGTCTATCCATAGTTAAAAAAAGGTCATCACATAAACAGTTTCAAACCCCATATATAATTAACCCTAAATATCCTTTCAATGTTTTAAAATTTGAATCGACATACCTGTATGGTTGATCAATGAATTCTCCTAATGATTGGTGCCAAAATGGATCTTGTTGACTATCCATCTCTGAAAGATTTAGACCCCTTGTATTCCTGTATTTAAATGCATCTTCTACATCAATTTTCTGATTATGCTCAGGGAGTTTAAGCTTCTTCCCGTAATCATAAGGAAATCTTGAATTAGACGGTTTTGCAGTTAACACTTTAATATCTGATAACTGATTGACAGTCCTATTTCTACCAAATGTATGCATATCAGTCTTCAGCGGCACAGGCAAACCCATGAAGGATTCGGGAAATTCTTCACCCCTAAAACCTTTATACTTCTTCCCAATTTTATCTGTCAGACTAAGATCTCGATGAACAGTGACATCATACATTGTTTTTTCTTCATGATCCCTCATCTGTCTGTGAAGATATGATGATGAGCCCGAAGGCCCGGTTTTTACTTCAATAGAAGAAAATGGGCTTACTTGTTCTTTGGTTGTCGATATTTTCGAGCCCGAAACCTTCAAAGTTCCTTTCGGGTTTTGCTTCCCAAAATTAGCGGGTTCTAAAGCTAATGTCTGGCTGGATCGATATCCAGGATGATGACCACGACCCTGTGGCCACTTCTGTTTATGATCTTTTATCTTCTTGTTGCTCCATAAACCATCTGCAGATTCTTCTGAAGATTCGGTTTCCAATTCTTCCAATTTTTCATACAGTAAGCTCTTTTGACTTTTTATTATATTCAACACACGAAGTTTCTCCTCAATGCTGTACCCTCTACACTTTGACCAAGCTTCACGAATCTGAATGAGATTGTTGACCATGGTGTTCTGATGCTTTCTGATGATATGATAGTGAAGGTGCTTTTGAAAGAAACCTACCCCTTGTCGATAAAGTGACACTCTTGGTTCACATAAACCTCCCTTTAACATATTGAAGAGCTTGTTTATTGGAACCCCAAAATGAAAATTAGAACCCGTAAAAAGCTCTTTCATGGTTCGCATGAAATGTTCTTGGTCCATATCGGGGAGGTACTTTGTAAGACTTAATCTTTCGTCTTCTGTAAGAACATCATTCCAAACATCCATGGATAAAATTTCTTCTAACCCAGGAAGATCATAGAGCTCAAAAGGAATGCTACAAGTTTGATCCCCAATTTGACAAAATTCTTCACCAGTTTCACCCAATTCAAGCAAATCAAAGTCATCAGAACCAGCACCGGAATCACAGTCATCATAATCATCATCTTCATCGTCTAACTCCATACCCCCTCGTCTCTGAAATTCATCATCTTCACTAGACATACTTTCTTCCCTACTACGAGAAGAAAACTCAGACTCTAGTCTACTGCTTGGAGCAACTTTAAAACTATTCTTTTCAATCGCCATCCAAAAACCAAAATCCTATCGAACCAGTTCGAATTCCCTCAATCCATGACGAACCCTAAATCGAAAAAGAAACGAAGATGAACAAACAGCCTTTACCACAAATTCTGAAACAATGCAATCATAAAAACAATACTAGTTCTCAACAGATAAAGAAAAACAGACAATCTTGAAACGTACAAAGAACATTACATACGTCATATGAATTAGGGCATTGAAATTGGATCGATTAAGTACCTGAATTTCGATAAACCCACACGGCGGAAGCTCGGAAGTGGATGAAAATTCAAGACGAAAACATTAAAGCTTGTTTACTGTTGCGTTTTCGGCAAGAACTTGGAAGAGTGTATGTGTGTGAAGAAAACCCTAGAAAAGGGATCTTATAGAAATCACTTTCGTGAGGTAGCAAAGAGACGGTGAAGAAGAAAGACGTCGATGATGATGATGATGGAGACGTGGAGAGATAGCAGCCGTTTGATTGTGGACAATAATTGAAAAAACGAAAAGGGGAAATTAGGGTTAGAGAGAGAAGCGTGTAGTTTTGCAGAAAGAGAGATGGATGGGGGGGAGATGGTGATTTTTGGTGCTGTTTGGCGTTGGAGGAGGAGACTGAGTGACTCAGTCGACCGACTCGGTTGCTGCCGAGGAAAACTCAGGTTCGTGGGTCCCTATACTTTGCAATATTGTCAATTTGCTTCTTTTTTGAGTTTTTCTTTCCTTTCCTACTCTCATTTCTTCTAATTTGTCCTAATTGAGTGAATTTTTTTATTTATCAGAATACACGCTAATCTACTTTTAAATTTACATTTTATGTCTATAATAAAGCGTGAACTTATAATAATAGGTTAAGAAGAACACCTTTCAGCACCTTATACCCTACAAACCCTTTGGTCTAATTGAGTGAATTTGATTGTGTCATGTAAAAATAGCTAGGATATGATCGTAAAATTAGAACAAAATTATGATTATGTAACATCTAGTTTGAATAGAATTAGAATAGATTAGGATTATTTGAATTCTAAAAGCCGGTTCTCCAATTTGTATTGGATTATTTACTATAAAACCGATAGAGCTAAATTGTAGGACTAGTTGGAATGTATTTTAGCTCAACTAATTAATGGTGTGATACTTTTTATCATTTTTATATAAGACGCAAATGTATTTTGTGGTAATTGCGTTGAGTATTGTCCAACAAATTGCTTAAGGGAGAAACTCCATAAAAGAAAAATTAATGATCTCAATTTTTCCGTTTTTCTTTTTATTGTCTGACATATAGTATTGAGTATAAGTGATAAGTTGTTTAAAACGACGTTGCTCGTGGTTTTTTCTTCATACATAAAGGGGAATAAATATTGGGCGAGAATCATCGCATCATATAGTTACACTCACCAATAGTACTTGAGACCAATAGGTTTAATTAGGCAATTATATATAAACTCTATCTTATATCATATCAAGTATTCTAGTTAATATGTATTTTTGGCTTGAAATATAAAGGTTGCTGTCTAGCATTGAAGTAGAATTTTGTTTTAAAGTTGTAGCATATGCCAAACCACCTATTGATCTATTAACCAAGGAGGTAGGAGACTAGGTGCAATGACTCGTGCATCATGTTTAAGCCACATGATCAACTTATACACCGTATTTTCTTGTACTATAAGGTCCTGTTATGCGAAATAATACAAATGATTTTAATTTCATTCATATTAGTTATGAAATGACGTTTCTCTACTTAAAGGATATATAAATACTTCAAAGAATTAGATTTTTTTTCAAATAATGTTATTAAACTCAATATACAACGAAATTTGATTTCATTTCCATTACATTACTTCACATTTCGGTGAAACAAACAAGACCTAAATTCTATAATAGCTTTAACTTTCACTCTTATCGCTAACGAGATAATTAGTTATTTTCTTGTCGTATAAGACTACTTGATAACAAAGTTTATATAACTTTATACTAGAATTATCCTTTCTAGTCTACCATTTTGGTTGGGTGTTCAAAACCAAGTATCCGAAATTTCGGATAGTTTGTTTTCAGTATCTGAATTTGAATCCGAAATTTTAGTTTTGGATATTGGATACCCATATTATCAAATAATTTGATAAAATATACTTTTTATATAATTTATAAAAAATATATAATTACTAAATAACCATATTTTAAACTGTAATCACTAAAAATAGCTCAACTATGCTTCAAAATGAAAAATACATTTATATAAAACTACATATGTTAAGAAAAATAAACAAATAAGCAATATAAAAATAAAAAATAAGAAATAAGAAATATTTTTCGGATATCGGATATCCAAAACTTCAAAAATTTACTATCCGAATCCGAATGAAAGGAGTGATTGCGGAGTGAGGATATCTTGAACGGTGGAGTTTCTTACACCACCTTCGCAACCGACAGTGTAGAAGAAAACGCAGCAATAAGCTACATTGTGATTGAGCGAGGCTCAATACATTTCATACCTCTCTTTCTTTCTGCATTTATTTATGATTTTAATTTATTATTAGTTAGTGGGTATAATAGTTGATGAACAAGGTTGTTCAATTTGCTAATAAATTATCCAAGTTAGAGGCTTTTCGAATAATTACAATGGAACACAAACATCTCTAACAAATAACGTTCACGAAAAAGAATAAAAATAACTATTACAATTTCATACATGTTTGTATTGTGGATATGCGTTTGTACCATGTTTTGAATTACAAAGATGATATACCCTCCTACTTCATTCTCTTACTTACCATATTAGAATGAAATATGGACTCCACTAATTCTTTTTTCCCACATCCTCCATTGATTGACACTTGTTTCCGTTTTATTAGTAGGAGGATAAATAAAAGAATATATCACCTCTCTATAAATTATGATTGCTATGTATGCTTGTTTAGGTTTCAATCATGTTGAAAATTTGAAAACTTTTTTTTCTTGAACGGCCAATGAAAATTTCATTCATCACAATTACAATTGAGTACATACTGATACTGTCATAATCTCATCAATTACATCGAAGCATCCCATGTTAGTATCATCTACTCACTTTTGTAATACTCACACTTCGACCCTCATTATCTTTTGTAGCATTGCTTCGACGGCGCCTTTTGTCCACTTGTAGGTTCCATATTATCAAGTATCAAACAATATATGAATCAATCAGCACACAATGATGAAGTTCTTGAAGGTATACGTAGGATAGTACGTGAGTAATAGTATACAGCAAAGAAACACACATATGATAGAATGAAAGCTTAATGAATTAGGGCTTACAAACTTGTATTTATATCACTTGGGTATTTACAATAACTACCCTAAACTATGACTAATGTCATATATAAACTAAACTTCACTAAAATATAAATGGACACAACTTTAAGTTCAAAAACTTTCTCCCTCTTTGTGCCAATTTTACAATTAAGCATAATAAACGAAGATTATCTTCTTCGCTAGAGCATTTGATCTTGAGCATACACAAAGAATGACTGTTGAGTGAATCTTCAATTTCAGACTTTCAACATCTTTGTAACTATTCCTCAAACAAAATATTCTCCCCCCTCGAATATAGCTCTTGATCTTCAACAATGACTTGAAACTCTTTCATTACCTTGCTCCCTCTTAATCTTTCGAACCAATATCTTCTTATGGTAGATGGGTGGTGAAACTTGATGTGGATTGCTGGAAATTTTCTCTTTAGAAATTATTAAGAGATGTTTGACATAACGAACAACAATTGGATATTTAAGCTTAGGGAAGGTGGGAACACGTGCATTTGTGTTAGCATTCAAGAACGATCTTGTTTGACTTACATAAGGGTGAGTAACATGAAAAGGAGTAGCATGAGAAACATAAACATAATTGTTTTAAGGAAGACATTCCTTTTTCATTCATGTAATATTATCTTTATTTTCATTCTAAAGCTTTCTCCGAAACTTCAACTTGTTTATGAGTTTCTCTGTGTAAGACTTGAAACTAGAATAATCATCCTTGGAACATTTGGTTTTCAGATTCACATAACTTTTCGATAATTCATATGTATGAACTGTTACAGGAACCACCTTAATTTCTTTCCTTTGAAATACTTACACGTTTGAACTTTTTCAAAATCAGAACATGTTGTGACTTTTTCTTCTACACAAGTCTGTAAATCTTGTTCTAGTTTCTGAATTGTAAGCACAAATTGATTTATTTCAGTCTCAAAATTCATTTTTTTTAAAGTTGACTTGCTTTGAATATCCAACAATTGTTGCTCAAGATTCCTTATCTTGACATCTTCTTCAATCTCAAAATCATGATACTTCTTGTCTAAAATATGGAGCTTTTTAGTCAAGTCAAAAAAATTCAAAACAAATTTGGCGTTTTCTTTTTCCAATTTACGTGCTTTCATTTTATGTTTTTGCCCAGAAGCTACATGAAGATGGATAATTTTACTGAGTTCTTCTAATGTCATCTGTAATCCATTAATTTCTTCTTCTTTAACACAAAACATGGTTGATACTTGACAACGGATCTTTGCATGAAAAGTATAGGTAAATTTTGAATGGCTTGATTGAATGGTTTGGTGTGAATGACTTGAAGAATGGCTTGGTGAATGGCTTGAATGAGTGGCTTGATGAATGGCTTGGAGTATCAAACGGCTTGAAAGGCAAACGGATTGAAGGACAAACCGCTTGAAGACAAATAGCTTGAAAGGCACGGCTTGAAGGGCAAACGGCTTGAAGGACAAACGGCTTGAAGTGCAAATGGCTTGAAGGACAATGGCTTGAACAACAAATGGCTTGAAGAATGATACGAACCCTAGATTAGTAACGACGGTTTCAACCTGCAAATCGATCTTGTTCTCCAAATAACACAATCACAACACGCTTTTTCAATCCCAATCTCCAAATAAATACCAAAATTATCAAACACAACTATCAATTTGCATTACTCGTCATAAAGCAATATGAATCAAAGCCGTATGAAAAGCTACGGCAGAAACCTTCTCTGTCGAACAAACCAAAACCAAGAGCAGATAAAAAAACTTATCTTATACTTACTCTTTGGCTCTGATACCAATTGTAGGTTCCATATTATCAAGTATTAAACAATATATGAAGCAATCAACATACAATGATGAAGTTCTTGAAAGTATACGTAGGATAGTACGTGAGTAGTAGTATACGGCCAAGAAACACAAATATGATCGAATGAAAGCTTAATGAACCAGGGCTTACAAACTTGTATTTATACCCCTTGTGTATTTACAATAACTACCCTAAACTATGACTAATGTCATATATAAACTAAACTTCACTAGAATGGAATGAACACAACTAAGGGTTCTAACACCACTATACGCACTACTTCTCGCAGGCACCTATACACTACAAAAGTCCATAGTATTGCACCCACCCACACGATATATAACTACGCATCAACACCACATAAATGCCATAATATCTTCAAAAGACCACCCTTACATTACGTAGCCCAACCACCGAACCGCACCCAAAGACAACTGCATAACATAACAACAACGTTGCATCAGTAGCAAAACAATCATGTAACAACATCACAACATCAGTAGTTCGGCACATGACATCGACAACCATATCGCCCCCAGTAACATGCAATAGGATAGCAGCAAAACCGCAGCAGATGTCAAAATAGTACAAGCAGCATCAGACAACATTATTGAGACAACAACTTAAAGGCTCAAAACAATATCGAACCAGTATACTCATTCCGTATTGTATTCCATTTTAATCTTCTAAAAATATCACCCTCCCAACCCCCCATAAATAGTCACTGGCGTTTAATTGAACACACACAACGGGGGATTAAACATCAGCGACCAAAGGACTCAGTGGCTCGACAGGGTTTTCAGAATTGATGGTATACCTTCTATGATATTATTCTTCCCACCACTCTCTAAATGTTCTACACACCAAATGTCTCCCACAATTATGATGTGAATGAAGGGACTCAGAGGCTCAAAGGTCTGTATAACAGGTTAGAGAACACCAAACAACACCATCCTTCCTCCTAACCTCCAAAACACCGAATACATACTAACCACCCCCTTTATAACTGCCTAGAGAAGCCTAAGATGACCACCCCTCAACACCTGGTCACTACCAAAGATCACAAAACACCAACCTGACCCATATATTCCCGAAATTAAGCTCCCTAGGACCTCTTGACCTGATCGAACAATTAAACCAAACCAATACTCAATTGTACTCCCCTTAGATATACACACACATAGACCCACCACTCGTACATAACACACACTACACCTGGTTGATAATACACACACAATTCATGTATTTAAGATATCAATACAATCCACCTGTAACATCGGCAAAGTAATTACCAATGGGCATTTTTAATGTATAAAAGTTAGATTAAATTACAAATTTTGTTAATCTGGCTTGGTTAAATTATTAATTTGGTTCTTATAATTTAGTTTTTTACGATTTTACGATTTTATTCTTTTTGAAGAAAAAAAAGGCTCTTGCAATTTTGGTCCCCTTGTTTCGCTGACAAGCCGCTAATATTTTCTAAAGTTAATTATATTTTTTGTTCCTTTTGTTTAGCGAAATTTCGTGGGTGTTACTAAATTAATTGACACCCCTAAAACACCCTAAATTTGAAATCAAAGCCCTAGATTATGACATAATGTTCCTATATATTCTTTTAAACGAGTTGCAATAACTCACGCGTTGTAGCGGAAAACACAAAATATAATTACAAACAGGTTTTCTATTATAGAATCAATCCTAGTCTTACTTTATAGCAAAAGTAACAAAGACACTGATTTTTTGTTGAACTCATCCGCATGAAGAGATCTATATTGCTTTTTGTGTAGTAGTGAAACTCTAATAGACAATTAAAAGCGTAAAAGTTAAACTTTTATTTTATAAACATTACTACAATGGAAAAAAGTATACAACTTAAACTCATCCCCTTAAAACGTTTGGTGTAAATCTAAATTACTACAACGGAAAAATTATCTTGAGAACCATTTACACTTTCAAAATTACATTTTAAATAATTTATCATATTTAAACAAAATTAATAGTGGGATTAAAATAAAACGGTTTATTTATATCAAGCATTATACATTAAAAGTTATAATAGAAAATTAAAAAACACTTAAAATTAATTGATTGAAAATTTAATGGTAACAAATTATTTTGCTGAAGTTATAAAAATACATACCTAACAAAAAAGGGGCAGATAAAAAAAACACATTGCAGGAATCGATATGTTGACCTCATGGTTATAAACAATAGTTCTTACCAGCCCATCTAAGATAGCATAATGTATTTTCTGTAGCTTTTTAGTAGATAACATATAGCAGGGGATGAGTGTTACTGTCCACTCCCCTGCAAATTGTTATTATATATAATTTAAGTTCAAGTTAGTTAGGTGATTATTAATACAAGTAACTATGCCTAAATAATTTTGTCTTTTTTTGTATTTTAGGATACCTTTATTCACTTCTTAAATAATCTTATATTTGGTTTTTTTAAAAATAATCTGAATTTAAACATACAAACATATCTTGACACCTACTTTTTTCGACAAATAAAAACACAAGAAGAGTTTATCCCATAATAGCGTAAATAAAATGTAAAAGAAAGACATTATTGATACTAATTCACTATTATTAATCAAACTTAATACTAGTATATTTTCCATAAGGGTGTTGTTATATAGACATTAATAAATTTGAAGTCATATATAGTGTTCCTATATTTTCTTCTAAATTTTAGTTAGATTGCTATTAATGTAAGCTAATCAATCTTTAAATAATATTGTCTTTATATTTTTGTTTTAAGGGTTCAGTTCTTCAAAATGTATTAAACTATACCAAAAAATCTATTGTGTGTATCCACCTTTCAAAATTTCTATTGTGTGTATTGAACTTTAAATTTGGTGTTATTGTATGTATTAAATTTTCTATTATATGTATTAAACTTTCTATTGTATGTACTAAACTTATACTTTTTTTTTTATTTTTTATGTATCAAAATACATACAATAACATCAAATTTAAAGTTCAATACACACGATAGAAATTTTAAAAGGTGGATACACACAATAGATTTTTGGGTATAGTTTAATACATTTTAGAGAACTAAACCCTTGTTTTAAATATCTTTAATTACTTTCTATTACTTAGTCCATCGTTTTCCATGTGTAGGGTGGTCAGTGAATCACATGAGTAACTATAACAAATCCGGATACACCCAGAACAATAGTACGATGAAACATAAATTATCACTAGAGAGACTTAAGCATAATTTATGTTATAGTATAATCAATTAATTACGTAATTCGTAGTATTTCTCACAAGATATTTAAGATATATGCCATATTTTTTTATCTATGACATTTTAAATTAAACAATTCATACTAAAAAAAGACAAAATTGAAATAATAAAATAAATCATATTTTAAAAAATTAAAATGATAAAACAAAAAATTACAATAATAAAAAAAAACAATTCTTAAAAGAAAAGAACAAGATTATTAGAAAGTGGTTAAATTAATGTGTTTTAAAAAACAATTAATATAAAATAATTTAAATATGGGTGTCTTTTTAGTACATGTAAGGTGTGTATTTAGCCATTCTTTTTCGTAACTTTTATGGATTTGATGCCTCCTAATCCAATATTACACTATTTGTCTCAATGTTGTAATTAACTCTATTTTCAAAATGACCATATTAATCCCTTAAGAGTTCACGTTCGGTAATTTAAACTAGGAGTTAGGCCCGCGTGAACGCGGGCTTTTGTTTTAGTTGTTTACCAATTGTTGTTTTGATATAAATATATCGAACTACGTATAAAGAAAATACATATAATAAATACAAAATGATAATATCAAGATTTAACGTGAAAGAATGACGCACACAATCAATAATATTCCTGTATGAGAAAAATATGAGAAAGTTACACGAATGCAAAGGTCCCTTAATTGAGAATTTATGGATGCTAAACTCTGGGAAAATTCCAACCTTTAAGTTGTCTAATTGGCGAGAAGCAATATCACTAAAGATCTCGATTTATTCACATACCACCATTTGCTAATAAAGTTAAGTTGAGAGAGAACACAACATACCTTGTGAACGTTAAAGATTGTGTCCAGCTCACAAACCTAGCCTCTATGCAAATGTCGCTTAATATGCTCTCTTGGCAGCTTTATGCAAAGGTAAAACATTTAATTATAGAGAATTAGACACTCTAGGTAGTTCACATAATTTTTCTTTGTTGGACAAAATTGACAATAAGTGTTTTTTTAGTCAGTGATGTTAACACATCAACCATCAGCGAAAGATACATAAATCTATGTTTATAGGTTAAGTTAAATCTCGAACGGGTATAACTAACTGGGTTGAGTGGCTCATATGGGTCAGTATTAGCATATGCACGGAATCATCAAATCTATTTATTATAAAGGCTTAGGTAGTGTTTGGTATGGGTGATTAGGAGATGAAATGGAATAACTCATTCCGACATAATGGAAAAAATCCGTTTGTTTAGTACGCATGAATGGAATGAACCATTCCGTAAGGAATGTGATTCTTTCCATTTCATTCCATGGGGGAGGAGTGATTTTTCCTCATTCCATCATGGAATTGAATGAAATTTAAGAATTAGATATGTTATATCTATTTTTTAAAATTTAAGTTATATCTATTTTTTAATACAAGGACCTTTTGGTCATTATTTATTTATTTTATTTCGTTCCAATGTCTATTCCTCTCTATCAAACATACTACATTAACGATTCATTCCATTCCGAGAAAGCAACCAAACATGCGGATGGAATGATAATGAACTATTCCATTCTTTTGACCATTCCATTACTTTAACTATTTCATTCCTTTATTATTATTTTCCGTCCAACCAAACATACCCTTATAATAGTATTGTAAAAATATGCGTGTTCAAGAAATTATTGTATCTATGACTTCCATGAAAATGAATAAAAACAAAATAAACAGATTTTACACATGTGATTAAAGAGAACTCGGGTTGCAACTACCTTTGGTGGTAACTGGTAAGTGATTCGACACACATTATACCTCTTGTAGACACTATAACTATAATCCTTGTAACTGTGTTGGTGAATTAACTCCATATAACTCTCGATTTGGACTCTCAAATCAACACACTTCCATTAAATAGAAATCCATATACTAATGATATATTGTTGCAATTAGTTATCAAAAAATTGGTTTATTGATTTCTGATTCAATGTACTAAAACTCAAAGCTGATGTCAACTAAAACTCAAGCTTAAACTGGTTGAAGATAATTAGAAACTCTTTTGAAACGGAAAGGGAAAATTACCATTTTTGCCAACATACTATTCATTTTTTTCCAATTTTACCAACATTCTTTTTATTTTATCAATTACACCATTACACTTTCAATATTTTTCTAATTTTACCAACATTCTTTTTATTTTATCAATTACACCATTACACTTTCAATATTTTTCCAATAAACACAAGGTTTACCTACTAAGCGGTAAGGCTGGCAACTTGGGTCGGGTTCGTGTTATTGGGTTCGTGTCAGTTTTATGTCGACCTAATTTCGACCTATTTATTTTCGTGTCAGGTTCGGGTCGTGTCACTTTTTTCGTGTCGGTTTGGGTCGTGTTTTGTGTCAACCGATTTCGGTAAAAAGTATTTGACTAGTTAACAATTAGAGAAACATCAAGCTACAAAAGTTAATATAAGAAATGTATATATCGTAAATAAGAGCCTTAACTATAAACCTTTGCAAATTTACTTTAGTACGTGATTTCCGTAATTCTAAATTGCTAGTTTGTTTTTTTTTAAAGTTAATATAAGAAATTTATATATCGTAAATAAGAGCCTTAACTATAAACCTTTGCAAATTTACTTTAGTACGTGATTTCCGTAATTCTAAATTGCATAGTTTGTTTTTTTTTAATATTACTGCAAATTTTTTTCTCTCCATTTTCATATAATTTTAAGAATTTCTTTTCATTTACGGTTTATATTATGTTTAATCCAAAACCGTATTTGAAACTCATAATCGAAAACCGTAATTGATAACCGTACCCGAAACCCGTATTCAAAAACCATAATCGAAAATCAAAAAAATACTAGTCAAATACTTTTGACCGAAATGGGTTGACACGAAACACGACCCGAACCCGACACGAAAAAAGTGACACGACCCGAACCTGACACGAAAATAAATAGGTCGAAATTGGGTCGACAAGAAACTGACCCGAACTCGAACAACACGAACCCAATAACACGAACCCGACCCAAATTGTCAGCCTTAGTAGGTAATCCTTGTGTTTATTGGAAAAATATTGAAAGTGTAATGGTGTAATTGATAAAATAAAAAGAATGTTGGTAAAATTGGAAAAATATTGAAAGTGTAATGGTGTAATTGATAAAATAAAAAGAATGTTGATAAAATTGGAAAAAGGTGAATAGTATGTTGGCAAAATTGGTAATTTTCCCAAACGAAAATGTGAAAGTGGTTCTAATGTACACGTAGATGGTTTATGATTCAAATAGAAATTGTGAGTTCACGGATAATCAATTGATTCAATCAAATGGTTATTAGTTATATGAACTTGATCAAGTACAATAAATTAAAAATCAATTACTTAAATGAGCAAAATACCGAAACATTTCACGAGATTGAGCAAAAAAAAATCAAATTACGAAAATAAGCATCAGTTTCGCCCCCAAACACCTCAGTTTCGCCCCTAGCTTCGCCCTCCAATCATACCCCGACACGTGTCCTCAGTTTCGCCCCCCTATGCCCAGTTTCGCCCCTCGTCAGTCAGTTTCGCCCCTCTTGACATCGATTAACGTGAAATTTTGTCGTTTTTTGTGCTGGTCTCGTGGTTCGTGCCCAGTTTCGCCCCTAAATAGCTAGTTTCGCCCCCCACTGGTCTCGGTTTTCGTGCTAGGGGCGAAACTGCTTCGGTTTTCGTGTCACCCAACTTTTTGATGTCTAGTCTTGTCGATGTCTTGTCGTCATATCTCGTGCTTTGTGCCAAGTTTGATTTATAAGGGAGAAGCCGGCGAAGCCATGGCCGAAATTGAGATTCAAGGGAGAAGCAAGCAAATTCCGGCGAGTTCATATATTCCGGCGAGTTCATATATTCCGGCGAGTTATTTCCACAAACATCATTCCAGCGAGATTATTCCGGCGACTTCATCCGGCGGTTTTCTCCATTTTTTCCGGCGGTTTTCTCCATCTTATATTTCCGGCGAGTTCATCCGGCGGTTTTCTCCATTTTTTCCGGCGGTTTTCTCCATCTTATATTTCCGGCGACTTCATCCGGCGGTTTTCTCCATTTTTTCCGGCGGTTTTCTCCATCTTATATTTCCGGCGAGTTCATCCGGCGGTTTTCTCCATCTTATATTTCCGGCGACTTCATCCGGCGGTTTTCTCCATTTTTTCCGGCGGTTTTCTCCATTTTTTCCGGCGGTTTTCTCCATCTTATATTTCAACCATGTTAAACGAGGTAATTTTTTTTTTACATATTATGAATTTTTTGAATGTTGATATATTATTAGTTTAATGTTGTTTTATATTATTAGCTTATTTCATATACTTAGTACGTAAATGTTGATATATATTGTTAATAAAAGTTGATATATGTTAATAAGCTTAAAAGCATGTTTTTACATTTTGTATCCACAACCATGTTAAACGAGTTAATTTTTTTGTACATATTATGAATTTTTTGAATGTTGATATGTTATTAGTTTAATGTTGTTTCATATTATTAGCTTATTTCATATACTTAGTACATAAATGTTGATATATATTGTTAATAAAAGTTGATCTATGTTAATAAGCTTAAAGTGAAAAAAAATTCGTATTTGGTTACTAATGGTTGATGGATTAAAATTTACATCTCAAAAAATAGAAAATAAATAAATAATAATAAAAGTTTTAAAATAAAAAATAAATAAAAAAATATACAACCTATTAATGAATAGGCATTGAAAGAAGACAAATTTGGAAATAGAAAGTAATATATAAATAAAAAGCCTAACATATGAAGTAATACGGAGAATAAGATACACGGGTAAGGCGCATTATAGTTTTCCCCATTATGAACAATATTCTCGGGTTATTTTAAGGGATGTCAAATGTGTATATATATATATATTCTCGGGTTATTTTAATGGTTGTTTATGGAACAATTACAACTAATGGTTGCTTTTGAAAGAACGGTTTATATTATGAACGTTACAAATGTAAACATTAATTTATTAGATAAAAAAAATAAATTTGAGAGTTTGAAAAAAAATTATACAAAAAAATAATTGTATAACCAAAAAATATATTTGAGAGTTTGAAAAAAAATTTGTATTATATTATAAAATAGGGGCGAAAATTTATTTATATATTTTTGCGAGTTATTTGTGAATTAAGTAAGCTATAATGTATATAAAAAATGTCATAAAATAGAATAATTTTGAATAGTTGAATTTCATGCTTATTTTTTTATTTGTAGGAAATTTATCACGCGAGTCTTACTTGTCGTAACCGGATGAGAATAGGTCGGGAAGAAATTAAACCCCGTCTTGAGTTAAGACAAGAAAGTCTTAACTTATTTAACGAAACTTGTTTTGCGCCATTCTTAAATATTAAGGCGGGGCAAAATGATCCGTTGCTGATACACTATTTGTTGTGTGCCCAAGTTCATTTGGGTAAAAATGAGTATGAGACTCTACAATTTAACGTAGCGGGGAATCCAGTAAGTTTTGGCCGGAGGGAATTCTGTTTATTGACAGGATTTAGGTTCGGGCCATACACGTTAGACGACCGTGCTCCCGACACGCCATTTATGAGGCGTGTCTTTAACGAGCAGATACCCTCCCGGCTGCGTGTGGCCCACATATGTCGTATTTGGGATTCAGAGAGTAATTTTAATAATCTGGGGGATGATGACGTTGTTCGAGTAGCCTTGTTGTACATGTTGTACAAAGGTTTTTTAGGGGCTAAGACAGAGTGGTTCGTCGCTACTGGTGTGATTCATCTTCTTGAGGACATCCCGCGGTCATGGAATAGATTTGCATGGGGGTCGTATTTATGGACGTACACGTATGATAAACTGTACGACGCCATAAATGAGCGAAGAATCCAGATTGCTGCGGTTCGTACTGCAGAAAATGTGGTCCCAAAATACACTATTTACGGGCCGATTTGGATTCTTAAGGTAAGATAATATTTTTGTACCTTTTCTAACGTTACTATATGATGAACTTAGTTTCATTTTCTAATACAATTTTTTTTACACTTAGTGTTGGATTTTCGTGACATTCCCGGGCGTTACTAGGGTGATATCCAATGATGGATCGATTCCAAGATGCGGAGCGATTGGAAAATACCCTGGTAGGTTGTACTCGAATGAGTTGATGAATATATTCGCCAAATGCTCTGAGGTTAGTGTTTATACTTTTTCTGTCTCCTTGTATTTTATACACGCTTATTAATGATTTAATCAATAACATTTAACTGTGACAATCCAAAGCCCGCTTATGCACCGATCTACTTGACTCCCACGGATCGTGAGCAGAGACAGCCTTGGTGGGTTGCAAGTCTGCCATTCTTTGAAGGCGGTGATGGCGTCGAGATCCCCGGGCATGAAGAGGAGAGAGCACCGACACCGCAGTTCCATATGAATACTCTTGAGTGTTCCCCACCAAATGAGGGAATCCCGGTTTATGGAAGTGATGGTTTGAATATCGATTCGTTTAATAAGCTATTAGCCCGTATTGAAGAGCAAGACCAAAAACTTAGCTTAATGCAAACAATTTGGTGTAACACAAAGGAAGAACTAGATGTGCTAAAAGAGAAGTACAAGTATGAATGCGCAAAGCGGGAGGAGCTAGCTAAGATGGTCGAGAGTATCAAAGCTCAATATACGGTATGTTCATATAATATGTATATTTGAACAAAGTTTGTTTTGAAATATATTGGTAATTTGCGTGTAATTTTAACTATTTCAGAGGCAGTATGAGGATATCATTGCGGGCACCCACCCGATGATGCCTACCGCCAATGAAAATATGGTAACGATGCTTATTAAATAAATTAAGTTAAAGTATGTATCAAAAGCTTGTTGGTGTTAAAACTTTTTGAAACGCTATGTATTCACAGTCACATTCAGGACATTTAGATGGGGCTGATACAAACCAGCAGCAGGAGGAGCCGATGGTATGATTTTTTATAGTGAATTTGAGTATGACTAGTTAAGTAAAAAATTTATTGATTTGTTTTGGAACGGATCATGCCACATCAGACGGCTCCGACACGTTTTGTCGGAGAATGCTCTACATCGGGCAATCTACCCATTGCCCAAAGGCGACAACAGCGACAGAGTAGACCGGCTGCGGCCCTACGTTCCCCGTACACACAGGAGCGGGGACGTGGCCAACGACGAAGGGCAACATCTGTGGAAGATGTTATGAAATGGTACAGGTCGCTACCAGAGAATTTTTGCGTGAGTAGTCAGCTGTACTCTACCGTAAGCTGTAGTAGGAATTTCTGGGCGCGTCTTCTGGGTGTTGATGAAGGTTCGTCCGGGTGGTTGTCCTCTGAAGTAAGTTCTTAAAGTTATAAACCTGATCTATATATTTTTATAGTTATTTTGTAATTTAATTGTTTCAATAATATATTATTAATCATTTGCAGCATATAGAATTGTGGGTCGCCCACCTAATGCGGGTACGGACGACTGACGCAAAATATACAATAATGCCCCCACGTTTATGGAGCAAATGTTACATGGTAGGACACCCAGACGTGGTGTACAGGCTTACGACATGTGGCCGGATCTAGCGGACGTTGAATATGTATGAATATTCTACACGAGTGGTACTTGTGGTTAATAATACATTTACGAAAGACTTTGCTTAACTTTGTTATTTTCAGGTGATGCTACCTGTGAATTATAATGAATATCATTGGGTGTTGTTCGTCTTAGACCTCTCCCGTTGGCAGTTGATTTATTACGACAGGTATGTATAATTCAAACTCAAGTTTTAACTCTTATGGTTTTAGTGATTCTTTTAAAGATAATGTCATATTTAACTTCTATTTCTTATTATACAGCATGATACAGGTGGCGTTTCCCCGAGGGTGGTGCGACGATGTTGCTACAATTCTTAATGCTTATTATTATCAAAAGCTAGAGGAACACAACTGGTATGACAAACACCCAAGTCGAACAGCGCAGGGTCGTGTTTTATGGTGGGGGCCATTTAGGAGAACACCACAACAGCAAAACAGCTCGGACTGCGGGGTGTTTGTGTGTTGGTTCCTTGAGTTGTTAACACATGGAGCAGACCTCTCACATGAAGAATTCCACCATTCTCCTCAAGTATCCGTTAAGAGTCATCGTGAGAAGATGACTACTATGTTTTTTGATAGTATTGCTCAGTGAATTGTTATTGAACATGTCAATTTTAAATTATAGTGCATTCCACAACTTTATTTAACATCAAATAGAGCATACCAACAACAAGAGATCATCCTGACTAACATAAGTCTAGATGGAAATTACAACCAAATACACCTCCTAACCCAAAAGGAAACGAGTATATAGAGTAGGGATAGTAGTTGTTTCGTAGATTGTCGCAACTCTTGTGTTCCCTAAATCGTTTATTAGGTTTTCCGCTTCTTTAGAAGTTGTGACCCTTCTCATGTTGTGCATGTCTTGGTTACGTGGTACATAGTAGTAGTACCTTATCAGACGGGGGGCGTAATTCTCGTAACCTAACTCGCATAAAATACAATTTAGAGTACGTACTGGTCTCGCAATTAACTCATACTTTGGAACATTGTCAACATAGTTCACAGTAATTGGCACGCTGTTAGTTACGGTTTCAGGTAGTGTACCCACAAACCGTCCTCCCTGAATTATCTTAAGTGTATAAAGATCATCAAACTCAACTGTTATAAATCAAGAATCATTTAGAAATTGGTCTAGGAAAAAGAATAAGAGTAGAAATATATGAAAACACTTACTGTAGTAGTTTTCATCGAAATTTCTTTGATCTTCAGAACGAATTGTCCAGAAATGTTGATGTCCACAACGTCTAGCCATAGTGGGAACTTTAACAAATAAAAATTAAAGTTTTTGACTAGTGATTGTAGGTCACATAGAAAACCATGTAGTTATATATATGCTAGTGGGAACAGTGTCTCGCCCGTAAAAGATGACTTGTCGCTATCAAATATGACAACTCCCTGTCATCTTCATTTTTTTCCAGAAATACAGTCATACTGGTAAGATTGTTTCGCCCCTAAAAGATGACTTGTCGCTGTCAAAGTTTATGAAAAATATGGCTATTCGCTGTCATCCTTATCTTTTATTAAAATACAGACGCACTAGTAATTCAACCACATAAAATTGAGCCTTAATAATATAATTTTGTTAAAAAAGGTAAACAGTCTATTCTACCGTATTATTACATAATTAGGCTACACGCATCTTATACAAATGTTTTGCCATGCCATGTCTGAATTTGTTGGCTGCCTCGTCCAAGTCCTCGTTTGGATCATTAACCATGGGTTTGTTACGAATTAGCTGGTATATAAACTTACATACAAACACAGCAGAATTCCCAGAACGGCGACTTTGCTGACACACTTTTGCAAAAGACCAGCGTTTGATGTGTATACTCGGCCTCCTGGTTAACCAAAAGTAGTTTATTCTACGTAAAAAGGTAAGGAACGTATTTGTAATGTTAATAATACGGATTTCCATGTCTTCGTCGTTGGTGTTCATGTTATCACTGTTATAGATCACTACTTTGCCACCGTCATTAAGGTTAACTGAGTACAGGAACCAGTGATCATCTCTCAAACGAATAGGCATGAGTACCACGTCTGTATCTGTAAAAGATGGATGTAGGGGTGTACTCCCATCATACTTGCGCATCTCGTCGAGATCTCCTAGCCCTAATTGATTATGAAAACTTGCAGGCAGTATCGAAAACCTTGTCGATGGTGTTGCACTACCTCTTTCCATACGTTTCACGAGACTCATCATCCATGTAGTCCAAACGTTCAAGTGCTGTTAAATAAAAGAAAGACATTATTATATTATTTAACAATGATTATCAATTTATAAAGTTGGCAATGCTTACTGCTTCCCACAAATTAGAATTAGGTTCTTTTCCTAGAAGGACTCCCCAAAAATGTCTCGTACACCTCAAATCATCTAAGCACTTTATGACACAAAATGCTCTGTAGATATCCTCCGTTACTCCAACGTCGCCATTCAAGTAGTACTCTTCCACAGTAGCTGCCTTGGAATTCTCATTCCATGGGTAGACATCTTCAGCCAAATTAACCGGGGGTAGCTGGACTTCTTCGTCAATCTCATGTGCTTCTTCACTAGGCTGTTCTTCAGGGGTGTGCATCATTTTATTCAACTGTTGGTATTCTTTTGTTAGGCAATCAAACTTGTACTTCATTTCGTTAAGAATGAACCATGTGTTGTTACTACTACTACCTTGTGACTCTCCTGTCCATGGATGACCGTGTTCATCTAGATTTACCGGATCAAGAATTACACTTTCATCTATTTCTTGCTGGTGTTGTCCTTTTAATGTACAATATTCGTCGTACAAGGCTTGATATTCTAGTTGAATATCAAGCATTCTTTTTTTCAAACAATCCATTATTTTTTAGTAATTTCAGATTGGTACGTTTTTTTTCAATGCTACAACTCCTACATAAGGATGTATATATACAGACGTTACACAGTGTTTCGCCCCTAAAAGATGAGTAGTCGCTGTCAACTGCATTTTCTTTCAGAAAAGGCAGACGTTACACAGTGTTTCGCCCCTAAAAGATGAGTAGTCGCTGTCAACTGCATTTTCTTTCAGAAAAATCAGACGTTACACAGTGTTTCGCCCCTAAAAGATGACTAGTCGCTGTCAACAGCATTTTCTTTCAGAAAAATCAAACGGTACACAGTGTTTCGCCCCTAAAAGATGACTAGTCGCTGTCAACTGCATTTTCTTTCAGAAAAAGCAGACGTTACACAGTGTTTCGCCCCTAAAAGATGAGTAGTCACATTCACACATTTATTCACCCCTAAACCGTAAGTCTTTCTCTTATATAAATACTATTAGACAAGTTTCTATTTTCATAAGTCTTTCAAAGTAAATCTGTTTAAGAACATCATTTTACTTTCTTTCAATCATGAGTACTTCCGTTCCTACAATTAAATTTTCATACCGAACTGGTGGTGAGTGGCAATTGGTGGTGTTCACAACTATATCTCAACCAACCTAATTAGACGTGTGGCAAAGGTTCCTACGGTGGTAACGTTTACGGAGCTGTTTCAATTCATGTGTAGAAAGTGTGGCTCGGGTAACAACATCATGCTCTCATACGAAGACCCACAATACGAGTCTCCGTTATATATATGTGACGATGATGATGTAAGTGTTTTCGTGGAGTACGTACAAAGCCGCTCTTCCGATAAGTCTGTAACGTTGTTTACAGTACACATTCCGTCTGATGATGGCTCTAAACCAACTAACGCCTATGAAAAACAGTTTGAATATGATACATGTCCTCCCAATTCTCAAAATCAGCACCTAAATACGGGTTCGTTTTTCAATGTCCCCGTAGACTATGCTAGAAACCAATACTTTTCCGAACAACAAACCATACCTACGCAACCATCAGTATTACAACCTGAAATTATCGGCAGTTCAGAAAGACCTCCTTCCAATAACCCTAACAATAACCCATTCGCCGAACCAGCTTGTGATCTCGGAGATTCAGAAGATGGGGATGACAAGGATGAACAATAAAAACAACCGAGCGAATCAGCATACATGACCTTTCATGGCATGCCAGCCCCCCTTCCCGAACCCACGATGGTAGTGTCGTCTACATCGTCTTCAAGCCAGAATTCATCATCATGCATTTATGAAGGACAGCTTTTTGATAGTAAGGACGAACTAAAGGTTCAGCTAGGCATGAAATGCCTTCAGGAGTGCTTCGAGTACAGAGTCAGCACTTCTAACAAAAAAAGGTTCGAGGCTAAGTGCACATCAAAAGACTGTGCCTGGGAACTCAAGGCCAAAAACATTGCCGGCGTGGATAACCCGTCTTTCATGCTACTTACGCTCAAAGACCAACACACCTGCTCAAGAACGAAAATGTATCCTACAATGCGCAACGCGGGTAAGAAGGTGATGGCGAATATCTTAAAAGGCCAACTACAAGACCCAAGTCGTGTTTATCGGGGGGGTGATATAGTAAGAGACGTTAATGAACGTTATAAATGTAACATATCTTACTCCCAGGCTTGGAGAGGGAAAGCGTATGCACTTGAACAACTACACGGCACGCATGCTGATTCTTTCGCCGACCTTCCTGGTTACTGTCATTATCTTAAGCTGGCAAACCCCGGTACTGTCACTGAAATACTTACGGATGACTGTTCTCGGTTTGAAATGTTGTTTGTTGCTCTTGGGCCATCGTTACGAAGCTTCTCATACACCCTTCGCCCATTAATTATAGTAGACGCGGCGCACCTGAAAGGAACATACCTGGGCACCAACTTCCTGGCGGTTGCAATGGACGGTAACAACCAGATCCTTCCATTAGCGTATGAGATAGGCAAAACCGAGAGTGGTCAATCTTGGAGGTGGTTTCTTGAGAAACTACATGCATGCATCCCGCACAAGACCTATACATTTGTTTCAGACCGAGCTGCCTCTATTGAGCTAGCCGTACGAGACGTATTTCCAGAATCCTACCATGTATTGTGCTGTCGTCATCTGCAGATGAATTTGAACCTGAAGGCTAACAAACACAAAAAAATTGCCTTCTTGTTCTGGAAGGCATGCAAATCCAACACGGAATATCAGTTCCATTACTGGTACGACAAGATTCAACGGGCAGCGCCACGAGTGTATGAGTATCTGGAAGAGGTGGAAAAAAGCAAATGGACAAGAGCCGGCTTCTCGGGTCATCGATACAACATCATGACCTCTAACAGCGCAGAGTCCATCAACTCGCTTTCCCGTCACGCGCGTAAACTTCCGGTGGTCATGCTTATTGATTTCTTCCGTGCAAGTGTTCAAAACTGGTTCTTCAAACGCCGTAAGGAAGCAGGTAAACAACTCTCCAACAACAACTGCACCAACTATTAAAATATTTATTAATTGTATGAGTTTTTTTAAACAGAAAAACTCCAGCACAGGGTTACGCCGTGGGCAGAGAAGAAAATACTTCATAGGATGTCAAAGTGCTCGACGTGGCAGGTACAGGGCATTACACAATACCGGTTTGGGGTTGAGGATCATAAACAAAACGTTAACATAGTTGATACTGAAGAAATGACATGCGATTGTCGTAAATGGCAACTTTCCGGGTTGCCATGTGGCCACGCAATTGCAGTTTCCAGATTCCTAAGGCTTACCGATTCAAGCCAGTGGGCGTTGAATTGGTTCACTAGTGAAACATACCTTGCGACGTATAGCGGTTTTATAAACCCCGTGCCCAACAAAAATATGTGGGACTTACCTTCAGATCTCATAAACCTACATCCTCCACTGCTCAATAAAAGGCAGGCTGGGAGACCAAAACTTGTTAGAAGGATACCGTCAAGGGGTGAGCAGGTACCGCCTGCACGCTGCACTAGATGCGGTGACAGTGAACACAACCGAGACAATTGCAGAATGCCGTTTTCTTCACAACAGTCAACTAACCAGACAACTAATGCCTCAACCTCAAATGCTGCGGAACCGACCCAGCCGGATTTATCACAATTTGAGCCAGATCTTTCTTTGTATGATACGTATTACACTGTTCGACATGATTTAAATCAATAATTAATGTAATACTACTTTCAGGTTAATAATGTTTTGCTTATACACGTTCAACATTGACAATTAAATTTAACTTTTCAGACAAATAAATATCAATAAAGACAATAAAAAAATATAGGAGTAGGATTAAATAACATATGAGTATGATACAATATATAATAATATTATTAGGGTAAACTAAGAGAGAGATGTAGATTAATTAAAATTTAAAATTTTTTATGATGGAAATGTAATATAGAATTAATATTAAATTTTATAAAATTATATAAAAACCTACTTACGGGCGAAACCTATGGTTTTAAGTAAATAAAAGGGGATAAGTAAATAAAAGGGGATAAATAAATAAAAACCTATGGTTTTTAGTAAATAAAATGAGATAAAATTAAAAATTATAATAGTACAGATAACTGAGGCTTAATAGGTAAAAAGTAAAGGCTAGGGGCGAAACTGGACATGCGGGGCCCACCATAGGGGCGAAACTGAGAAGTGAAGGGGCGAAACTGGGCTGTGGGGCCCACCAGGGGCGAAACTGAGGGCCATAGGGGCGAAACTGGGTGTAGGGGGCGAAACTGATGCCACGTGGCGCGTTGTTATTGGCGGGCGAACCAAGGGGCGAAACTGGGGCTTATGGGGGCGAAACTGATGCTTATTTTCGTAATTTGACTTTTTCTTGCTTAGTTTCGTATACGTTATGTGTATTGTGCTCATTTACGCGAACATTTAACACCAGAAAACCGTTTTCCTTGTATCTCATAAATTAACTAACAGGCTAATAGTCACTTGCATATATCTCTGCAATTAATCAAAGAACATCAATCTACAAACACAGTTTTCTTAGATCACACAGGAAACAAACTAAGCGAGATTGAGATACAAGGAAAACGGTTTTCTGGTGTTAAATCTTTATCATTATTTTTTATGCTTATGTTATGAACTGCATCTCAGCATCTGTTATTTCCTGGTGAGGAAAAAGGGTAGTTCCAAAGACCATCTCCTTCGTTAACCCGGACTTGATGAGACGTACACTTCGAATTTCCAATTATCATGAGATCCAAATTAAGAATATTCAAGCCAAATTGGGGATTTACATTAGAATCATCAAATAATACACAAAATTCAAATACGTCTACTGATTTTTGCAAAATTCAGAAAATGAAACACTGATTTTGCATCAAATTTTGATAAGAAAAAAAGTTTAGTGTTAACATTGAATAATATACTCTTTTCGGGGCTTCCAAACGTAAAACACTTTATAAGGCTTCCAAATCAAACTCATGAGGAGGCGACATCTAGCTTTCACATATATACCAAATATTTACTTACCACCCACATACACAAGCAGCAGCAGATATGGAAGGATTGATACCATTTGTGTTACATGCCATGAAGAAACATAGGCTTCACAGCAGCTATACCGCTCCCTCTCCGCCAACAACCATCTTCTGGATGGGTCTTCAGCAGCAGAACGTTCGTCACACCGCCGTACCTTGGCGGAGTTTCAGCCACCCACTGGTGAGCACTTGCAGCAAAGATCAGGTTTCAGTTATGAAACCCGACCAGTGAACTTCAACAAATATTCCACAACTTCAACTCTATGAAACCCGACCAGTGAACTTCAACAAATATTCCACAACTTCAACTCTAAACACATTTCATCTTTCAAAGCTCAAGAGTAACTGATGCAGATGAAAGCAAAGATTTCAGTCATACTTTTGTAATTTGTATAATATGGTGGTTGCTTGATTGTACGGTTATGCATGAAAAGGCACATAATAGATAAAAAGTAGAATATTAATCTCAAATGCATGCCAAGTTGAATGATCTTAAAAAACAAACCATAAACTAATTTGACCCGTTTAAATTCATGGGTTCATGTAAACATAGTTTGAAATTAAGCGCAAATGTTAAAAAGAAACAAATGATATGAACATTGACATAAATAAAATACTAAAAATGGCTACGAAGCAAGAAGGGCCTCTAGTCTACCTTTGCAATATGATCCTCTTCATTCTTTGAGGTTGCCCTTGCCGCTCATTAAGCCTATCCCTTCCCCTAAACGAACCACCGAATCCGCCACCGCCATACCTGTCTCTTGATTGAAATTTCATCCTCTGCACATCAGTCCTATATGGGGTCCCTTCCACCTGACAACCGCCTGTCAGGTCGGTCCACCGGTAGTTTCTCTAGTTATTAACTCAAATTAAGAACACATAATATACATACACATCTATACTACTATATAAATTATTTAACACTCTCTCTCCTCTTAACTTTTAAGAACTTAAAATTATGTCAATATCTAATCTCCACCCTTCTTTTTATCTAAATTAATCTCATCCACTCACTTTTTAACCATTTCTCTCTCCTAATATAGTTTAACTTTTTATTTATTTAAAATATATTCTCTCACTAACACATACACCCACATCAATATAATTTTCAAAATTTTATTAACTTCTCTCTCCTTATTTCATAAATATAAATCTTTTTTAACTTTTAATATTTTTAGAATTTAATAAAATAGTTGATACAAATATAAAATAAATTGAACAAAAAATCGGACATGTTGTTGAATTTTTTTTCGTGATATTGAATTACGCGTTACATCCTTGAAAAGGACATGTTACAAAACAAAAATTATTTACCGCCGCAACATTGCTCGGGTACACTGCTAGTAACTCAAAATAGATCTTTGCAGATCTTCTTAGAACTTGTAACACCGCAATGGAGGTGTGCAAAATGAAAAGTAAAATGCCAATATTTATACACATACAAACGTTAATGGACGAATTAATCAACAATTAATTGCATAATTAAACAAAGACAAACGTGAGAAACTCAACGGCCAATGGCCAAAGCAAGTGAAAAGGCTGATTTGCAGAAGCAATTTAATGTGAGACCCCAGTTAATGATGAAAGAGGTATTTACATACGGCATCTAGAATCGAAAGGATGGAGTTAGGTGTGCGGGCGGGTCTCAAGCCCATTTAGAAGCCCAAATTGCTAATGGAATGCCACATCATTTTCCTACCATATCTAATTAAGCTTAATTCAAAATTTTGAGATCAATTAACTATGCCACATAGGATTCAATAGTTATTGTTTTAATATAGATATAGATAGATAGATGCTAAAAGATTTCATTCAAACACAATCATACAACCTCTAATGTATACATTCTTGAAACTACCAATAATGTTGATTGAGAGGTAATTTATGTACAACGCTTATTTGTCATACATAAAAAAAAGTGTATACTTTGATTATTATACTGACTAATATGTGGTTAAGATAATAGTTAGTAATCTTATACAAAGAATCAAAAAAATACTATTGGTATGCATAATAATATAGTGTTGGTTACAAATCACCCCAAGTATTATATGTAAGTCAAACGGATATGTGAAGTAAATATAATGACTAATGGCACATAAAGCAAAAATGAAGCACCAAAAGCGACATCCTAACATATATACTTGGATTAATAATTGAACTTGTCATTGAGGTTTTAAATAAGATTATTTAATTATAAGAACCAACTGTAAATGTTATCAAACTAGTTTGAGCCCGTGCTCCGCACGGGTGTGGTCTTGAGTTGACCGACCCTACCCATTCTAAACCCGGCTCTTATTTGATAAAAAAAAAACGACCCGGTCCCACAAGAGCACGATAAAAAAATATAATTAAAAACTCAAACCCGTAACTGACCACCGTAACCGAGCTACCCAAAAAATAAAATTATTTCAAAAAGAAAAAAAAAATTGGACCGGCTTCAAAAAGTTTTAACCCAATATATGCTCAGCCAAAAACCAAATTAAAACAAAAAAAACAAAAACACATAAATCTGCACACTTTAAAACATATTAATAATAAAATTAAATTTGTTATAAATAATACAAAAAAGTTAATAAAGAAAACAATATTTCAAATTCCCATTTACCATTTCAAATTCTCATTTTCACATTCTCTCTCTCCCTCTACTTAGTCACTCTCACTCTCTCCCCTCTCTCTCTTAACCGTCTCTCTCCCCTGACTCCCCTCTCTCTCTCTCTAAGCCGCCACCACCACTACACAGATCCACCACCACCGCCACTCCACCGCTCCACCACCGGCACCGCCATCGCTCCTCCGTCGCTGACACACTCCGTCTCTCCACTGCACCATCGCTCCACCGCCACCTTCAGTCGATTTTTTCCGGATCTACGCCCGTTGCTCCACCGTTGCTTCAAAGGTGGGTGTTTTTCAGATTTTGGTTAGGGTTTTTCGAAGATCAAGTTGAATCGGTCGAGATCTGTTCTTTCAGGTTCAAATCTGGTTAGGGTTGTCCAGATCAGTCGATGTCTCTCTCTCTCTCTCTCTCTCTCTTTCTTTCAAGTTCAGATCTGTTCCGGATCTCTCTCTCTCTTCTTTTTGTTATTCGAGTTCCAGATCTGGGTAGTCGACTTTGACCATCGTCTTTGTGTTCCTGTTTTAGACTCTGTGTGTGTGTTGGTGTTAAGAGAGCTCAAGGATTGTTATTAAAGATGGCGACGGTGGTTAACGGTGGCGGTGGTTAACGGTGGCGGTGGTTAATGGCGGCCGTGGTCATTGGCGGAGGATGGTGACCAACGACGGAGAATGGTAGCCAACGTTTGTCATTTGGAGGTGGCGGTGGTTCTAAGGGTGGAGAAGGGTGGCTGAAAGTGAGTGGGAGAGCTAAACAAAAAAGACCGACCCGTGGAACAGTTGAGCCCAATAGTACAAACCGGCCCAAATCCGGTTTATGACCCGAACCCGGATCCGGCACGCTTCCATATGAAGCTACGCTTTTTAATTAGATAGTATAATCTGCTATTAATTTCATTTTCTTCCATAAATGATTTTTTTTCCAAATCTAATCATATATTACCACCAATATATTGTCCGTTATATTTATAATAATAATAATACTTGATTAAACTAAAACTACTTTCAATCCGTGTTAATATAACTGTAATAATAACAGTAAATGAGGTTTTTTTTTATCGGCAACAAGGAAGACTATAGGGACGGAGCTTCGGCAATGCCATCACCCCACCTATAGGCCCTGAGTTTATTAATAAAAATAAGACTAGCAAGATGCTAGAACATTACAAAGAAAAAAGTATAGAAAAATTAAAAACAATCATAAGGACGATTACACCAAGTATGCCAATTGAAATCAAGAGACCCAACACCCGATCTATGTTTTATCCAAAAAAAATGCTAATGCCTGAACTTGTGAAGAAATCAACTCCATTTAAAATTCTACCCTTGAAGAGAAAATGATGTTGTTCTTGTTTTTCCACAGACACCAGAAATAGATGTATATCACCACATAAAAAGCCTTGATCTTGTCTCCTTTGAAGCCCATAACAACGGGTGATGTTCAATCAGCCCTTCATCCAGACCCCACCACCTGATTATTTCATTCAGCATTACCTTTGCAGTTGTACAATTTACGAAGATGTGATCCACCGTTTCCTCTTCCATTTTACAGAGAGAGCATAATGTACTAACTCCCCTTTTCACCAGATTTAACTTTGATGGCAATCTTTGGAGATGTATTTTCCAAGCCAGAATGTTAAGTTTTGAAGGGACCCATCAAATCCACTCAACAGTAGAATATATGGAAGGAGCCAAACTAAGATCGTCGAATGCAACACGAAGGGAAGAAACTGTGAATTTACCAGAAGGATCAATTAACCATTTGCAAACACCATTGTGATCCCTTTGAAACCATGTATCATTAACCCGATCAAAAGTTTTGAATAACTTAAGTATGTTACTCCAAACCCCACTAGATGAGACTTTGGGAATATACGATCCCAAACCACCGAGCGATCTGTGTATCGATTGAATAGTTCGTTTCCAAAGTGAATCACGATCGGTATAAAATCTCCAAATCCATTTTTACCAAAAGAGAAGTAGACTACCCACCCCGAGACCTCCTTTTTGTTTACAAGAGAGAATTAGGTCCCATTTAGACCATGCGATTTTCCTTTCTCCGTTTTTGCTCCCCAAAAAAAGTTCAATATTCTATAGCTCTCTAGTTTTTGCAAAACTTTTTTTGGACATTTGAAAAGTAATATGATCCGAGACTTCCGAGGACACTTGTCCAAGTTTATTCTCAACCCGGAAGAGAGATAAAAGCATCTAAGGATACCAATCAGATTGGTTAGAACACAGTAAATGAGGTTTTGATCTCAATTAGTACCACAACACCAAACAATAATAGGAATTCCTCCAACACAAGGATAATTCAATGATTGTATATGATACGTATAAGAAACCTTAATTCAGGTTAACTGACTCAAGATTTAAATATAAAGGTTATATCTATCTTTAATTAGTCCCTATACTTTTAGAATATCATAATTAGAAGCATATTTTAACTATAATCATAAATGAACATAATATATAAGTTTCTACCAATCTTTCACTTGTATTATCCCTTGAAGGCTTGAACAAACTATATCATCTAATCTTAGCTAATTTTACTATTATTACACTTCATCTCATTATCAAGTATATTTATGAATGAATTTAAGTATTAATTTTTATTTATTTTGAATACATTTTTCGTATTTACTATGAAATCTTTATCAATCAACTCCATATACATATGATTAATATTTCTTAATTATTGTTAGTTTTTTTTATCGGCAAATGGAGACATTTTCCCGCCTCTCCAGTGTGGGTTCGAATTGCTTGGTGGCGAGTTTTCAACCACCCCTTGTTATTTGGCTTTAACCAAGGTTCGAGCACCACACCTTCACTCCATGGAGAAAACCCCGAAGGGAAAAACTCCCAACCCACTGCATGCAGCAGGATTTGATCTCACAACCTCTTACGAGGATGGGGACGCCTTACCAAATGGGCTAAACCCCATTGACTTGTAACTTATATTTACCCGTTATTTTTTGTTCAAAAACATATAATACACTTTATTCAACATGCTAATGTTGAATATTTAACTGTATAACAAAACCTTGTATTCATTATGAACTTTTTCAGACAAAAATACTATTTATTGCAGCTTGTAAAGACGTTTGATATATTTTTATTAGATATCTTATATTTTTTAAGAAATTTTATTTAGATAAACTACAGTAATAATAAGATAATTAAATTAGTAAAGGGATCAATAATAGTTTTGAACAATAATTATAACCACATTAACGTCATTAGAACCATATATATTGTACTTATCTTTATTTTTTTTTTAGTTTTGAACAATATTAAAATATAACCAACTTGTCATATTTTGTAAGCTTTTAAAACTTATTATTTAATGTATCAAATCTACTATAACATGTCACATACTGATCTGACACCGGTTTCACTTATATAAAGATGTCTTATATGCTAATGTGTTTTTACTTGTTAAAAATAAATCTATAAAAAAAAAAAAATTAACAAGCACACCTGACACAAAGATTATGAACAAAAACCTTCAAACCCATATAATATAACTAATAAACACACTACATGGTCTATTAATGCTCAATTAGGCATTTCGCATCTCAACTTTGATTATAATAAATTAAAGCCAGGTAGAATTTAAACATTTGCGTATTATATATACTATCAATTGGCAAAGTAATATCCCAAATTCTCTGAAATATTTAAGGACTTTTTGGTAATTTTATACAAAATAACGAGAAAATGAAGGCATATAGAATTTGATTTCTCAAACTGACACCAGCAAGTAATTTTCCAAATTCTCATAAGATATTTAAGGGCTTTTTGGTAATTTTATAAAAATAATGAGAAAATGAAGGCATATGAGAAATTGATTTCTCAAACCGACACCAAATACTACCCGGTAACATTTATTCGCTTCTCCCCCTATTTTTAACATCTTTCACTCTTTTAATATGGTTTGATGTTAGCCTATAATCATCAAAATTAATTACGTAAAATTCTTTTAACAAATAATTCAACTGAATAATAATTCAAGGACATATCGTAAGAGGTTATAGTATTTATTATTCGAACTAGAGATATTTTTAACAAATCTTTTTAAGACACTTAAATAATAATCCACTAAAAAGCTAATTAATGTAAGTAAGATAAAAAAACAACCTAAACATTATTACTGAATAAAAAATCTTGATCTAAAGTGTAGTTTTATACACTTTCAAAGAATCTATTATTTTACGGTATGTGGTGTTTAAGAGTAGTCTTAACATTTTCTGTTCAAATCATATATTAGATAATATGTAGGCTTAGGAGTAAGTTTATGAGGTATACGAATTTTGATGTAAAAAAAGTATAGTTTAATCCTGACGCATAGGGCGGGCGGGTAAGTTGAACCCTAGTTTTAATCAATGTATATGGCTACATGGGAAAACATGCAAACCATCCATAAACATCTATAAAAACGTTACTGTAATTATAGGTCAATTATTTTAATCTTTGCTTTCATAATCACATTAAAAAATATATCAATAACCTTAATTAAAACAAACGTTATATTATATATACATATAAACAATATACTTTTAGAATTTAA
Organism: Pulicaria dysenterica; assembly: GCA_947179395.2. Classification (NCBI taxonomy): domain Eukaryota; kingdom Viridiplantae; phylum Streptophyta; class Magnoliopsida; order Asterales; family Asteraceae; genus Pulicaria; species Pulicaria dysenterica. Next base: position 82,360,397 of record OX359288.1, read on the forward strand.
ATATAGAACTTTTAAATAATCGAATGTTTTTTAAACCATATATTCTTATAATTCAAACTAAAGAAGTCTTGAATAACCAACAATATTTTAACTGCCTACAACATTTGAATCCTAAACTAAAGAGGGTAAAAGAATAACATTTTCCAGTCGGGCGAGAAGGAGAGACTCACATACTCTACTAAATAACGGGATTAAGTCTTGAATAACCAACAATATTTTAACTAAAACTATTCTTTTATTTGGGATTACTCCCTTTAATAGCAAACACCAGTGGGTGGAAGCCCAAATTCCTTTAGTGGTAATTTAGATTTTAGAATTTAGACCATAGAAACAAGATTTATTTTCCTTTTTGCTTACTCACAAGTAGAGGTGCACAAAAAAACCGAATATCCGATTTATACGAAAAAATATCCGAAACCGGATTTTGTAGAAACCGGTTTTTTTTTATCCGGATCGGATTTTCCAAAACCGGATAGTATAACCGGTTATAAAGATTTTGGGCCGACCGGATTTTTTACCGGATAAAAAACCGGTTTTTTTGAAACCGGTTTTTATCCGGTTTTTTATCCGGTTTTTTACTACTAGCCGTTAGGTTCGAAAAGTAGCCGTTTTCTAGCCGTTTGGGGTGTTTCTTGACCGTTTTTTTCTTATTTTTTTACCATTTTGCCACCCAAAACACTTATATATAGTGTGGGTATGTTGTGGGATTAAATCACAACTTACATCTTCCAAATTCTCTCCAAATTCTCTACTTTTATTCACCAAAGCTCACTTTCTTGAGATTGATATCATGGCCGGTAGTAGTAGCATGCCGAATACGGGAGAATCTTCCGTCGGAGGAAACCCCGATGTGGTGAGGATTCTCGAGCATAATAGAAATAAAGAAATTTGGGAACATTTCGACTTGTGCGAGATGTCCAACGGTTCAAAAAGGGCTCGGTGCAAACTTTGTCACAAGTTTCTAGCACCCGAAGGCAACTCTACTTTGAGGGCTCATATTTCCAAGTCATGCAAGGCGCTAAGAGCAACATCCGATGCAACTCAAGCCAACATGACGAATCAAGGTGGTGTTTTCATTTACGACAACGACAAATTACGAGACGCTTTTACGAGGTTCGTGATTACAAAAGCTTTGCCGTTTGACCACTTTGATGATAAAGATTTCACCGAAACCATCCAAACACTAATGCAACCGCGTTACACCGCTGTAAGTCGTACTACCCTTAGGCGTGATGCAATAAAAATGTGGCGTGCGGCTAGAGAAAAAATGATTTTAGGATTCCAAGAACACCGTTATGGTGTGTCACTTACATGTGACGTTTGGAGTTCTCCACATAACACCGGACATTCTTTTCTAGCCGTCACGGCCCATTGGCTAGACCAAGATAGTTGGCAAATGATGAAACGTACAATCGCGTTTGAGTTATTTGGTGAACCACACACCGGCGCAAATTTATTTGCGCTTTTAAAAAGGGTGATTTGTGTTTATAACATACAAAACAAAGTTTATTCTATGTCTTTTGATAATGCGTCAAATAACACAAACGCGGTTCCACGATTAAAGATACTACTTTCACCAATTTTAGACGGTGTGTTTTTTCACACTCGTTGTGCTGCACACATCATCAATCTTTCCGTTCAAGCCGGTTTGGAGGTTATTGACTCCAAAAGAAAAGAATTCAAAGAAATGATAAAATCGATTTTTTGCTCCAACAACAAACGGTTGAATAATTATAAACGTTTTTGCAAGTCGGTTAATTGTAAAGCTTTGGGTCCAAATTTGGATTGTCCAACTCGTTGGAACTCCACTTGGATGATGATGCACTCCGCCTTAAGGCAAAGAGATACGTTGCAAACTTTTCACAAAAACTTGTTTGATAAAGGTCTTGTAGCACAAGAGTATCCGAATGACGGTTGGGAAATGATTTCAAAACTACACGATTTACTTGAGGTTTTTAAAGACGCAACAACTTGTTTATCCGGCGTTTATTATCCCACTAGTCCGTTGGTGCTTAACCAATTGTTTTTGATGGCTAGCAAAATTGGTGACTTTGAGTTTGAAGGTGAAGAATTGAAACTCGTTGGGGCAAAAATGAAAGAAAAACTTTTAAAATATTTTAAGGAAATTCCCCCGGTATTTACTTGTGCCGCCGCTTTAAACCCTTGTTTAAACGTTGGTGGAGTTGAAACATTAATCGAACAAATTGCATTTTCTTTTAACCTTACCGAAGATGATCCCGCTTTTATAACTAACCAAACCAATTATTTCAATAAATGTTTTCGAGATATGTTTGAGATCTATTTGGGTAAATACGGGACATCTAGTGCCATTCATGATCAAATGAGAGCGGAATCTAGTAGACGCCAAAGTAATGCGGGTTTGTCACTTTTTAACACAATTATGAACTCTCAATCCAAGAGAGCACGTGGTTCCACCCCAAGTAGTGAGTTAGGGAATTACATGTCAACCAATTTTATAGCAAAATATACATATGAGGATTTTCAAACTTTTGATATTTTGGCTTGGTGGAAGGAAAGGGAATCACAATTTCCGGTTCTAGCCGCCATGGCCCGTGATCTACTAACCGTCCAAGCTTCTACGGTAGCTTCGGAATCTGCTTTTTCTGTGAGTGGCAGGGTCGTATCCGCAAGAAGATCACGGTTGAGTCCCGAATCTGTGGAAGTGTGTATTTGTTTAAAAGATTACTTGGATGGTGCGGCTAGAAGACAACACGTGACCACACTAGAAGACCCAATTGACGTCGACTTGGAATCAAACATACACAATGAAGAAGTGGAACTTGGAATATCGTCTCCCGATGAAGAAGAAGAAGAAGAAGAAGAAGCGTGAACGGGTTGCTATGTAGGGGTGATGGCGATGCCGAAGCTCCTCCCTGGCTTCCCACTTTTAATTCGAAGTTTGAATGGTTTTAAGTTAGATGTTTGTAGTTTGAATATTTTTAATTAGGAAGTTTGTAATTTTAACATTGTACTTTTTAAGTATTTAAATTAATCAAAATTTGAGTTTTCTTTCACATGTATGTTTTTTTATAGTATATATTATAGGAAATGTATTTAAAACAAAAAAACAAAAAAAAAAAAAAAAAAAAAAAAAAAACAGTGGGCTACATAAAAAATACGCGGACCGGATTTTTTGCCCCGAATAAAAACCGGTTTTTATAAAAACCGGTTATAGTATAAACCGAAACCGGATAAAATAGTATCGGAATTCGACATCAAAACCGGTTAATACTAAACCGGTTTTTTTCGTAACCGGTTTTTTTTTTGTCCGAAAAATCCGATCCGGTTTTTACTATAACCGGATATAGTAAAAACCGGTATTTGTTCACCTCTACTCACAAGTCACAACACTAACAAAAGAGAGGTCATTTGATTTTACACATGAATGGATTGCATATTTGGGCCTAGGCCCAAACCCTGTAAGCTATTGACTGCTAAGCAAATAAACGAAGCCCATTGCAACGCAAAAGGGAAACAAAAACTATCCCTTGTTCCCTTTTCAGTCTTATCTTGAAATATTATTTAGAAAATTCAAAACCCATAGGTTCATTTTTGCAATATAATTTAAAGGTAGCTATGATATTAATATAAGGTTTTATTAGTTAGGCTTCCCAAACTATTTTTATTATGCACAGTGGAATAATAAAACGTTAATTAAATAATTTATTGATAAGATTACCTAACCATTGATCTAACATAGCTAAACACTTGTAACTTAATGTATTCCTTCTCATGATTATTTGAAAACTAAAGAATGAAAAGTGTTGTTTAAAGGTGTAGCGTTGATGATATGGAGAACGAAAAGAGGATAGAGTAGCATAAATGTTTTTAAGTTTAATGAATTAGATTAGGAAAGTAATTGTTTAAGTTTAAAAAATTAAGAGAATTGACTGTTTCTGGTGTTAGAGAAATGTTCAATATAGTCCATACGTATTGCATAGTCCCAAGGGACTAATCTTAGCCCTTGGATCAGCCCCATAAATGGTCCAGATTGAATTTTAAAAATTTAGGCGGAGTGACATTTTCGTAATTAACATGTAATGATTTTACCATCACATGTGATTCTATACTGAATCACATGTGATTTTATATTGAATCACATGTGATTAAATATTAAAATTTAAGACTATGCTTTTTATATGGACTATATTGAACACAACTCTCTGGTGTTAACCATCCTTATTTAAAAATTTAGGAGAAGTTGGTTGCAAAGTTGGAAATATAAACTTAAGACGCATCGTCATCATCTAATCCCAATATATCATCAACAGTTCAACACCAATAAACGAGCAAGAAAACTTCAAGAAGGTGTTCAGTGAATGGCACGGTATCGCAATGTTAACATCGGACAAGCATGAGAGTTAATGCGTCAATCAGGTTTTCTCTTGGCATCTACCACTTAGGTATCAGCTTCAAGTGAGATCGATGATCCAATATATCAATTATACGCACAACACAAGAAGCTTGGGAAAGGCGTTACGAAGAACAAGAGCGCACAAGACTTGGCTATATATTTATCAAGTATGATTCCTAATCCTAATATCGACACATCACACTTGTAACACCCCAAATTTTTATATAAAATATATACATGAGATGTTAAATGAAAATTAAGAAAAATAAGTAAAAGTTATAAATTAGTAAATGGTTTAAAATAATGATCCCAAATATATAATCGTTGAGATTTATAGATACTGTATGGATTGGTTGTAAATCGGATAGGAGAGCGGAATACCCGCTAGAAAAGACCTCCGACCCCAAAGGTCGGAAGCCCTTCCTTCTTTCCCAAGTTTTCATCTTTCTCTTGTTGCTTGTCTTGTTTCTTTCTTATAAAAACACACACACGCGGACTTAAAATTTGAGATAATATTTTTGAGCCTTGAATATTGAAATTAAAGAAGGAGGATTACATCCATCAGAGAGGGTTCAAGTTTAAATATTGCAAGTATTAATTTTTTATTTTTGTTCCTGAAGGTTATGAACAATGGATCATTGAATTGATCTAAATGATGTTAAATGCCAAATAGTGTTACTTTGTTGTTTATTGAAGTTAATAGATGTTAAATGACGATTAAAAAGTGTTGGAAATGTCATGGGAATTATTTAAAAGAGTTTTGGCCGGAAAAGAGTGAGTTTGTGTTGATCTGTTGCTGATAATTGCAGAACAAAGGCCGTGTAGAGGAGGCTAGGCCATATAGAAGGCCATGTAGGCTGAACGCAAGCCATGAAGGGTAACATAGGCCATGTAGGTCTCAACGCAGGCCGTGTAGGCTGAGGAAGGCCTTGAAGGAGGCCATGTAGGCTGAACACGGGCCGTGTAGATTTAGGGAGGCCATGTAGGTCCAACACATCCCATGTAGGGTGACATAGGCTATGTAGGTCGACACAGGCCATGTAGGCCTCTATTAGATTATAAGTTTGGTTTTATGATTTATACAAGATGTATGCTTGTTATACTATCTTTACATAGGTCTTATGAGACTTAAGGAAACAATGAGAGAACACATTGGAAGCTATGGACCACAGGTGGGTACCTCAACCTGGTACTTAGGATATTAGTTATCTGTAATTGCACGTGGTTGATACTAGAATGAGATTTATTGCATGATTAATATTCTCTATTGATATTAAGAAATTGCTACTAAGTAATTGTTAATGAGTATAGAGATGAATAGAAAATGATAGAGATAAGAGTAATTGTAATCAAGAGATGCGGGACACAGACACATGTTTATGATTGAGATTAGAATATTCCGGTATCATACTAAATGGAGAAATTAAGATGTGTGTGAATGATTAAATAAAAAGTGAGAACTAGTTAATTAAAAGAGAGTAAAGAGTGGGGTTAAAATTTAATAATTGGTCTTACACATTAAAGAGCAGATATAATAAGTGTTGCGTGAAATACAAATTTAAAGAATATACGATGATTTAAATAAGCGATATTGATGTATAATTATATAATTAAAGAGAATTGAACGCGTTCTTATGGAGATTTATATTATAAATACAAATCTATATACATTATGACTATGAGTGAAAATACTGAAAAGAATGGTATCTTTGTGAGGTACATAATAAGGTGTAAAATATAAGAGTAACTGTATTTGTGTATGTAAATATATAAATATACAAATACGAGAGAGTATGAAAGACTATGTCTATACACACACACACACACACACACATCTATATTCATTAACAGAAAAAATAGAAAGAACGGGTAAGAGATGGAAGAATAGTGTAGAGCCGGTGTAAACATGTACGTATAGCTACTTATGTGAGAGATGATGTTTAATCCAATACGGTCATATGCATATGTGTATACATGATATTATCTGAGCAGATGGACCGCCTTCCTTGGTGGCAACATGAGCGATTGGCTCATTGGCAGACGCCCAACCTGCCCGAGTGGCAGACTAGCAGTCATTATTGGTGAATGCGACTGACTAGATGTTGATGCATCCAGAGATTGATGTGATCCCATAAGTCGATGTGACTCTAGAAGTCGGAGATTACTAGTGTTTGGGACGACATATGTTATATTGATGGTTAATTTGGTTATTTGTGATGTCGCTTCTAACTGTTTGTGTGTGATGTGTTGCCTCATGCCTGACCAACAATAAAGATTGTCTGAGTGGCAAGAGAGATTGTCTGAGTGGCAATAGAGATGCCTGAGTGGCAATAAAGATGTCTGAGAGGGCATTAGAGATTGTCTGAGTGGCAATAGAGATGCCCTTGAGTGGCAAAATAGAGGTTTGAGCGGCACAATTTGATGAGATTACATTTACATGTTGATTATTATCATTTATGTATCTGTGGAGGTACTTACTGGGCTTTCTAGCTCACTCATATCGTTGTTTATTCTTTTCAGATTTTGTGGTTGACGAGACTTCCACGTGGATATGTTATTAGAGGAAACAACTTTTATATTATACTTCAGCCGGTTGTTGCCGTTTTTAATAAATAATGGATTGTTATTTCCTTGTTGCATCTTAAAAATTGGAGAATTACACCATGTTTGTATCAATATTGGTCCCTGCAGTTAACTATATTGCCAAAAAGGAAAATCCAACATTACAACAATCATAGGATGACGCTGATTATGATGTTGATGACGGTTGATGATGATGAGGAATAATCGGTCGATGATTAGCTACTTTAACAATTTAAAATATTAATTAGAGGATAGGTTTTTAGTTTAACAACCGAGTATTACACGCTAAACTTTGAACATTGGTTTATTGTTTTATGACATTATATTGTTTTGCGTTGGTTTATCATTTGTTAAAAGTAGTGTGTAAAACAAAAAAATCATACAAAAATCATGAAAGCCGGGGTTTGTTGTCATGATAAAATAGTCTTTAAAAGTAACAAATAGTTGGTATTATTAGATACTTTTGGAGACCGGCTTTCACTTGGAACTGACTCTCATCCTGAAAACCTTTTTGAGACGACTTTATGACGTTTTATTTCGAGACTTTTGTGGTCTTTAAAATTTTTGTTATTTATACAATCTTTATTTCTATGAAATTAATTTAAAAAATGTAGAATAAAATGGACTAATGTAACACAAAATAAGGATCATGGTATAGAAAACTTGTATTATGCTCGTGGTGAATTATTTATATTAATTTGTGTGTTGTAACATTATTTATGACTAATTAATAAAAGGACTTTAGTCTTTACATATTTATTCAATTGTGAATTGTGTATGGATAAATTATCATTAATGAACGAGACTTGATTTTTTCAAAATACCGCTCATTAGTTAATACGTTATTAATGAATTGTTAATGACTCGTGAATGAACACATTAATGACTCTTTAATAAGTTTTTACAATTATTAGGAGTTGGTTTATTTTAATAAAAAGTCATGACTTCTTTTTACAATTCTCATACGAAAAATGATTATTACGTCACGTGTATACATAAACCTAAAGAAGTAAAGCCGTAAAGGTAGCTAGATGTGCTTTTAATTATAAGGAACGTACATAATTTGTTATTATTTATTATTATTAATTTTTTTGCATAAGGTGAAATATTTAATTATGTTCCAGAAACTTGTACTATATAACAGATGGAAGATATAGATGTATGCATTCGATTTTGCACGTACATATCATTGCTGGTGTCACATATTGTACGTATCACTGATCGAGCAATTAAGCTCAAAAGTAACCCATCTCTAATCTCTAATCTCTAATCTCTAATCTCTAATATATATTAAAAGAAAAGGTTTTTCTCCCCTTCCTAAAAATTCTCCACCAATCATAGCATTTGAATTCAATAAAAAAATTAAAAAAATTAGGGTGATGATGTCATAATTATAAGATTTCCTTAAGGTTTATTCGATTTACTTTTAGATAATTAAATATAATTGAAGGGGTTGAATGTAAATTGTTAAGGAGGTAGTATGAAATATGTGAGGGGTTTTTAAGAAAATTGTATATTAATGTAATTAATTATAAGTTGTTTTAAAATTATGTTTAATAACTTCAAATATATTTTGTTTTGAGAAAAAAATAATTATATATTTGTAACCATCTCATTTTTATCTACATTTTGGTATAAATTTTATCGGAATATGAGGTTTTTAAAAAATTAGTATAATTTAATTGTTTTATCAACATCTAAGTAATTATTGGACATATTATTCGTCTTTTATAATTACTCCTATATAATATAGTTGATATAACCACTGATTCATTGGTATTTCGATAAAAAAAATTAAAATATACTATAACTAATGATTAATGGCATAAAGTTGTTTACCAAACTATGACTACCACTTAGAGCTTTTTAAAATTAATTGTTACTTGTGAGTAAATAACCCTAAAAAAGCTAGAACTCAACATAATTACTCTGAGTAGTGAAACAGTTGTCATAATAGTGGGTTTTGTAACACATACAACTTGGATTTTTATATAAAAATTTTAATTGTCTAAGTTTTCTTATTTTTTAACTAAGAACTTGATAAATTAAAAAAAAAGTTATTATAACATGGATATTTGAATTTCAATGAGATCCATTATTAATTATATTTAATTGAATAATAAATTACACTTAAGTGATTTACGTATGTATAGACATAATATATTCTATGTTATAATCTTATTTTTATCTGATCTAATTTGCATATACTTAGATGGATGTCATCATTATTTAACTTTTAATAAATTTAGTTTACAATTATAAATATTCAAATATATAATTGGCTAATAAAAATGTCTTTAAAGCACTTGATATTATAACATCGACAATAATATTATAGTTATGTCTTTACAATGTCGGGATAAAGCTCTATCACGAGAAACACATTACTATTATACTAAAAACTTTTAGACGTGTCATGTAATTTTATATTTCTTAAAAAGAGTATTTATAAAAAGTATTAGAAATACACGTTCTCACTCATGGACAGTTATATGTGACGATTTCTCGAGTGAAGAGTAAGGAGTGGTTAAAAGATTTAATTTGCAATGATGAAGGAAACCCTACTAATAAAACCATGCATGTTGTTTATAAAGAGGTTTTACAGAAAATTTAATGATAATCTTATGTATGGATTTCAAAAATTTGTAATTGTTATTCATTTCTTATTTTCTTACGATATTTTATTTTCCTATCAATGTTTTGTAATTATTTTTACTATACGTGTTATGACTCTTTAAAACTATATAAATTTAAATTTACTTATATCATCTCGTGTTGATACATGAGTCGCTTAGCTAATTAAAATATCACTGTATGAAATCAGATACTATCAATACTTATTAAATAGAGAAAATAAGACACATTGCACACATGCTACATCCTCATAGATGAGGATAGTAAAGTTAGCAAAATGATGCAGTAGTATTCCCCATCAAATTTTAAAATGCACGCAAATGCTAATATTATGTTGTCAATATCCATAAGGCTCCCTGAACATAGCAACAACATCTAAAAGAGTAAACACCGCGCTTCAAACATGTAAGTGACTACTGTTTTCATAAAGATAACTGAGAACTTTTTCATATAGTTTTTGACAAGTGCATAAGTTAGTATAGAAAATTTAATGATAATATTATGTATGAATTTCAAACTTCTGTAATGTTTATCATATCTTACGAGCTTTTATATTCCAATATGTCTTCTAATTTTCTTTTAACATGTTAGTACTTTATAAATCTGTATAAATTAAAATTTTAATATCATCTCCGTATTGATACACGGGTCGTTTAGCTAGTTAATAGAATTATAGCTCATACCAGAATTTGGGTTCAAATTCATAGTATATAACTCATGATCGAGATTCGAGGTGCATGTTGGTTGAGTAACTGAAACTCGATCAGCTTCATCGTGTAGTTGGTCATGGCATGGACCTGGTCGTAGTGTAGATTTTTGTGGCTCTACTTGTGTCATATAATTAATAGGAAATGATTCTTACACATAAGATAATTAAATTAATTTATTTATATAAGGTATATATATATCTTGGTTAAGGTTCTATATAAAACCCCTCTTAAACATAGAACTTAAAATACTATCCTGGAGAAGTGGAGATGACATGAGGCATATTATTTAGGAACAAAAAAGGAAAAAAAAATCGGCGCCCAACACCCTCTCCCAGCGACCAAACACATTTAAGAAAACCCCTTACTTATTTTAAATTAATGATCATAATTCGTTCGTTTTTAAGAATTTTAACAAAAGAATTATACAATTAGATTCAGTTTTTCGTTCTCTTTCAAACAAGAACAAACTTGATATATTTCTAAAACTTTTTTTTTGAAAATGCAAAATTTTCATTTTGAGCTGGGTTTCATTCTAAATGCAAAATACAAAAATCGAGAAATGCAAAATATAAACATGCAGGTTATCTAGATGCTTCCAAAGTGCAAAATGATTCAATGAAAATGCAACGCAAAATGCAAAATTACATATTCAAACACAAAATGCAAAATCCGTACACAAACACTACAATGCAGCCCAAAATACAAACAAATTTGCATTTCAAAAAAAAATATGGGAATAGTGGTCTTGTTTAAAAGATGATTAAAAAACTAAAAGATTTATATAATTTTTTTATTTAAATTCACAAAACTTAAAAGATTATGACAATTTAAAGTTTTGGGGGATATTTTTTTTAAACGTGGGTTGTAGGGGGGGGATTTTCTATGTTTGCTCTTTTACTTAATAATTAATACATGCTAATTACAATTATGCCATCTTTAATCTCATCCATTGATTTTGATGATCCAAATGTCCAGATTGGTTCTTTATGTTCTTTATTTAACAAAGGTTTCTTTATTGATGCATTCTCTATATATCTTTATATACATTTATCTTACACGTTTGTGAAATAAACATATATTTTATGTGGATGAATCAATTCCTTATGTGAATGAATCACTTTCTATAGTTAATTAGCTCTCTGAACATTAATTAAACGTATAATCCTTTAATATATGGACAAATGACACTGTCAAAGTTAACAAACAAAGAACCATATTGAAAGTCACAAGAAGTGAGTATGATGAGCTAACTAGAGTAATCTTGGTGTGAATATGTTAAGAATATATGAAGAACACAACAAGAACTCAAGAACAAGATGATGAACAAATGCAACTATGATGAGAGGATTTCTCCTGGAGTATTTCTTTCTATTGCAAGAGTTAACCTAAACAATTAGGTTACAAGACTATATATAATAAAGGCTCCATGGGCTTTTAGGCCTCATGGGCTTCCATGTTAGGTTGACACACCAACCAACATGGGCTAAGCTATTTGACTAACTTGGGCTCACCATAAACAAGTTGGTGACCCATGATTAAGTAGATGAACATATTAATTAATACAAAGCATAATAAATAAGATAGTTACACAAGGAATACAAAAATAAAATAATTCCTAACAATCTCCCCCTTTTGTATCCTTGTGCTTGTTCATCTCTTCCGCATTCTCCTCTTCATTTCCCATCTTCTGATAGTCGCACGATCTTTAACTACCTTCTCCAGTTTGTCAGCAATCCTATTCATCGTTACCTGTACATGACTCTGTTGAGAGTACTATCTGAATAGGCTCGTAGTTCAGAGAACTTCATGAAAGCTTTGTCTCCATTGGATTTTGGATAAATCAATCCTTCAGTGTCCTCATAAGCTGGGTTCTTCAACAATGGAATACATCTTGAGAAACCTTGCTTTTGAGTGGTGTTGATTAGGCTTCTTCATGTTGATCTTTTGCAAATCATCCTCAGCACCCAGTTGCAGGTCATTGTATCGGCTTAGCTCAATCTTATTCTTTATAAATTCTCTGATGACCTCCAATCCCCTTATCTTCTCTTTGAGCATCCTTGAATTTCTTTCAAGAGCATCTTCTATGAATTCAATGTCTTCCAATGATAGGAGCTTTAGTTCTACTTCATTCACATTGAAAACCTTTCTGTCAAGTCTTTCTATCTCATAGTTGACCATTTGGTAGTTCAAGTGATACCTTATGTGCACATATTTGATATTCAGTATTGGATCCCTTGACATTAAGCTTGGTGTTGAAGACCTATATCTAAATGCATCAAATTTTGCTGCTTTTGCCTGTTCATTTGAGCCATTCAAGAAGATGTTTTCTAATGCGTACACTTTGTCTGAGTATATATCTGAGATATTCTCCTCAAGGCACGGTGGTGCAAACAATTCAGTAGGCGAGTGGGGATTGGTTTTTTCCAAGGCTTCTCTAGGTCCGATGTTGTCTGCGGTTGGCCTTCTCGCGAGAACTCTTTCATTGGTTGGTATTGGTTGTTGTCCTTTGAAAAGAGATTCAGGGATTGGCTATTCACTGTCAACCTTAGACTGCTTTTCTATTTCTGTATTCACTTTATGTTTTCTGGTTAGATCTGATGGTGCTGTATTAAACTTTCCTTGTTCAGGAGGAAAGATCTGGAGTAGGTCTCTATTTGTTTTGCGGAGGACTCTATCAATACTGAATTCTTCTACTAAGGCTTCCATCACAACCTCTGGCAGAGCTAGGGCAGGTACTGGTTGTTGTACCATCTGTTCAGTGGAAGACTCGGCCATTGGTTGTTTGCCTATTTATTTGTCAGTTTCAGGCAAAAATGGGGATTTTGGTTGTTTTGGGGAAACGGGTATTTAGACTATGGGGATTTGGATTCTAGGGGTTTGAGGTTCAGCTTCTCTAGCCTCTTCGGTGTTCCCAAACTCAAATTCAAACTCTTGTGTGTCTTGAACTTCGGCTACTAAGTATGGTACGACCATGATTTTAAGTGTTTCTGGTGGCCCTGTCAGTAATAGTTGTTGCCTATGTTCATTATGTTTTGGTTGCTCTCCACCACCACCACTACCTCTACCACTTCCTCCTCCTTGAGATTCAGGTACGGATCTAGATGTAATTTGTAGTTGTGATCCTGTGTACAGTCTCTGCCGTTTCTCCTCCTCATGATGACTAGGATCGTCCGAGTCATCATGTCTCCTTTTTGTTGTTTTAGCTTGAGTTTTGCAGGAGTTTTCCACAACCCTCAACCTCTTGTCGACCCCTGTAAGCGTCTGTGACATGTTAGAAACTGTGGTAGTTAGAGTATTCAGGGTTGCAAGAATAGAATCATTAAAGTTGCTTGAGGTTGAAGTTTGTGCGGGGGTTGAAGGAGATTGAAGAGCTGTTAGTAGGGTTTGTTGGTCAGTGTTTGGGTTGGCAACACTATTGAGTTTAGCGTGCAACAGCTCTTTGAGTTCATTGATCGAGTGATCTCGCTCAACTGGAGTGGGTTGTTTGTGGACAGTGTTGTTCAGGTTGTTAACTTGAGTTTGTAGTGAGTCTAGGTTGGTTTGTAGAGTATTGAGTTGATTACTTAGTTGAGTTTGAAGGCTAGAGGTTCGGTTTGTAATTTCATCAAAAAGACGATGTTCCAAATGGGTGAATTTTGAATCTAAAGCTGACACATGGATCTGTGTGGACCGATGCGGGTACAATCCAGAAATGGGAAGAAATATATCTTGGTGATAGTTGATGAATATTCAAGATATACTTGGGTCAAGTTTTTGAGAACAAAAGATGAAGCTCCATCTATCATTATCGCATTTCTCAAACAAGTGCAGAATCAGTTTCGTGATACAGTTGGTATTGTTCGCACTGACAACGGCACTGAATTCAAGAACAAAACCTTGGTTTCATACCTTGACTCAGTGGGGATTCTGCATCAATTCTCTGCAGCATACACACCTGAATAGAATGGTGTGGTTGAATGAAGTAATCGAACCCTTGTTGAAGCATCTCGAACTATGCTGTCTTATGCAGATCTACCACCTTCCTATTGGGCAGAAGCAGTCAACACAACATGCTACACTCAGAACCGATCTATTTTACACCGTCGCTTTAATAAAACTCCATATGAACTTGCTAATGGCATAGTTCCTAATATCAAATACTTTCATGTATTCGGTAATAGGTGCTTTGTCCTTAATGAGAAAGCTAACCTAGGAAAATTCGATTCAAAAGCTGATGAAGGAATTTTCCTTGGTTACTCTCAAGAGTCTAAAGCTTATCGTGTACAAAAGAACAAATGTTGTTGTTGAAAGTATAAATGTGACTTTTGATGACTCGCTCATCACAACTTCTTTATCACAAGAGTCACGGGCAATCGTTTCTGAACATGTCCATTCAGAACCGAGTCGTAATAGCAAAGAAACAAATGTGCTTAACTCAAATGAGTCTTCTGATTCCAAATATATATTTGATTTCTTAGACACTGATTTTGGATCTTCTGTGCCTAATGACAGGTCTAATCTACAAGAATCTCTTGAAGTCTCTCAACCGTCGGTCACTGAATCCACACCGCTACGAGTCAACTCAACAACTAACTCGGTTGATGAGACAGTTACCGCCTCAACAACTAACTCACTGAATACACACCACTACGAGTCAAACTCACCTACAACCACTGAAGAAATTGATAGTGAGATCTTTTATGAACCATCTCCCCACCTAGATACAGAATCTGTAGTGCGAGATGAGGGAACATCCATGACAACAACCATGGGATAGATTCTTTCCGCAAAGAAATGATGCCACACTACCAGACACATCTCTAACTGACAATATCCCTACTCCCCATGTAATAAAATGGACAAGTGCTCACCCAGAGACACAGATCATTGGCAATCTTGAAACAGGAGTTCAAACTCGATCAACAACTGCTAATGAGTGTCTTACAAGATGCAGGAATTCAATTCTCTAGCTTCATAAGCATGTTCGAACCAACACGCACACCTGATGCCTTACAAGATGCAGACTGGATCATAGCCATGCAAAAAGAATCAAACCAGTTTGAAAGGCTGAAAGTTTGGAGATTGGTACCCCGTCCCCCTGGTAAAACAATTGTGGGTACTAAATGGGTCTTTAAAAACAAGAAGGACTCAGATGGAGTCGTTTTTCGCAACAAAGCTCGTCTGGTTGCTAAAGGATACAACCAATAGGAGGGTATTGACTACGATGAAACCTTCGCTCCTGTTGCTCGCATAGAAGCCATAAGAGTGTTCTTAGCCTATGCTGCCTTTAAGGATTTCAAAGTTTATCAAATGGACGTGAAAATGGCTTTCTTGAATGGGATCCTGAAGGAAGAAGTTTATGTGTCCCAACCAGAGGGATTTGTTGACCCTAAAAGACCAAACGATGTTTACATCCTTGAAAAAGCCCTATATGGACTCAAACAAGCTTCCAAATGCTCTGATACCAATTGAAAATCACAAGAAGTGAGTAAGATGAGCAAGCTAGAGTAATCTTGGTGTGAATATGTGAAGAATATATGAAGAACACAACAAGAACTCAAGAACAAGATGATGAACAAATGCAACTATGATGAGAGGATTTCTCCTGGAGTATTTCTTTCTATTGCAAGAGTTAACCTAAACAATTAGGTTACAAGACTATATATAATAAAGGCTCCGTGGGCTTTTAGGCCTCATGGGCTTCCATGTTGGGTTGACACACCAACCAACATGGGCTAAGCTATTTGACTAACTTGGGCTCACCATAAACAAGTTGGTGACCCATGATTAAGTAGATGAACATATTAATTAATACAAAGCATAATAAATAAGATAGTTACACAAGGATTATAAATAAAATAATTCCTAACAATCTCCCCCTTTTGTATCCTTGTGCTTGTTCATCTCTTCCGCATTCCCCTCTTCATTTCCCATCTTCTGATAGTCGCACGATCTTTAACTACCTTCTCCACTTTGTCAGCAATCCTATTCATCTTTACCAGAGTTGTTTCAGCAGGATGATTCCGGTTTTCGCGGCGTCAACCTTTTGCGGCGTCAACCTTTTGCGGCGACATATGTTTCAGCAGGATGTTACGTTTATAGGTCGAGCTGGTGACATGCATGAAGTATAAAACTGGACAAATAGAAAAAATGAATCAGTTTAAATATATTCCACTCAATTGTATGATCAGAAATGTTATACTAAGTTACGTTTTGTTTATACTTTATCTTTCTTTTAACTATTCAATATTCGATAGGTGTAATGCATTAAATTCCTTTTTCATATAAAAAAATAAGTAGAAATAAAAAATAGAAGATATATCATTTCTGTTATATAATAATATTGATAATAACTCTAATAGATGTGGTAGAGCTCGATAATAGCGGTCGTTTTCTTTTCTTTTCTTTTTTTTAACTAAATGCACATAAAACCAAATTAAGACCTGAAATATATTTAAAAAAGAAAGAAAGAAACTCTCATGATAACATGCATGATCATCAGCGCTAAAAACCTCAAGTTTTATTATCCATATCTTAAAATTGTTGGTCCAGATGAGTGTTGAATTTTGCTAAAAAACATATAATAATGTTGCTTCATAAATTATTTAAACTAATTTCATTTATTAATATGTCGCTCTTACTGATCTTTTTTTGATGGAATTAACTTATTAATATTGTTACAAATGGATTGTAATTTATTATAGGAACATAAACAGATAACAACAAAAAGAATATATAAGTTACTTCTTTCGAGTATTGGCACAATAAAAAACTACATTTCAAATGAATGGTTCGTAATTTTTGTTTTTCAATTGGATTAAACTATTGTTTAACAATATGATTCTTGAATCTACTTGGTGTTGGAGAAGAGGAGATAAAGGCTTCCTTAATCTCTACCTTGCATCTTCCATCATACCATGTGTTTTGCGTATTTATTGTTTTAATTTTATTCACGTATTTAATTTCTTGATATGCTTTTCATACACTCCTTTGCCATTTCTTAGCTTAAGTATATGAACACCCCTAATACAAAGAAAGGATAAAACCAATCAAGATATTTTTGTCTTAGCTTCTTATTTTTCTTTCTTATTGCAGTTTTGGTTTTTGTATATAACCAATCAAGGATTTGTGTTGATTTCCCACTTGTTCGTATCTCCATACGATCGACCACAAACTATGGTATACTTCTTATTAACTATTAAACTGTTTTGATGTGAATATTATTATATATACATTATACTACATTAAACGGGTTAATTTTATATGTTTATTATAGGACTCTCCGCATAATTCAGAAAGTGAAAATGAAGTAAGGAAAACGAGAGAAGCTACCTCATTGAAAGATCAAATTAAAGATCCATTAGCAATTGTTGAATTCGACGAAAATAGTCGGGCAATTGGAAAGTATTAATCACGCTTTGCAAATGATGTAGGACTCAAGACAAGGAACATGATTTCCATAACATATGTTTCATGGAAAAAAGTGCGTGAGGAAGAAAAAGAACAATTATGGTTGAGTATAAAGGTATAATTTCTAATACCTTTATTTGTGTTTTTATTTGTTTATCATATTATATATATATATATATATATATATATATATATATATATATATATATATATATATATATATATATATATATATAACACCTTATTATTTTTTTTATAATTATTAATAGAATGAGTGGAATATCAACGATGACACACATAGAAATCAAGTGACAAAGCAATGCAACGCTGCATGGAAGAAATTCAAGAAAGAACTCAGACACTACATGGATACAGGAAGAAATCCGCGTCTAAAGTACACATATCTCCCGTTAGAAGATTGGGAAAATTTTATTCAGATGCATGATAATGAGCAAGTTAGGGTATGTTTGTTTTTATACTTTATTTATGATAATGTTTTGTTGTAGTGGGTTATAATGGATCTTTATACGTCATCTTTTGAGTATAGTGGGGTACTTTAATATATTTGTTAACTTTATGTAAATGAACAACGTCTAAAATGCAAGGAAAATGCAAAGAAGAACTCGAATCTCCGCTTGGACTAATAGGGTATCATGGACATCTAGATAAGTGGGATAAAGAGAGGGAGAGTACAGAGTCCTCATCAATTATTCATATGATTGAGAATCCTCGTGCGATACATGACAAAGATGGTCAATTGAGGTTACCAAGTCACCTTGAAAATCTGGCAGAGTAATTGGTATGATTATATTTTGTTTATGAAATTAAGTAAAATATTTATAAAACAACATATGTTTTTAACAGATAGAGACATATAACAACTATCTCAAGGATCATTGCAAGTTGAACCGGGTACAGATGCTCTGACGATGGTGTTAGGCCCCGAGCACCCAGGTCGAACAAGGGCGGTGGGACATACAATTGGTTTGGAAAAAGGCATGCCACACATCATTGATAAGAAAAGGAAGCCTCGCCAAAACCAGGAAATGTCTGAAGAAATAGCAAGACAAATGAAAGTGATGAAAGATGAAATACAGGCAGAGTTTGACCACAAACTGAAAGTGTTTAAGGAAGAGATGACACATAGCAAAGAGGGTTTACCGGTTGAGAGCCCAGGTATGAGGAAAAGTAGTGTCGACTCAACCCAAAACGTATGTGATGATGATTTAGGCGAGATACAGGTAATTGTCTTCTATTCATCATAAAATACATGTATTGTTTATACTTACTCTATTAGTTTAAATCGTAGGAACCTACGAGTTGCTTTTTATTTCTACCTTATAGGCTAGAGATAATCAAGTGTGCGAAAGGGGTAGTATACCCGAAAAGAAACGGTGTAGTACACAGTGTTCCTTTACTCAAAGGGCACGTGAAGGTGCAAGTAGACAAGGTTGATCAGAAATATTATGACTTTCATCTTCCAGTGCCTACTTTGGCACTAGAGACACTTCAGGATGCTATCAACAGTTTTATTCAGTGGCCAAGACGTGCACTTAGTCTTTCTACGGTATGTCTTAATAATTTTCGCCTTTTGTAATATTTTAATATGATTTAGTATCAAATACATATTTATCTTTTTAATAGACTTCAAAGAGTATTGACAAATCTACTCAATTAGCATCAACACCAATACCACCTCATCAAGAAGCAGTATCATCACCAATAAAGAGAAACATTGCAAAAGAAAACACCTTAAAGCGTAGGAAAAATAAGGGTGCTGTAATTTTCAAAAAGCAAACCATAACATTCAACCCATACAGGAGAATTTTGTCGCGAACGGACCCTACTGAGTGGTTTGATGTTATTATCGAGTCTGAGATCTTTGGTAAAGAGGGATATGAGTTCACTCTTGAACCCGTAGACATAGTTGATATGTTGGCCGGTAGTTGGGTTTATATCACGCTTGTTATTTGGCTTGCGAGGTAAGTAATTTATTGTTTACTAGAATAAAGCAAGTAACATCACCTTGTTAAATATTATAATGTATAGTGTCATGCTTATAGGTCACTACATATGTTGCTGGATTCGCGAAAGAATAGGTGTGTTGTGTTTAACCCTGAAATGATTCGCTCATCCTAATGCTTGAAATACGAGAATGAAGTCACACTTTACTTAACCGAAACAATGCAATGGAAAACTCACAAACGTTTTTTCCCGCTCCGTATTGGCAAGGGTACTTTATATAACTACCTTTATCGTTATATGAATTATATGTATATTCCATATACTAAAATGTATCGACACATAATCAGTGACCACTGGACATTGTTTATCATTCTCCGTAATACACGCACGGGATTTATATTAGATTCTATGAAGAAACCTCATCACAAAAAGTATGGAAAAGTAAGAATTTTCTTAAATTTATATAGAATTCATTTTTATTATACTTAATACACTAACATTAGTTCTTTTCTTTTTTAGGGCTGTTAGAACCGTAATGAAAGATAAAAAGGAAACCCCTATGAAATGGACGTTCGCCAAGGTAAATTATCTTGACCATCTTATGTTAGATATATATTAAACTTATTTGTGTGTTGAATTTTATCAAATTTAGTGCAATCAAAAGCGGTTGGGAGTGTGGCTATTACATCATGCGGTGGCTCCACGAATTTATGTTTCATGGACAATTTTGCTTCCCGGATACAGTAAGTGCTTGCAAGTACAATTTTGTTTTCCGGATATAACTATAACATTGTTTTGAATTTTGTCTATTGCCACTTCTTGTTAAAATCTCTTAGTTAAATAATTTCTTTTTTTAACATGTATATAGATTCCATGGAAGAACACTAGTCCATTTGACCAAAAAGATTTGAATGATATTATTGGTATATGGCTTGACACATTTATAACGGCTTTCTTTTAAGGTATATATATACATGATTTTTTCTTTTAGCCTAATGATGACGAAATTATTCAAACGAAGAACTTGTTACGTATACTTTAATCTACTTCATTTTTTTGCTATAAATTATTTATGCTATTGTTAGTAATGAGTTACTAAGATAATTCTTTCTTTCTATTTGTGTAGGGTTCCTTTTTAATTACAAGAGATAATCTATGTGTCGCGTTGCAAGTTAAGAAGTATACATGTTCCTACAAATGTTCTTGCTATGTAGATATAATGTCAACTTTTTTGTCTTAGCTCCTTTGATTTTTGCCACATTCACAAATGAGCACAAGATAATGGGTACAAAATGTTGTTTGAACATATGGTATTAAACATGGTTCATTGAACAATCCTTCCGAATTGCTTGAATTCAACTAATGGGAATTGTTATTATGTTTGGTTAACCAATTTGACTCAAGTAGTTTTTATTTATTACTTAATAGTTGTTTATTATCATTGTGATGTTACATGGGTTGTATATTATTAGCTGGTAAAAGCAGGAAAAATATAAAAACAAAAATGTTCTTTTTTTAAAATTTAATAGATTCAGACCCGATTTTTTAATATAAAACAGGGCTTAAAAAGTGAACCTTTAAACCTTAAAAAAGAAGAATCAGACCCAGTTTTTTACCATAAAACCGGGCTTGAAAGTAGATTTAGACTAGGTTTTTTAACCGGGCTTGAATCATCAAACTTTCAGGCTCCCCCTTTCAGACCCCCCACAAAACCGGGCCTGAAGGGCTTAAAAAATCGAGTCTGAATGTGTTTTTTGTAGTAGTGTTATCTCGATATAAATTCATGTTTTATTAGAAAATTAAATTTATAAAAAATACATTTAAAGATATCATAAAAAGATAATATACGAAGAAAATTTTCATCTTATCTACTTAACTATATATACAATTAAAATGCCATATATTTAAATATAATCTCATCTTATGTAAATTTAACATAGAGTTTCAATCTTGACTATTTAAAGTCAAAACTGAGTTTTTTTATTTTAACTTTAATTAATGGTTAAGATTTAAATTTTAATAATGAAAGACTGATATCTTTTAATTAAATTGATGATACTTAGTCTTTTATTTCTATTAGAAGATTCTTAAACCCTAAAATATCATAATTACCCACTTTAATTTATAAGTGTCATATTTACCCTTTAATAATTATAAAATACTATATTTAACCTAAATGTTTAGTTTTATTATAGTAAAATAATATATAATTATTTAAATTATTTTTTTAAATTAACAGCAATAAATGCTTAACACTATTACCCCTAATTGTAACATTATATTGTTGGTTTGAGTGTTGACGCCCTCTGTTTTTATTTTTTTCAAAATTCTTATTTTATTTGCGTCGTATAATTATTTTAATTTTTTTATAAATGATATATTTATTATTTTTTTAAATTAATTCGTGTATCACACGAACATTTAATCTAGTGTGTAAATACATAGAGACCAAAGGCATGCGACGTAGAATATTTTTTTAAGCGAATAGTCTTAAATTGGTGCTAGACTGCTAGATGATCATCAATGATCGTTAGATGCAATATGCATGATATACTTCTAAAAATATCAGATCAAAAAACAAATCACAAAAATTAGTCATAACAATAAATGTATGTGTATAGACAAAATATCCTAAAAAATGTATACGGATAAGAAAAATAATTCACAAATGTATATGAGGGTAAAAGTATTCCAAATGTTGTACATAAGTAATTTTTTATTTTTATTTTTAAAGGCAATACACAAATCATCTCCCTACCAGAAAACCCTTATTCTCTTAATATAAGGAAGATGATCGATCGTGTTCCTTGATGAAATTTAATATTTAAAATAAAAAACTACATATATATATATATATATATATATATATATATATATATATATATATATATATATGTTTTTGTGTGTATTTATACACATAGATATATTAATTTAGACTTAATATTTAGTGAGTTGAATTTTGCATTTGCATATGAATACAGTACGTATAATTGACTTTACTTTGTTGCTAGACAAGTTAATCAATGCTGACTTTTTAAAGACATGTCTATGCAAATCATAGCACTACTGCTGACCATCTGAAACTTTACCACCAACCTTAGCTGCTAGTACATACATGTCTCCTAAATTAATATTTGTCTTGTTTATTTTGTCTAGCAAACAAGGATTCACTATTACACACACCATCATAACCAAACAAAGAAGTTTTTCCAATCCCACTGCATTCTTCAAAGATTATGAATTGAAATTGACACTTCAATTTCATCTATAAAAACATACTGAATGCTAGCTTATTAGGCAATTCAGGTCTTTCATCTTTCTTTCTTATATATAGTACCAGTACTGCCCCTGCTATGCAAAAGTCTACTCACATAACAGATCAACCCACAACTTATTTTACAACCCTCAGCCTAGCTAACCCTAGCCTAACTAACTTCTTTTCATCTTTTACTACTATATATCAAGACTCAGAACCAAGGTTTGGAAACTGTTATCAAAGCAACACATGAGTATAACAAAAGTGAAAAGGAAGCTAGCTAGGGTTTTGAGGTAGTGGAGTGATCATCAGCTTGCTTGAGATCTGTGGTGGTGAGTGGGAAGAGTTGTAGGGTTTTGGGTGGTACTCTTGTGCAATATGGACTTGTACCATGATTATCCATCATCATCATTGTTATAAGTGGGCAATCACACATGAGTTTGCAAGTCTGAGGATCAGATGGTAGTTCCACCTTCAAGTTGTTCATTGTTGTTTTGCATTTTCTCCCATCTTCCACTCCAACCTATATAATCACATACAATTAGTACACATGAATAAAATTACTCAAAATATATATCTTGAAATGATCATAAATAAGTACCATCCACTGTTATTAAATTAATGTATAATTAAATCTATTATAGAAAATTCTGAACCATTTTAATAGTGAAAGACTAATTATTTAACTTACATATCAAGGTTCTTGAAAGTTTTAGGAGTAGGGTTAATTAGACTGTTGAAAAAATCAAGTTTCTTGAAAATTTTATGGAAAAAGGTAGCTTACCCTAACGAATTGAATAATTTATTAATTAATTACCTGATGAAGAGGAAGAAATTGATGATCTTGATGAGGAGGAAGAGGAAAAAGGCGGTGTTGCTGATACAACGCCATTAATCTCTTCCGCAGCTTTTGACGATCACGAGCTTTGTGATTCTGAAACCAATAGAAGACATTTTTGCCTTGAATTTTGCCATAAATCGATAACCTTGCTGTGATTTGCTGTATCTGAGTTGCGGTTGGTGTTTTCAGACCACCTCTATACATTCCCTCTAACAGCATTACCTGCTCCGGCGTCGGACACCACCTGCTTCCACCACCTCCGCCACCAGCACCTCCTCCGCTTGTTGTCACGGGCACCGATACTGATGATGTCATTGTTGACTTGTTCTCACTCTCTTTGATTGCTTTTCTTAGTTTGCTAGAGTTGTGGTGGTTTATATTTGAATATATGTATGGAGATATGAAGGAGCTAGGTAGGTATTTATAGAAATTAAGAGGGTGAGGGGTTGGGAGTGAAGTAGATAAGTGAATTGATGATGTCATGATGATCCATGTAATATAAGTACTTTTAGACACGAATAAAAATTGATCGAGAAGCTAGCTCGCATCAGGGGCGTCTCGTGAAATTCTTGGGCCCTGTGCGAAGAGAAATTATGGGCCCTTTTTTAACACACACGAGGGCCGAACTATGCTAGGTTCGGTGGTGACACGGGCCACCGTTCATTAATTTTGCAAACGAAGTGGAAAAATTTGACTTGTCCGAGCTAGTGTCACCAGTTATTTGATTAACAAAGCTTCACATAGATTGTTTTAGATTTAAGCCCTAAAATACCGGAACAACATCTGAAACCTCGTTAACTCGAGTTGATTAATTGCAAACCCGAAAAAAAATACTCAAAGAGTACCCTCAATCTAAATAAATTGTATTTTTGTCATTGCATAATGCAACCAGCAATAAATATCTCGAGTATAAATAGTTTATCTTAAATAGTTACTCTAATAATGAAATTCTCCTAGCATTATTAGAAGCAAAATTATGAATCAACTTTTCATAATCAATACCCTTTAGGATGTGATTCCCAATAACTATCATTATCAATTGTTGTGATATCATGGACTATAAGTAAGATTACCACACTTTAATTTTGAGAAACTTGTTTATACATATGTAAACATTATTGTAACAATCAACAAGACTCTATATGCAATAACTGCATAAGGAAGACAATTGTCTTGTTACAGAAATTTTAAAGCAATGTTAGTTTGATAGTTTAAACGCGTAAAAACATGTCAAACAACTTTAACTACATATAAAATTCATTTGCAGCATGATCATTATACATGTTATTTCAATTGGCTACAATTATGACTTAAGATCTTTGTCATTAAATCCCTAAATCTACTTTTGGGCTTATGTAAAAATTATTTTAAATTCGAGCTTCTTACTATATCTTTTTAAGTTGACTTTGAAGAATTATAAAGTTATACATATATATCATATAGTATAAAAATTTTGGGCCCCCTCTGAAACGTGCGCCCTGTGCGGTCGCACCTCCTGCACTCCCTTAAAGACACCCCTGGCTCGCATGGATCATTGTAACAGATGTAACCATGCATCCAATTTTTTATTTTCCCCGTCCCCTTCAAATTCTGTACCAACGATTTAATTTATATATATATGGAACAAATTAAAAATACTACTATTTTTATTTTTATATATTATTTTTATTATTATTATTATTATTATTATTATTATTATTATTATTATTATTATTATTATTATTATTATTATTATTATTGCATGTATAATAATTATAATGTGATTCATAAATTGCCTTCATCACAATTTCATTTTCAAACATCTCTTGTGAATGTAAATTACAAATAGATATTAAAAGATTATAGTTTGTGTTGAGTCATCAAGCTATATATATATATATATATATAGTTTTATTTTTAGGAAAACAAATCTTTAGTCTAGCTAGCTATTGATTTATAGACATATTACATCAAATTAAGTTCAGTATTTTATTTTATTAAAATACAACAAACTTCTTTTTTTTTTATTAATTAATGTAAACAAATTATTAGAGTTACATGACAATGTAAGTCAATCACTCAATAATCTTTCCTAGCTATAAAACTATTGTATACGAAGGACTATAATTTTTCTAGATTAACATATATGTAACGAACCTCCAAAAGTTGCCATTGTATGCCGAGGTTAATTTGAATAGAAATTAATTTCCTAATTTCTCTAATATTATTATTACTAGACTAAATTTCCGTGTGATACACGAGTTGGTTTAAAATATAATAGATATTAAACATCAATAAAAAAGTATTAAATAGTAATAAATTGCAAATTAAATGAGAATTAAAAAAAATGAAGACGAATGACATCGACACTCTAATCAGCGGTGGAAACATCGACGCTAGCGGGAAGGCAGACTTAATGGCAGAAACACAGTAACATGATAGAAAGAGACGTGATTGTAATTCTTATATAAATCATCAAACATTATTTTTACAATTAAGAGTAATAAAGTTATACGTTATTAGTTATAATTAAAACCAATTAAAATAAATATAAAATATTTTAGAATGATAAAATTAAGAATTTGGTTAAATATGATATTTTGAAATATTATAAACGGTAAATATAATATTTGTAAAATAAGGTGGGATAAATACGATTTTATATGATTTAATAAAGGCATATATGAAATTATCTCTAATAAATTTAACTTTAAAAAGTCAAGATTGATTTTTTGATTTTAAATGAATTAATAGTCAAGATTAAACATTTTTATAAATGAATAGTTCAGATCGTCTAATAAATTTTATAAAATTAATCTTTTATATATATTAGAAGATTATTATTATTATTATTATTATTATTATTATTATTATTATTGTTATTATTATTATTATTATTATTATTATTATTATTATTATTATTATTTAATGTAATGTGATATGAGAAACTTCAACCTAAAGCCTTGTACATTAACGATAAAAAATAACAAACGAGGAAACCATTATTTAACATAATTCAACAATTGAACTGAAACGCGCTCAAATCGCGACGAACTAAAATATGGAAATGCTCAATATGAATATGATTCAAAAGATTTAAAATGCACTTAACTATGGAAACACTAAGATCTATCAGAGAGATTAAAACAAGTTGGTATATCCATTTAATTTGAAACCAAAAAATAATTTGAAAGCTACTCAAATCTTGAGATGCTTTAAAACTGTTATATATCAATTGGAGGGTTAGTAAAAAATTGTTATAGTTGGTTAATTCCATATATAAATACAATAACAAGAGTGTGTGCTAGGAAAGGGCTTAGACAATTGTAAATCTTTTTCCTAGTTGTAACGTACATTCTCTCTAATGCAATGGAATCGTCCTATTTGGTTTACTAAGCATTCAATCTTCAATTCCTCCTTATTTCCTGAGGAATTCTAGTTTGTTTGTAACTTTCTTCAGTTCATAGTCTGAATTCTGGAAATGATCATTACAATTAGTATCAGATCTGTGATTCTGACAACTAATTCACGGTCCTAGAAATCGTACGGTAAGTACAAGACATCAATCAATGGATGACGGCATTAATCTGGAAAGCATATTGCAGAGGTAGTGCAACACTTGGTGGAAGAGATAAACAGAAAAATCAAAGCAAACACTAAACAATCAATTGAAGTTCTTGTGGTGAAGTTATAAGAAATCACAAGCAAAGTTGAAGTAGTTGATCAACAACAATTTATGGTAAATATGGTGTGAAATATGTCAAAAAGAGATTATGATAAATTGGTAATGATCTAATCTCTCTTTTTCCTTTTCATGAAACTTCAAAAATAGAATGTCTCCATATAATGGGGGTTGATTTTGAGAAAATCATACTACTAGAAAAACTAAGATTTCTGATAAAATTTAGTGACGGATTAGAACCGTCGCTAAAAAGCAACAGATCTGCGAGAGATTGCGATGGAACCAAGTTATTAAGGATCCATGATATTTCATCGTTATTTCCTCGCTAATTTGCGACAGATTTATGACAGATAGAGTTTTAAGTATCAAAGGAATTTCATCGGTATTCCCTCGCTGATGAGAATATATACACCTTTCATGACTTAATCAATGTTCCACATTTCTTTACTTGTCACCTAGGTCGTTCTAAATTAGTTAAAAATATTATGGGTGTAATCGAGCCGAGACAACTCATGAGCTACTCGAGACCGACTAAATTTTTTTCGAAATCGACTCAATGCAAACCGATTTAAGCTCGAGCTACTCAATTGGTGCCAGTTATTTACTGTCACCCATAACAAACGAAGTAAGAACTCATAGTTTGTAAATTGATTAGGCTTGCATAGTTTCCTACATCAGATTGTTAATTGTTAGTACCTTGCTTAGTTACATTCATCAAATTGAATAACATCATGCTAGCGAGTTGTTAATCGATTTGGCTTTATAAGTTGTTGTTATTCTCATATTGATAGATGGATCTGCGAATTCTTTGGCTATATGCAAATAACTTTTTTTTGTGTCTGGGTTTTCGTTACCATTGTATAATGTATACAATGAATTTTGTCATAATTCTTAGAGTAAACTGCATTAAAACACAATGGACTTAGTCTTAGTTATCATTATTTAACCAACTTTATTTTCTTAAATATCATACAATCAACTTTCATAATCCTCACATTTTATGCAACTTGTTGTATACTATAAAAATTATGACAAATTTTATTGTATACAATGATAAGTAAACAACAAACACATAAAAAGATGTTTGCATACAATGAGAGGATTATGAAAGTTAATTATATCATTTGTAAAAATTTAAGTTAGTTGTATACAATGATAAATATATAAGAGAAAGTTTATTGTAGTTTCATGCAATTTGCCTTACACTACAAAAAATATGTCGTTTATTCACGCCTCATAAAAAACGTGTAAAAATTCTAAGCATTGTCACGTTTATAAGTGTGAAAAATATATAGTTTGGAGAATAAATATTGTTAGAAAAAGAAAAAACTTAACATTAATAGACGTGTACATTTGCTTTTAAAAGTCTATGATTTTAAATGTGTGAATTTAGTAATAAATAGATGATTATAGAAGTTCACACTAAATAGTGTGAACTTTTGTAACTCTAAATTTATTTTCAAATTATTTTCGTGTCGACCTGGTTTTGACCCATTTCGGGTTCGTGACACTTTTTTCATGTTTGGTTCGGGTCGTGTTTCGTGTCGGGTCAGGAATTGCCAGCCTTACTAATAAATGTGAATTTTGACTCCAATTTCACACTTTCAAATGTAAAGATTTAGTATAAAATAGTAACACCCATTTTTCCACGGTTGATCGTAATTCATAACGATTTTAAGTGTATTAATATTGATAAAAAATATGGATAACCAGCATCTTTTTTGTAGTGATAATTTGATCTTATTGTATATAACAACGTGCACACAATGAAAAAATAATGAAAGTTGATTCATTGAATACAGTATAATTAACTAAAACAAAGTTAATTGTATTTCCGTACAATTTTATCATTATATTATATATTCAATAATAATTTGACATTATTATACTTACTAATTAAATCTTAATATTCTATATTAATTATTTTAATTTTAATTTCATCTTTAATGCTTTAGCTTATCATTAGTAAAAAACTTAGCATATTTTATCTAATCATTTAATATATCTTTGTCATTTAGCAAATTCGTTATAAAATACAAGTTATACGACACATTAGAAGTTGAGGATGGTGTAGTTTACTTTCTTATATGAGTATACAACCATACAGCTTTCAAGATTACCAAAATTCTTCTTATATTTATGAAATATTAAAAGTTTTTCTTAAATATTAGGAGTGAGCACAGTATCCGAAAAATCAAAACCAATCCGTTAAAATCGATAAAACCTAAACCATTTCAAAACCAAATGTTCGGTTTTAATCAAAACCGCCCCATTAAGAAATCGGTCCATTAATATTTAATATATAACCTTTATTTTCTATTTTTATAGTTATTAAATAGAAGTCGATGAAACATATTACATATGTCATGGTCTAATTACAAGGGTCATAACTTTTCATTCCCTTTGTCATTTACCCTTTTATCATATGGTCATTTATATTATGATTATATGATACAAGATATGTTTATATTTTGAATATTTGGGCTAAAAATGGTATATAGTGCTGAAATAGATTATTAGACATTGAATTTAGTGCTGAATATTAGATTTTGTTGCTAAAATTTGTATATAATGTTAGAAAAATGAGGGTTAGTGCAGGATATTGTATATCAGTGTTGAAAACAAGGTGGTTTTGTTTTGGAACACAAACTGTTTTGTTAATAACCAGAACCCATCAAAACCAAATCCGATAAAAACCGAAACCATTGGGTTTGAAAATCCTAAAATCAAAATTGATGGATAAGGTTCGGCTTGAGCTTAAAACTAAGTCATGCAAACAACAATTAGATATGAAGAAAATTCTTTTACCAAAAATAGTATACCCGATCAACGTACGGGTATTACTCTAGTTAAACACTAGGCGAGATATGAATTATTTTATTATTAAAACCATATATTCATTCAATAGAATAATAAAAAAATATTATTTTACCCAAACAAGAACAAGTAAACTCGACAAACTTTATATATCCACTAAAATTTTTAATCCAAACAATATAATTCAAATAAAAAAATCAGTTATACCATATAATTTAATATATAGAATAAATGTTATACACAATTTTCACGCTAATATAACACCTAGCTAATGTATTGAAAAGGGTTTAGGGTAATTTAATATATAGCTAATGTTAGACAATTTTCACGCTAATATAACACCTAGCTAGCTAATGTATTGAAAAGAAAAGTCGAAATGACATGGTGAAGTGTTTTACATAAAGTCAATATACAACTATTAACATTTTTAGAAACTAAAATAAATTGATTGATGGATCGATGTCCAATGACAGCGGGAGGATTCACACGTTCAGATTGTACACACTCTTTTACCCCCAATGCCTTTTTCCACTCGTTTCTAGTTATATAACAAGAACAATAATTGATTAACAAGTAACATACTTACTTCCCGCTATATTATTATATCATCGTTTTATTCTCACTATTTAGGGGGTGTCTGTTTTAGTCTTTTAGTTTATTTTGTGTTTATTTTTCGAGCTTGTTTTTCCGGTTTATTTTTTACGAGTTTACTTTATTTTTTTTATAACTTATAATAAGCTTAAAAGTCAGAAATAAGCCTCAAAAAACGAATTTATAAAAATAAACTCGAAAAATAGTTTTAAATAAGCTAAAACAAATTAGCACCCCCTTAATCTACCATACATACTCATAGTGATCTTTTTCCACTACATTAGATTCTAGGTCCCATTAATATCTATTATCATTCAAAATCTAATAAATGAAAGAAAAAATAAAATATGACAGAGAGAGAGAGAGAGAGAGGTGGTTCCACATTTACCACCCCCTCTACAGTCTACACCGCTTGCCCGGTTCTTGCTACGTCAAAGACCCTCCATGTCACCATTGAGTAGTAGCACCTTCGACTATGGCAACATTGGGCCTCTTCCACGTCAAAACCACTACCCACTTCATACTATGTATGAGTGTTTAGAGTATTGGGCTTAAAAAACACTCGTGGTGAGAGTTTCACAACGTTATGGAAGAGCCGCCCCACTCTAAAATGTTATCGGAATTAATTCACAAGATTAGGTTACATAAAATGTTTATATATACATTATGTTGTTATTGACTTAAATCTTAACTATATAAAATGTATTTATAGTTTTAGAAAATATCATACACTTAGAGAGTTAAAAGCTTGTTTGATAAAGAAGTTTTTTTAACTGTAATATCTTTTGGTTTTTTAAAAATAAAGTTTATCCTGAAAAAAAAAGCCATGTTTGAATAGAGCACAAATATGAATTTGTAATTGCCGTAAAATACTGATCCATAAAAATAAGAAATTAAAAAATGTAAACACTTTTAGTAAAGCAGCAATGGTTTAATGGAGTATCGACACATATTGATTTTATATATCTAATTTTTATTCAATGTTATTGGTAAGGCAATAAAAACAATGGGAGAAGGAAGACAAAAAACATATATGTCTTGTCGATGGCCCTACAGAATTCTTGTTCCAACTACCGAATTAAGCTCTCAAGGTAAAGTCACTCTTGCACTTCTATTTTACTTAATTTTTATCTGTATATTTACCCAATTTTATATATTTCAATTGAATATTTTCATTCCTTTTTTTTATTATCCGGTATCAAAATGCTTAGGTGTTATTTGTTTTAAAACGTTTAAGATTTTTTATGTCTTATTTATGTTCACCGAAGAACATGTGACCTATATTGAAAGGTATGCGAAAGATACGTTATATTCAATTAATTTTACAAAAAAGATAAATAAAATCTTCCAAATATTTATCACTTACTTTAAACAAGAAAAAAATCTATTCACATATATACATGTTTAGAAAATAAGGTATTTTTAGAAAAACAAACAAAGTCAATTAGTTATCTCCATATCTTGTAGTCACATTGAATGTTTAAATAATTATGTCATAATTTATTAACTTGTATAAGTAATTTCGAGTTTATTATAAAACACATTTGATTAATGAGCTAGACAAACTTTATAATCTAAATTACCTGTAAAAACTAATGAATCCTTAATCATACGTCTCAAGCATTGATTAGAACTAATATAGAATATTTACAAGGATATAAGTGTCCACAATATAAAGTAGTATTGAGATAGAATTGTTAGTGATTTCTACTTAGAATTGAAGTAGTACCTTTTCTTTCATGACAACATAAATGTTCACAATATAAAAGACACATTTTTATGATTACAAGTAGAGCATTAAATACTCATTAGTAAATTTTTAATTTTATCACTTAAAATATAACTAAAAGTATATGATGAAGTTTTTGGTAAATAATTCTAGGATCTAAACATTTTCCTTAGGACAAAGTGTTATACAGGCCTAATTAATTAACCTGAAGATATGACTAATTTTTTCAATACACATGTTTCATATACTTTCCTTTTTATTATATTCACGATCAATTTGTCATGTATTATTATCTTCATTTTAGAGATACAGTTAGACACATATTTTAAACATATAAATTATTTTCATAAATTAAAATAAAAGAATATAAAACAATGAACATGAACTATGATAGAAAATAGAAATACAAAATAGTTTAGGTATCGGGTTGTATCACATGTAAATGAGTGTTATAATTTAGATTATCGCCTTTCCAAAAAAAATAAATAATAATAATAATAATTTAGATTACCTCCCTCTTACATATAAAAATCAATTACAGTTTTTAATACATGTTATATATTCACATATATAATATTACATGAGTCAATTTAGATTATTAAGAGGATATAAATTAATCATCCTATATAAACTTGTAGTGCTGCTATTTAACATCCCTCATCTTACATGTCATACATATCAAATCATGTAATTATAACTTTCAATACATACCATACACTCACAAATATTACATTAATTAAAAGTGTTTAGATTATGAGATCGTCCAAATAAAATTACCCAATACATGATTACATGTTCCAACGGTCCAACAACCCCAATAAACGAGACCAAGTTGAGTGTCGCGTACTCACGTGCGTGCCAACATTTTCACTGTCATGTGACATATGGGGCCAACTTCAACATCTTGCATTTGGGCCCATTCGATTAAATATACATATATATTTATATTACGTTGGTATAGTATGCCATGATGGTGGATTGGTGCCTTGGTGGTGCATGTTCTTTTTTTCTATCTTTTAAAATTTATTCTCTTGGTTGTGTTTTTATGTTTTGAGTTTTTACCGATTAAGGGCTTGTATTTATTGTCGACGTATACATTTAAACTTAAATTAAGTAATGTAAAGAGTAAATTACATATTTGGTCCCTGAACTATGTCATTTATTTCACTCTTGGTCCCTAAACTTCATTTATTACGTTGGGAGTCCCTAAACTAATCATTTTGTCACACTGGTAGTCCCTCGTACAACTAAAAAGCCTAAAATACCCTTACCTCTTTAGATAAAATGACTATGATACCCTTATGTGTCATTTTTTTTATTTTTTTAAATTAGAAATATTGTTTTTAGAGTTTATTAAATTAAATATATTTTTTTATTAAATATATTATAATTAACCCCACCTAATATTATCCTCCATTCACCCACACCCTTTCCATTTTGTCAACCCGCCACCACTTCCAGACCCACCCGCCGGAAGAAAACCACCGCCACCCACCTCCACCACAGCCTTCGTGTTGCTTACTCACCTCGCTGGAAGAAAACCACCGCCACCCACCTCCACCACAGCCTTCGTGTTTCTTACCCACCTCGTCGAAAGTAAACCACCGCCACCTACCTCCACCACAGCCTTCGTGTTTCTCTTACTCGCCTGAATTCTATAACCAGTGAAGAACCACCTTCTCCCTCTGAATACACTAGCCGACGCCATGGTTAGATCTTGTTCTTCAACCATCGTGCCGACGTCTAGTTTTCAGATCTTGGTCTTCAACCATCGTGGAGAAGAAAGAAATCGGCAAGGTACGTGTGTATTCCGTCGCCCATCACCACCGCCGCATCATCACCACCACCGCAAGTCAAATTAGGGTTTTTGTTTACCACGATTATCTCTTTATCTCTCTCTCTCTACACACAAAAACACCTTCTCTCTTTCTCTCTTTATTTTTTGCAGCTATCGATTAGGGTTTGCATTTTTGGTTCTTGATTTTTGCAGCCATCGATTTTCAGATCTGGTTTTTAGATCTTATTTTTCATGTTCTTGCTCTTCAGATCTTGTGTTTTAGGAGTTGTCCTTCACCGATCTGTTCTTCCCCTTCATCTTCAACTAAAAATCGTAATATGGTGGTGTTTTTGGTAGGTGGAAGGTGGGTGGTGGTGGTAGAAGCCGGTGGAAGGTTTATCTGAAAATCGTACCTGTGTTTTTTGGGTGGAAGGTGGGTGGTGATGGTAGAAACCGGTGGTGGTGGTGGTGGCAGTGGGGATGAACAAATCGGTGGTTGCGGTGGTGACTTTTCTTTGGGTGGTGGCAGACGTGGTGTGGGTGGTGGTGATAAAAGGAATTGTTGTTAATCATTTTTGTTTATAATTATTATTTGTTATGTTATTTTAATTATAATTTAAGTAAATTTAAATAAATAAAAAGTCAAATAAAAGAATAAATTGAATTGAGAGGGGCAGTATTGTCTTTTTAAGTGATTAGGGACTATCAATGAAACAAAAGTCATACATTGAGGACTCCCAACGTAATAAATGAATTTTAGGGACCAAGAGTGAAATAAGTGACATAGTTCAGGGACCAAATATGTAATTTACTCTAATATAAATATAAAACGATGTAGACATACTCCGGTTAACAAGGAGATACCCGAATCTATACTACATAAAATTGAGAATTGGAACCTAAGAAAATCTCATGATTGGAAGGGATGTTTCAGATCTCTAAATAAGAGGCTCTACTCAGATTTTGACTTGTTTATTTAGATATGGCGTATGACTATTTTAATAAAAGTGTGGACCGTAGAATATCCCCTAGTCTCCACAACTCACAATCTCATTATACCTTGCTATGATCCCAATTTGAATTTGTTCAACCGAAAGCTCTTCTAAGAACTCTTTTAAAATGGCTGTAAAGACATATTCACCACATTTACAACTGGATTTACTATTTTTTGTTTGTTTTTGAAAAGCAGGATTTACTCTAATAGGTATATTCACTACTTTAGTATGTATGCAACCAACATGAACTATATTCACTTTAATTCAAGATTGTATCAGAAAACTCAACTTGGAGTCGGTAAGGACTCGATTGGACTAGAGTACCATATACCTAGCTTTAACGAGATAGCATAAGGCCAAACTACACAATTATGTGTTCTCGATTATTTTAATATTACATTCGGGTTTGGGTTTTTAATATAAAATATGAAAAGGAGGTTTTATTTTTTATATATTTAATTTTTCATTAGGGAGCAAGTTGATAAGATATGAAATCTTTGTCTTCATTAATGAACACACATTGAGGATTGAAACTATCTTTTTAAGTTGATAATACGTGAACATTTTTAGTTGGTGCATGAAATATTGAATTGTCACGGATTCTAATTATTATAAATTTGTGTGCTAAGTTCATTGTTGAATATCTTCAACTAATGAGCACATGATAATTATTTGTTAAATTAGTAAAAGTGTAGTTTATTACATTGTTCAACAGTGCATATTAGATAAAGTAACATATGTACAAAAAACAT
Source organism: Pulicaria dysenterica (assembly GCA_947179395.2). Lineage (NCBI taxonomy): Eukaryota > Viridiplantae > Streptophyta > Magnoliopsida > Asterales > Asteraceae > Pulicaria > Pulicaria dysenterica. The sequence continues at coordinate 82,396,472 of OX359288.1, forward strand.
GGTAAAAAATAATACAACAACGAGTGGTTCACTAACGAACAAACGAAGAAAAATAGGAGATGAAGAGAGAGAAAATTGATTGGAGAGATAAAAAATTTGTTTGACCACAATACCCTTTTTTATTAGATAAGATATAAATTTGATTTTTCTTGTCCATTAGATGAAAACTTGATCAAAGGCTATAAAAAAGCTTTTCGCACTTCTCGCAAAATCAATGCTTCTTGTATAAACCTTCCCCTATGAACACACACATACATACATACATACATACATACATACATACATACACACACACACACACACACACACACACATATATATATATATATATATATATATATATATATATATATATATATATATATATATATAAGTTGAAAAAAACTATAATGAGTGTGTATATATATAAGATGGAAAGAACTTTAATGAGTAGTAGACTCTAGATCACTTTAGAAGAGATGAAGGAGGGGACAAGAATGGACAAAGATAAAGGGAAAGATAGAGGAAGAGATACTAAGGGTATGTTCGGTATGGAGCTTTTTGAAGCTTATTGGAGCTGGTAGCTTTTTGTTTTGAAAGAAAAAGCTACAAGTCATGTTCGGATGAAAAAACTGGAAGCTTTTTTTAAATAAAAAAGCTCTAAAACAAAAAGCTTCTTGAAGTAGCTTTTAAAACTAGCTGGAGCTTTTTATATACCAAATTACCTAAATACCCTATTTAATTATATTATAAATCCTTCTATATTTGTAATTTGTCATTTTTTGTCATTTTACACTATTAAGCTCCAGCTACCAGCTAATTTGCTAAACACATATAAATAAAATAAACAGCTTCCAGCTTACAGCTATCAGCTAAAAGCTTCCAGCTACTTCCGCCAAACATACCCTAATGGTATCGGAAGAATGGAAATGTATATCAAAAAGCAATAAAAAAAAACCAAAAACCAATAAAAAACCAAAAACCAATACAACCAAGAATCAAAACATAACTGTTTTGGGTGATCAAAACATAAATGTCTTGGATTATCAAAACCCGAAATATTTGGTTTTGGTTTTATGCAAAACGAACAGAACCAACCCCTACTTAAAGGATACATACATGAACGTATACGTAGACACTTACCAACTCATGAACACCCCTACATAAAAAGACAAACACATGAACATATACATATACACCTTTAACATGCTATAGGGCTTAAAATTTATTGAAACATAAGCAACATTTTTGGTTTGGGAACTTCTAATTTTGAACATGTTATAATGATAAAAGTTATAAATTTTTAAAAAGGGTCCCTGCCAATTAGTTATGTTGGGCTTACATGAATATGTGGGCATATTAGGCTCCTTAAAAAATTCGAGAAGAAATTGCCAAAATGGAAGCCTAAATCTCTTTTTACACGAAGGAGATTGGTTCTACGTGAATCTATCTTTGTTTCTCCCAGCTCTGATTTTCTTTCATTGTTTAATGTCCCTTGTCATAGTCATCAATCATCATATTACTAGAAAAGTTGCAAGCAAGCAAGCTTGTTTTAAGTTTTGGCATATGGTAAACGAAAAGTATCTAGGATATCACGTGGAATAAGGTAGTAGTAGCTAAAAAAAATTAGGGAATCGATATCAGCAGCATCAATGCCCAAAAACTTGCGATACTTGCCAAATGATAGTAAAAGAAGCATTTTTGGCAATATAGATATTTTTGTATGATATTTGTAATATTTGACCCGTATCTTCTTACACTCTGACTTCTTGCTAGTATGAAAATAGATTAATTTTGTTTTTTAAAAATTATCCTGGAAAGTTGTCCCCTTCTTAATTGATTAGCTTGTTTTGTTCAATCACAAAATTACATTAATTATTTTTATCTATAACTAGGTGTTTTTTAAGATGTAAAAGTAATATAGAACTCGTGAAAAATGTACTAACTATGCACTCTAATATAATATGATTTTTAATAAACAAATCTTAAAAGAAAAATTAAAACAGCACGCATGGATAGATCTACTAAAAAAATTAAAATAGAAAAATGAGTATGAAGAAGTAATGTAAGGTATAATTGATATTATTGTCCATGGCCAGTAAATTCCTTACTCGAAAAATTACATTACTGCCACACATTAAACATGACAGGGGTCCCAAAAGTTAAAACATGAGACAAGTGATGAATTCTGATGGTTGAAACAATTATTCCTTTAGCGCCTAGAAATAATTGTAACTCTTTGTCAATTAATGTCTGATCATATGGTCGCAAAACAGACTGGATTAATGAGTAGATAATTAGAGGTGTGCAAGTTTTGCTATAAACAACATACTAATATAATAACTTTTTTTAACTGAACTTTGTATTATTGATTTTTTTAGAAGAGATTTACCGCTTTAATGAATTTCCAGTAGAAGTTAAAGTTATACAGTGATGTACGTGTTTTATGATCGTTTCCTATACTCTCTGGTCATCAAAGAGTTTGCATCCAATGAAGATTGAACTACGGTTTTCTTTTAAGACTTTTCAACCATTCTATCACTATATCATCTTAAAATTAATAATGGTTTTATTACTATATATCTTCTATTCTTCTAAACCGCTAAAATTTTGTATAGCCTGCAGCCCTGCACTTGAAACAAACGAAATAGAATTAAAATTATGTATATTTTTAAGTTTGTATGGATATGCATTTTATACATATTGTTTTAGAACTTGATTATAATGAAAAACAAAGGTGCGACCGGTATTTATTTTAATAATATATGCACTAAGGTAACACCTAAAGTCTAAAGTTAATTAAAGTAATATATATATATATATATATATATATATATATATATATATATATATATATATATATATATATATATATATATATATATATATATATATATATATATATATATATATATATATATATATATATATATATGAGTTGTGTTCAATATAGTCCATATAAAAAACATAGTCCTAAATTTTAATATTTAATCACATGTGATTCAATATAAAATCACATGTGATTCACTATACAATCACATGTGATGGTAAAATCATTACATGTTAATTACGAAAATGCCACTCCGCCCAAATTTTTATAATTCAATCTGGACCATTGATGGAGCTGATCCAAGGGCTAAGATTAGTCCCTCAGGACTATGCAATAAGTATGGACTATATTGAACATTTCTTTTATATATATATATATATATATATATATCATAACTAATACTTCTGTCATCATGTTTAAAAGCCAAGATTTTTAGTTGATGCTATTTAACGAATGAGTATCTACTTAAGTTGTAGTCTAGTGGTAAACACTAAGTGCTTTGGCGTGGTGCGTCATTGACCAAAGGTCAGGGGTTTAAGTCCCATTAAGGGCAAAGTGGTGTAGATTTAGGAGCCGTTCAAAAAAAAATTAACGAATGGGTAAGTAAACAAATGATTTAATTCGAGCAACTAATTAAGTAGGTGATGTAATCAATGGCGTCGGCGAATATGGAGAAGAAATAATTCGATCTTTTTTTGGGTTCAATTTTCTGATTAAAAAACTAACGTTTTGATTCAGTCTTGACTCTGATACCATTTGTATGTTCTCAATTGTATCAGGTATCAATGATATTGAAGCTAATCCACAACGATGATGATAAACTTAGTATAAATGTGAGAGCGAAAATAATAACACACAGACGTTAGAATAATTAAATGCTTAAATGAATTAGAGTTAATTACATTGTTTATATACATATCAGATATTTCATAATATATCATATACTTATAGAAAATACGGCTAGAAGCAAAACTATTCTAAAACGATAAGATGAATACAGCTTGGATCTAACATCAATGCACTTAAAATTACTGTAAACAAAGAACATTTTCCATGTTCTAATATCATAGGAGTTTTTTTACACATATATCCATTTATATTTACAAAAGTGTTTCACATGTGCAAAAAACAAGGTTGATAACGAAACGTTTATTGTAAACATTAATAAGTATAATAACACGTTTAGTGAATATTAAAAAAATACAATAAAACGTTTGTAAACTTGACGTGTGTGTGTGTGTGTATATATATATATATATATATATATATATAACCATAAAAATACTTTTTATACCGTAGTAAAACATTAAGAAAATGTTCTTAATCTATATTAGCTTTAACCCTTATTTTATACGAAGCATATGATATAAAACTTGAATACAATATACAACATTAAATTATAAATGGAGTTGATGAAAATAACCATATGAATTGTAATGAAGTGATAGTTAATTTTTTTAATTTCCGAACAACATACACATATTTTAAACTTATTTATAAATTTACATTTTTTTTCACAATACGATTAGATATCATAACTGTTAAGAATACCTTTTTAATAATTAGACATCGCATTACCATTAAAATATAAGTTATTTGATAAGTAACAGTCAATATATATTATTTTATACATGTCTTTATAAAATAAAAGAAAAATAGTTGAGAATAAAAGAACAATGAAAGTGTCCGTGTGGGGCAAACAATATCGCTTGAAAGGAAGCATGCAGCCATGCATGCGTGTTGGTTAACATATTTATTTACAAGTGTTTAATTCACAGCAAAATCTATCTACATGATGATGCCATGAATAACCTGTTTTTCTTGTCTTCCAACTCCCCATACATTTGTGGACCCGCATTCTTTAATTAAACTTCACATTTTCCAATTTATTTAGGACCATAGTTTTGTGGACATCAGTGTCGATCTGTTTAACACTTTAACATTTTATTACAGCCGAATCACAAATAAAAGTCGCAAACGTGTCATGTTTCGGTTGTTGGGTGAAGAGTTTGTGGGTTGAGATGTAAGAATGAACCTCACCTGTTTATTTATATGGATAAAGATTTAAAACGTCAATCCGTATATGTAAGACACGCATATATGTTTAATTATGCGAGTTAACGCATTAGAGGGTTGACGGGCTATACACGGGTCAACATATTATAAGGCCAGCACCAAAAAAACATAATTTTTAACATCGAAATCTTTTTTGTTTAATTTGTCACAAACAAAAAACTATCAAGAACGTCAGAGTTTGTAACTTCGGATGATAATTACATCAAACTTGATTTATATTACAAAAAGTATAAAATCTTTTTTGATATTAAACTGGTTTGCTTGACCCGCAAGATTTATGTATGATCCTAACCTGACCAAATTGTTATACATATCAAACAAGCCAACCCGAATCCAACATGTTTATATGTGTAACCTCAAATCCATTTAATTTCGTATTAGATTTATATCGTATCATATCGATAACTATCACCCCTAGGGTGGAGGCTTTTTAGCCCGGTTTTTTACGTTTTTTAAAAAACTGGGCCTGAATAGGGGGCTTGAAAGGCTTTTTTGTAGTAGTGCCTGATCACATACCCTTGAACATATTACGTCTTAGTATACTACGAGATCAGAGACCTAAATCTAAAATCTGGAAGATAGTGTAATATTTGGAGTTTAATTTTTGGAATATAGAAAATGCATCGTTACTCTTTCTTAGATTGATATTTATGTTTATGCTTCGTTACTCTTTTTATAAAATCACCAAAACAGAGCTATGCTAGATTCATATTTTTGATTTTTTTTTATACCAAATTCATCTTTTAACGATTTACCTTTTTTAAGTCATCCTTTTAATTTTCTCAATCATTTCATAATTATACACAATATAAAATGTTATATCATTTGCCAATGATATATAGGATTGAGAGAGAGTAGGATTTTTCTCAAGTAGATGACTTCATTTTAAGTGTTTACTATGATAATTTATAGACTAAAATTTAGATGGAGATGGAGTTTTGTAAGTTTGTTTTCAAAATTTAAAAAATAATAGAATATTGATAGGATGAAATCGTGAATTTGGATAAAATTCACGATTTCATGTGTATAGCGTACCAATAAAATCTTTATATACAACATGGCCATTATCAATGTGTCCCCACTTATTTGGATAAAATTACAATTTGTTGATGTGCCTAAAGGACGGTTGTTTTATATTGTTTACATTTTATGCGAGACGAGATTTTATCGATTTCATTGAGAATCAGTTTTATTATAGAAACTAAGCATCCAGATAAAATATATCAAAATTTAATTAGATTCATGATATATAATGCGGTTTAATTAAATTATTTTATGGGTTTTTATAATATTTGTATCGAATAATGATGAAATTTAATCAAACATAAAAATGTATCAAATGCCCATAATGAATCCCCAATTTTCTTTACATTTTTAGACCCACTTTCACTTAAAACCTACCGAACACTTCCTGTAAGATGTATAAACTCTAATATATTCGTAAATGCATATAATCCGATTACTTAGTTAATTTTCGTAAATGAAACTTAATCTTGCCTTACTTTACGAAGCACTTTAACTTTATTTTATTTTATCAAAGATATATGTCTTGTTTATGATCCAAGAAATGTTAAAAACACTTAAACATCATTTTCTTAAACATAAAATATATGTGAAAGAGTGCAACTTGTGCTTACACCTTGCGATTGTTGACAATATACAAGTATAAAGTTCATGCTCGAGTTGTTTGAATTTTGTCTTTCTAAGTTTAAAGTAGTTAATTAATAAACCAACCAAAAATAATTATTGTTCTTATCGTCACAATATTTAACTAAAATGAACACATGTTGCTCAATTCAGTAAATGAATGATAGTACGTTGTTGAAAGATATAAATAGGATGGTAAGTAATTAATACCTATGTCCTTATATATGAAACATGCATCAGTCAAGTGTAAGTTAAATACACACACAAAAGATATATATAGAGAAATTAAGATCTATATGATTTGCTATATACTTACAAGAATCATTACCATATTATCATATATCAATCTTACCATTTAATAATATAAACTAATCAACTTCACTAGCTAAGAAATGTGCGAGCACGAAAACACTTCTTAATAAGCTTAGCTAGACAGCTTAGCTAGACCCATTTAAACTCGAATATGATTTATTTGAGTTTGTATTGTACGTCATCTATAGTGAACAGTGCCCCCGATCTTAAAAAAACTTGAATCCGTCATTAACTAGTTTAGAAAAAAGAATAACATTCGTGACATGCTTCGGAGAATGACAATGTATATGTAAGAGGTTATCTATTCTAAGAGGGAGGTATAGTTAATAATGTCCATAAGAAAATAGTGATCAATTGCTAGCAAGCTACCAAAATACGTACCCATTAATTAGAATATAATGTACGTACTATTAAGATTAATATTGTATACATGCATTAAAAACATTGCTTACTAAAAATATGATTGACTAAGGTGTTGTTTGTTTTTTCAGAGATAAAATGTCTGATATCTGTTTCCGTCTATTTCCATATCTGCAGAAATAGATGTGGACTAATTGTCTGCAGTTTGCACCACGAAGACTGTTTGTTCTTTAAACTTAAGAAATTGTCTGAAATAATATCATGTTACAAAGTAAACTTTTAAATAAACACATGAGAAAATTCATACATTTTAGTATAATTATAAAAAACAACTCGAATTTTAAACACTTGATTTGAGCATAACTTGAAAACACTTGTTATATATATATGTATGTGTGTGTGTGTGTGTATATATATATATATATATATGTGTGTGTGTGTGTGTGTGTGTGTGTGTGTGTATGTGTGTGTGTGGGTGTTTATCCTGTGTATATATTATATATACATCAACATACATATGGATGTATGATTGTAGGTATGCACACACACACACACACACACACACACACACACACACACACACATATATATATATATATATATATATATATATATATATATATATATATATATAGGAAAAAGTTCCATTGAGAACCATTTTTAGTGCGAGAACCAAATTAAGCCGTCCAATTCCCCCTCTTTCAATATCATTGCTCTCCCATGAATTCCTCACATACACCCTGCCACACTTGATCCCCCCACGCTCTCCATCCATGAATTCCACTTATCAAATCAACGGCTAAGATTGGTTTCTCGCGGTTCTCACACTAAAATCGGTTCTCAATGGAACCCTCCCATATATATATATATATATATATATATATATATATATATATATATATGTGTGTGTGTGTGTGTGTGTGTGTGTGTGTGTGTGTGTGCGCGTGTGTGTGTGTGCGGGTGGGTGTTTATCTTGTATATATATTATATATACATAAACATATATATGTATGTATGATTGTATAGGTATAGTATTTGTGTGTATATATATGTATGTATGTATATATTTTTATGTATATGTATGTGTGTATGTATGTATATTTGTTTATGTATTTATTTATGTATTTGTATGTGTGTGTACAACCGATTGACCGGTGGTCGAATAGTGGTCCGTTCATCACACACGATCAACTAAATATCCGTATTATATAATAATATGATTATAGAGTTAGAAACAAGGACAAAAATGTGTAACAGATATACATATGAGAATGTCTATTTAAAACAGAGGATGATACACCTCTGCTAGAAATATATGTAAAAAGATCTGCAAAGCTCTTTTCTGATTGCAAAAACAAACGTTCTGTTTTTTCAGTGTCTGCATGTCTGCAGACATCATAGGAAAACAGATCTGTTTTGAAAAAACAAACAGCACCTAAGATATCATACGTACATGAGAAATATATTACATGTGATGTAATGTAAAATTCAAGAACTTTGTTGTATTGTATAAAACAAATTTAGTTCATACTACGTAATATTAAGATAAATTTAATTTTTAACATTTCGATCTGTATATAACACTTTACACTTAACTAAATGGTTTGAAATTACGTACACAGCGTATGATCAAGAACTTTATAAGATTAACAAAGAAGTCAAAAGTATAATTTAATTTAGAAAAATATATATTTAGCTACCCTATTCGACACTAATAATTAACCCGATCGATCGATCGGACCAGTCCTACCAAATCCCTTTTAGGCACTTGTTAATTAAGAAATTGAAAATATCATCATATATAGGGTTTACTTTCACTCGATTATTGGTTATTATCTAGGTTAAGTTTATCAATCATATATATAGTACAAATAAAATTTCAAGAAACAAAATAAAGACGCAATAAATGGGCTAAAATAATGGAATCTAATATTTTGTCACGTAACATTATGATATATATATGATGGCGAATTATTTATGAATTTGTGATTATGGTAAATGGGTTAATTAGTATTTATAGGACAGACAACATGACCTAATATTATTGAAGGATTGGCAGAAAAAGTTTAAATGACTATAACAAGTTAATGCACCTTAATTGCATCCATTATCTTGTCTTTTAAAATTCTAGTTTTCATAATTAGTTATTTGAATCCATTAAATTAAAATATATTTGAAATTCAAAAAAGCGCACACGTATAATTATAAGCTACTTATCTTTTTGTCATTAACATTTAACAGTACCTTGAAAGTAAGAATCAGAAGTGTGGTACCTCTAGCTTTTAGTTATTTCAGTACCAAAAGGAATAGAAGTTGTGGTATCAATTGTTAGCATGTGCCACATATAAATGTTGTTAAATTTTATTTTACTAGCTTATTATCACATATATAAATACGGATGTAGTCAAATAAAAATTTAAATACTTATAATATTAGAGAATACTAACATATATAGTAACATAATTATAAATTAACTATAAAAATATAAAATCCTTTAAAAAGAGTAAATAATAGATTTACATATAACATTATCATCAATTTGTTCGTTGTTTGAGGTTTCAGATGTACGATGGTTCCAGCTATGGTTCGTGGTTTCCAGCCATGCTATGTTGTTCAAAGGTTTTGTTCAAGGTAAAGGTTAAGAGATATTGTGGTTTACAACCATGTTTCATTTAGAGGTTTCCCGTCGTGGTTCGTCATTTGTGGTTAAGAGGTTCCTAGCAATGGTTGGTGGTTTGGAATCGATGATTCATGGTTTGAGGTCAGTGGTTTGTGATCCGAGAGGTTCGTGGTTCGAGGTTAAAGTTTTGGGTCGCTGAGGTTCGAGGTCCGAGATTTTCCAAAAATTTAGAGTAGCTCCGCCAAATCTCCCCCGAAATCTCGTATTGTCATCATCTGGTTGGATAATGCACTTAGGGGTGTTTGGTTCATGAATTTGAAATCCTAAGCATTCCAGATCCCATGGGATTTCAAATCCAATCAAATATCTTGTTTGTTTAATAAAAAACACAATGGAATTTCTAAGGCAATGATGGTGAAGGAGTCGACTCACTTTCACAACTTGATTGGCTCGAAGACGGGGAAGGCAGAGACGGTGAGGGCGATGGCGGCGGAGGCGAAGGCGAAGGCGGAGATGGGGAAGGCGATGGCGCTAAAGGCGGTGAAGGGGGCAGAGGCGGCGAAGGGCAGTGGGGGCAGAGGCGAAGAAAGGCGGTGGCAGAGGCGGTGAAGGGCGGACGAAGTCAGAGGCGGGGAAGGGCGACGGAGGCGGTGGCGGTGTTGCTGAAGGGCGATGGAGGCATTGAAGGGTGACGGCGACGGAGGCGGAGATGGTGATAGGGCGATGACGGGCGGAGGCGAGTCGGTGAAAGGCGATGGCAGCGAAGGCGGAGAGGGGGAAGGGTGACGGTGGAGACGAGCTGAGAAAGGAAACGGAAGAGTCGGTGACCGGTTAAGGTATGAAGGGCAACGGTTACGGCGGTGGTGGTGTCCGACAATGTGATGCCGATGATGGTTATGGTTGTGACCATTACGGTAGCGACGGCGTGAGTGAAACGTCTGTTGATATATTGAAGGCGAACTATGAATTGTTGGTAGATAAGTCATGCTTTTGAAATCCCAAAAATGAAGGATTTAGAAATACCACCCATCTCCCAGGATTTTGAAATCTAAAACCTACAGGATTTGAAATCCTAATCACTTCTTTCTTATTTTCAATCAAACATTGGATTTCAAAGGATATGAAATGCAAATCATGCGAAATCACTCGAAATCCCACAAATCAAACAGAACCTTAGTGTTAGTTAGTTTGTTTGGGGTTTTAATTTAAGGTGTTAAAGTCGTGACTGGCTTGAATCAAGTTCACCAGGCGACTGCCCTTATTGCCCTTATGTGGCTTGCGAGTTTTTGTTAGGTTGATGAGATTCAACCTTTCGTGTCAGGTTTTCTTGATTTTATCGTAGAAAGTAATTGACTCTCGTTGCATCTTTTAGCATATTGCTAACTTTAGTTTTAAAGAATTATACGTGTTATTTATGAAAAGATTTGTTATATCCTTTTTCTAGAACAATTTGTCTTTCAAAAAAAATTATATATACTAAGATTTATAAGGGGTTATGAATAGTAACTTCTTGATGTTATTATGAGAAATAACAAATGAAACCTCTAGCGTAGTGGTAAGCTTCAGTTGTATTCAACGCACAGGAGTCTGGAGGTCTGAATCTATCTCTCTAAAAATTTTGTTTTAATTTTTTGTCCCTTTTAAATTAAAAATCATGTACAAATATATATATATATATATTCGTACCCTCTCTTGTTAGTTTACATTTCAATCTAAATTTTATAGTTATAAGATCTTTACTCAAAATTTGTATTTTTTTAGTTTTATATTTATAAAGTTTTGTGCATATGTTTTAGATAAAAAATAGAATAGTTATGTAAGAGTTCATTTTTCTTTCGTTCTTTACCTTTTTTTGGATAGTTATAATATTACCTCTAAATTCTATTTTTAAAAATGTAGTACTAAAAGTTATATTTTATTGGATAATCATTTATATTACACTAAAATGTATAATATTGAAATGTATTTGTATTCAAATTTGTATAAAAAGCATTTACACGTTAAGAATTATTTAAAATAAAATTTTACCATGTATCTAAACTAATTGTTTACAACTTTACATATTTATGTATTTTATTTCAAGTAATTATGTTTGAACGTTAATTTTATATTAGTTATCTTTATTTTTTTTCTTTTGTTTTCTACTACAACTCACGGCTATATATAATACCTCATATGCATGCTATGTATCTAGGATATGTTATTTCCTTTTTCTAAAATAATGTGAGCTAATATATATTATATAAATACATTAATTTTGAAGGAAAAAAGTTTTGTCTTTTAGTGTTTTACAAAAAAATTGTTTTTTAGTGCTTTCAAATTAACAATTATT